>CM061130.1:62372588-62972588 GCA_030789695.1 Scilla litardierei | reverse complement strand
GCTCGGCCTCGGACGGTCGGGCGACGAGGGGAAGCCTCGGCACCTTGGCTTGATGCGCGACCGACGCGGAGCTGAGGGGAAGCCTCGGCTCAGATGGGTGCGCTCGGCCTCGGTCGGTCGGACGACGAGGGGTAGCCTCGGTCGTCTCGTTTGATGCGCGGCCGGTGTGGAGCTGAGGGGAAGCCTCGGCTCGGATGGATGCGCTCGGCCTCGGTCACTCCTGGCGTCGAGGGGTGGCCTCGATGTCTTGGCTGATGCGTGATGGCATTCGCCTGGTGTCGAAGGGAAGCTTCGGCACTTGGATCTAACGTCTTCCTAAACAGACGAGAACACTCGTCAGGGAGGCCGGACCTTGGTTCCGACCAAATCCCCTCCGATGCCTAAGTCAGATGCCAGTCTGAAAGAGGAGGCTCGGCGGGGACGGTTCGACTTGAGAGGAGATCAAAACGACGTCTTCCGGCGCGATCGGGTGGAAGGAGATGAAGTGGGGGAACTAGGTCGTTGATGGAGTACCTTAGGTTTTGTTACCTGAGATGCGGCCCTTTGTTCAGTCGTCCTTCTAGTCCTTTTATAGGCCTCTCATCGCGACCACCCATGACTCACGTCCTTCGTCCGCCCCCAATCGTGCCCCCTCAATCCGCATCCCCATCGCCGCTCCCCGCGCCATGCCAGCACCTCCCCATAACGGCCATTGAGTGGCAGCGGGTCTGGGGGAACGGTTATCGCTGGAGTGGGCGAGTGACTCGTGCGTTTCCAGGGTCGGGTTGGATCGATGTTCGGGGTCCTCTCATGGGCTTCGTTAGGTGGGCTTGGACCCCCCCACGATTTCGCGTTGTAGGCTGCGCCTTTGGGCCCATGCTGTTGGGCCTCCGCAAAATAGACGTATCAATTGCCCCCATCGGTGGGGCCGATCGGCCTTGGCCGGCTCGGTTCAACCGATGTGACTCCTGGGGTTCCGATTGGCGCGTCAGTCGAGGCGCGGTCATAAATGAAGGTCATGATGAGGCGGATCGATAGGACTTCCCTTGACGCCGATTTCGAAATGCCGCCGGCTCTTTGACGCTTGCCACGCGTTCCTGTCAGGGGTTTTGAATTCGCCCCTGGGTCTTGTATATAAGTGCACCAGCTGCTTTGATCCCAACTTCTTCCTCGCTCCTCTATCTGTTCCGGGCTTTCCACAAACTCGGAGTCTTCCGCCGCCTTCGTTCTCTTGCCTTCTCCAAATAAACAAAAAGGTAACCCCTTTCCCATCCTCATATTATGGCTGCTCTTAGGACATGTGGCTCTGGCCAAGGGGCGAGGGATCCTCCTGAGTCCAGGCGTGGCGGGCCCCGCTCTGTGGGATCCGGTTCCTCCTCAGGGAGCCGTTCCCTCCGAGACAAAGGGAAGGGGAAGCTCTTCCCAGACTATGCTGGCGATGATGTGGCGTCGGTTGCCGTGCGACTTAGTGTACCTCCGGTTATCCTCAGAACACCGTCGAGGACTCATTTTCTGGCGGCTACGGAGATTCGGGGAAGGTACCTCTGTCACCCGTATGATGTTCGAGTCCCTTTCATCGACGAGAGGATCTGTCTTCCGAGGAGCAACGAAGTCGGCGTTTACGTCGAGATGTTCCGTCTGGGTCTTTGTTTCCCGCTCAATCCCTTCTTTATCCAAGTCATGGAGTACCTAATGGTGTCCCTTTGCCAGTTTACCCCCTGTTCGGTTGCGATTCTGACAGGCTTTGTGATGCTCTGTTGCACTCGCGGTCTGGAGCCATCTCTCCCCCTCCTCTTCTATTTTTATCAGATCCAGACGGTCGGTCTAGGGTCATGGCTGCACCTCCGAGCCCGCGCGGGGAGGGAATGCCTGATCGGGCTACCCCACTGGGCGGGGGATTGGAGCTCGGGTTATGTCTTCATAGTCTTCCTTGAGGATGCTCAGATTTTGACAAGTTGGGGTGGGTCAGGTCGGCCTCGCCGAACGCTAACCCTCTCCGAGGCTGATCAGGCGGCCATCACGCTGCTGTCGGCCCTCCCCTTGGAGTCGAAGTCTATCTGGCCTTTGCTGGACGACCTACTCCTGAAGGCTGTCTTGTGGTCTCCGGGTAGGTCGCTTTTTTAGTCCTGGATTGCCCCGTGGCTTACCCTGATTTCGGTTTCGCTTGTAGGTATGGCTGGTCACGAGTTCACCCGCAACGTTGATGAGCTGATTCGGCGTGGAGCCGCTCGGAGCCGAGGCAGCACCTCGGGAAGGGCACCTCGGCGGACCGTCGAGGAGGAGGTGCGCCGAGCTGAGCCCACCGTTGGCAAGGTGGCGGCCGCGCCTCCTGCCTCTACTTCTGGTAGTCCCCTCCCCGGGGGGGTCGCAAGAGTCGGATCCGTCCCACCGGCCCAAGTGGCGGGGGGTAATGAAGGCGTGGAGGTGGCACCTCTTGCGCTTGGCGCGCCCCCTCTTGTCTCTGAGGGTGTAGGCGGCACGAGGTGGAAGCGCTCCCCTTTGGCGCCTGCCGAGCCTCACGGAGGGAAGAGGAGGAAGGAAGGCGTGGATCCCTCCAGTCCGGTGCGCTCCGTGCCCCCAGCGGTGGCCACCGAGGATCTTCCAGTGACCCTGACGACCTCCCCCGCCGCAGCGTCCCCGCCTCCATTATCGGGAATCGGTGCCCTGTTGGCGAGCTGCTCGGCCTCCCTCGAGGTCACCCCCGGGGACTCGGTGTTTGTCGACCGAGCCTTGGCTCAGCAGTTGGCCGAGGGCTCCGTCCTCCCCTGGGACTGTGGTCTCCTCGAGAGGGCCCCCGCCAACAAGGTGTCGGACATCTTGGTCTGGATCCTTCAGCAGGTCTGGCTATCCCGCTGTCCCTTTCTTTCCTTCGCTCTCTTCTTGGCTCACGTCTTGTTGTTCAGGGTTCAACACTCGCTGTCGAGTCGCAGCGTCGAGCTGTCCGTTTGCGGGAGCTGGAGGAGTCCTCTGTAAAGGACCACGAGCGGGCTGGGGCGGCGGAGGTAGCTGCGGTGGCGGCCCAGATGGAGTCTCAGCAACTCAAGCTCCGGGTGGCCGAGCTAGAGGGACGAGTGGCCGATCTCCAGGGGGAGTTGGAGGACGCTCGGCGGTCGGCCGGGGAAGCGGCGGAGTCGTTCCGCCTGGAGAGGGAGGAGCTCCAGAGGGAACTGTCGGATCAGTGTCAGGCGACGCGGTTCGCGGATGAGGTGGATAGGGGCGTCGTCGGGACTCTGGGGGAGAGGATCTTCGAGGTCCTCAGGGAGGCCTTCGGTAAGTATGAAGACCTTATCGGCCCCCGGATCGTCGAAGTCGTCCAGTCCTCCTTCCGGGATTGTGCGGAGCGCGTCCTGCAAGCCCTTCCGTCTGCCGATCCCCCTCGCTTCGAGGAGGGCGAGGCGCCCGAGGATGCGTCATCCCGAGCCCGGGTCCCCTAGGTCGTCCTTCCCGGCCTGTCATCCTTGTTTTTATCCACAAATTTTTCAGCATCCGCTTCGCTTTGGCCCAGCCTACTTGAAATGGATCCCTGACCTCGCAATCTCCATTGGCATCTTTACCAGCTCTCTGCTTCAAGGCAAACAATTGTTGATTGCAAGGATGTTCATTTACGCCAGCAATTTTGTGTTCTTGGTCGACAAATTTTGCTCTGCCGGCGTCACCCTAGTTTTCGTGGGTGACGAGTTTTGTTGTTCGCCGAGAGTGAATTATTTGTAAGGTGGTTCATCCACTTCGAATTTCCTGTAAAAAGACACACTTTTGTACCTCGGTTAACTGTTGGAAATGAAATTGACCTACTTGAATTCTCCGCGCATTTTGCTTTGTTGCTGCGACTTCGGCTCCTCTGCTGATGGTGGTCGCTCGCCTCCTTCCTCCGGGAGATCGCCCCTAGTCCCTCGAGTAGACAAGTCGGTTGATGTCCTTATTGGCTGGGGGGTTGCTCTCAGTCTTATGAGCAATGGAGTAGGTCAGCGAGGGAGAAGTCCCTCGGCTTAGGACCAGTTGGCGTCTGCGCTGGCTGGGGGAATTGCCCCCAGACTTACGAGCGATGGTGTCGGTCAGCGAGGGTGAAGCTCCTTGGCTTAGGACCGGTCGGTGTCGGCGCTGGCTGGGGGAATTTCCCCCAGACTTACGAGCGATGGAGTGGGTCAGCGAGGGTGAAGCTCCTCGGCTTAGGACCGGTCAGCGTCTGCGCTGGCTGGGGGAATTGCCCCCAGACTTACGAGAGATGGAGTCGGTCAGCGAGGGTGAAGCTCCTCGGCTTAGGACGGTCGGCGTCTGCGCTGGCCGGGGGAATTACCCCCAGACTTACGAGCGATGGAGTCGGTCAGCGAGGGTGAAGCTCCTCGGCTTAGGACCGGTCGGCGTCTGCGCTGGCTGGGGGAATTACCCCCAAACTTACGAGCGATGGAGTCGGTCAGCGAGGGTGAAGTTCCTCGGCTTAGGACCAGTTTTAATTGACCCCCCGTCCAGTGAGGTGGCGGTCTTCACTTTTATGCAGCCTTAGCAAAATGTTGACTCCGTCGGAGATGAAGAAAAGGAAAAAGGAGTGCATTTGTACTCTTAAAGGTCCTATTGGACTAGTACATTTGGAGGAAAGAAGAAATAAAGCTAGACGGTGGGATGTGAACCTAGATAATCTCCTCCTGGCTAGGTGGTGACTGGGGGGCCTCGCCTGCTCACTCTATGATGCGGAGGGGTCCTTGGACGGCGTTGACCTTCTTTCCTTTGTCCGGCTGCTTGGATGTTCCTTCCCCGTGGGCCGGGTCGTCGGTAAAGTTCTGTAACGGCCGGTATTTTCTAAGCGTATTATTTGTGTGTGCCCGTATTTTCGTTTTAACCATCCGGATGTTTTCGTACGCGAGTTCTATGTTTGTGCGTCAATGCGAGCGCGTATCCGTTCTTCGTTCTACCGTATCATCATTAACCGACTATCGATTTTCACTAATTACCTTAATTTAATTACCGTAGCCTAATTACAAATTTCTAATCACTTTTAACTTTGCTAATTACCTTATTTATTTTAATAATTACACCTTGCTTAATTACTTATTTAACTTAACAATTAATTACACTTTTGCCATTGGATGAAAACATTTTAACCCTAGCTGTTAACCCCTAATGAATTCCACCGTTTGGGTGGGTGAGATCCAACACACTTCAATTCGTTCTCCCCACAACCAGCTATTTCCCCCACCTCCAGCTCTTCCACCCATCAACCTGTTCCCTGCACTGTCGTATTTCAACAACAGTAAGAACGTTGCCAACAAACCAACATTCGTCTTCCCCATTCTCATCTCCTCCTTCCTCCTGCAAACAACCAAGACTACAACTTCCTCTTCCCCGGCAAAAATTCATCAACAACAAAATCATTCCCCTCAAACAAATTTCATGAAAACCACAAACTGAAATCTAGAGGGGAGAATCTGAAATCTAGATCAGATCTTTACAAATCCAAAATCAACAACTACATCAGCCCCCAACAAGTTCTTCCCCAAAACCAGACACAACCCAAATCCCAAATCTGAAAACCCAAATTCAGATCTTTACAAATCAATTTCAGAATTCTTACAAATCAAGCCCTAACCAAACTCCATCTCCTTCCCTTCTTCTCCTCCTCCCTCTCCCTCACCTGGGAATCGCCACCGCCGGCCTCACCCACGCGCGCGCCGCCCCAGCTGCCGCCGGACCCCGCCCGACCCCGCCTGCAACCGCCTGGAGCCCGCCTTGCGCCCTACGCCGCCGCCGTGAACCGCCAGGCCGCCGGCCCCCTCGCGCGCAGCCGCCCGCCGCCGGAGGACCCCGCCCGTCCGCCGTGGTCCGCTCCTCGAGTTGCTGCGAGGTGAGACCCCTGCCATATGCGTGAGTGCCTTTCTTGCTGCAAGTTTTAAACAAAAGCAAAAAAAAAGAGAGAGAGAGAACGAGATGAAGAAAAGAACAGATAGGAAGCCTGCGAGAAAGAGAGGGTGTTAGAGAAATATAAAGTTTAATAAAGAATGAGTTGGCAGCCTTGGTTTATTAATGTATGAAAGAAAAGGACAAGAGGGTGTGACAGTCCTATTAAAATGTGGGTTAGGTTATTTTATTTGTGTAAGGGGCAGGTGATAGTAGGGGGGGTTACTAAACGGGATGTTAACATGCTATGACACTGTCAGTAACTAAAATTAGCTTAGTAAGTTTATTAACTTATTTAATGATTAGTTAGTATTAATTAAGGTTATTTAAATGCTAACCTGATTTCACCATGTTAATTAACTAACGTTAGGGTTGTGATACTAGTATAAAACAAGGCGTGCCATGTTAGTATAACCCTATACAATGTTACACTAGCCAGTGAACCCGACTAAATTAGACAAACCCAATTCGGGGTTATTTTTAGTGTTGTGTTTATCTCGCGAATAATCTAATTTGGCGATGTGTTTAACTAAAACAGAGAACCACTATCACCGTAACGAAGTAACCGTCGGGACAAACCCAACGTCACCAAAATCACCGAAAGCAGGCAAGTATGCAATTTATAGTGAATTTGTTAATGTAAATACTCTTTTAGCTCTCTGCATGCAAAGTTCCATAACTAAATTTTCAAGTCGCATTCGTTAAATTCACATGCTCAGGATTTTGTTAAATTGTTGTAAATATTGCTGGATACTCTTGTAACCATGGAAATTATTGTGTAAAGATAAATGGTCACATTATTGCTGCATGTCTCAAAATGACTAACAAGAGAGTGACATCGTGATATCGTGCGCCTCGAAGGCGAAATCGTGACTTTCGTGATGTCATGTGAGTTGACTAGGCTGGCTCGTGTTCCAGCACAAATATTGGGGTGGGGTTAGGGTTGTGCGGCCACTAGGCGTATGACGGGGTACTCTCTTCAAGGGCACCACCCGTATGCGGTGGGTTAGCGCCAAGCACGGTAAGCCCCCGTGTGAAGAACGACCCACTCATCACGTCCTACCGGCGAGAACCCTATTATAGATGTGTGAAACTAACTCGAAACTTGCAAAGTGAAATTGTTACCTCAGTGAAATTTTTATCTCAGTGAAATTGACATGTTTACTTTACTCGTCCGATTGTTTAGAACTGCATGATAGGATGTTTTTACTTTAAAATCAGCATGCTCAAACTTTTATTGTACATCGTTTAAACATTATAATTGCCTCTTAAATTCAGTATAAATTTGTATATCTTGCCTTGGGTTCTAACATCTTCTTGTAGACCCTTGCTGACATACATTCATGTTTTTGGATGTATGTCAGATCCCGAGCTTGAGTATCAGGAGGTTCCTTACGAGACACCTGACTTGGAGAGTCAGGAGTTCGCTGTAGATGCCGAGTTTCTCCCTGCGGAGAACTAGTGGGCTATTCCATTGCTGCTTGTCGTAGTTTGCTTTCCGTTGTTGTGTGTACGTTATCTTTGTTGTATTTCAGCCCAGCTGAGGCTTGTTGTTTTCATTTCATGTGCGGACGTTTATTATTTCTGAATGTGGCTTGTAATGTATGAATTATTCTGGTTGTTCTGAAAAGCGTGCAAAGGACCTGCCCTTGCGTTTTACCACAGACGCTTCATGAACCTGAGTTTCACCGCTCCGGTTCAAGCGGACCTCAGTAACGCTCTTGCTTCCGTCGTTTTGGGAAGCGGGGCGTTACAGGTTTTAGTGGTGGCCCATGCAGGTCTGTCTCTTTGCATTTGCGAATTCAGAACAATGAGAATATTTTCATCGGCCAAACATCTACAGAATCACATACGCGAGATTAACTTGGGTTTTCCTATCTCAGAATGGCTGAGGGACGAAACACCCAAAATGGACCCGGAGCTGCTGGAGGCGGAAGTGACGACATCCGCCAGATGCTTGGTGTTATGAGGGAAATGCTTGAAGTTCAGCACCACTTGGTCCAGCAGGGACGTCAGGCTGCACCAGTTGCTCCACCACCTCGCTATGAGCCTGGAGCCAAGCAGTTCAAGGAGATGCATCCGACGAGTTTCTCTGGACGAGAGGGCCCACTAGCGGCCGAGGAATGGCTTCGCAAGACTGCGGATAACTTGGGTCTTGCCCGAATCAATCCGAACGATTGGGTAGACCTCGCCAAGCAGCAGCTGACAGACAATGCACGTCATTGGTGGGATGCTGAAGAGGCTAGGCTGATCAAGCCGATTCTTTGGGCTACTTTTCGTCAGAGGTTTGACGCCCAGTACTTCCCGAAGTCTGCAAAGAGGGAGATGCAGCAGCGCTTCATCAACCTGGAGCAAGGCACCAGGACAGTCGATGAGTATGAGGCCGAATTTACCATGCTGAGTCGATTCGCCACTACACTGGTAGCAGACGAGGAGGACTGTGCACACCGCTTTCTGCAAGGCTTAGACCTGGACATACAGGAGATATTGTCCGGGCACACCTTTACTACTCATGAGCAAGTCCTAGTGGCCGCGAAGCAGCGCGAGCAGGTAGTTTATCAAAAGCGGGCACGTCAGGCGGGCAAGCGCCCGATGGAGCCACAGAGGAGTGCACCTAGGCCCGGCTTTCGTCCTGTTCAGACCACACAGTTCAAAAGGCCAGCTGCACCTGTCCCCAACCGAGCTGAGTTGGTTTGCCATTTCTGCGGCAAGCTCGGTCATGTGAAGAAAGACTGTAGGAGGATGCTGAATCAGTGTTTGGTCTGTGGATCGCCTTCTCATGCTGTAAAGGATTGTACCCACGGTTCTCGACCCGTGCCTCCTGGAGCACCTGGACCCGCTCAGAGGACCACACCGGCACCAGGACAGCGAGGACCACCTCTGGTTCCACAGGATCGGGCCTTTCAGCAGGCCAATCCGCCGAAGCGCCGAGCTTTCAATATGACAGTCGTTGAGGCTGAAGCTGAGGACGACATGATTGCAGGTAACCCCTAAACTAGTCTTCCTTATTTATGCTTTTGTGTTTGATTAGTTATATTCATGTTTAATCTAGTTGCATGCCCTTAGGTGTCATCTTAGTTTCATCTCACCCGGCCCTGACCCTGTTCGATTCTGGAGCTTCCATGTGCATCCTATCTCGGAAGTTCGTAGTCGAACACTCGATACCCACCTATACACTTCCCAAGTGTTGGAATATTACAACTGGGAACGGTGTAGTGAAGGTTGCACTGGGATGTAGACCATGCCCGTTGGTAGTTAGTGGACACGAATTGTATGCCAACTTCATTGTCCATGACCTACCTAATTTCGATGCTATTCTCGGCATTGACTGGTTAGGAGCTTTTTATGCCACGATCGACTGTCGCCGGAAGAAAGTGGTATTCGAGATTCCTGACCACGCAGTGTTTGAGTTTGTCAGCGGAGGACGTTCGCTTGGACCTGTCAAGTTCCGAGCCCAGCCGTACAGTTTGACTATTGCATCCATGATAGCTGAGCCTGAGAAGCCTGCAGTAGTGAGAGATTTTGAAGACGTCTTCCCTGAAGACATTTCTGGATTGCCGCCTGACCGAGCATTGGAGTTCAGCATTGATCTTATGCCAGGAGCTCAACCAATTTCGAAGGCGCCTTACCGTATGGCTCCTGCAGAGTTAGAAGAGCTGAGGAAGCAGTTGGATGAGCTAATGCAGCAGGATTTCATTCATCCCAGCGTATCTCCCTGGGGTGCCCCCGTTTTGCTGGTGAAGAAGAAGGATGGATCGAGGAGGATGTGTGTTGATTATCGGGAGCTGAACAATGTCACAGTGAAGAACAAGTACCCGCTGCCCCGTATTGATGATATTTTCGATCAGCTTGGTGGATCGAGAGTATTTTCAAAGTTGGACCTCCGAAGCGGATACCATCAGGTCAGAGTCAAGAAGGAAGATGTGCCCAAGACAGCTTTTCGTACTAAGTACGGGCACTACGAGTTCGTTGTCATGCCGTTTGGTGTGACCAACACTCCTGCTGTGTTCATGAATCTCATGAACCTTATCTTTTACGACTTCCTCGACAAGTTCGTGGTGATCTTTATTGATGACATCCTGGTGTACTCGAGGAGCGAGGAGGAGCATGCAGAGCACTTGAAGATGGTATTGGAGACGCTCCGTCACCATAGACTGTATGCCAAATATAGCAAATGCGAATTCTGGCTGGACAGAGTTGCATTTCTTGGGCATGTAGTATCAGGAGCTGGCATCTCAGTGGATCCGGAGAAGGTCAGAGCAGTCAGTGAATGGCCTACACCTCGATCGGCATCGGACATCAGAAGTTTTCTCGGATTGGCCGGTTACTACCGCAGATTTATTAAGGATTTCTCGAGAATAGCTGAGCCTATGACAAGATTGACGAGGAAGGATGTTAAGTTCAGTTGGTCAGACTCTTGTGAGCAAGCTCTTTCTACTTTGAGAGAGAGGCTGACATCTGCACCAGTTTTAGCTATTCCAGACCGAAGCGGAGGCTTCGAGATTTTCTGTGACGCATCAGGCAAGGGACTTGGATGCGTTCTACACCAGCACGGTCATGTAGTCGCATATGCCTCTCGACAGTTGAAGATCCACGAGAAGAATTATCCGACTCACGACTTGGAGTTAGCTGCCGTCATATTTGCTTTGAAGATTTGGAGGCATTTCTTACTGAGTGAGAAAGTGAAGATTTTCACTGATCACAAAAGTTTGAAATATATATTTACTCAGAAGGAGCTGAATATGAGACAGCGCAGATGGTTGGAATTGATGGCGGACTACGACATCGATCTTCAGTATCATCCAGGGAAGGTGAATGTCGTACCAGATGCTTTGAGTCGACTGCCCGAAGTGATGATTCTCACAACTCAGTGGAGATTGCAGCAGGATCTGCGAGAGATGGATGTTGAGGCTGTCCTATCTGAAGTCACATCGTCATTGATGAGCATGCAGATTCAATCGACGATTGTGGATCAGATCAAGACTGCCCAAGATGGAGATGCTAAATTGAAGAAGATCAAAGAGCAAGTTGAAGCAGGACTTCGGACAGATTTTTTGATTCATGAGGATGGATCTTTGAGATATGGTAGTAGAGTCTGCGTGCCTGCAGGAGATATCAGAGAGGAGTTGATGAATGAGGCTCACAGTTCGCCTTATTCTATTCATCCTGGAGGTACGAAGATGTACAAGGACCTTCGTCAGAATTTCTGGGGGCATGGGATGAAGAGAAGTGTGGCACGTAGCATTGCCAAGTGTCTTGTGTGTCAGCAAGTGAAGGCTGAACATCATCGCACTGCTGGACTACTACAACCTCTGCCGATTCCAGAGTGGAAGTGGCAGCACATCACGATGGACTTCGTGACTGGCTTACCTCGGAGCACCAGACAGAATGACGCGATCTGGGTCATCGTTGATCGATTGACCAAGTCTGCGCACTTTATACCTTTCCGAGTTGGGCAATCCACGGAGATATTAGCAAGGAAGTATATGGAGGTAATGACCCAACTCATGCCTTAATAATTTCCTTCTAGTACTAGTCGTGATATGAATTATGTCGTGTAGGAGATCGTGCGCTTGCATGGAGTCCCGGTGAGCATTGTATCAGATCGTGATACGAGGTTCACGTCTCAATTCTGGAAGAGTTTGCAGACCAATCTAGGTACCAGTCTGAAGTTCAGTACTGCGTATCACCCGCAGACGGATGGACAATCGGAGCGCACTATTCAGATATTGGAGGACATGTTAAGAGCTTGCATGTTAGATCTCAAGGGTTCGTGGGAGGATCATCTGCACCTGGTGGAGTTCTCCTACAATAACAGTTATCAGGCGAGTATTGGCATGACGCCATTTGCTGCTCTCTACGGGAGAAAATGTCGATCGCCACTGAGTTGGGATGACGTCGGTGATAGAGAGCTCTTGGGGCCAGAGATGATCGTGGAAGCAGTTGATGTTGTGCGTGATATCAGGGACAAGCTTCGGATCGCTCAGGACCGTTATAAGCATTGGGCAGATGCTAAACGACGTCCTTTGGAGTTTCAGCCCGGAGATCATGTGTTCCTAAAGATCTCCCCGAATCGAGGGGTGATCCGATTTGGGAAGAGAGGCAAGCTTAGTCCGAGATTTATTGGACCTTTCGATGTGCTGGAGCGAGTTGGAGAGGTAGCTTATCGCTTAGCACTACCACCGTCCTTAGAGGGAGTTCATGACGTCTTCCATGTGTCCCAGCTCCGTCGTTATATCAGCGACCCTTCTCATGCTGTGGACTACTCTGAGATCACAGTTCGACCGGATTTGACGTATGAGCAGCAACCTGTGGAGATCCTAGATCGACGTCAGAAGGCGCTCAGGAACAAGGTTGTCAATCTAGTCAGAGTGATGTGGCATCGCGACTCGCCAGGAGAGTCTACTTGGGAGCGGGAAGATGAGATAGAAGAGCGTTATCCATATTTGTTCCCTACTCTTTAGCGGATAAGAATTCCGAGGGCGGAATTTTTCTTAAGGTGGGTAGAATGTAACGGCCGGTATTTTCTAAGCGTATTATTTGTGTGTGCCCGTATTTTCGTTTTAACCATCCGGATGTTTTCGTACGCGAGTTCTATGTTTGTGCGTCAACGCGAGCGCGTATCCGTTCTTCGTTCTACCGTATCATCATTAACCGACTATCGATTTTCACTAATTACCTTAATTTAATTACCGTAGCCTAATTACAAATTTCTAATCACTTTTAACTTTGCTAATTACCTTATTTATTTTAATAATTACACCTTGCTTAATTACTTATTTAACTTAACAATTAATTACACTTTTGCCATTGGATGAAAACATTTTAACCCTAGCTGTTAACCCCTAATGAATTCCACCGTTTGGGTGGGTGAGATCCAACACACTTCAATTCGTTCTCCCCACAACCAGCTATTTCCCCCACCTCCAGCTCTTCCACCCATCAACCTGTTCCCTGCACTGTCGTATTTCAACAACAGTAAGAACGTTGCCAACAAACCAACATTCGTCTTCCCCATTCTCATCTCCTCCTTCCTCCTGCAAACAACCAAGACTACAACTTCCTCTTCCCCGGCAAAAATTCATCAACAACAAAATCATTCCCCTCAAACAAATTTCATGAAAACCACAAACTGAAATCTAGAGGGGAGAATCTGAAATCTAGATCAGATCTTTACAAATCCAAAATCAACAACTACATCAGCCCCCAACAAGTTCTTCCCCAAAACCAGACACAACCCAAATCCCAAATCTGAAAACCCAAATTCAGATCTTTACAAATCAATTTCAGAATTCTTACAAATCAAGCCCTAACCAAACTCCATCTCCTTCCCTTCTTCTCCTCCTCCCTCTCCCTCACCTGGGAATCGCCACCGCCGGCCTCACCCACGCGCGCGCCGCCCCAGCTGCCGCCGGACCCCGCCCGACCCCGCCTGCAACCGCCTGGAGCCCGCCTTGCGCCCTACGCCACCGCCGTGAACCGCCAGGCCGTCGGCCCCCTCGCGCGCAGCCGCCCGCCGCCGGAGGACCCCGCCCGTCCGCCGTGGTCCGCTCCTCGAGTTGCTGCGAGGTGAGACCCCTGCCATATGCGTGAGTGCCTTTCTTGCTGCAAGTTTTAAACAAAAGCAAAAAAAAGAGAGAGAGAGAGAACGAGATGAAGAAAAGAACAGATAGGAAGCCTGAGAGAAAGAGAGGGTGTTAGAGAAATATAAAGTTTAATAAAGAATGAGTTGGCAGCCTTGGTTTATTAATGTATGAAAGAAAAGGACAAGAGGGTGTGACAGTCCTATTAAAATGTGGGTTAGGTTATTTTATTTGTGTAAGGGGCAGGTGATAGTAGGGGGGTTACTAAACGGGATGTTAACATGCTATGACACTGTCAGTAACTAAAATTAGCTTAGTAAGTTTATTAACTTATTTAATGATTAGTTAGTATTAATTAAGTTTATTTAAATGCTAACCTGATTTCACCATGTTAATTAACTAACGTTAGGGTTGTGATACTAGTATAAAACAAGGCGTGCCATGTTAGTATAACCCTATACAATGTTACACTAGCCAGTGAACCCGACTAAATTAGACAAACCCAATTCGGGGTTATTTTTAGTGTTGTGTTTATCTCGCGAATAATCTAATTTGGCGATGTGTTTAACTAAAACAGAGAACCACTATCACCGTAACGAAGTAACCGTCGGGACAAACCCAACGTCACCAAAATCACCGAAAGCAGGCAAGTATGCAATTTATAGTGAATTTGTTAATGTAAATACTCTTTTAGCTCTCTGCATGCAAAGTTCCATAACTAAATTTTCAAGTCGCATTCGTTAAATTCACATGCTCAGGATTTTGTTAAATTGTTGTAAATATTGCTGGATACTCTTGTAACCATGGAAATTATTGTGTAAAGATAAATGGTCACATTATTGCTGCATGCCTCAAAATGACTAACAAGAGAGTGACATCGTGATATCGTGCGCCTCGAAGGCGAAATCGTGACTTTCGTGATGTCATGTGAGTTGACTAGGCTGGCTCGTGTTCCAGCACAAATATTGGGGTGGGGTTAGGGTTGTGCGGCCACTAGGCGTATGACGGGGTACTCTCTTCAAGGGTACCACCCGTATGCGGTGGGTTAGCGCCAAGCACGGTAAGCCCCCGTGTGAAGAACGACCCACTCATCACGTCCTACCGGCGAGAACCCTATTATAGATGTGTGAAACTAACTCGAAACTTGCAAAGTGAAATTGTTACCTCAGTGAAATTTTTATCTCAGTGAAATTGACATGTTTACTTTACTCGTCCGATTGTTTAGAACTGCATGATAGGATGTTTTTACTTTAAAATCAGCATGCTCAAACTTTTATTGTACATCGTTTAAACATTATAATTGCCTCTTAAATTCAGTATAAATTTGTATATCTTGCCTTGGGTTCTAACATCTTCTTGCAGACCCTTGCTGACATACATTCATGTTTTTGGATGTATGTCAGATCCCGAGCTTGAGTATCAGGAGGTTCCTTACGAGACACCTGACTTGGAGAGTCAGGAGTTCGCTGTAGACGCCGAGTTTCTCCCTACGGAGAACTAGTGGGCTATTCCATTGCTGCTTGTCGTAGTTTGCTTTCCGTTGTTGTGTGTACGTTATCTTTGTTGTATTTCGGCCCAGCTGAGGCTTGTTGTTTTCATTTCATGTGCGGACGTTTATTATTTCTGAATGTGGCTTGTAATGTATGAATTATTCTGGTTGTTTTGAAAAGCGTGCAAAGGACCTGCCCTTGCGTTTTACCACAGACGCTTCATGAACCTGAGTTTCACCGCTTCGGTTCAAGCGGACCTCAGTAACGCTCTTGCTTCCGTCGTTTTGGGAAGCGGGGCGTTACAAGTTCCTTGCGTGCCCTCGGCTCATCAACTTCTCGATGCCCTTCTTTAGGTGCCAGTAGTCTTCTGTGTCGTGGCAGTTGTCTTTGTGGTACTGGCAATACTTTTCCCCATTTTCCCCCCCTCTTTTTGTCTTCGGCGGCAGGCGATCGGCGCGCTCTTCCTTCTGCACTTGAGTGAGGATGACGTCCGGGGTGGTGTCCCTCGTATCCTCCCTCCGCTGCTTGTTTCTCGCCCTCTTCTCTGCCAGGTACCCTTCGGGGCTGCGGCGCTCGCTATCGCCGCGCTTGGTCCCTCGTCTGGCCTTTCCTGCCTTGATGGCCAAGGTCTCTTCGGTCAACATGAAGCGCTCGGCCCTCGCCATGATCCCAGCGAGATCTTTCGGGGGATCATTGTGCAGAGATTTCTTCAAGCCTCTATGACGCAGCCCTTTCTTTAGGGCCGTTTGGACAACGAGGTCGGGAGGGCTGTTTACGTTCAGCCGCTCAGTGTTGAAGCGGCGCATAAATTGTCGGAGCGGCTCGGTCGGGCCCTGCACTATGTTAAACAAATGTTCAGCATCGGGCATTACCTGTCGCCCTGCCATGAACTGTTTGCAGAACAGCTGGGTGAGTTCCTCGAAGCTGTCAATGGAGCGGCTGGGCAGGCTGCGGTACCAAGTTCTCGCTGCTCCCCTGAGGGTCGAATAAAATCCCCTGCAGAGCAGGGTATCATCGGCTCCCTAGAAGGACATGTCCCCCTCGTAGTCCATCACATGGTTCCCTGGATCTCCTATCCCGTCGTATTTCCCCAGCGTCGGGATCTTGAATCGAGAGGGGACCCGCGCGTCGGTTATTCTCCGCGACAGGGGGCACCGGTCTCCGTGGATGCCTCCAGGGGTCCGACACGTGCCTACCTCAGGCTCGTTCGGTTGTGGAGGTGGCACAGGCACTGGCTGGGCTGGCTCAACGGCCTTCGCCACACTGGGGGTGGGGCTGGTCCGGCGTTCCTGGCTCCTCCGGCGGGAGCTTCCGCTTAGCCGTGACCGATCCCTCGAGTGGTGCCGATCACTTCTTCTGTGGTGGGGTGATCGTGGCCGACGAGACGACGTGGTCACCGATTCGTCCCCCGTGTATTCGGTACCCCTCCTGCTCCTTTCGCGATGAGAGGAGGAGGCGCACGATCTCGCCTGGTAGAAGCCGGGTAGTGTGAACCGACGCTCCGTGTTCGGTCTTTCGGTTTCCGTGGTCAGCGACCACAACGGACCGCAGGAGTGGGGGCCCCCCTCCCAACGATGGCCGTCGCCCAACACGTCTCCGTTGGCTGGCGCGGCGCCGATGAGCTGCTGTACCGTCGCGACCAGCGTCTGAATGTTCGCGTTGGTCTCTTGGGCCAGGGCACGGAGCTGCTTCTGCGTGGCCAGCTCGGACTCGCCAGTCTCTTCGGCTGAGGGGGCGTGGTGATTGCCGTTGGGTGCGCCCTCAAGGTTGCTGTTGGGTGCACCATTTCCCTCCTCCGGGATGGGGGGCATGCGTCTCTTCCCGTTGCAGGCGCGTGCCATTACAGGTGTGGTTTGTTTTTTCGTGGGATAGTTCGTTCCCACAGACGGCGCCAGTGTTTCAGAGTGTTTTCTCACTACAGAATCGTTGACCGTGGACTGCCCGGTCAACGTGGTCAAGGGGCCGATTAGGGTCCCTTGGGTGCGTCGAGCGCGTGTAGACGCGACGTGAATCGGAGATGTAGTCGACGCAGAGCACGTCAGCTGGGCCGGGTCTGGATCCTCGGCCTCAGGGGGGCTGAGGGGAAGCCTCGGCCCGGTGTGAGGTGCTCGGCCTCGGACGGTCAGGCGACGAGGGGAAGCCTCGGCACCTTGGCTTGACGCGCGACCGACGCGGAGCTGAGGGGAAGCCTCGGCTCGGATGGGTGCGCTCGGCCTCGGCCGGTCAGACGACGAGGGGTAGCCTCGGTCGTCTCGCTTGATGCGCGGCCGGCGTGGAGCTGAGGGGAAGCCTCGGCTCGGATGGATGCGCTCGGCCTCGGTCACTCCTGGCGTCGAGGGGTGGCCTCGATGTCTTGGCTGATGCGTGATGGCATTCGCCTGGTGTCGAAGGGAAGCTTTGGCACTTGGATCTAACGTCTTCCTGAACAGACGAGAACACTCGTCAGGGAGGTCGGACCTTGGTTCCGGCCAAATCCCCTCCGATGCCTAAGTCAGATGCCAGTCTGAAAGAGGAGGCTCGGCGGGAACGGTTCGACTCGAGAGGAGATCGAAACGACGTCTTCCGGCGCGAGCGGGGGGAAGGAGATGAAGTGGGGGAACTAGGTCGTTGATGGAGTACCTTAGGTTTTGTTACCTGAGATGCGGCCCTTTGTTCAGTCGTCCTCCTAGTCCTTTTATAGGCCTCTTGTCGTGACCACCCATGACTCACGTCCTTCGTCCGCCCCCAATCATGCCCCCTCAATCCGCCTCCCCATCGCCTCTCCCCGTGCCATGCCAGCACCTCCCCATAACGGCCATTAAGTGGCAGCGGGCCTGGGGGAACGGTTATCGCTGGAGTGGGCGAGTGACTCGCGCGTTTCCAGGGTCGGGTCGGATCGATGTTCGGGGTCCTCTCATGGGCTTCGTTGGGTGGGCTTGGACCCCCCACGATTTCGCGTAGTAGGCTGCGCCTTTGGGCCCATGCTGTTGGGCCTCCGCAAAATAGACGTATCACTCCTCATCCTCCACAGCAAGCTCAATTGTATTTTGTAATTTGGTGTTTGCATCAATTTCAACAAAGCATCTTGCATAGGAGTACCGTTCTCCTAAAGCTGTAGCCTTATCAAGGAATAAAGGCTTACCTATAGAGCTAGCAATTATACTTATGCACTCTGTAAACCAAAATTTCAGTGGTAAGTCCGGAAATCTTACCCATACTGGATTTGATGACAGATCTATGTCCATAGTGACGTCTGGAGTCCAGCGTCGTAGCACTATCATCCTTTTATCAAACATCCAAGGCCCTCCTTAGAGTACCATGCTGCAATCTTCCTCCAGCTCAAACACGAAGAAGAAAAAGCCATTTTCTCTAGAGTGGACCTGTAAATTACCCTTTGGCCGCCACAAACGATGGACACATGCACGAAGGTGAGAATAAAAAGGTTTGTCACCCACAACATTACCAGCTCGTGTCCGTCCCCATTTTACAACATTAGTAGAGATTGCTTCCTGCAAAATCCAAGGGACAGTCTTGCCTGAAGGAACCGCCCGAAGAGGATAGTAAGAGCATTTGCTAATCTCTTCAACAGCGCGCCCTACAGAAAAAAGCGAACTCCAGGCTTCTGGACCAGTCTTCGCCACTCTCAAAGGAGCAGGTGGTTGGCCGGCAGCTTTTTCCTTCCGAATGTTATTAGAATTCTGTTTGTTATTATGTGTGTGTGTGTGTGTGTGTGTGTGTGTGTGTGTGTGTGTGTGTGTATGTATTACATTTGATGAAATTGTCATACTAGGACAAACGGGTGGGTAGAGATGTGGCTATGGTTTGGCCAAATCATCATGGTGGGGCCCACTTGGGGATGGGTGGGGGTTTGGGTGTGGTTTGAGATTTTTTGTGGTGCATCCAAATATAGGCCCCCTCTCTTCCCATGAATTACAAGCTTGACTTTGCTTTTTCATACAACCAAAAAACCCTTCTCTCTTCCACCTATTTATGGGTTCGCCATCGGTCTTTTTCAACTATACCCCTCCTCCCGCATTTTTTGCTCTTAGGCCCCTCATTTTCCCCCTTTTACCCCCGACGATTCCCACACACAACCCAACACTTCCCTCTCATTTTCTTCTGCGTGCAATTTCCCCCTCATATGTGTGGGTTTTTACTTTGATCCACATGCACTATATGCACGGGTAATTGCTAGTGTATACATATATATAATATATATACATAGGTTTGTGAATGTGTGTGGTGTGGGCATGCATGTGAGTGTGGGCTTAGTGTTAAAGGGGTTAAGGGTAGTGGCAACCCGTGTAATTTTATTACCAAGTTGGAGGGCAAAGTCGTAGGGCTTGTTGTGTGCATAGAAACTTAAGTAAAGTGGGTTTTAGGGAGTGTGTGTGCATAGAAATTTCTACACTCTTCCATAACTTTCTCTCCTCTTCCTCTCTTTTCATTTCTTTTTCATTTTCTTCCTCTTTCCCTTGGCTTTTCCTTGCTTTGGCTGAAACTTCAATGAAGAACAAAAAAACAGAAAGAAGAGGAAAAGAAAAAGAAAAGGAAAAGAAAAGAAGGCGAAGAAGAGGGCTTGAAAGGATGAGGGGTTTAAAGCAAGTTGCTGTCTTTTTTAAGCTTGGAGCTAGGAGGAGGAGGGAGTCATGGAGAGGATGCTTAGCTGTTGGGGAAGATTGCATCTTTAGGTAGGATCCCAACTTTATAGTGTATTATTCGTATATTCTCCTATATGTGTTATCAATTATCATTCTGAAATAATTCAGTTTATGTTACCAATTCATTTGAGCATCCAAAAATTACAAATTAATATAATCTGGAAAACTTATCAAGATAGATACAATTTTCAATTAGAGACTAACCTTAAATGCTGATTGCAACTAGGCTTAAATTGCTACTATGTGTCGTAGTGCGAGATTCTGCTAGAATCTGGACCCTATCACTAAAAAGGAGATATCTCCCAATGTAGTGATCCAATAGCTATTATCTTGGTCAATTCTGGAAGATATCTTCAATGGCTAAAACCTTTATGTTTTGACTTCAATGAGAATATGACTATAGGTTGATGAATTCAGCAGCTCTTTAGAGCTCAACAATTCTGTTTTAAAAACAAATTTTGCATACGGAGGGGTTTAGCCCATCTTAATTAGCTTACTAGCCCAAAAATTATGAAACTTGGTATCTGAGTAGAGGACTTCCATATCTACAACTTTCATTTAAGGAGTTTCATCAAATTCATAAAAGAAAAGAATGATATCTGCCATTGTTATGAATGTTTACATTTTCCCTGCATGCTGAATTGCTTAAGTGGTGTGTTGAATTGTGTATTGCTGCTAATCTTACCTCTATTGTGTAACGGTACATTTTCGTTGTACTTTGTTCGTGCACGTGCTTTTGGCCGTGCACGTGTTTATTTTAGACTTTATTTGTTTGTGAACACTTTTGTGTGATATGCTGTTGTGAACGTCGCTGAGAGTATTAAATAGTGGCACTAATTTGGAACGACGTTCCTCGAGTCGTTTTTCCACAATTTAATCTTATTCGATGAGACGTGGCGACTTTCACTTTTGACTGGAGACGTTTCTATTTTTAGTTTCGTCGTCCGACATCGAAATTGAGATCCGTCTTCTTAGTTAGCTCACATTCGTCATCACGATCACCCCGATATTTATTTTATAATTTTTGGAGTTTATTTGACCACTTTTATATTTTTAACAAGGTTTATAATATTTTTAATAATTTATTTTTAAATTAATTTCGGCCAAATAAAATTTATTTGAGTTTTAAACGTTTTAAAGAATTTTTGAGCCAATTTCCAGCTCATTTGGACCAGGTCAAATCCTTGGGTGAGTTGGAGAAGTTGAATTTCAAATTTTAAATTATTTTAAACTTCTAATCCTATTAGAATTAGCCCTAGACCAAGTCAACCCATCTACACTATATAAACAACCCCTAGGAAGACCTATTTTCGCAAGACATTAACCCTAGCCTCTTCCAAAACTCAGATTTGACGTTGCGACGATTCGTCGCAACGTTGCGACGAACGGCTGCCGCACGACCGAAGAAATCGCCCCCGTTCCCCCGCTCCGACCGAAGCCCAACCCCGCTCACGCTCCGCTCCGCACGGTGCAGCAGCCGCCGTCCCCGTTCCCCCGCTCTGACCGAGAGAAGCCCTCGGTCAGACAGAGAGCTTCAACCCCGCACAGCGCCCGCACCAACCCCCGCTTGTCGCCCCGCTCCGCACCGCGCCCGACCGACCCGCTTCTCCGCACCGACCGGTGTTGCAAGCGTTGCAACGTTGCAACATCGCTCCCCCCGCATCCAAGCGCCTGACCGAGCCCCTCTCCCGCACTGACCGAGAAGCAACCCCGCACCAAGCACAACCCCGTAGCCGCTGCACGCCCCAAACGTCGCAGCCCCGCATTCTCTGTGCACGACCGACGGATCTCCCCGCATTGGCTGTGTACGACCGAGAGTCACTCGTCGCAACCCCGCACCCGTCGTACCACTTGCCTCCGTGGGCCCCCCAAGTTCTCCAGAGGTATTGTGGGTCCCCCAAAGGTCCCTAGGACTACTGTGGGCCCCACCTAGGTGCTTGCTCTTCGAGGATTCGTCACGTACGACGTTACGACACGTCGTAGCCCGTCGTCGCACGTGCTAGCTTTGGAATCTGGAATCGTCGCCCCGGTTGATTGCTCTGAAATTTCCAGCGAGGAATCTAATTGGAATCTGGACTTGGAGCGCGATATTATTATTCCAACCCCCGGCGTCGCTACCCGACGCCGGTGTAGCTTTCGCGTCGTGTTGAGGTAACGCTTTGCACCCCTAGGACCCCCAACCCAAATACATGCTAATCAAGACTAAAATCAGTATTTTTAAAGTATTTTGAATGTTTTAGAATTCACTAATCAAGATTAATAAAACGGATGTAGGCCGGTGGACTTGTGCACGTAGGATTATTGTGTTTTGGACTCGTTGGACGGTGTTGCTCAGACGTGATACTTGCAGGCAAGTGAAACTTATCAACTCTAATGTAGGGCCATGTTTTTAGGCCACTTCCTTGCTTTCAGCGTAAAAGAGACTAGTCAGTGAAATGATAGCTGGCTAGACGCCTACTTGATCTAGTTTGACAACGAAACTAGATCCGTCACCTAAATGATCTAGCTTGACAACGAAGCTAGATCCAACTCTTTAAACTTGTTATTTATGCATACTAAACTGTCACGTTTACTTTCCTTACCTGTACGTTTTACTACTTGCCATGTCATGTGTCACGCCCCGCTTCCCAAAAATGTGGAGGCGAGACGTGAGAAGGTCCGCACAAACTTGAAGCTGTGAAGCTCCAAGTCTGATAAGCATATAAAAACACTTATTATAGCAAGTCCTTGCAAAGCGAAACGAAACAACAATGATAATAAGGAAATGAGACGACATTTTATTGAATCTCCAAATGTCCATAAACAAATTACAATATCGCAGAAAAGCCACCAGGCTAAAGGAAAAAGAGTCTAAGGCCCAAACATGGCCAACAAAGTTATAACATACATACAAGGGTGCCACACACCAACAACTAACAGCAAACCTAAACAAAGAAGTGAACACGAGCGGTCTCCAAGACAGGCCCCTAATGTCCACTCACCACCACAGCAACATCAGCATCCGCAACACCATGTCCCTGCAACAAAGCTCTGGCTCTGGGTCTAACATGTGACACCCAAAAGAGAGAGGGGCACATGTCAGCAAGTCTGGAAAGACTTGTGCAAGGAAACTGAAAGGAAGGTAAACTAGCAACCTAGCACTTATAATATTAAGCAATGACATGACAGTTTAGTTTGATGCAGCAGTTTAAAAGAGAGACAAGCACGCACGATGTAGCGAAAGCTACCAATTCACTAATCACTTATCACTGTTTATCACTTATCACTTAACACTTATCACTTAACACTTATCACTTATCACTTAACACTTATCACTTATCACTTATCACTTAGTGCATAGAGAGTCCACCTGCTGGCCAGCTCGTGGCTCAGTCCGCTTATCTCTATCACTATTATTCATTTATCACTGTTTATCACTTAGTGTATAGAGAGTCCACCTGCTGGCCAGCTCGTGGCTCAGTCCGCTTATCTCTATCACTATTAATCACTTGAACACTAGAGATTTCACCTGCTGGCCGGAGTGGCGGATCAGGCCACTCGGCTCAGTCCGCTTATCTCTTACCCCACCCACATGTGACGAGCGTTGGGGTTTCCAACTCATTATGCTCGCTTCTGGTCACGAGCCAGGAAAATAAGTGTGTGTTGACATCCGAGCGTTGGGGTTAGCAACTACAGGGCTCGCTTCTGGAACACGAGCCAGGAAACATGGTATTGTAGCGTGTGCTACGCAATCACGATAAATAATCACTATGCAATGCCATGAACAGATAATTGCGTACCGATAATGGAATTTAAACGTGACAGGCAAAATGCAATGCAATGAACATATTCGCGTACCGTTAATTGAAATTAAACATGACAGTTTAAAGATGCATGGATGACAAGTTAAAAGGGTTGGATTCTAGCTTCGTTGTCAAGCTAGATCAATTGAGGTGACGGATCTAGTTTCGTTGTCAAACTAGATCAAATAGGCGTCCAGGCGGCTATCATTTCACCGTCTAGTCTCTTTTACGCTACTACAAGCAATTGGCCTAAGGCATGGCCTAAAACCCTAAGTGGCAAGTTTCACTTGCCTAGCACCGGGGAATGACGACCACTCGTCACACAGATGCCAATCCACGGGGAAATCGCTGTTTTGGGGGAACAATCATCAAACAACATGAAATTTATATTAGGGTTTCATAAAAATATGAACAAGTTATAAAAACAACGGTAGAACGATTTCTTACCGAGAGGAGACGGAAGAAACACTCCGGGGAACCCTAGGATCAGATCTGGAAGCAAATGGAGAAGTTTGGAGAATTAGGGTTCTTGGGGAATCTTGGGGATTTGATGGGTTTTGGTGAGATTTTGGGGAAGATGAGAGGTAGATGGAGTAGATGGAAGGTTTGAATGATGGATTTAGGGCTTAGAATGGAGGGATGAAGCTTGGAGGAAGATGGGGGCTGAAGGGGGAAGTTTTTAGGGTTTTGGGTCGTGTTGGAGAAGATGAAGTCGTTTGGGAGGGGTATAAATAGGTTGGGCTGGCGGCTGCCCAGAAATTTGGGTTTTAACACTGGTTAGTCGGTCAAAGAGCAACCACTGACCGACTAGTTTGGCAACTAGTCGGTCGGTCGACCAACGCAGACCGACTAAGTGCAAACAGTAACTCCTGAACGAAAATAGGATTTAGAGTTAGTCGGTCCATGAACAAATACTGACCGACTAGTTTTGAATCTAGTCGGTCGATGAACGTTCTTAGACCGACTAAGAGTAAACAGTAACTCCTGAATTATTGATTGAATGAACTAGTCGGTTCCAGTTGATTTCCTGACCGACTAAATTGGAATTTAGTCGGTCGGTTGATCTTCTTGAACCAACTAACGTGCACGAAAAGTGCCGATTCGAAGCGCGAAGCTTCGGGAAGATTTCTATGGCTTCTAGGATCGATTTATACTCTATGATATGATCGATATGAAGCTCGTCACGAGTGACTTACTCCGAGTTCAATGATTCTAAGGAAGAAGCTAGAAGATCGCATGAAAAGGAATGAAAACGAAAGCTAGGAAATCTCAACGAGATGAATGAAAGCGAGAACTATGGAAATGGAAACCACACCAGGAGAGAACCCACCATCGCAAGCAAAACACACTGATAATCCAATCATACAAAAAAACCAGTCGTTACATCCTACCCACCTTAGAATAAAGTCCGTCCTCGGACTTTCTAACATACATATAGTCGCTCTGGTAACTACCCTCAACCAATTTCACATCATAAATTCAACCAAGTACTTTCATTTCGAGTGCTTACATATACGCACTAGAAATCAAATATTACTACCACCACACACATATTTTCACGCACATAGTACACTCATACTTATTATAGTCAATCAATTTCATACACGTATTTCAATCACAAATATATAGTCAATATATTTATACAACAATAAACACTTATTACTTACTATAAGAAAATAACCAAGCCTCTCTTATTTGAAAATAATTTCACATTTTTTTGTCATTCAAGTACATGCAAATATTTCACCATATTTTCACCTCACATATAGTCCTATAACTATATATTGGTATAGCCACCCACAATCGTGTGCGTAACACAACCAAGCACAAACAATTCAAACACCATACATACATCATCCATCACTATTCATCACCACAGACAATTATACCAAGGTACATAGAGTATACCCACTCAAGCTTGAGTGAGACTCAAATCATAGCAGGACATTTACATACGTAACACAATAACCATACACATACCAATACCACTCCAAGGCATACACATCCACGCATCACATATTTTCACACCACATCCATCCATTTATAATTACCATATTAACACATCAACTACATACAAGTTTAAGAGATGCAATAGTCGGGTATACCTCCTGATATACACGCATACGACATCTCATAAAACAAGTAGTACCAACCAAAATTATCATTCTGATATCATACGTATATCACATCATACTCAAGCAGAAAATTACCTACACACAACACACAAATGCCAACACCCATACCACTATATACACACCACGAAATCAACACTACGACGACATAACCACTTAACTAATGGGCCCACCAACTATAATAAGGTTGACACAGGCAACGACAAGCTCTAGGGGCTAGACAATAGGAAAGAAATTGAAATCAAAAGCGTAACGAATAGAAGGATCGTAAAGCATGAAAACGGTCGTGCAATGATGTAATGATGCTCCATTAGGACACATGGAAAATAGTGTAATTAACATATTCTAAAATACGAAAAGTTTGAAAACCGTTATACTTCCAAAGTTGGAGTCCCTTTTCGTATAAAAATATTTAGAGGTCGATAAAACAAATTGTTTGAAAACGAGTTTGAGACGAATATACGTAATAAGGGGGAAAGTGGTTTATTGGCTTATATAAAATCATCATGAGGAAAAGGAAACCGTTTACTCGAACATTAAAACATAGGTCAGAAATGTTATGCGACAGCAACATAAAAATTTTGGAAAAGTTTTGAGATTCGAAGATTGAATTCAGATCAAGTATAGTGTGGAGAGTTTAAGCGCATGCTAAAGGTTTTCCGAATCTTAAAACTGAAGAGAAATCCCAAATAAACCATATCAAAAATACTCTTGGAGAAATCCGGATTTGCCAACAAAAATTGATTTATACAAGATCTTAATGTACGAGCAAAACAAACGTGGTACCGATATATATAAAAATAATTGAAGTCACATTTTAGAAATTATCTCAAAAGTGTGTATGGTGATTGGAAAGATAAAATATTAGTAGTATGGAAAGAGAAAAGGATATTCAAACTCATCAAGTTAGTATTAAAACTTTTAAACCGTTCTATGAAGGATCTAAGTCAGGAATGATTTCGAAATAGTAATTTTTTTTAAACAAAAATCTGAAATATGGAAAATGTTGAGCATAAAATCAACTTGCTAAAAGCCGAAGTCCAAAGGGACTTGAAAAGTTTATTAAGAGTAAGCACGAGGGGTTTTCGAATAGAATTTTAATGGCACAAGTAAGAAAACAATTTATGAATCGAGTTAGGAAAATAGAAATACTGTTCAGAATGAAATTGGTATATGAAAAGGGACAAGACATTTATATCGATACGAAAGTATATGCTGAAAATATTATAAACTTCTAATCTAAAAATCTCGACATAAGTTTCGATATTTAAAACATAAATAATTTAAGTCGGCGAGGGAGCATGAAACCTTACATATATCAAAAGTGTTTCGAACAAATTTAAACTTAACGAAAGAAGAAGATTGGAGATACTTTTAGGGAAATAAGGATTCGCCAAAAGAATGTGTTGGTATAAAAAACTTTTGAAGTACGAGTACGACGAACCTATAAATGATATACACAAAAATTAGTTGAAGTCCATTCAGTTTGGAAAAGTACCCCTAAAGGTATGTAAGATAAGTGGTTAAAATAAATTTTTTGTAGTTAGGAAAAAGGACGGTATACCGAACCATCAGGATAGTAATAAAGTTTAAAAATCGAAATGCGAAAGGTACATTGTTAGAAAAATAGTACAAGATAGTAATTTTAAAATTACGACCAAAAGTCTTCAAAATTCAAGAACGACTTTTAACTCCATCGAAATTTAGGGAGACATATTTAAAGAAGTTTAGAACAAACTTTAAATTGAGTGAAACTTCAAATAAGGAAAGCATTCGAAAATAACTTTGGAAGAATCAAAATTTGCAACGGAAAACATTTGAAAGAACAAGGATAATTGTAATGATGTGGTCATGTGAATTGAGGACAAGGGAAGTGGTTATGGAAACATAATTTTCCAAAAATCTGTAATCGGGAAAATGTTTGAACATAACTTTGATGTGTTAAAAGCTGAAATCATCTGTGACTTGAAAAGTATATTAAGGGAGCGCGACGAGTCATTTGAATAGCATATATAAGAAAAATTCATAAATCGAATTTGGAAAATAGAATTGCAGCTCAGAATTAAATCGATTTATGAAAAGGGACAAGATATTCAAATAGACATGAAAGGTATATGCTGTAAAACATTATAAAACAGAAATCAAAATCTCGTCAAAACTTTTGAATTTCAAAAATTAATTTAAGTCAACGAAAGAGTACGAGATATAAGTATACATATAACAATTGAAATTCCATTTAGCTTGGAAAAGATTTTAAAGTATATATGCTATGCGATTAAAATGATTCTCATAGTTAGAAAATGGTACATCGAATTTTCCAAAATAGTATTGGAGTCTTTAAACCGAAATGCGAAAATATAGACAAGAAAATGGTTATGAGTTAGCAATTATAATTTCAACCATTAGACTCCGAAATCTACAAGGAATTTGACTCAATCGAAAAGTGAGAAATTTTAAGTATATACGTAGCGGGTTTAAAACAGAATTTAAACTTAACGAAAACTTTAATAAGGGAAATCGAAAAATAACTTTAAAGAAATTAAGCTTTGCGAATGGGTACATTCGAAGGATCAACGATTATCGAAACATGGTGGTCATGGGAATCGAGGCAAGGGATTTGGTCGGATGATCAAAGCATAAATACGCCTAGGATATGACTTAGGAAAATCTATGGGAATCTCCTACGGTCAACCAGCTAAAGATTATGGAACTAAGCGCTAAGACTTCCATAAGGGCTAGACAGCGATGAAATGAGTTCAGCTGGGTCCGAAATCGATGAACCCAAGCGAGAGACCAAGGAATTCTAGAAGTCTACCCTAGTCAAAGCTAGACAGGAATCACTAAGGTAACTCTTAAGACTATCATAGCAATCACTAGCATGGAGTCTAACTAACAATCAAGGATCCCTAACTAGCAAGCACAAACTTCTAACTAAGTCTCACTATGGTCCTGATCTAATGGATTTCCTACCAAGCTAGGACAGATGCTCTAACACGCCTACTAGCCACCTAAGACATAGGAACGCTAAAAACCTAGACTCCGGGCTTATAACTTGGATGTTCTAATTCATTTAATGGACATTCTATAATTATTATTGTTGTTCCGATAGTTCGCATTTGCAAATGGACCTGCATGGGCCATCACTAAAACCTGTCACGCCCCGCTTCCCAAAAATGTGGAGGCGAGACGTGAGAAGGTCCGCACAAACTTGAAGCTGTGAAGCTCCAAGTCTGATAAGCGTATAAAAACACTTATTATAGCAAGTCCTTACAAATCGAAACGAAACAACAATGATAATAAGGAAATGAGACGACATTTTATTGAATCTCCAAATGTCCATAAACAAATTACAATATCGCAGAAAAGCCACCAGGCTAAAGGAAAAAGAGTCTAAGGCCCAAACATGGCCAACAAAGTTATAACATACATACAAGGGTGCCACACACCAATAACTAACAGCAAACCTAAACAAAGAAGTGAACACGAGCGGTCTCCAAGACAGGCCCCTAATGTCCACTCACCACCACAGCAACATCAGCATCCGCAACACCATGTCCCTGCAACAAAGCTCTGCCTCTGGGTCTAACATGTGACACCCAAAAGAGAGAGGGGCACATGTCAGCAAGTCTGGAAAGACTTGTGCAAGGAAACTGAAAGGAAGGTAAACTAGCAACCTAGCACTTATAATATTAAGCAATGACATGACAGTTTAGTTTGATGCAGCAGTTTAAAAGAGAGACAAGCACGCACGATGTAGCGAAAGCTACCAATTCACTAATCACTTATCACTGTTTATCACTTATCACTTAACACTTATCACTTAACACTTATCACTTATCACTTATCACTTAGTGCATAGAGAGTCCACCTGCTGGCCAGCTCGTGGCTCAGTCCGCTTATCTCTATCACTATTATTCATTTATCACTGTTTATCACTTAGTGCATAGAGAGTCCACCTGCTGGCCAGCTCGTGGCTCAGTCCGCTTATCTCTATCACTATTAATCACTTGAACACTAGAGATTTCACCTGCTGGCCGGAGTGGCGGATCAGGCCACTCGGCTCAGTCCGCTTATCTCTTACCCCACCCACATGTGACGAGCGTTGGGGTTTCCAACTCATTATGCTCGCTTCTGGTCACGAGCCAGGAAAATAAGTGTGTGTTGACATCCGAGCGTTGGGGTTAGCAACTACAGGGCTCGCTTCTGGAACACGAGCCAGGAAACATGGTATTGTAGCGTGTGCTACGCAATCACGATAAATAATCACTATGCAATGCCATGAACAGATAATTGCGTACCGATAATGGAATTTAAACGTGACAGGCAAAATGCAATGCAATGAACATATTCGCGTACCGTTAATTGAAATTAAACATGACAGTTTAAAGATGCATGGATGACAAGTTAAAAGGGTTGGATTCTAGCTTCGTTGTCAAGCTAGATCAATTGAGGTGACGGATCTAGTTTCGTTGTCAAACTAGATCAAATAGGCGTCCAGGCGGCTATCATTTCACCGTCTAGTCTCTTTTACGCTACTACAAGCAATTGGCCTAAGGCATGGCCTAAAACCCTAAGTGGCAAGTTTCACTTGCCTAGCACCGGGGAATGACGACCACTCGTCACACGGATGCCAATCCATGGGGAAATCGCTGTTTTGGGGGAACAATCATCAAACAACATGAAATTTATATTAGGGTTTCATAAAAATATGAACAAGTTATAAAAACAACGGTAGAACGATTTCTTACCGAGAGGAGACGGAAGAAACACTCCGGGGAACCCTAGGATCAGATCTGGAAGCAAATGGAGAAGTTTGGAGAATTAGGGTTCTTGGGGAATCTTGGGGATTTGATGGGTTTTGGTGAGATTTTGGGGAAGATGAGAGGTAGATGGAGTAGATGGAAGGTTTGAATGATGGATTTAGGGCTTAGAATGGAGGGATGAAGCTTGGAGGAAGATGGGGGCTGAAGGGGGAAGTTTTTAGGGGTTTGGGTCGTGTTGGAGAAGATGAAGTCGTTTGGGAGGGGTATAAATAGGTTGGGCTGGCGGCTGCCCAGAAATTTGGGTTTTAACACTGGTTAGTCGGTCAAAGAGCAACCACTGACCGACTAGTTTGGCAACTAGTCGGTCGGTCGACCAACGCAGACCGACTAAGTGCAAACAGTAACTCCTGAACGAAAATAGGATTTAGAGTTAGTCGGTCCATGAACAAATACTGACCGACTAGTTTTGAATCTAGTCGGTCGATGAACGTTCTTAGACCGACTAAGAGTAAACAGTAACTCCTGAATTATTGATTGAATGAACTAGTCGGTTCCAGTTGATTTCCTGACCGACTAAATTGGAATTTAGTCGGTCGGTTGATCTTCTTGAACCAACTAACGTGCACGAAAAGTGCCGATTCGAAGCGCGAAGCTTCGGGAAGATTTCTATGGCTTCTAGGATCGATTTATACTCTATGATATGATCGATATGAAGCTCGTCACGAGTGACTTACTCCGAGTTCAATGATTCTAAGGAAGAAGCTAGAAGATCGCATGAAAAGGAATGAAAACGAAAGCTAGGAAATCTCAACGAGATGAATGAAAGCGAGAACTATGGAAATGGAAACCACACCAGGAGAGAACCCACCATCGCAAGCAAAACACACTGATAATCCAATCATACAAAAAACCCAGTCGTTACATCATGTCATCCATGCATTGAATGTCGCATTCGTAGCACACGCTACATACTTGTACTTGCTTGTCCCGGGCTAGGTGCACCCCTACGCCATACTTGTTAAAAACACTTCCTGGCTCGTGATCCAGAAGCGAGCATTCCCGTTCGGGGGTAAGGCCCTGGCTCGATACACGTGGAGGGGTAGGGTTGAGCGACCACTCAGCGTAGAAGTGTGCCCGTACAGCCTCTTCAGCTGTAAGGCGTGAACTCTGTGCACGAGGTGCTTACTTTTCTTGTCTTGTACTTGTCTTGTGAATGTCATGCCATGCTTGTACTTTACTTTACTTTACCTTACTTGTTGCACTCATACTTTAACTGTCATGTCATTGCATCATGCTAGAACTGCTAGGTTGCTTTACTTTCAGTTTCCTTGCACAAGTCTTCCAGACTTGCTGACATGTGCCCCGTGCTCTTTTGGGTGTCACATGTTAGACACTGAGCCAGAGACAGTTGTTGAGGACGAGGTGTTTGCTGACGCTGAGCCTGAGCCTACGTTCGTCGAGGAGTACGAGGACACCGGAGACCAGTCTTAGTGACTGTGGAGTTACTTTTACTTTAGGTTGCTGTTAGTTGTCGGTGCTTGCACCATTACTTTGCTTTCGTACTTTGTGCTTTTGTTGGCCATGCTGGGGCCTCTTTTAGACTCTTTTATTTTAGCCTGGTGTCTTTTCTGCGATGTTGGAATTTATTATGGATATTCTGAGATTTCTTCTTTGTCTCTTTTCCTTATTATTATCCTTGTTTCGTTTCACGTTGCAAGGACCTGCAGTTAAATTTGATTGACGCTTATCGGACTTGCAGCTTTGTAGCTTCAAGTCCGAGCGGACCTCCTCACGCTTCGCCTCCACGTTTTTGGGAAGCGGGGCGTGACAGGTTTTGTTGGTGGCCCATGCAGGTCCTATCTTGCGATTGCGAACTAACGGAACAACGATAATAAACGGATTATCCATTAAATAAATTGCAACATCCAAGTCATTAAGCTTTGAGTCTAATTTGTTTGCTCGTTTTCTATGTCCTTAGATGGCTGGACGACGACAGACCCGATCTGGCAGTGGGCCCAATCGTGCTGAGGAGCCGGATAGAGAGCCCACCAATGCTGAGATCATGAGGATGATGCATCAGATGATGCAGGTGCAGCAGGGCATGCTCCAGACCACTCAGAGTGCTCCTCGCCACGAGCCAGGAGCGAAGCAGTTTTGGGAGCTGGGCCCGACATACTTTGATGGATCTGAAGGACCTATGGCTGCCGAGGAGTGGATCAGGAACACCGAGGATAATCTGAAGATGTCGAAGGTCAACCCGGCTGGATGGGTTGATCTGGCGAAGAGGCAGCTTAAGGATAATGCCCGAAATTGGTGGGATGCAGAGGAGGAGCTGTTGGTGAGCCCTATACCTTGGGCTACTTTCAAGTCTAGATTCGATGAGGAGTACTTTCCAAAGGCTGCCAGGAGGGAGATGTTGCAGCGCTTCATTGAGCTGAAGCAGGGGAATTTGACGGTGGACCAGTACCACCAGGAGTTTACTAGATTGAGTCGCTTCGTGCCGAAGATGGTAGAGGATGCTGAAGAGAAGGCCCAGAAGTTTCTGCAGGGTCTATCTCTAGACTTGCAGAGTCTGGTGTCTACGTCAGATATGGAGTCATATCAGAAGTTGCTGGTAGCTGCTCGGAGACAGGAGAAGATTGCGAAGCTGAAGAGAGGACAGATTTCTGGAGCTGGGAAGAGGCCTATGGAGCAGTCTAGGCCTGGGGTCAAGCCTACCCAGCCAGTGCAGTTCAAGAGGCCAGGTGGGCCTATTGTGAAGACTTGCCATTTCTGTGGCAAGACTGGTCACATCAAGGAGCAGTGCAGGAAATTTCTGGGGCAGTGCCTGATTTGTGGAGATGCTACTCATGTAGCGAGGGATTGTCAGCATGCGAACCAGTTGAGGAGAGGACCTGATGGAGCACAGCTACAGAGGGGACCAGTTGCAGCCCAGCCGTTGCAGCGGAGAGCACCTGTACCTGCTGGACGTGGAGCGCCTCTTCCACCACAGAAGCAGGTGTTTCAGCAGGCTGTTCAGCCAAGGAGGCAGGCTTACTTGACGACTGCAGTGGAGACCGAGGCTGTGGACGAGATTATCGCAGGTAACCCTCTGTCTAGTTGTTCTTTTGTTAAGTTAGTTGATAGTTAGATTATGTTTGTTGCTTGCATATGATTGGTTGTTAGAATAGGTTTGATTGTTAGTCTGTTTGTTAGGTGTGATTTTGGTTTGCACGTTTCCTGCACGAGTCCTCTTTGATTCTGGTGCATCGATGTGCATTATATCCCAGAGCTTCGTGGAGAAGTATTCCTTGACAACTTCCCCTCTTCCCAAGAGTTGGAACATCGTTACAGGAAATGGCGTAATCTCGGTGCATCGTGGGTGCAATTCTTGCCCTTTGGTTGTTTGTGGACATGAGCTTTACGCTGATTTTATTGTCCACGACATCATCAACTACGATGCAGTGCTTGGAATGGATTAGCTATCGAGTTTCTATGCTACGATCGATTGTCGAAGGAAGATGGTGGTGTTCGAGATCCCAGGACATCCTGTGTTTGAGTTCATCCGAGGTAGCAGTTCGCTTGGCCCTGTCAGGTTTCGGGCCAAGCCAGAGGAGATCGTTGCTATGCAGATGGAGCAGAGTAGACCAGCTGTGGTTCGTGAGTTCGACGACGTCTTCCCCGAGGAGATGTCTGGACTGCCACCCGATCGAGCTCTCGAGTTTTCGATCGACCTTGTTCCGGGAGCGCAGTCTATTTCGAAGGCGACGTATCGGATGGCACCAGCAGAGTTGGAGGAGTTGCGTAGGCAGCTGGACGAGCTTTTGCAGAAAGGATACATCAATCCTAGCGTGTCTCTGTGGGGAGCACCGGTGTTGCTGGTGAAGAAGAAAGATGGTTCACGTCGCATGTGTGTGGATTACCGGGAGCTGAATGCTGTGACTATCAAGAATAAATATCCCTTGCCTCGGATAGATGACATCTTTGATCAGCTCGGAGGATCGAGGGTGTTCTCTAAATTGGATTTGAGAAGTGGCTACCATCAGCTTAAGGTGAAGAAGGACGACATCCCGAAGACAGCGTTCAGGACAAAGTATGGTCACTACGAGTTCGTGGTTATGCCCTTCGGCGTAACCAATGCGCCCGCAGTTTTTATGAACCTGATGAATCTGGTCTTCTACGACTTTCTAGACAAGTTCGTCGTCATCTTCATTGACGATATTCTGATCTATTCGAAGTCGGAGGAAGAGCATGCATCGCACTTGAGGACAGTGTTGGAGATCTTGAGGAAGCATCGTTTGTATGCTAAGTATTCCAAGTACGAGTTTTGGCTAGATAGAGTTGCTTTTCTCGGGCATGTGGTGTCTGGTGATGGAATTTCTGTGGACCCCGAGAAGATTGTGGCTATCAGAGAGTGGCCTGTTCCGCATTCAGCGTCAGTGAATCGGAGTTTCCTTGGACTTGCAGGCTATTACCGACGTTTCATTAAGGACTTTTCTCGGATTGCTGAGCCGATGACCAGACTTACGCGGAAGGATGTACCTTATGTTTGGTCTGATGATTGCGAGAAGGCTTTTGGTATTCTGAAGGAGAGGTTGACGACTGCCCCTGTACTTGCTGTGCCTGATCGGAGTGGAGGATTCGAGATCTTTTGCGACGCTTCTGGCAAGGGTCTTGGATGTGTGTTGCATCAGCATGGGCATGTGGTTGCGTATGCTTCTCGTCAGCTTAAGGCTCATGAGAAGAATTACCCGAAATATGATTTGGAGTTGGCTGCAGTCGTGTTTGCGCTGAGGATTTGGAGGCACTTCCTGCTGAGTGAGAAGGTGAAGATTTTCACCGATCACAAAAGCTTGAAGTATATCTTTACGCAGAAGGAGCTCAACATGCGACAGCGTCGATGGTTGGAGCTCATGGCAGACTATGAGATTGATTTGCAGTATCACCCTGGCAAGGTGAATGTGGTTCCGGATGCGTTGAGCAGACTTCCAGCGGTGATGATGTTGACCTCGCAGTGGAGATTGCAGCAGGATTTTTGTGAGTCTGGTATCGAGATTATTCTTCCTGGAGAGACTTCTTCGTTGATGAGCATGCAGATACAATCGACGATCGTGGATAGGATCAAGGCTGGACAGGCTGGAGATGATAAGCTGGTGAAGATCCGGGAGCAGGTGGAAGCCGGTCTGCGGACTGACTTTTTGATTCACGAGGACGGATCGTTGAGATTTGGAGCCAGGTTGTGTGTGCCAGCTGGAGATATCAGAGAGGAATTATTGGTGGAGGCACACAGTTCGTCGTATTCTGTACATCCTGGTGGGACCAAGATGTACAAGGACCTTCGCCTGAACTATTGGTGCCATGGTATGAAGAGGAGTGTGGCTCGGAGTGTAGCCAAGTGTTTGGTTTGCCAACAAGTAAAGGCGGAGCATCAGCGTACGGCAGGGTTGCTAAAACCGCTTCCGATTCCGGAGTGGAAGTGGCAGCACATCACTATGGATTTCGTGACTGGACTACCTCGGAGTCCGAAGCAGAACGACGCGATTTGGGTGATCGTAGACTGATTGACCAAATCCGCGCACTTTATTCCCTTCCGAGTAGGATAGTCTACTGAGACGCTAGCGAGGAGATACATGGAGGTAAATACGTTTACTCTCCGTCTCTATTTCCTTTTCCTAGTTTAGATAGTGATGTAACGTGAATCATGCAGGAGATCGTACGACTTCACGGAGTCCCTGTGAGTATCGTGTCGGACAGAGACACGAGATTCACATCTCAATTTTGGCAGAGTCTGCAGAAGAGCTTGGGTACGACTCTGAGTTTCAGCACGGCGTACCACCCGCAGACGGATGGCCAGTCCGAGAGGACGATTCAGATCTTGGAGGATATGTTGAGAGCGTGCATGCTGGACTTTAAGGGATCTTGGGAGGATCATCTCCATCACGTTGAGTTTGCCTACAATAACAGCTACCAGGCGAGTATTGGAATGGCTCCTTTCGCCGCGCTATATGGAAAGAAATGTCGATCACCACTGAGCTGGGATGACATTGGAGATCGGGAGCTGTTAGGACCGGAGATGATCTTGGAGGCCGTAGATGTTGTGAGGAACATTCGGGAGAAGCTGAGGATTGCGCAGGACCGTTTCAAGCATTGGGCAGATGCTAAGAGGAGGCCTTTGGAGTTTCAGCCTGGTGATCATGTCTTCCTGAAGATTTCTCCGAACCGCGGAGTTATTCGATTCGGGAAGAGGGGCAAGCTGAGTCCGAGGTTCATTGGACCATTCGATGTTCTGGAGAGAGTTGGAGCTGTGGCTTATCGCTTGGCGTTGCCACCGTCGCTGGTGGGAGTTCACGACGTATTTCACGTATCTCAGTTACGTCGATACGTTAGTGATCCATCCCATGCTGTGGACTTCTCGGAGATTACGGTTCGTCCGGATCTGTCTTATGATCAGCAGCCAGTTGAGATTCTGGATCGTCGACAGAAGCAGCTGAGGAATAAGACCGTCGACTTGGTTCGAGTGCAGTGGCGTCACGGTTCCCCCGGTGAGTCCACCTGGGAGCGTGAAGATGAGATGAGAGAGCGCTTCCCGCACCTTTTCCCGAGCAGTGCTTGATGTTGATTCCGAGGACGGAATCATTTCTAAGGTGGGGAGGATGTAACGGTACGTTTTCGTTGTACTTTGTTCGTGCACATGCTTTTGGCCGTGCACGTGTTTATTTTAGACTTTATTTGTTTGTGAACACTTTTGTGTGATATGCTGTTGTGAACGTCTCTGAGAGTATTAAATAGTGGCACTAATTTGGAACGACGTTCCTCGAGTCGTTTTTCCACAATTTAATCTTATTCGATGAGACGTGGCGACCTTCACTTTTGATGGGAGACGTTTCTATTTTTAGTTTCGTCGTCCGACGTCGAAATTGAGATCCGTCTTCTTAGTTAGCTCACATTCGTCATCACGATCACCCCGATATTTATTTTATAATTTTTGGAGTTTATTTGACCACTTTTATATTTTTAACAAGGTTTATAATATTTTTAATAATTTATTTTTAAATTAATTGCGGCCAAATAAAATTTATTTGAGTTTTAAATGTTTTAAAAAACTTTTGAGCCAATTTCCAGCTCATTTGGACCAGGTCAAATCCTTGGGTGAGTTGGAGAAGTTGAATTTCAAATTTTAAATTATTTTAAACTTCTAATCCTATTAGAATTAGCCCTAGACCAAGTCAACCCATCTACACTATATAAACAACCCCTAGGAAGACCTATTTTCGCAAGACATTAACCCTAGCCTCTTCCAAAACTCAGATTTGACGTTGCGACGATTCGTCGCAACGTTGCGACGAACGGCTGCCGCACGACCGAAGAAATCGACCCCGTTCCCCCGCTCTGACCGAAGCCCAACCCCGCTCACGCTCCGCTCCGCACGCTGCTGCAGCCGCCGTCCCTGTTCCCCCGCTCTGACCGAGAGAAGCCCTCGGTCAGACCGAGAGCTTCAACCCCGCACAGCGCCCGCACCAACCCCCGCTTGTCGCCCCGCTCCGCACCGCGCCCGACCGACCCGCTTCTCCGCACCGACCGGTGTTGCAAGCGTTGCAATGTTGCAACATCGCGCCCCCCGCATCCAAGCGCCTGACCGAGCCCCTCTCCCGCACTGACCGAGAAGCAACCCCGCACCAAGCACAACCCCGCAGCCGCTGCACGCCCCAAACGTCGCAGCCCTGCATTCTCTGTGCACGACCGACGGATCTCCCCGCATTGGCTGTGTACGACCGAGAGTCACTCGTCGCAACCCCGCACCCGTCGCACCACTTGCCTCCGTGGGCCCCCCAAGTTCTCCAGAGGTATTGTGGGTCCCCCAAAGGTCCCTAGGACTACTGTGGGCCCCACCTAGGTGCTTGCTCTTCGAGGATTCGTCGTGTACGACGTTGCGACACGTCGTAGCCCGTCGTCGCACGTGCTAGCTTTGGAATCTTGAATCGTCGCCCCGGTTGATTGCTCTGAAATTTCCAGCGAGGAATCTAATTGGAATCTGGACTTGGAGCGCGATATTATTATTCCAACCCCCGGCGTCGCTACCCGACGCCGGTGTAGCTTTTGCGTCGTGTTGAGGTAACGCTTTGCACCCCTAGGACCCCCAACCCAAATACATGCTAATCAAGACTAAAATCAGTATTTTTAAAGTATTTTGAATGTTTTAGAATTCACTAATCAAGATTAATAAAACGGATGTAGGCCGGTGGACTTGTGCACGTAGGATTATTGTGTTTTGGACTCGTTGGACGGTGTTGCTCAGACGTGATACTTGCAGGCAAGTGAAACTTATCAACTCTAATGTAGGGCCATGTTTTTAGGCCACTTCCTTGCTTTCAGCGTAAAAGAGACTAATCAGTGAAATGATAGCTGGCTAGACACCTACTTGATCTAGTTTGACAACGAAACTAGATCCGTCACCTAAATGATCTAGCTTGACAACGAAGCTAGATCCAACTCTTTAAACTTGTTGTTTATGCATACTAAACTGTCACGTTTACTTTCCTTACCTGTACGTTTTACTACTTGCCATGTCATGTCATCTATGCATTGAATGTCGCATTCGTAGCACACGCTACATACTTGTACTTGCTTGTCCCGGGCTAGGTGCACCCCTACGCCATACTTGTTAAAAACACTTCCTGGCTCGTGATCCAGAAGCGAGCATTCCCGTTCGGGGGTAAGGCCCTGGCTCGATACACGTGGAGGGGTAGGGTTGAGTGACCACTCAGCGTAGAAGTGTGCCCGTACAGCCTCTTCAGCTGTAAGGCGTGAACTCTGTGCACGAGGTGCTTACTTTTCTTGTCTTGTACTTGTCTTGTGAATGTCATGCCATGCTCGTACTTTACTTTACTTTACCTTACTTGTTGCACTCATACTTTAACTGTCATGTCATTGCATCATGCTAGAACTGCTAGGTTGCTTTACTTTCAGTTTCCTTGCACAAGTCTTCCAGACTTGCTGACATGTGCCCCGTGCTCTTTTGGGTGTCACATGTTAGACACTGAGCCAGAGACAGTTGTTGAGGACGAGGTGTTTGCTGACGCTGAGCCTGAGCCTACGTTCGTCGAGGAGTACGAGGACACCGGAGACCAGTCTTAGTGACTGTGGAGTTACTTTTACTTTAGCTTGTTGTTAGTTGTCGGTGCTTGCACCATTACTTTGCTTTCGTACTTTGTGCTTTTATTGGCCATGCTGGGGCCTCTTTTAGACTCTTTTATTTTAGCCTGGTGGCTTTTCTGCGATGTTGGAATTTATTATGGATATTCTGAGATTTCTTCTTTGTCTCTTTTCCTTATTATTATCCTTGTTTCGTTTCGCGTTGCAAGGACCTGCAGTTAAATTTGATTGACGCTTATCGGACTTGCAGCTTTGTAGCTTCAAGTCTGAGCGGACCTCCTCACGCTTCGCCTCCACGTTTTTGGGAAGCGGGGCGTGACATATTGTCCATGATTAGTGTTGATACATGAAAGGAAGTTTAATGGTATGGTTCGTTAATGGATTTGCTAATGGAAACAAGTGATATACCAGAAATGAAATGAGATAATGAGATATGGGGCACTACATGGAGCAAAGCGGCATGGGCACGTCGTGGACCACCTCTTGAATCCACAGTAGTAGCCAATATGAAAATGTGAATGTGAAATGTGATGCACACACGGATATAGGACACGGATGGCACTACATCAAGAGCCACAATAAGAGGCGGTGGAATTCGTTGTGGATCCACCTCTTGACTCCATTGGTAGTTGCCACAGTTGATAACGGAGTCAATCACGAGACACATGCACACCGGCATGGATATGGGATCCCTTGCATTGTATTGCACTCATGTTTGCATCGTTTGCATCGTGTGTGTCATGTCATCATCTGCATCATGTTGCATATTGGCTTGTGGTTGTGTATGGATATGTGATTATGTCTTGTATACTGTATCACTTTGTTAATTATTCTGAATCCCTCTTTTTCTTTGTAGTAGTGGTTACTTTCTTGCACCTTATTTCTTGTGTTACCTTTATGTCTTTAGCAATCTACTATTTTACGCTTGTTAATTGTTGTATGTTCATTTTCCCTCTTGTCTAGCTCTTGTTGTTTGTTGATTAGTGTAGCTAAATTATTTACTTGTAGTTGTAGTGTACGTATATATTTATCACTTGTAGATCATGTTGAGCACTTCTTGCCATGTCATGTTCCTTTAGCTCTTTTCCATGGGGCACTTGCATTTAATTATGCCATGCAATAATTCCTATAGCTTGCTTGTATTTAATTATGCCATGCCTTGTTATGTTTGCATCTTTGGTAATAATATACTATGTGGAGTTGGATATCCTACTAGGGCACGCATTGACGTGTCCCACTCTGTGGTTTTCAGGTAGCCGAAGATAGTGGCTGGAGTTGGAGTTGTGAGAGTGGAATTGGTGTGAGTGATTTTGTACATTGGGGGTCTTCTTGTACTGATGTAAATGATGATGATGATGATGTATAAAAAGAATGTTGCATGAAGTTAGAAATGATGACATGTTTAAATAAATTTAGAGTTTCCTTGTTAGTATCTGTGTTGCTTTGGTTATTCTGTTTGTGTTTGTTGATGTATTTTGTGTTTGGTGTTTGGACATGTTTGGTTGGGAACATTACATGTAATATCCCAGTAATGCGTAGTGACCTGCTTCTTTATGTTCTCTCTTGTCTTCTTTTCTCTCTATCTCTCTCTCACCCACATCTTCGGGAATTCTTGGGACAGATTCGTACTTCCCAGGTATCCTGGGGATCAGGGCGTTACAGACATTAAAGCTCATCTAGTGGTCCATCTGTTCATGTTGAGTTGTTTGTAACTCTTAAAAATGCTATTATGAAGATCCTTCACAGTTGGAACTCAAGCTAACTCAAGTCCAACACTTAACTAATTCTAAGATTGATGAAATCAAGAAGGATATTTCATAGATTCATGCTAGAGTCTATGGACAACCTCTTTTTGATTGATGTATGCTTGATTGAGTGCTTGAGGAGTGATGGATGTGATGACTTTTTATGATGCAATCTCTTAGGGATATTTAGTTTTTGTATTTGTGATGGATTTGAACAATTTTTTAGTTTAATTCTGATGATCATTTGATGTATGAAACAATCCTTGCTTATATTGGAAACTTTTAAGAACACTGCTTTATTTGACTTAGAGACATTAGTTGTAAGGGTTATGTATTAAATAGTGCTTCTTTGTGGGAGTTATGTTATTTGTATGGTCATTGGTGTTATTTGTATTGATGGTTATATTGTATAACAACTCTTGTGTAGTAATTTGGTTATGATTTGATATGAGCAATATGAGTTGTATGTTGAAATATATGAGTATGTCCATTCTTAAGAATTATTCATTTTGATTTGGTATGACTCATGCTTATTGTTGGAAGAAAACTCTTATGGATATTTTTTGTGGCATTCATGTTTATGCTTATTTCATGCATGGCCACTTGTATTATTTGAATCCATATGAGATTGTGTCATAAAATTTCATGTTTAAATTCATCATATATATGGCACATTATGTTCATAATCAAACTTCACTAAATGTCTTCTAAGGCATGATTTGATCATTTTGACATATGTGATAATTCTCTTCTTATATGTTGATGTACTCTTGCTTTTTTGCTCAACACATACTCATGTTAACATATGTCTCATATGTACTAGCACTTGATATAACACTTTCTATTTTTTTGGGTATTTATTTCATTATGGAACCAAAAATTCATGTTTGACTCAAAAAAATTTAAAGAATATGGTATTGACTCACCGTTATTGGATAAATATTTCATTATTCATGGATATCAAAAGATTGTGTTATACTTTGTTGTTATGCATGCTATGCTTATAGAAATTCTAAATCCTTCGTTGATTTTCTTCCACCATTTTTGATAATGCCAAATGGGGAGAAAATTGAGACACTTGGTATAGTTAGTTTTTGACACATGGTATGCTTGAACTTATAAACAATCACTATTAGCATAAGTGTTAATATGATACATATATGAAATATTGCTTTGAATGTGCTTATTCTAACATGCATAGATATAAGGGGAGATTAATGGTTGATTTTCTAACACTATGCAGCAATGCAAGAGGAGTAAGTATCTTTATTTTTTTAAATTTCATAATTTTTGTATCATTTGTTTGTCTTTATCAAAAAGGAGGAGAATGTTGGCTATTGAGTCATCCAAGTAGATTTTGATGATATACAAACAATTATTGTGTGCTAATTAAATTTATGAGTGTAGGTAATCAAAGTTCAAAATCATGATGATGATAACTTGCAATAAGAGTTTGGAGTGCACCAATAATAGATGAAGCTTACATAGAAGCAAGGAGCCCAAAGTTATGTGTTGAAGCTTACCAAATCATATGGAGTACAAGGAGTCATGACATGGACCAAGCTCAAATGGACAACATCAAGATACAAGCAATTGATAATTTTGATGTATTTGTTAGTCATGCCTTAGATTCTTTTTATAGCCACTAGTTGTAGTTTAACACACTTAGGAAAAATCTTTTTTACTGTTTAAAAATGTTTTAAAACTATTTTTAAAAAAATTCCTAGTGTTTATAGGCCATATAGTTTAACAACTAAACTAGTCGACCAAACTAACATCCAGTTGAATATTTGATTGATATATCTATGCTAGAATCATATCAGAAAAGTAGTCGACTATATTTATGCAGCTAGTCGACTAGTTGTTAAACATTGGTCGACTAAGACATGAACTATGGTTGACTAGTTTTTACAGAGAGCAAACAGATTTTTAAGACATGCTTGATTAGTCGACGAATGAACATTGACGAGTCGACTAGCTGACTATTAGTCGACTAGTAAATGTATAGTAGTTGACTAGTATCTAGCCATTGGCATATAACGGTAACATTTGACTAACCGGTTTACTAGCCGGTGGAGGGTATTTTGGGAAAATGTTTTTGGGCAGATTCATCCCATATATATATATATATATATATATATATATATATATATATATATATATATATATATATATATATATATATATATATATATATATGGTTGTTGTATGAAGTTATTATGAATTTATTGATCAATTTTTAAGAAAAATCAAGTATTTTTAAGCCTTCTAAAAGACCTCCTAAAATGTTTTCGTGGCCAAAGTTCTTCAAGCTTTTAAGCAATTATTATTGGCCTTTTGATTTTGATCTCCTTAAGCTTTAATCTTGATTTTACTTAAGATCAAAATCACATTTTCCTTAGCCACACTTCTACACATGCTTCAATTCTTGCTTATAGGAAGTTTGTTAAACTCCACTAAAGCAATGTTTGTGAAAATCCCCAATTGCGAGGTGGTAAGCTTTTATTGTAATTGCTTAGTGATTGGAAATCCTCACTTGGTGAGGAAGTGGTTGATAGGCTTATATTTTACACTTTATTTTTGCATATTTACATGTCATTTCGATTGCTCATATCGGGATTTTCATGATTATTCGACGATGTTTCGATACTTTTCACTATTTCTTGGTTTCGTCTGATTTCAGGAGATATGGAGCAATCGGGAGCAATTTGGAGAATAGAGAACCTACACGCATGCTGGAGCATCGTTCATAACCATATCGGAGAGCTAACGGCGCTGGAGGATGAGTGGAAGAAGTAGAAAGTTGAAAGAATCGACGAGGAAGCGAGGAGGAGAAGAACAGAGTTCAGAAACAGGCCACTCGGCCGAGTGACGCAGCTCACTCGCCCGAGTGACGCAGCGTACTCGGCCGAGTAACGCTGATACGAAGACATTTGCCAAGCCTGAGTGCTAAAGTGTTCTCGGCCGAGTGGTAACTTCCACTCGGCTAAGTAAGAACTCCACTCGTCCGAGTGGAGGCAAATATTCTAAAGAAATCCAAGGCGACTTCTCTGTTTTTGGAGGGATCTGCAGACTGTCTTACTCAATCGAGTAGACCTCTCAATCGACCAAGTAAGAAATCCTACTCGGCTGAGTGGCATGAGCGCCTGAACGGAAATATCTCTGTCTGTTCAGTAGATTTGGCACTTGGCCGAGTAGCGTCGGCAGCCAGTCTTGAAAACTAGGGTTTTTGGCTGCGCATGGGCAGTTTGGTCTGGATTTTTTGTTTTTTGGGCATGTATTTAAGCCCAGTTTTGTCTCCAACCTCAGGGGAGACCAGAGAAACTTCTTAGAATAATTTTTCTTTAGTTTTAATTTTAGTTAAGCTTTTGTATTGGCGAGAGATTGAAGATTTTTTCTTAATTTTCTATTTGAAGCTTCTTCACAACATTGGTTTATCTGAATCTCTTGAAAGCTTTAATTTTTATGCTATATCTCCTGTTAGATCTGAGTTTTGATATGAATTCTATTATTGATCTTGCTTTCCTATTGATTTCTAATATGATTTGTGAGTAATTCCTTTGCTCTAGGGCAAAGGGATGAACCCTATGGGTCTAATGTTTGATTTGTGAGATCTACGAATTACTATGACATTAGGCTTGTTAGAAAGGTTAGGTCTTGATTAATTTACTACGTATAGATAGGGATTTCTCTTGGATCTTGAGAGCTTGACAGATGATCTTGATCCAAGAAAAGCCCTAGATATTCGATTTAGGATTACAATCGAAATTTCCTAGACTTGGTGCACAACAGCGACCAAAGCTAGCATTTTTATTGTTCTCATATACTCATATTCATTGCACGACGGTGAACGAGTACGAACTAGCACGATCGAGATCTGAACTCAAGTTGCGCGATAGCGAGCTTGTGTTGGGATTGGACATAATTGCCGATCTTAATGCTAGTGGTTTGGACTAGGCTTGCGCGACAGTGAGTCTCTAATTTAGATTGCTATAGACATGTGTAGCGTGACAACGTGCGTCGGTTCTACAATTAGTTGCGACAAGTTCACCTTAAACCAAGTTTAATTGCATGGTAATTCATAACTCACATTGATGACTTGAAAATCCGTTGTGGGGATTCCCTAGCCCTAGAAGTTTTTATTATACTGAATTTGCATTGATATTCAAACGACTGTGACACCAACCATTTCCAAACAATTTTCCACCAAGTATCTTAGTAGATAAAGTAGAGTACTGCCATTAATCCTCCATGTAATTCGATACCCACATGTCACTTAACCGTCCACTTGCGGTAAAGCTACATCCTTCTCCGGGTGTATATCCGGGAGCGATCAGTGGTGTTGTAAAATCCACACCTGTTGTGGTGGTTGGCTAAAGTCCTTGGGTTGTGAGGCAATTGGAAAGTCCACTTGTATATATGCAAGAAAAAGTCATTGGGTTGTGAGGCAAGTTGCAATCTATTCCTTCGGAGAGTGATTAGTAGAACTCCAAGTGTAGCTTGAGACTAGATTAGCCCAGGGATTTGGATGAATCGGTATAATTTCTAAATGTTTGTGTTTGCTCTACCTGTCTCTTGTTACTTGCATATTGAGTTTAATTTCTGCTACTTATTCATATACTTGCAAGTTTGAGATTGTGTTGATTAAGAATCAAGTTAGGTAACTCTAATTGGTCTTTTAGAAAGACTTTAAAGGGAGTAAAATTTTAAATTCAAATTTTTACTTGGATAATACTATTCACATCCCCCTCCAATGTCTATATGGCATCTACAGGAGATCCCAACAGACTATAGTTATCTTACTAGTACCTGTGCATATAACTTTTGTTGACTAGTTTCATAACTGTCATCGACTACTTCCTGACATTCTGTTGGTTAGTTTCCAGGCATTGTAGCTACTTGATTATATGTCAGTACTAATCGACTATGCAACCTATGAGACTTAAGATTTGATCTAAAATACTTAGAAAATAATTTTAAAAGCCTTCAAAACATTTTAAAGATATTTTAAGATATTTTCTAAGTGTGTGCAAGCTTCAAAATAAAAGCTTTAACATTCTAAAGACAAATTCATAAAAATTCATCGACTCATACAACTTTTAGAGCTTTTGATGTAGTCCTTTGTTCTTCAACTTGTCTGTTGAATTCTTGCACTTCATGAGTCTCAGATGAGTTTCCTTATCTTTATATTGAGCTCATATTCCTTGATTCTTCTTCTTTACGTTTGACTTCATTTCTTTAGCTTGAATGAATTTCTTTGACTTATTGACTATGTTGGCTTTTTACATTGTGGCTAGAACTCATTGTAATTAGTCTCGTATACCAACACTCATAAATCTTATTTACACAACTAAATGTTTGGTCATTATCAAAATATACTTGTGGTGACTGAATATCCTAACACATACGATTGACATTCATTGGAACCATGCAACTCGAGGCAAACTTATCCACTATGGAAAATGTTTTCTCGTAATGAGCTCCCTTTTGTAGGAAGATGTATGCCCTTGAGGCATTTACCCTGAGTTAAACATTTTGTTCTAATAATTATACGGTGCACAATTGTCCTAGTGTAATAATTATGAATTATATACTTAGACTATTTCTTATACTTATAGTGAGGTCAATACGTATCTAGGTGTAGATCTAGATTGTGGGAAGTAATTGACCGATAAGAACTTGAGTCTTAAACGGTTCGTGGTCATAGATGTGTCGAGAATAGGATATCGGCACATCAGACAGACCTTTGTGTCTCTGTCTTACCTTAAGGGTAATGATGATCCCAGAGTCATTCGGCCTGGCGAAGTCAGAGACAAGGCACAGGTGCTCATTGGAGAATGAGTTCACTAAACGACCAACTTAGAGTTATTAAATGGTTAATCATTAACTAAACTGTCATTAATAACTCTAGAGTGATGTTAGCAAGCTGGTTCTTAAGACCTGAAGTCATTTGTACAAACATGTTCGTGAATAGTGTCACTTAGACCTATGGCCTAGCTTCGAGGCTAGGCTTGCTGAAAGGTCTTAGGTTGGGTGACACCTGAAGCGTACGTAGTAAGTAGATGACTGAGATGAGATTCGTCTCTTCTGTTAAAGGGGTGTTAGTGTCACAGGTTCAGTACAGTCTTTGTAATAATCCTCGGTCGAGGTACGTTGTAGGAAGTATAACGTGTATATAACAAAGACCGCTGTTTACGGACCGATGCTGGCTAGTGGGGTTGATGGTTAACCATACCCTAGGCCATGCAGCGACACAGGCATGATGAAGGGACTAAAATTGCGGTATTCATCACTGACACAGTCAGAGTGTTCCCAACAACATGGGCCAATCACATAAGTATGATTCTGAAATAGGGACGACAACTGCTGCTCGTGGTCACTGTCGTCTAGGGATTTCGAGTCCCAACCTGCAGTAGGGTCAGGCTGTAGGGTCTCACACCGAGTAGTATTAACGTCTTAGTAATAGGAAGAACATTAAGAGGAATGCATTTGATGCAATGGGATAATTAAGCTCACAAATGGTTTGTGAGCATAGAGCTAAAGAGTTTAGCATTTGGAAATGAAGAGGACTTCCTAACGAATCCACAGGAAGGAAACACGTTGGAATCGGAGCTCAAACGAGCCCAGAAACATGAAAACAGCACAGGAGAGCCAAAATGGGTCAGACCCACTTTGAGGAGGCCAAACCTACTTAGGCAGGCGGGCGGGCGTGCCCGCTTCAGAAGCGGGCACGCCCGCTATGGGCCAGCAGGGCTTGGTGCGCCCGCATGGCCAGCGGGCATCGGCCCGCGGAGCGGGCCTGTCACGCCCGCCCAGCCCAGCGGGTGCCATCCCGCTATGGGTGCAGCGGGCACAGGTGCGCCTGCTGCGCCCTGTTGTGGGGGCCCGCCTTGCAATGAGTGTAGGCGTGCCCGCAAGGCTTGGCAGGCGCGCCCGCGACTTAAGTGCTAATTTTAGGGTTTTTTGAAACCCTTTTTTACGGCTACGAACTACGACTTTTGGTCAACTTTGGACAATTGTTTGAGGGGTCAACGAAGTCGGAATTCATCACCGTTTGTTCCTACACGTTCACCATTTGAAGCTCTTCGAAATGATAGCTTGTATCATCTCTAAAGCTCAATGGTGAGGGAGATTTAATTGGTTGAAGTTAGGCCTTTATGAAAGGCTTACTAAACTTAAATTAACTTAAATTAAATCCATCTTCACTATTTAGTCCCACATTGCTCATGCGACGAGCATGGGGTCTAGCTCCCTATATAAAAAGGGGTACACACCTCTTGAAAATTTTGTACCAAGTCTCCGATTCGAGAAGCTCCTGATTTTCGAGCACGCTCGGTCGACGACTTAATTCCTCCTCTTTCTTTCTATCCTCCAATCGGGTCCTAGCAAGACATTGAGGAGGTTTGGATCTGATCCAGAAATCTCTGGCGTGGGTCTGCTCAAGTGAAACTTTCTTCGGCGGCTGATTGGCTCAGAGACACGATGCGGCTCAGGAAGCAGTTCAGCTCGAGGCGAGGCACAATACGGTGCGGTTCGAAAGGCGGCTCGGCTCGGAGGCGCGAAGCGAAAGAAAGTGGTGCGGTACATCTTGCTTGCTCCAAGGTTAAGATTCTGGGTATGTCATTTAGTAGATTTCTAGTGTAATTTTAATAATGTCGCAGTAGTATAGATCCCTCTTGGGGTGGTCAGATCCACTCCAAGTTGACATAGATCCTGGCTAGGTTCTGGCTCGCCTTAGGGCCTTAGCTAAAATGTTTGGCTATATGTTTTTATGCTGTGTTTTTAATCTCTCTGTTGTCCGTCCGACGTAGGACGGGCACAGATATGAGCCGTAAGAGTCCGCCAAAACCCCTCATGGTATCAGAGCGTCTAGGTATGCATGTTGATCTTGGACTGCGATGTTTTAAAATTATTGACTGCTTACTATATGATTGTACATATTTTTAAAATTATGCGATAACGTTAAAATGAACCCCTTCTTTTAAAATTGTTTTTAAAATTGTTTTAAAAACATGGGACTTTTAAGAAATATTTTAATTCATGAGATGATGTTGAAATTAATGTTTCTTTTAAAATTGTTTTTAAAATTGTTTTAAAAACATGGAAATTTTTAAGAAAGATTTTAATTTCATGTGATGATATTAAAATTAGGTTTCTTTTGATTAGATGTTTTTAAAAGATTATTTTATGTGATAAAATTTTCTTTGAAGCTTTCTAATGTGTTTAAATGATTTTAAATAAAATGGTTTGTAATAAATAAATATATGATATGTTTATCAAACCATCATTTTATTAGATAAAATGTTCTTATTTTAAAATCATATCTTTTTAATTTAAATGTTAAATATTAAAGATAGCATGTTATTTATTTATTGTGATAAATGTTTTAACATGTTATGCTATTTAAATAGATGAACCCTTATTTTATGCGATAAAATTAGTGTTGGTTGACATTAATGGACATGATGTATAATTTGATTATTCATGAACACTTCTAGGTTAGCCATTAATTCATTAAAAATTTATAAGATGAATTTTTAAAATGTGACATGCTATGTTTTAATGAACATTTACGACATTTAAACCTAATTCCAGATTAGGGTAGTCCTCTTTAAAGACAATTATTATTTTAATCGTTTCAATGATAATTCTCATTAAATGACTACATTTTAAAAATGTTGTAATTGATTTACTAAAATCCTAATATTGATTAGGGTAGCACATTGAACAACGAGAACCTTATAGTTGATAAGGATTTAATAAAAGTTGTTAACAAATCCTAAAACTTCTGACTTTAAGGATTCCACTAGTTGATAAGATTAATTAGTGTTAATAAAAACCTTTTAGTTTACGGCACGCATATAAAATTGATAAGTGTCATTCAATGGATCTTGATATCTGTCAATGTGCTTGGATAAGTTTGTTGGGTCACCCTAGCTAGACTGGAAGTAAGTGATCCTGGCTTAGTCAATTCCCTGGCCGTGTCCGCTGAACCGCAATGACACAAATCATGATTATATGACACCTTGAACTATACCTAAGTCTAATACGATAATAATCTTATTCAAGATAAATTGTAGCCCTCCTTATTTTAGGGGTTGGCAACTATAGGACACGTGTTCCAGTTGTTGAGCTACACTCAAGCTGTGACATGGCAACCTTGTAGAAACCAACTTCTTAAATACATATGATGTAATCTTTATTGACCCAAACCGTCGTGTCATGAATACACCGAGCGCCGGTGTAAGTTAATCTAATGATGTAGTCTAGTCTTGACCCAAACCGTCGTGTCGTGAATACATCGAGCGCCGGCGTAAGTTGAGCTAGACGCGAAAACAAGGGTCCGACTAGGCTAGACATTATGATTTGGATGAGCTACACACATGATCATAAATGGCTAGGGATAAAATAGATAGGGAGTCATATTTGATATGATTCATGATGAGTTCATGAGCCGAATATAGAGTCCAACAACTTGTTGAGCTACACTCAATGTTGTCAGACTCAGGGTACTCTGATCCCACTCCCACAAATATTTTATAATAAATTGTTTATTATAGTGGCTTTAATTCATAAAATTAGTGGGAGAATATAGTTTTAATTAAAACCGTTTAAAACTATACAAAGAACATATACTAATTTGATCTATTTTAAAATGCAGTATGGAGTCGGGGATGAAGTTCATTATTGAGAGAAATGTGCTGGATGGAACCAACTATAAGGATTGGCTTAAGAACATTAAGTTGGTCCTCTCACTGACTGGGATTAGCTATGACTGACCGAGGACGCTCCGAAAAAGCCTGACGCAGATGCCACCAACAAGGAGAAGGAGGCTTATCTGCAACACCATAGGGATGCAGAGAAGGCCAGGTGCCTTACGCTGGCTTCTATGACGAACGAGCTGCAAAGGAAGCATGAACATATGGATGTTCAATGTATGCTTCTGAACGCAGAAGAGTTATATGGCAAGCGGTCTAGAGCTGCCAGGTTTGAAGCCACATGCAACCTCTGGGGAACTAAGATGGAGACGGGCCATGTACAAGATCATGTTATTAAAATGATCGGGTACATAGAAGATGCTGCCCAGTTAGGTTTTGTCCTCGAGAACGAAATGAGCGTGGACATTATCCTGAAGTCTTTAAACCCCGACTTCAAACATTTCATTACTGGTTTCATCATGAATAGTACTGAAACAGATCTTTCTGGTCTCCTGAACATGCTTAGGCAGTTTTGTAATGCCCTACCAGCTACTGCACAAGTACTAGAGGGGGGGTGAATAGTACTTTAAAATAATAAGGCGTATAATTCCAAATTAAATTGCACACAACTACCAAATCAATTTGCGGAAGCTTAAATTGAATGACAACAATGAAATTAACAATGCTAACAAACGATGTTAATGGGTTCGGATCCACCCAAGTCTCCCCGACTTGTTCCCGGTGATCCTACGTCCCAACCACCCGGATCCCCTCCGGATACTTGAGTTAGAAACCCTAACTCAAGATTTCCACTATGAATATCTTGTGAAAAACCTTCACAAGATCAAATCATACATGCAATGGCAAAGTGAATCCCACAACCCGGGATCACAAACTTCTCTCACAACCGAGAGAGCCAATAAGCAATATAAAAGAGTTTAGATGAAATAAATACTCTTACCACAAAATCCTATACCTTGAGTTTTCTTACCCAATAGGTGGAATGAAGGATTTGAGGAAGATGAAGTCACCAAGCCCTAGCACCAAGGAAATGAGCAGCAATGGGTGCCTAGGGAAGAGTTGGAGACTTGGATCAAGCAATAGCTTGAAAAGCTCACCAAGAACAAGCTTCTCTCTAGATCTAGAAATGAGAGAGAATGGGTTTCTTGTGAGGAAGAGAGCTTTAGATTTGAGGGAGAATAGCTATCTCTTTTGATCTCAATGAATCTCTGAATGGAAGCTCTTACCTAGATAGAAATGACCTAGGTTCGTATTTATAGGAACCCAAAAACACAAGTAGGTCATTCATCAACGGATAGAAATCTGTGAGAATTAGTCGGTCAAAGACAATCACTGACCGACTAGTTCATCAACTAGTCGGTCAGCCAAACAACGTGGACCGACTAAGAGTAGATCTGAGAAGAGATAGAATTTCAGACCTAGAAATCTAGTCGGTCCAAGAACACTTTCTGACCGACTAGTTTCACAACTAGTCGGTCAGTCAATGAACGTAGACCGACTAAGAGGCAAAATAACTTAGTCTGAATGCAAAGTGACTTAGTCGGTCTAAGAACAAAAGTTGACCGACTAGATTGTCAACTAGTCGGTCATCAAACGTTCTTAGACCGACTAACGGTAAACAGTAGCTCAGGAGAAATTTAGAGTGAACAGTAAGTCACAACTAGTCGGTCAAAGAAGCATCACTGACCGACTAGTTCACAAACTAGTCGGTCGGTGAGTCAACGTAGACCGACTAACTGTAAACAGTAAAGTCCAAGAAATTAAGGAATCAAACTAGTCGGTCCAAGAACAGTTGCCGACCGACTAGATCACCATCTAGTCGGTCAGTACTTGTTCTTGTACCAACTAACATGCACAACAAAGTCCGAATCGAAGCGCGACGCTTCGAGGAAGTTAGAATGAACTTGTGCAAGGATCCTAGAGCTACGAAATGAGCGTAATGAAGATATAGACGTAAGATATACTCAAGGCTTAACATTCTATATATCGAAGCTAAAAGACTATAAATAAAACCTTAATAAACGGTCTTCGATAGCTTCGATTGAATCTTCATATTTTCCAAAGCGTCGCAAGAGCTTCAACGAAGCTTTAGGCATGAATATGAGCTTTGGAAAGTGTTGAGATGTCGCTTTGAATGTTCTCGTGAAATTGGCGACGATCTCCAATACTGCGCTCACAAATTGTTAGTTCATGAATTATTTATGTTTGCTCATCATCCAAAACCAAATCTGGGGAGTCCAATATTCAACATTCTCCCCCTTTTTGGTGATGACAAACCAACATAAATAATAATCAAAGATAATAATTCAAATGTAAAATACTTACTCCCCCTGCATTGATGACACGTTAATTCCAAAATGAATATAAATGAATTGCATCAAGCAGACGAGTAAGATAAATAAAATGAATTGATTTTTGAAATATCGGATTTTGAAAATCCTTATATGTATCTTAACTCCCCCTGAATCTAACATATCAAACTAGATTCTTGGAAATTGAGTTAAATTTTCATTTGCGCTATTTATTATCATTATCTCTCCCCCTTTGGCATAATCCCAAAAATGGGGGGCATACAACGACAACAATTAGGAAATGTAAAATCCAACATCGGGAGTCGTAGACAAAGGCAATGGACCAACTTGACACCAAGGGAAAAATTGTGGAAATCAAAACAAGGTGTGCCAAATTTTCCAAAAAAAATCAACGATAATCAAAATCATCAAAAATACCAAATGTTTATTCATTTCTTAAATAAAGAAACATACTCTTCAATATTCAATATTCTTGGTTAAATTTGTGCATGCAAAACAATTCTATACAATTATAGAATTTAAATCTATTTAACCAAGTTTGCATGCTACGAGCGACGAAATCACATTTCATATACATTCAACGAATATTAAAATGTGCACGACGAATTAAGATAAAGACAACGACGATGTATATATATAAATGATAACATCAAGAGTACATCCAAGAAGATATCAATACATCAAAATACAACATACCCATCAAGAAGAAATACATCATCATCATCATCAACCAAAATACATGAAAACATCATAACCCTCATACTCTATCCTAACCCAAAATACTCTCGCTAAGATATATCATCCAAAGCGTATATGGAGAGTCCTCGGAACAACGATCACGAGGAGGAGGCTGGATCTGCAGCGTCCGTGGGTCCAGTCGACGGAGTGGACTCAGGATCTGCAGGGAGTAGAGGTGTCTCAACAGATGGAATCGTCGGGGCAGGAGTCGAGATCTCAGCAACATGCTCAACAGCATCAAGGGTCTCGACAGCAGATGTGTCAGCAGGAATATCAGCAGGCTCAGCAACAGGGTCTACAGCAGGCTCAGAAGACTGAAGTGCTGAAGCAGAAGGCTCTGGAGCACCGGAAGTGGTGCCAACTCCAAGAGCAGAAGTGGTAGTACCAGCAACAGCAGCAGCAGTGGCCTCATCGCCACGGGCAAAAGAAGTAGCAAGCTCGTCAAGCTCCTCATCGTCCATCTCCTCGGCCTCAGACACCGAAGGAGGAAGCTCAATCCCCATCATACGAGCCATACGGCAGACTACCTCCTCAGTACGAGCCAAACGGGAGTCGTGCTGACGAAGTAGGCGTACGACATCGTCCAATGTAGCAGGGGAAGACGAGGCTGCAGCAGCTGACGGAGTAGACTGGGAAGCAGATGCGGTAGACCTCTGCACGTGACGAAGAGCCGCTAGAGATTTCTTCACGGCCGTCGCGTTCAGAGGAGTACCCAAAGGACGCTCATCGTCAGGAGGGAGGGGGACTCGGAAATGACGAAATACGAGGGTCAACAAGCAAGGGTATGGAATGTGCGCAGACTTATTGGTCTTGCGTATACACTCGAAAGAATCCATCTTATCGAGTATCACGCGAGCCCAATTTATCTCGCACCCCAAGAAAAGAGCGTATATGAGCTTCAAAAACGGCTGAGAGGGAAGTGAAGAGGATCCATACTTAGGGAGGAGACACGACTTCAAAATCAGGTTAAGAACCCACGCATTCGGCTTAAAAGATTTCGATGGAACACCAATGAATGCGGAGGGGATAACCTGGAAAATCTCTGAAAGAATAGACTGGTCCAAGGAGGAAATATCGTCTACGGAAATGTCCGAGGGGAGGAGACCACACGACGCACAACCAAGGATCTCCCCCAAGATTTCTGCCGTGAGAACTATTGGAGTTCCCAAGACAGTCGTCTCAATGGAGTGGCTGGCGTCGTACTGGCCTCGAATACGGTTGGCATAGAACAATTTCACGAGGCGAGGGTACGGTTTGGGATTGTCTTTGGGGTCATATCGGAGATAATCAAGAAGACCACTATAAGACAGAAGATCAGCAAGGCCGAGAAAATCAGAGAACTGAACGTAATGCTCTAACAACAGTGGACAGTGTTCTATACGGTTGTACGCGGCGAGACACTGAGGGTCATCGCGGCACAACGATATGTCTACACCGCCAACTGGCATAGGAGCTTTACCCTTGGCCTTACGGGTCTTCGGAGGTGGGGTAGGTTCCCTAGTAGGCTCATCCTCAGGGATAAAATCAGTATCGGAATAGGGAGGAGTAGCCGGAGTGTGAAGAATAGGCTTTTTGGTCTTTGATTTACGGGGTTTGACTATGGCAGTCCTAGGCTTCTTAAGAGAAGGCGACGAAGGAGAGGCTTGGGTAGACTTGGCACGACGCTTAGGCTTCGGGGGATTCCTAGGGTCCGAAGGTTGTTCTACGGTCATAGGAGAGGCCCCGGAAGAGGCGATAGGAATTCGAGTCTTAGCCATAGCACTACGAGCACAATCAATCGAAGAAAATCACAAGCAACCTAGCGATCACAAGCCAACAACCCTAGAAATCAAGAAATTCGAAAATAAACCAAACCCTAGAATACCTAGGAGGAGAAATCGAACCCTAGGGCAAGAAATCGACCTAGGAGAGGGAGGAAGATACCTAGGGGGTGGAGTCGACGGCGGCGAACGGCGGCGATGGCCGGAGATATGGCCGGAGACGACGAGAATGCGAAGGGGCTCGATGGGGGTTTGGGGTTTTCGAGTGTGAGCTGGAGAGAAGACCGACTAATTAAGAAATTAGTCGAACGAAAAATGAGTATAAGTCGGTCTGGAATCAAAAAGACGTAACTGCCCTAACACACTTAGTCGGTCACAGTTCAAGCACTGACCGACTAGATTACGATCTAGTCGGTCGGTCAATGAGCTTGAACCGACTAAGTCGAAACAGAGGCACAGAGTGATTTTTAGGGCTAGAATTAGTCGATCGCAGTATACTTACTGACCGACTAGTTTTCAATCTAGTCGGTCGGAAAGTGTACTATGACCGACTAACGAAAGAAAATGATAGGAGATGGATATTTGCTTGATCTAGTCGGTCTGAGTTTATTTGCTGACCGACTAGATGAGCATCTAGTCAGTTGACAAGAGAACTGAAACCGACTAGAAGAGTCCAAAAGTAGAAATTTGATTTCTCTTCACAAACCACTTGGATGAAACATCCTAACTCACTCATTAGTCATCTAAATTACCCCATAAAACGTCGAAATCTTAAATACGACATTGAAATATGAATTCGATCATAAATTCAAATAAATCACATAAAATTCCCAAAAATTCAATTAATCTAGCATGAATGAAATATCGCGAAATATATTAGCATGCAAGATGATTGAATTTAAATATGAATCCTATATCTCGGATTCACCCATAATCCCCAATTCTCGACGCAACCGCACAAAGGAGTCCTCCTTTAGGGGTTTCGTGAAAATATCGGCGATTTGCTTTTGGGTTTCAACGTACACTAAAATGATGTCCTTTTTAGCAACATGATCATCTAATAAATGGTGTCGGACATCTATGTGTTTCGATCGGGAATGGTGCACCGGATTCTTTGAAAGACAAATAGCACTTTGGTTATCCACCATGATAGGGCTAGTATCACAATGAATACCAAAATCCTTCAATGTGTGTCTCATCCAAAGAACCTGGGCACAAGCGGCACCGGCGGCAATGTATTCCGCCTCGGTGGTTGAAAGTGATACCGAATTTTGCTTCTTGGAAAACCAAGAGACAAGAGAATTTCCTAGAAAATGGCAAGTGCCACTAGTACTTTTCCTGTCGGATTTGCATCCCGCATAATCAGCGTCACTGTATGAGACTAACTCATACGTGCTAGATTTCAGATAAAGTAATCCAAAATCTAAAGTGTAACTTAAATAGCGAAAAATACGTTTTACCGCTACTAAGTGAGAATCCTTAGGTTGAGACTGATAACGAGCACATATACATACGGCAAACATAATATCGGGCCTACTCGCGGTAAGATAAAGTAAGCTACCTATCATACCTCGATATAGACGAATGTCTACATCTTTTCCACCCGTATCTTTATCAAGATGCGTAGTCGTGCTCATTGGAGTCTTTTTCCCGGAGGCATTCTCCATTCCAAATCGCTTTAGCAACTCCACCGTGTACTTCGTTTGGTGGATGAAGATTGCATCGTTCAATTGGCGAATTTGGAGACCTAAGAAATATTTGAGTTCGCCCATGTGGCTCATCTCAAATTGTTCCTTCATCACATTAGAAAACTCTTCGCAAAGAGCGAAGTTAGTAGCACCGAAAATGATATCATCAACATAAATTTGAACTAATAAAATATCATTATTCGCATGCTTAATAAAAAGTGTTGAATCGGCTTCACCCATTTTAAAATTCAAATCCAAAAGAAAATTCTTTAGGCGATCATACCAAGCTCGAGGAGCTTGTCTCAAACCATAAAGAGCTTTCTTTAGTTTAAAAACGTGATTTGGAAATTTTTCATTTATGAAGCCCGGAGGTTGAGAAACGTAAACTTCCTCAACGACATCTCCGTTTAAAAATGCACTTTTAACATCCATTTGAAATAATTTAAAATTCTTATGGCATGCAAAAGACAAAAGTAATCTAATTGATTCTAATCTAGCTACCGGAGCGAAAGATTCTTCGAAATCGATACCTTCCTCTTGACGATAGCCTTGAGCTACTAACCGAGCTTTGTTCCGGACGACGACTTGGTTTTCGTCGGTTTTGTTCTTGAAGATCCACTTTGTCCCTATGACGGTGTGGTTCTTCGATGGCAATGGAACAAGCTCCCAAACTTCATTCCTCTCGAATTGAATGAGCTCCTCCTCCATGGCTAAGATCCAAGCGCTATCTTCGCATGCTTCAGTAATATTCTTTGGCTCTTTCGATGAGGCAAAGGCACAATTTGCGAAGTGGTGGACTTGTGATCTCGTCTTGACACTATCTTGAATATTGTCAATGACTTGCTCATGGGGATGGTCACGAACGGTATGAAGCCATTTGGTAATACCTTGATCACTAGGAACATTCTCAACAACTTCATTAGTTGGGTTAGTCTCAATAGAATCAATAGAATCATTAGACTTAGAATTATCAAATGAATCACATAAAACATCCAAAGAATCGTTATCATTTGAAATTCGAGTTGGAACAAATCCTTCATTAAATGAGACATGAAGCGACTCCTCGATCGTTGAGGTTCGTTTGTTGAATATCCGGTAGGCTTTGCTACGCGAAGAATATCCGACAAAAATCCCCTCATCGGATCTTGGATCGAATTTGTCCAAACTACCATATGTGTTCTTAATAAAACATTTCGAACCAAAAACACGAAAATGTTTAACTTGAGGCAACCTACCAAACAACAATTCATAACAAGTTTGTTTAGTGCCGGGCCTCAAAAGTATTCTATTAAACATATAGCAAGCGGTGTGTACCGCTTCCGCCCAAAATTGATGGCCAAGTTGGCTATCATCAAGCATAGTGCGAGCACACTCCACTAGCGTCCTATTCTTTCTCTCAACTACACCATTTTGAGGAGGTGCACGAGGGAAAGAGAAGGTGTGAGTAATACCAACTTCATCACAAAATGTCTCAAAAGACTCATTCTCAAATTCACCTCCATGATCACTACGAATAGTGACAATGGTGGTTCCTAAGAGATTTTGTACTTTCTTAACAAAAATTGTGAAGTTTTCAAAAGCTTCATTTTTATTACACAATGAAAATACCCAAGTAAATCTTGAATAGTCATCTACGATGACAAGTCCATACCTTGCATTTCCTAAGGAAGCTACTCTAGTTGGCCCAAATAAATCTAGATGTAATAGCTCTAGTGGCCTTTTAGTAGAGATGCTTTTCTTAGGTTTAAATGAAGATTTAGGAAGCTTGCCGCGTTGACAACAATCACAAAAACTTTTCTTTTCAAAAACAAGCTTCGGAAAACCTTTAATAGAATTCAATTTTGAAAGCTTATATAGTGTTCCAAAGTTCACATGTCCAAAGCGTCGATGCCATAAGTGTTGTTCACTTGTGTTGGCAACGAGACATTGTTCATATGACTTAGGAAGATCCAAAATATAAATGTCTTTACGACGAGTTCCGGAAAATAATAATTTTTCATTATCCTTTCTTAAAATATGACACAATCCTTTCGCAAAGCTAACTTTGTAACCTTTGTCACAAAGTTGACTTATTGAAATAAGATTATGATTTAAACCACTAACAAGATAAACATCACTAATTAATGGTTTAGAAGGGTTACCGACTTTACCAACACCTATGATGGTTCCGCTCTCGTTGCCTCCAAATACGACGCGGTTTCCATTCGCAATGGGAACCACTCCGGAGAGCAAACGAGCGTCACCCGTCATGTGTTTGGAACACCCGCTATCGAGTATCCAATTTCCTTTGGAGCTAAATTTAAATTTGATGCTCCTTTTCTTTTTCTTTTCCTTGAGTACCTAAAGATAGACACTTTCATATCATGGTACCCAAGGTCATTGGGTCCAAGGGATTAGACCTTTGGAAGCCAAGTCCAAGTGGACTTAGACTTCCCCACATAATTCTTACTATGCACAATATCCGAAAAATAAGCATTCATATACATTTGTTTTTCGTCCATGCTTGTGTCCTTTGGGCTCCAAATAGTGAAAATTTTGGGAGCCATCATCCTATTGGGTGCATGCATGCTACGTTGATTTCTACGTGATGCATGTTGTGGATAGGCATACGGGACATGATGGAATGGTGCACGACGAGAATTATTCATATGATGAGGTGGGTGTACATATGCATGTGTGGGAACACGTGCGTGATGGTGTCTCACTTGGTGTGCACGTGCCCGAGAATGTGTTGCATAAAAATCATCATATGTGTGAGCCGGTGGAGTAGGACGTGTGTTCCTACGTGACATGTTATTAGTATACATGTAGGCATGCCCCTTCTTTGGAGGTCCACCCAAAGTGGGTTTCTTTCCGAAAGAGGGTGTGGACGAGGTGGAAGCACCATTGGTAGATGAACTACCAATAGAGTGTTTGCTCCCACTCGTTGAGGCTTCGGAAGTTGGCCTAACAAAAGTAGTGACCGACTTGGATGAATTTCCCATCATATACCCCAAGCCAATGTGGTGTTTGGCCGGAAGTAAATCTTTTAGGATATTATCCAAATGGCCCTTACCCTTGTTGAATTTGTTGATTCGGCCCAATGTGTCCTCATATTTCTCTTTGAGAGAACGCAAAGAAATATCCAAAGTGGATATTTGCGATGTGAGCACATAAACACGAGATTTAAGATTCTCGTTCTCAATACTCAAAGTCGAGTTTTGAGAAGTTAAATCTGCTATCTCATGTTCTTCCGCATCCTCAATGCTAGCATGTTCAAGTTTAGATTTGAGATTTACAATCTCATTTCTTAACTCTTCAACAACGGTGTCGTTGTTGGTGATGATATTCTTAGGCGATGTTTGAATGCTAGCTAGGTCATCTTTTACCTTAGTATATCTATTTACTAACTTAGTGTATTTTGACCAAAGTTGAGAGTTAGCATTTCTAAGATCATCCATCGTTACCTCATCGCTTTCTTCATCACTATCATCGGAAGAGGAGGATCCTTGATCGTGCTCCTCTCTTGCCATGAAGCACATGTGTGCTTGCTCCACTTGCTCATCGTCCGACTCACCGCTTGAAGAATCATCGGAGTCGGTGAAGGTAGCTCCGACAAGTCCCTTCTTGTTTCCTTTCGTGTACTTCTTGGACTTGTCATACTTTGGTGCCTTCCACTTCTCCTTGTGCTTATTGAGGGGACACTCCGCTTTCATGTGTCCCAGCTTATTACACTTGAAACACAAAGGAGAGGAAGAGGCGTTAGTAGAACCAAATTTAGCTTTGTTCTTGAAGTTACCTTTTCGGAAGAAACGGTTGAACTTCTTGGCCATGAGTGCCATGGACTCCAAGTCCAACTCGTTTTCTGATTCTTCATCATCGGTAGAGGTGGATGAAGCCGCCTTGAATGCAATCGCCTTTTTCTTAGGCGCATCTAGGTTCAAATATGACTTCATCTTTTCTTGTAGCTTCACCTTGCTATCTTTGCGTACCTCGTATGACATCAAGGTACCCATTAGTTGAACTACGGTATATTTGTTCATGTCATTACCTTCCTCGATGGCGAAGGTACGTTTTTCCCAAGAAGAGGGAAGTCCTTCAATAAGCTTTAAGCACTTCTCCTTTTGAGTGTGGGTCTTGCCGAGGGCCTCTAACTCGTTTATTATGTCAACGAAGCGAGCGTAATATTCTTTCATCTTCTCGCCCTGTTGCATATGAAACATTTCGTAATCTTTGGTTACGACTACGAGTTTAGAGTCTCTTACCCTACTCGTCCCTTCATGTAGAATGAGGAGGGAGTTCCAAATTTGATATGCACTCTTACATGTGCATATCTTATTGAAATCCTCGGGCTCCAATGCACATTGCAAGGCGTTCATTGCCTTGGCATTGCTTACCTCCGCGGCGACCTCCGCGGTAGTCCATTTCTCAAAATCTTCTTCTTCGGGTTCAATATACTCCTTCATTGTAGTTCTCCATAAAGATGCACTTCGGAGGAAGGTTTCCATCCGACACTTCCAGTACCCGTAGTTGGTACCGTTGAAGAATGGAGGCCTCGTAGAGGAATGTCCTTCCATCACGGAAGATGCTCCTTCACGGTTCCTGAAGGTGTCATAGTTGGAAGGTGGACGCACGGTCTTGTTGTCGTTGGCAGACATAGCTGAGTATCTGGCTCTGATACCAAATGTAATGCCCTACCAGCTACTGCACAAGTACTAGAGGGGGGGTGAATAGTACTTTAAAATAATAAGGCGTATAATTCCAAATTAAATTGCACACAACTACCAAATCAATTTGCGGAAGCTTAAATTGAATGACAACAATGAAATTAACAATGCTAACAAACGATGTTAATGGGTTCGGATCCACCCAAGTCTCCCCGACTTGTTCCCGGTGATCCTACGTCCCAACCACCCGGATCCCCTCCGGATACTTGAGTTAGAAACCCTAACTCAAGATTTCCACTATGAATATCTTGTGAAAAACCTTCACAAGATCAAATCATACATGCAATGGCAAAGTGAATCCCACAACCCGGGATCACAAACTTCTCTCACAACCGAGAGAGCCAATAAGCAATATAAAAGAGTTTAGATGAAATAAATACTCTTACCACAAAATCCTATACCTTGAGTTTTTCTTACCCAATAGGTGGAATGAAGGATTTGAGGAAGATGAAGTCACCAAGCCCTAGCACCAAGGAAATGAGCAGCAATGGGTGCCTAGGGAAGAGTTGGAGACTTGGATCAAGCAATAGCTTGAAAAGCTCACCAAGAACAAGCTTCTCTCTAAATCTAGAAATGAGAGAGAATGGGTTTCTTGTGAGGAAGAGAGCTTTAGATTTGAGGGAGAATAGCTATCTCTTTTGATCTCAATGAATCTCTGAATGGAAGCTCTTACCTAGATAGAAATGACCTAGGTTCGTATTTATAGGAACCCAAAAACACAAGTTAGGTCATTCATCAACGGATAGAAATCTGTGAGAATTAGTCGGTCAAAGACAATCACTGACCGACTAGTTCATCAACTAGTCGGTCAGCCAAACAACGTGGACCGACTAAGAGTAGATCTGAGAAGAGATAGAATTTCAGACCTAGAAATCTAGTCGGTCCAAGAACACTTTCTGACCGACTAGTTTCACAACTAGTCGGTCAGTCAATGAACGTAGACCGACTAAGAGGCAAAATAACTTAGTCTGAATGCAAAGTGACTTAGTCGGTCTAAGAACAAAAGTTGACCGACTAGATTGTCAACTAGTCGGTCATCAAACGTTCTTAGACCGACTAACGGTAAACAGTAGCTCAGGAGAAATTTAGAGTGAACAGTAAGTCACAACTAGTCGGTCAAAGAAGCATCACTGACCGACTAGTTCACAAACTAGTCGGTCGGTGAGTCAACGTAGACCGACTAACTGTAAACAGTAAAGTCCAAGAAATTAAGGAATCAAACTAGTCGGTCCAAGAACAGTTGCCGACCGACTAGATCACCATCTAGTCGGTCAGTACTTGTTCTTGTACCAACTAACATGCACAACAAAGTCCGAATCGAAGCGCGACGCTTCGAGGAAGTTAGAATGAACTTGTGCAAGGATCCTAGAGCTACGAAATGAGCGTAATGAAGATATAGACGTAAGATATACTCAAGGCTTAACATTCTATATATCGAAGCTAAAAGACTATAAATAAAACCTTAATAAACGGTCTTCGATAGCTTCGATTGAATCTTCATATTTTCCAAAGCGTCGCAAGAGCTTCAACGAAGCTTTAGGCATGAATATGAGCTTTGGAAAGTGTTGAGATGTCGCTTTGAATGTTCTCGTGAAATTGGCGACGATCTCCAATACTGCGCTCACAAATTGTTAGTTCATGAATTATTTATGTTTGCTCATCATCCAAAACCAAATCCGGGGAGTCCAATATTCAACAAGTTTGAGGAGATTGAGACGAAGCCAACTGCGTTGGTTGTTGGCTCTGCTTCTTTTGACCAGCCGAAAGGTAAAGGTAAGAAGAGGCAGGTCCCGCAACCAACCAAGGTGAAGAAGGGGAAAAAGAAGAAAGGGGCTCCGTTGAAATCTGAATGCTTCCACTACCATAAGCCAGGCCATTAGAATAGAAACAACAAGATTTACCTCGCAGATAAGAAAGGGCATACTGATGCATCTACCTCTTGTATAAATTTTACTTAACAGCTTAAAATTTCCATTAAATCTTTGATATATGGTATGAGATATCAATATATTTACTAAGACATCTGTATAATGTATACAGCTGCTTAAGGCGAAGCAAGGGATGGAATGAGTCCAGTTCATGGTCGGCATCGAAGTAATCGTTGCTGCTGGGGCCGTATGTGGACTTCAGGAGATAACAGCAACAAGAAGAAGAAGTCGACACTCCTTTATTATTTGAATAAATGTGTCTGTTAATTTTTTTTTCAAACCAATTATTGAGCGATTTTCGCTCAATATTTATTTGATGTTGAACAAATTTTGATTCATTGTGAATGAATTGGTTGTTGGTTGTTATTCTTGGTATCTATGCTCTGTCTTCAAATGCGATTTGATAAGAATGGCCAATTGCTGCTAAAGTTGGTATGAAAATTTCTTGAGCTGTCATGAAAACTTCCATGTTAATGTGATTATTTGGAAGTTGTCAGTACACATACATATATATAGATATATTAGCTAATCAAAGTAACATATAGGTTCCAAGTGCATATAATATATATGATCTAACTTATATGCACAATAAGAATGGTTCTTATTGGACTACATTTAATACTTCAAGTTAGAAGATTGAATGCAGTTAAGGAAAGAACAGTGCAGGAAATTTTGAATTGAGTTAGTCAACATCAAGATTCCTATTAACAGATCTTGATATGACTTATTCATCAAATCAACCTGACACTGGTAGATTCCTATTTAATTAGTCAGCACTTTATAAGCTGGTTATACTTAAAAATATTCTAAATGAGATTTAGATATTTAAAGTCGAAGTATTTAACCAGATGGTTCTCAAAGTTAGTGGTAGCTGGCAAGTAGACTTAGTTCTGTTTCGGACTAAGTTATAAGTCCCAGTTATTAAACTCTATATGTGACATCAAATGAAAAGTTTATTTTGATTATGTCAAAGATATAGAACTTTGGGTGTCGTTTATGTACTTTGTTGGATCTGGATCCTAGCCTAGATGGGGGTGAATAGGCTAATAAAAAATTCTCGCTCAACCCACGAGAAATCACACGCAGTTAAAAGCACAGGCAGAGTAAATACGAGACAATCACAGAGTACGCACAGATTTACCCTGGTTCGGTCGCACAAACGACCTACGTCCAGCCCCAAGCAAATACCAGCATTAATAAGTTCCTTCTGAACACCTACAATGGGGTCCTAGCTCCAACTCCCCACCTAGACTGTACTACACTCACCAAAGTGCAGAACTTTATCAACCTACTAAATGCGTATCTTGACTGCACCAACACGTCAAGACCCTCTTGTCTAGCCCCAACCAGACAAGTCCAAAATAACACAAATATGATAAAGTTTCCACTATATAGATCATTACTACTACACAAATAATTTAACGATAAGGTTCAGAAATGCTCAGTATGTGTAGCGTAGTCGTCTCTGTCAATAGGCACGTGTCAGATCTCGTCTGACGTAGATGTAGTCGTCTCTCGGCAACAACAACTCAAATTACGGCAAGTCACAATGATTAAACTAGCCCGCGGCACTTGATCCCTCTAGTCAAAACTTATTGCTTGCTGATCACTTCATATTTTATACCTTTTTATCTGCATGTTTGCATGCCGTTTTGATCGCCCATATCGCGTTTTTCACGATTATTCGATAATATTACGATACTTTTCACTATTTCTTGTTTTTGTCATATTTTAGGAAATATGGAGCGATTTTGAGCGATTTTGAGAAAAAGGGGTTTGCAAGCGCTTAGGAGTGTCATCCACGGCTCATTTGAGGGATTATCAGCGATGGAGGATGAGTGGAAGAAGAAGGAACTTCGTAAGAGCGACGAGGAGGAGAAACGGAGAAGATTGGGCATTTACAGCATGCCACTCGGCCGAGTGGAGCACTCACTCGGCCGAGCAAGAAAGCCCACTCGGCCGACCAAAGCGGACACGCACACTGAGTTGATTTCAGCGTATACTCGGCCGAACGAAGAAAGCCCACTCGGCCGAGTGAGAAATCTCACTCGCCCGAGTGGTACAGGGAAATTGTCCAGAGAAAGGCCGAAGTTACTGTAATTTTTAGAGATCCTGTCGAAGGTCACTCGGCCGAGTACAAATGCTCACTCGGCCGAATGATGAAAGCCCCTCGGCCGAGTCACCTCCGAAGGCAGACCCTAAGACCCCCCTGACTTACTGTATTTTTATAGGGTTTGTCACTCGGCCGAGTGACAAGGTCACTCGACCGAGTGAGCCGCTCCGCCTGCTGCTAGGGTTGCGATTTCTGGGCTGCGCAGGGGCATTTTTGGTACGATTTTTTGGGCGATTTTGGAGGGTATTTAAACCCAGTTTTTGCCCTAGTTTGGAGAGCTTTTGAACAATTAAATTTTAGACTTTCTTTTAGGGATTTGAGGGCTACTCTTTGGTGAATTCTCAGCTGGAAATCATTGGCATCTACATTGGTTTGTCAATTTCTATTGAAAACTCTATTTTTATGCATTATCTCTCTTTTGCAATGAATTGTGCCGATGTTATTGTTGATTTTTCTGAGATTTGCATGATGAATAGTGAGTAGTGCCGTCGTCTTAGGGCGTAGGGATGAACCATGTGGACCCTATTTCTAAATTGTAATGAAATTGTGGAATTGTTGCTAGAATTGATTAGGGTTAGGTTGAGATTGATTAATTACGGATAGCTAGGAATTCATATCTGTTGGGATTTGCAAGAGATTGGATCCCAATTGATAGGAAGGCCTAGATATTCGATTTAGATTGACAATTGGATTTCTCTAGACTTGGTTTGCAAGAGATTGGACCAAAGCTAGGATTTTTCATTGTGATTCTATACCCATATCCGTTTGTAAGAGATTTGACGGATATGAACTATCACAACCTAGATCGCAGCTCGAGTTTGCACGAGAGTGGGCTCGAGATGCAATTGAATAATGATGTCGTTCTTCACGCTAGTGGCTTAGGCTAGGGTTTGCACGAGAGTGGACCCTATCCTAGGTTTGCTATAGACCGGTAATAGCGCGAGAGCGTGAGCTTGGTTCTACATTTGGTTGTGACTAGTTCACCTATATTCAAGTTTAGTAATAATGAAACTTATGAATCACAATGATGAGAGAAGGTCCGTAGTGGGGATTCCCTATCCCTAGACGTGTTATTAAATTGATATTTCTCTTGATATTTGAACGATTATGGTTGCTATACCCCAAACTATTCTCGATTCTCTTGATAGCTAGGTGATTGGAAAGAGACACGGTCATTTGTTCCTCCCTGAGTTCGATACCTGCTCGCTGCTACACCGTGCGCTTGCGGTAAAACTACAAGTTGTTTTTCGGGTGTACACTCAGACACGATCAAGTTTTTGGCGCCGTTGCCGGGGAGGCGACAGTGTTTTATTCTCTTTACTTAGTTATTTCTTTTTGTTTTATTATTTTTATCTTTTTACTCCTCTATCGTGCTAACATTTCCATCGAACTCTGTTTTTCTTTGCATGTACACGAGATCGACGGCGGATCCAGAGGATATCATATTTGATCCGGAGATCGAGCGTACTGAGAGGAGGATCAGAGCCGAGAAAAGGCTCAATATAGAGGATAATTGTATGAAACGCACAGAGACACCGAAGGAACTAGCGACACGTATGGCGAGGATTATATCCATCAGAGATAGGCTTCGGCCTAAGACTTCCTCCACTACTTCGTCCATCGCTATGCCGGAGTTGGCGGTGGATAAGAATTTTGAGCTCAAGATGGGATTAGTGGTCTTAATGCAACAAGACCCATTCCATGGGAACTCCCATGAGAATCCACATTATCACATCCAGCTATTCTTGTCCAAGCGCCACCTTTCAAATGCCGGGTGACTCCGCTGATGCGATCCGTTTGAGACTCTTCCCCTTCACCCTCAGAGACAAAGCTCTCTATTGGCTAAGGACGCAGGCGGAAGGTATATTCACTACTTGGGATGAGTTGGCTAGTGCTTTTGTTGATAAATTCTACCCACCATCTAAGACGGTGAAGATTAGAAGTGCACTCATGTCCTTCAAGCAAGGACCGCAGGAGACCCTGTAACGGCTGGTTTTTGTATGATGATATTTATATATATATATATATAATTTTTTATCTATTCCCTTCTTCTTTTCCGTATCTTTTTCCCCCTATCTAGAGCTGAGCGTGCTTCTTGACGCTCTTATCTTAGACCCAGACTCATCTTAGAAGCCCTAGAACCCATCCCGAAGCTTCACGCTTCATTTGGAGACTTTGTGTGCATTTTAGTCGGTTCAAGAAGAAGAACCGACCGACTAGATGCCAATCTAGTCGGTCAGAAACTCTTCATGGACCGACTAGTTTCCCTTTGATTTTTTCCACTGAGTTACTGTTTACACTTAGTCGGTCTAAGTTCATCCACCGACCGACTAGTTGTGAAACTAGTCGGTCAACACTTCTTCGCAGACCGACTAAGAAAAAGATCATTTTCCTGCAGCCGAGCTACTGTTTACCATTAGCCGGTCAAAGAACGAATACCGACCGACTAGTTGATGAACTAGTCGGTTAGGCTTCTTTCTCAGACCGACTAACTTTCAAAACTTCTTGTCGACCATCTACATTTTTAGTCGGTCAATGAACACTGGCCGACCGACTAGGTTGCAAACTAGTCGGTCGACGAGCCTTCACAGACCGACTAAATCTGTCAACCCTGTACCGACACTGTTCTCTGTTTGCTTTTAGTCGGTCTCAGTTAGACGACCGACCGACTAGATCTCAAACTAGTCGGTCGACCGCCCTTCACCGACCGGCTAATTGACCCCGAAACCCTAGATTTTGACCTAGCCGCCGTTTGTTTTCTTATTTAAACTCACGGCTGCTCTTCTTTCCTCCTCATTGTTTTGAGCTGTTTTCTTCCCCAACCTACCTCCTTCTCTTTCCCTACCTCTCCTTCCTCCTCCTTTGCGCACTCCACCTTCTCCAAGGTTCTTCTCCCCTTTTCATTCTCCTTTCTCTTCTTTCTCCTGTTTCTTTTTCTCCCTTCTTCTTTCCCTCCAGCCGGCCATCCCCTCAGATCTGAAACCCCACGGCCAAGCCCCGACCTCCATCTCGTTTCCCTTTCCGAGATCCATCTTCTCTTAGCCCTTCTCCTCGCGTGGCGATCCAATCTTAGATCTAGCGACGACGACCCCGGGAGACGCCGAGATCTTCGCCACCACCTACAGAGGCCGACGACACCACCAACGATCAACGTTCCTCGCTGCGCTACCCGCGGCCTAGGAACTTCCGAACGACGCAAAGCTTCCGCCTTTTCAGATCCGACGCCGGACCTCCGTTCGATCGTCAAATCAGGTTGGTTCCCTAAACTCGTAGAAACCCACACTATAGATAATCAAAACCCTAATTAAAATCAGCAACTAAATCAATTAAATTTATTTTCCGTTGATCCTTAAAACGTTGTACAACCGTAGATAAATCGACGAATGAACTTTATGCATGTGCACATAGGATAGATCGTCGCTTAGGTTAAATGCATTAAAATTGTGATTTTTGATGAATAGGATAGTCCCGATAACCTAGACACAACCCTAATAGGAATTATTGAATCGCGATCTGACACCGTTGCCGTGTCACGATTTTCAGACGTTCTTTCGCCGACGAGACGTTTGGAGGAGACGTTCCAGGAGGACGACGCACTCGCCACCGCAGGCAAGTGTACCACTTGCGTTCTTGGCCACGTTTAGGCCTTAGTCTTGTTAGAATTGATATTTTGGAACAATGAGAACCGGACGTGAAATGATAGCGTCCGGGACGCCCTCGATGGCTCAGACTTGACAACGAAGTCTGAGACCAACAACAAAATTTTGACATCATAGGATTGACATGCGTGTGTGTGTGTGTTGTGGACACCCTAGTACAACCCGTCCTGTTTTGTCGTGTCATGTCCCGTTCCGTCTTGCCAAGTCCCGTTCAGTCTTGCACAGCCCGATGGGCAATAGGGCAGTCGCCAAGCCAGAGCGAGTGATCCCTTGTACTGATTCACAGCCCGATGGGCAATAGGGCACCTGTCAAGCTAGGGCAGGAGATCCCTTATACTGATACACAGCTCAGAGAGCAATAGGGCACTTGTCAAGCTAGAGCAAGTGATCCCTTGTCCTGTCACGATTCTTGGGGTTTTGGGGTAGGGTTGAGCGTGCACGCGGCAAGAGCGTCTGATCCCCCCTCGAACTGTAAAGGCGTGAAGCCTTTTCGTGTTACTCTTGTCTTTTCTTGTCTTGTCTGGCTTCTCCTTGTCCCGTCTTGTCTTGACACCTATAGGCTAGCCCCGTAGTTGGTAGCACTCACTACGACTACTACTTATCGTGTTTACTTTCTTGCTGCGTGTACTTTCGTTTGTTCGTCTGTTATAACCTCAGCATGTTAATCAACCAGTAAAACGTTGTTAAATAATTGGTGCACTTGTAGTTTGGTCTAACACCTTCTTGTAGACCTTACCTGACGTACAGTTCCTTCTTTTGGTGCTGTACGTCAGGGATTGAGCCAGAGTACGTCGAGGAGACCGACTTGCCAGTTGACGAGGAGCCAGAGAGTGCTGATCCTGAGTACGATCCTGAGGAGGATCAGAGCTAGAGACTTCTCGTTGCAGTTTTCAGAGAGATCCATTTCTTATAGTTGGGTGCGTAGCACCTTTTGTTTCCTTGTTCAGGTCGGTGCTTGCACTGTTAGATTTTTCATTTCTGCAGTTGTAGCCCTTCGGGCATTGAGACTTTGTACTTTGGATTTGTTGGAATAAAAATGTGATGTCTTTCTTTCTTATACTTTTATTGTTCTGTACTAACATGCAGGGACCTGTACCTTCGTCTTGGTACCACACAGACGCTTATTGGGTCAGGGCTCCTTAGCTCTGACCTAAGCGGGCCTTAGTCACGCTTCGCCTCCGCTGTTTTGGGAAGCGGGGCGTGACAGGTTTTAATGGTGGCCCATGCAGGTCCACGTCCCAATCTTTCTGCAAGTACAGAACAGTAAGAGTAAGGACATTCATTTTGATATTCAAACATTGTACGAGTCTCACCTGTGTTTTCGTTTCTGAGCACAGGATGGCTGGACAACGCATTACTCGATCCTCGAATTCGAGTGATGACGGTCCGGAGGACCAGGGTGCAGAGTTCCGCCAGTTCCGTGGCGTGATGCGAGAGATGCTTGAGGTGCAGCATCAGCTGGTGCATCAGTCTCACCGTGCTGCCCAGGCCCCACCTGTTGCACCATCTCCACCTCCGCCCGTTCCGTGAGCTGCTCCAGGAGTGAAGCAGTTCAACGAACTTCAGCCGAAGACTTTCTCTGGGAAGGAGGGACCTCTGGGTGCCGATGAGTGGATCCAGGGCACTGAGGAGAAGTTGATAGCTGCCAAGATTCCAGATGATACTCGGGTGGAGATCGCGAAGATGCAGCTGACTGAGATTGCCCGCAACTGGTGGCGTATTGAGGAGAGGCGCCTGCAGAAGCCAGTGGAGTGGAAGACTTTTCGCCACATGTTCAAGGAGAAGTACTTCACCAAGGTAGCCAGGAGAGAGCTGATGGGCAGATTCGTGGATCTGAAGCAGGGGTACATGACTATCGATGAGTATGAGGCTGAGTTCGAGATGCTGAGCCGTTTTGCCCCGCATATGGTGAAGAAGGAGGAGAACCGAGCTGAGCGGTTCCGTCAGGGACTTCGTCCGAAGGTCCAGGCTTCCATGTCCTCTGCTAGTTTCTCGACTATGAGTGAAGTGTTAGATGCTGTGAAGAATCATGAGACGATTTCGCACCTGCCTGACACTCCAGCGGATAGAGGGAAGCGCCCTATGGAGCAGTACCGGCCACCTGCCAGGCCGGCGATGAGGCCAGTCCAGACTGTGCCATTCAAGAGACCTGGAGCACCAGTGCAGCATCAGAGCAAGGGTCCGTGCCATTTCTGCGGCAAGCCCAGACATGTTCAGACCAACTGTAGGAGGAAGCTGGGTCTGTGCCTACTTTGTGGAGATGCTTCGCATGCTGCGAAGGATTGTCCGAAAGCCCGCAATGCTGTTGTTGGAGCGCCAGCCCCATTGCAGATGAGGGCGCCTGCCCCAGTCCAGAGAGGACCTGCTGCTCATGGACCACCCTTGGTGCCATAGAGGCAGATGTACCAGTGAGCAGTGCAGCCTCAGAGGCCGGCCTATACCATGACAACTGTTGAGACTGAGGAGCTGGATGGAGTTATTGCAGGTAACTCTTTGACCTAGTCTTTTCATTTCATAGTTAGATCTTATTGCTAGTTATGTTAGTGTTGCTTGGTTGTTTGATTGCTAGAGTAGTGTTGTGATCTTAGACCCTTTGTTTTCCTAGGCTCCATTCTAGTGTTCTCTCACCCTGCTTTGGCTTTGTTTGACTCCGGTGCATCCATGTGCATCCTATCCCGGAAGTTCATAACAAAGCACTCCATTCCTACCCACACACTTCCTAAGTGTTGGGACATCACCACAGGGAATGGAGTGGTGACTGTGAGCATGGGATGTCGATCGATTCCTCTAGTGATCAGTGGACATGAGATATATGCAGATTTCATCGTCCATGATCTGCCGCATTTCGATGTCGTCCTTGGCATCGATTGGCTGGGAGATTTCCATGCTTCGATCGACTGTCGCAGCAAGAGAGTGGTATTCCGGATTCCAGGCCATCCGGAGTTCGATTTCCGCAGCAGAGACAAGTCGCTTGGGCCCATCAGATATCGGGCCAAGCCGGAGGTGTCGATTATTGCAGCTTTGCAGATGTAGATGGAGATCGAGTGACCAGCAGTCATCAGAGACTTTGACAACGTCTTTCCGAAAGATATCTCGGGTCTGCCACCCGATAGGGCTTTGGAGTTCAGCATCAATCTGATGCCAGATGCGCAGCCGATATCGAAGGCGCCGTATAGGATGGCTCCCGCGGAGCTAGAGGATCTGCGGAAGCAACTAGACGAGCTGTTGCAGAAGGGTTTCATCCACCCTAGTGTGTCACCGTGGGGTGCACCAGTGTTGCTTGTGAAGAAGAAGGATGGGTCCCGCAGGATGTGCGTGGACTATCGAGGATTGAATGCTGTCACCGTGAAGAACAAGTATCTGCTGCCGTGCATCAATGACATTTTTGATCAGCTGGGAGGTTCGAGAGTTTTCTCGAAGTTGGATTTGAGGAGCAGATACCATCAGTTGAAGGTGAAGAAGGATGACATTTTGAAGACAGCTTGCCGGACGAAGTACGGGCACTATGAGTTTGTGGTTATGCCCTTCGGCGTGACCAATGCTCCAGCTGTGTTCATGAACCTGATGAACTTGATTTTCTACGACTTCTTGGATAAGTTTGTTATGATTTTCATCGGCGACATTCTTATTTATTCGAAGTCTGAGGAGGAGCACAGCTGTCATCTGAGGACAGTGCTAGAGACGCTGAGGCGACACAAGCTTTATGCCAAGTATAGAAAGTGCGAGTTTTGGCTGGACAAAGTCACATTCCTGGGACACGTGGTGTCCGGTGATGGTATATCTGTAGATCCGGAGAAGGTCAGAGCAGTTCGAGATTGGCCGACTCCGCAGTCAGTGTCCAACATCAGGAGCTTCCTTGGTTTAGCAGGCTATTATCGGCGGTTCATCAAGGATTTCTCGAAGGTTACAGAGCTGATGACGAAGCTGACGAGGAAGGACGTGGAGTTCCAGTGGTCAGATGCTTGTGAGGAGGCTTTCAGTATCTTGAAGGCGAGGTTGACCACGGCACCAGTTTTGGCAGTACCGGATCGAAGCGGAGGCTTCGAAGTGTATTGTGATGCATCGGGGAAGGGCCTAGGATGTGTTCTGCATCAGCATGGCCATTTGGTCGCGTATGCTTCTCGTCAGCTGAGAACGCACGAGAAGAATTACCCAACGCACGATCTGGAGTTGGCAGCGGTGATCTTTGCATTGAAGATCTGGAGACACTTCTTACTGAGTGAGAGCGTGAAGATTTTTACCGATCACAAAAGTTTGAAGTACATATTCACGCAGAAGGAGCTCAACATGCGTCAGAGACGATGGTTGGAGCTCATGGCTGACTATGAGATAGATTTGCAGTATCACCCGGGAAAAGTGAACATAGTGCCCGATGCTTTGAGTAGACTTCCTACTGCAATGATGCATACAGCCGACTGGAGGATTCAGCAGGAGCTGAAGGAGATGGATTTGGATGTTGTCCTACCTGGTGTAGTTCATTCTTTCATGAATTTGCAGATTCAGTCCACGATCGTGGATCGGTTCAAGGCAGCACAGGCAGGAGATCCGAAGATGCAGAGGATCAAGAGGCAGGTTGAAGCTGGACTGCGGACGGAGTTCGTAATTCATGAGGATGGTTCGCTGCAGTACAGTAGCAGACTCTGCGTACCTGCAGGTGATGTTCGGGAGGAGCTTTTGAGCGAGGCTCATAGCTCGCCGTATTCGATACATCCTGGTGGTACCAAGATGTATAAGGACCTTCGACTGAATTACTGGTGGATTGGCATGAAGAGGAGTGTGGCACGGAGCGTTGCCAAGTGTCTGATATGCCAACAAGTGAAGGCTGAGCACCATCATACGGCTGGATTGCTACAACCGCTTCCTATTCCGAAGTGGAAGTGGCAACATATTACGATGGATTTCGTAACTGGTTTACCTCGGATCCCAAAATAGAACGACACAGTCTGGGTGATCGTTGATCGGTTGACTAAGTCTGCGCATTTCATTCCCTTCTGAGTGGGCCAGTCTACAGAAGCTTTGGCGAGGAAATATCTAGAGGTAAATTTCATTTCTACTTCTCTTTAATTTTCCTCTTTGAGTTAGTTGTGACGTAGACCGTGTACGTGCAGGAGATTGTACGCTTACATGGGTCCCCGTGAGCATCATGTTTGACAGAGACTCGAGGTTCACATCTCAGTTCTAGAGAAGTCTGCAGGAGCATTTGGGTACGAGTCTGAGTTTCAACACAGCGTACCACCCGCAGACTGATGGCCAGTCCGAGCGGACTATCCAAATACTAGAGGATATGCTGTGAGCTTGTACGCTCGATTTGAAGGGATCTTGGGAGGACCATCTCCACTTGGTGGAATTCTCGTATAACAACAGCTACCAGGCGAGCATTGGCATGGTGTCGTTTGCTGCCTTATATGGGAGGAAATGTCGATCGTCACTGAGCTGGGATGACATTGGAGATCAGGAGCTGTTGGGTCCGGAGATGATAGTAGAAGCTGTGGATGTCGTGAGAGACATCAGGGAGAAGCTCAGAGTTGCACAGGATCGATTCAAGCATTGGGCGGATGCCAAGAGGAGACCTTTGGAGTTTCAGTCTGGAGACCACGTCTTCTTGAAGATTTCTCCGAACCGCGGAGTAATCCGATTCGGGAAGAAGGGGAAGCTGAGTCCGAGGTACATTGGACCTTTCGATGTGCTGGAGCGTGTGGGAGCAGTGGCCTACCGCCTTGCTCTGCCACCATCCTTGGTGGGAGTTCACGACGTATTCCACGTATCTCAGTTACGTCGGTACGTCAATGATCCGTCACACACAGTGGATTTCTCGGAGATCACGGTCCGTCTGGACCTGACCTATGACCAGCAGCCTGTGCAGATTTTGGACCGTCGACAGAAGCAGTTGAGGAACAAGGTAGTCGACCTGGTGAGAGTGATGTGGCGTCACGGATCACCTGGAGAGTCCACTTGGGAGAGAGAGGATGAGATGAGAGAGCGTTACCCTCACCTATTCTGATAGAAATTCCGAGGGCGGAATTTTCTTAAGGTGGGTAGGATGTAACGGCTGGTTTTTGTATGATGATATTTATTTATATATATATAATTGTTTATCTTTTCCCTTCTTCTTTTCCGTATCTTTTTCTCCCTATCTGGAGCTGAGCGTGCTTCTTGACGCTCTTATCTTAGAGCCAGATTCATCTTAGAAGCCCTAAAACCCATCCCGAAGCTTCACGCTTCATTTGGAGACTTTGTGTGCATTTTAGTCGGTTCAAGAAGAAGAACCGACCAACTAGATGCCAATCTAGTCGGTCAGAAACTCTTCATGGACCGACTAGTTTCCCTTTGATTTTTTCCACTGAGTTACTGTTTACACTTAGTCGGTCTAAGTTCATCCACCGACCGACTAGTTGTGAAACTAGTCGGTCAACACTTCTTCGCAGACCGACTAAGATAAAGATCATTTTCCTGTAGCCGAGCTACTGTTTACCATTAGTCGGTCAAAGAACGAATACCGACCGACTAGTTGATGAACTAGTCGGTTAGGCTTCTTTCTCAGACCGACTAACTTTCAAAACTTCTTGTCGACCATCTTCATTTTTAGTCGGTCAATGAACACTGGCCGACCGACTAGGTTGCATACTAGTCGGTCGACGAGCCCTCACAGACCGAATAAATCTGTCAACCATGTACCGACAATGTTCTCTGTTTACTTTTAGTCGGTCTCAGTTAGACGACCGACCGCCTAGATCTCAAACTAGTCGGTCGACCGCCCTTCACCGACCGACTAATTGACCCCAAAACCCTAGATTTTGACCTAGCCGCCGTTTGTTTTCTTATTTAAACTCGTGGCTGTTCTTCTTTTCTCCTCATTGTTTTGAGCTGTTTTCTTCCCCAACCTACCTCCTTCTCTTTCCCTACCTCTCCTTCCTCCTCCTTTGCGCCCTCCACCTTCTCCAAGGTTCTTCTCCCCTTTTCATTCTCCTTTCTCCTTTCTCTTCTTTCTCCTGTTTCTTTTTCTCCCTTCTTCTTTCCCTCCAGCCGGCCATCCCCTCAGATCTGAAACCCAACTGCCAAGCCCCGGCCGCCATCTCGTTTCCCTTTCCGAGATCCATCTTCTCTTAGCCCTTCTCCTCGCGTGGCGATCCAATCTTAAATCTAGCGACGACGACCCCAAGAGACGCCGAGATCTTCGCCACCACCTACGGAGGCCGACGACACCACCAACGATCAACGTTCCTCGCTGCGCTACCCGCGGCCTAGGAACTTCCGAACGACGCAAAGCTTCCGCCTTTTCAGATCCGACGCCGGACCTCCGTTCGATCGTCAAATCAGGTTGGTTCCCTAAATTCATAGAAACCCACACTATAGATAATCAAAACCCTAATTAAAATCAGCAACTAAATCAATTAAATTTATTTTCCGTTGATCCTTAAAACGTTGTACAACCGTAGATAAATCGACGAATGAACTTTATGCATGTGCACATAGGATAGATCGTCGCTTAGGTTAAATGCATTAAAATTGTGATTTTTGATGAATAGGATAGTCCCGATAACCTAGACACAACCCTAATAGGAATTATTGAATCGCGATCTGACACCATCGCCGTGTCACGATTTTCAGACGTTCTTTCACAGACGAGACGTTTGGACGAGACGTTCCAGGAGGACGACGCACTCGCCACCGCAGGCAAGTGTACCACTTGCGTTCTTGGCCATGTTTAGGCCTTAGTCTTGTTAGAATTGATATTTTGGAACAATGAGAACCGGACGTGAAATGATAGCGTCCAGGACGCCCTCGATGGCTCAGACTTGACAACGAAGTCTGAGACCAACAACAAAATTTTGACATCATAGGATTGACATGCATGTGTGTGAGTTATGGAAACCCTAGTACAACCCCTCTTGTTTTGTCGTGTCATGTCCCTATCGTCTTGCCAAGTCACGTTCCGTCTTGCATAGCCCGATGGGCAATAGGGCACTCGTCAAGCCAAAGCGAGTGATCCCTTGTACTGATTCACAGCTCGATGGGCAATAGGGCACCTGTCAAGCTAGAGCATGTGATCCCTTGTACTGATACACAGCTCAGAGAGCAATAGGGCACTTGTCAAGCTAGAGCAAGTGATCCCTTGTCCTGTCACGATTCTTGGGGTTTTGGGGTAGGGTTGAGCGTGCACGCGGCAAGAGGGTCTGATCCCCCCTCGAACCGTAAAGGCGTGAACCCTTTTCGTGTTACTCTTGTCTTTTCTTGTCTTGTCTGGCTTCTCCTTGTCCCGTCTTGTCTTGACACCTATAGGCTAGCCCCGTAGTTGGTAGCACTCACTACGACTACTACTTATCGTGTTTACTTTCTTGCTGCGTGTACTTTCGTTTGTTCGTCTGTTATAACCTCAGCATGTTAATCAACCAGTAAAACGTTGTTAAATAATTGGTGCACTTGCAGTTTGGTCTAACACCTTCTTGTAGACCTTACCTGACGTACAGTTCCTTCTTTTGGTGTTGTACGTCAGGGATTGAGCCAGAGTACGTCGAGGAGACCGACTTGCCAGTTGACGAGGAGCCAGAGAATGCTGATCCTGAGTACGATCCTGAGGAGGAGCAGAGCTAGAGATTTCTCGTTGCAGTTTCCAGTGATATCCATTTCTTATAGTTGGGTGCGTAGCACCTTTTGTTTCCTTGTTCAGGTCGGTGCTTGCACCGTTAGATTTTTCCTTTCTGCAGTTGTAGCCCTTCGGGCATTGAGACTTTGTACTTTGGATTTGTTGGAATAAAAAGGTGATGTCTTTCTTTCTTATACTTTTATTGTTCTGTACTTATATGCAGAGACCTGTACCTTCGTCTTGGTACCACACAGACGCTTATTGGGTCAGGGCTCCTTAGATCTGGCCTAAGCGGGCCTTAGTAACGCTTCGCCTCCGCTGTTTTGGGAAGCGGTGCGTGACAGGTTTTAGTGGTGGCCCATGCAGGTCCACGTCCCAATCTTTCTGCAAGTACAGAACAGTATGAGTAAGGACATTCATTTTGATATTCAAACATTGTACGAGTCTAACCTGTGTTTTCGTTTCTGAGCACAGGATGGCTGGACGACGCATTACGCGATCCTCGAATTCGAGTGATGACGGTCCGGAGGACCAGGGTGCAGAGTTCCGCCAGTTCCGTGGTGTGATGCGAGAGATGCTTGAGGTGCAGCATCAGCTGGTGTAGCAGTCTCACCGTGCTGCCCAGGCACCACCTGTTGCACCACCTCCACCTCCACCCGTTCTGCGAGCTGCTCCAGGAGTGAAGCAGTTCAACAAACTTCAGCCGAAGACATTCTCTGGGAAGGAGGGATCTCTGGTTGCTGATGATTGGATCCAGAGCACTGAGGAGAAGTTGATAGCTGCCAAGATTCCAGATGATACTCGGGTGGAAATCGCGAAGATGCAGCTTACTGATATTGCCCGCAACTGGTGGCGTAATGAGGAGAGGCGCCTGCAGAAGCCAGTGGAGTGGAAGACTTTCCGCCACATGTTCAAGGAGAAGTACTTCAGCAAGGCAGCTAGGAGAGAGCTGATGGGCAGATTCGTGGATCTGAAGTAGGGGGACATGACTATCGACGAGTATGAGGCTGAGTTCGAGATGCTGAGACGTTTTGCCCCGCATATGGTGAAGAAGGAGGAGAATCGAGCTGAGCGGTTCCGTCAGGGACTTCGTCTGAAGGTCCAGGCTTCCATGTCCTCTGCTAGTTTCTCGACTATGAGAGAAGTGTTAGATGCTGCGAAGAGTCATGAGACGATTTCGCACCTGCCTGACACTCCAGTGGACAGAGGGAAGCGCCCTATGGAGCAGTACCGGCCACTTGCCAGGTCGGTGATGAGGCCAGTCCAGACTGTGCCATTCAAGAGACCTGGAGCACCAGTGCAGCATCAGAGCAAGGGTCCGTGCCATTTCTGCAGTAAGCCCGGACATGTTCAAACCAACTGTAGGAGGAAGCTGGGTCTGTGCCTACTTTGTGGAGATGCTTCGCATGCTGCGAAGGATTGTCTGAAAGCCCGCAATGCTGTTGTTGGAGCGCCAGCCCCGTTGTAGATGAGGGTGCCTGCCCCAGTCCAGAGAGGACCTACTGCTCATGGACCACCCTTGGTGCCACAGAGGCAGATGTACCAGCGATCAGTGCAGCCTCAGAGGCCGGCCTATACCATGACAGCTGTTGAGACTGAGGAGCTGGATGGAGTTATTGCAGGTAACTCTTTGACCTAGTCTTTTCATTTCATAGTTAGATCTCATTGCTAGTTATGTTAGTGTTGCTTGGTTGTTTGATTGCTAGAGTAGTGTTGTGATCTTAGACCCTTTGTTTTCCTAGGCTCCATTCTAGTGTTCTCTCACCCTGCTTTGGCTTTGTTTGACTCCGGTGCATCCATGTGCATCCTATCCCGGAAGTTCATAACAAAGCACTCCATTCCTACCCACACACTTCCTAAGTGTTGGGACATCACCACAGGGAACGGAGTGGTGACTGTGAGCATGGGATGTCGATCGATTCCTCTAGTGATCAGTAGACATGAGATATATGCAGATTTCATCGTCCACGATCTGCCGCATTTCGATGTCATCCTTGGCATCGATTGGCTTGGATATTTCCACGCTTCGATCGACTGTCGCAGAAAGAGAGTGGTATTCTGGATTCCAGGCCATCCGGAGTTCGATTTCCGCAGCAGAGACGAGTCGCTTGGGCCCATCAGATATCGGGCCAAGCCGGAGGTGCCGATTGTTGCAGCTTTACAGATGGAGATGGAGATCGAGTGACCAGCAGTCATCAGAGACTTTGACGACGTCTTTCCGGAAGATATCTCGGGTCTGCCACCCGACAGGGCTTTGGAGTTCGGCATCGATCTGATGCCGGGTGCGCAGCCAATATCAAAGGCGCCGTATAGGATGGCTCCTGCGGAGCTAGAGGAGCTGCGAAAGCAACTAGACGAGCTGTTGCAGAAGGGTTTCATCCACCCTAGTGTGTCACCGTGGGGTGCACCAGTATTGCTTGTGAAGAAGAAGGATGGGTCCCGCAGGATGTGTGTGGACTATCGAGGATTGAATGTTGTCACCGTGAAGAACAAGTATCCGCTGCCGCGCATCGATGACATTTTTGATCAGCTGGGAGGTTCGAGAGTTTTCTCAAAATTGGATTTGAGGAACGGATACCATCAATTGAAGGTGAAGAAGGATGACATTTCGAAGACAGCTTTCCGGACGAAGTACGGGCACTATGAGTTTGTGGTTATGCCCTTCGGCGTGACCAATGCTCCAGCTGTGTTCATGAACCTGATAAACTTGATTTTCTATGACTTCTTGGATAAGTTTGTTGTGATTTTCATCGACGACATTCTTATTTATTCGAAGTCTGAGGAGGAGCACAGCTGTCATCTGAGGACAGTGCTAGAGACGTTGAGGTGATACAAGCTTTATGCCAAGTATAGCAAGTGCGAGTTCTGGCTGGACAGAGTCGCATTCCTGGGACACGTGGTGTCCGGTGATGGTATATCTGTAGATCCGGAGAAGGTCAGAGCAGTTCGAGATTGGCCGACTCCGCAGTCAGCGTCCGACATCAGGAGCTTCCTTGGTTTAGCAGGCTATTATTGGCGGTTCATCAAGGATTTCTCGAAGGTTGCAGAGCCGATGACGAAGCTGACAAGGAAGGACGTGGAGTTCCAGTGGTCAGATTCTTGTGAGGAGGCTTTCAGTATCTTGAAGGCAAGGTTGACCACGGCACCAGTTTTGGCAGTACCGGATCGAAGCGGAGGCTTCGAAGTGTATTGTGATGCATCGGGGAAGGGCCTAGGATGTGTTCTGCATCAGCATGGCCATGTGGTCATCTATGCTTCTTGTCAGCTGAGAACGCACGAGAAGAATTACCCGACGCACGATCTGGAGTTGGTAGCGGTGATCTTTGTATTGAAGATCTGGAGACACTTCTTACTGAGTGAGAGCGTGAAGATTTTCACCGATCACAAAAGTTTGAAGTACATATTCACGCAGAAGGAGCTCAACATGCGTCAGAGACGATGGTTGGAGCTCATGGCTGACTATGAGATAGATTTGCAGTATCACCCGGGGAAATTGAACGTAGTGCCCGATGCTTTGAGTAGACTTCCTACTGCAATGATGCATACAGCCGACTGGAGGATTCAGCAGGAGCTGAAGGAGATGGATTTGGAGGTTGTCCTACCTGGTGTACTTCGTTCTTTCATGAATTTGCAGATTCAGTCCATGATCGTGGATCGGATCAAGGCAGCACAGGCAGGAGATCCGAAGATGCAGAGGATCAAGAGGCAGGTTGAAGCTGGACTGCGGACGGAGTTCATAATTCATGAGGATGGTTCGATGCGGTATGGCAGCAGACTCTGCGTACCTGCAGGTGATGTTTGGGAGGAGCTTTTGAGCGAGGCTCATAGCTCGCTGTATTCTATACATCCTGGTGGTACCAAGATGTATAAGGACCTTCGACTGAATTACTGGTGGATTGGCATGAAGAGGAGTGTGGCACGGAGCGTTGCCAAGTGTCTGATATGCCAACAAGTGAAGGCTGAGCACCATCATGCGGCTGGATTGCTACAACCGCTTCCTATTCCGGAGTGGAAGTGGGAACATATTACGATGGATTTCGTGACTGGTTTACCTCGGACCCCGAAACAGAACGACGCAGTCTGGGTGATCGTTGATTGGTTGACTAAGTCTGCGCATTTCATTCCCTTCCGAGTGGGTCAGTCTACGGAAGCTTTGGCGAGGAAATATCTAGAGGTAAATTTCATTTCCACTTCTCTTTAATTTTCCTCTTTGAGTTAGTTGTGACGTAGACCGTGTACGTGCAGGAGATTGTACGCTTACATGGGTCCCCGTGAGCATCGTGTTTGACAGAGACTCGAGGTTCACATCTCAGTTCTGGAGAAGTCTGCATGAGCATTTGGGTACGAGTGTGAGTTTCAGCACGGCGTACCACCCGCAGACCGATGGCCAGTCCGAGCAGACTATCCAGATACTAGAGGATATGCTACGAGCTTGTACGCTCGATTTGAAGGGATCCTGGGAGGACCATCTCCACTTGGTGGAATTCTCGTATAACAACAGCTACCAGGCGAGCATTGGCATGGCGCCGTTTGCTGCCTTATATGGAAGGAAATGTCGATCGCCACTGAGCTGGGATGACATTGGAGATCGGGAGCTGTTGGGTCCGGAGATGATAGTAGAAGCTGTGGATGTCGTGAGAGACATCAGGGAGAAGCTCAGAGTTGCACAGGATCGATTCAAGCATTGGGCGGATGCCAAGAGAAGACCTTTGGAGTTTCAGTCTGGAGACCACGTCTTCTTGAAGATTTCTCCGAACCGCGGAGTTATTCGATTCTGGAAGAAGGGGAAGCTGAGTCCGAGGTACATTGGACCTTTCGATGTGCTGGAGCGTGTGGGAGCAGTGGCCTACCGCCTTGCTCTGCCACCATCCTTGGTGGGAGTTCACGACGTATTCAACGTATCTCAGTTACATCGGTACGTCAGTGATCCGTCACACACAGTGGATTTCTCGGAGATCACAGTCCGTCCGGACCTGACCTATGACCAGCAGCCTGTGCAGATTTTGGACCGTCGACAGAAGCAGTTGAGGAACAAGGTAGTCGACCTGGTGAGAGTGATGTGGCGTCACGGATCACCTGGAGAGTCCACTTGGGAGAGAGAGGATGAGATGAGAGAGCGTTACCCTCACCTATTCTGATAGAAATTCCGAGGGCGGAATTTTCTTAAGGTGGGTAGGATGTAACGGCTGGTTTTTGTATGATGATATTTATTTATATATATATAATTGTTTATCTTTTCCCTTCTTCTTTTCTGTATCTTTTTCCCCCTATCTGGATCTGAGCGTGCTTCTTGACGCTCTTATCTTAGAGCCAGACTCATCTTAGAAGCCCTAGAACCCATCCCGAAGCTTCACACTTCATTTGGAGACTTTGTGTGCATTTTAGTCGGTTCAAGAAGAAGAACCGACCGACTAGATGCCAATCTAGTCGGTCAGAAACTCTTCATGGACCGACTAGTTTCCCTTTGATTTTTTTCACTGAGTTACTGTTTACACTTAGTCGGTCTAAGTTCATCCACCGACCGACTAGTTGTGAAACTAGTCGGTCAACACTTCTTCACAGACCGACTAAGATAAAGATCATTTTCTTGCAGCCGAGCTACTGTTTACCATTAGTCGGTCAAAGAACGAATACCGACCGACTAGTTGACGAACTAGTCGGTTAGGCTTCTTTCTCAGACCGACTAACTTTCAAAACTTCTTGTCGACCATCTTCATTTTTAGTCGGTCAATGAACACTGGCCGACCGACTAGGTTGCAAACTAGTCGGTCGACGAGCCTTCACAGACCGACTAAATCTGTCAACCCTGTACCGACACTGTTCTCTGTTTGCTTTTAGTCGGTCTCAGTTAGACGACCGACCGACTAGATCTCAAACTAGTCGGTCGACCGCCCTTCACCGACCGGCTAATTGACCCCGAAACCCTAGATTTTGACCTAGCCGCCATTTGTTTTCTTATTTAAACTCGCGGCTGCTCTTCTTTCCTCCTCATTGTTTTGAGCTGTTTTCTTCCCCAACCTACCTCCTTCTCTTTCCCTACCTCTCCTTCCTCCTCCTTTGCGCCCTCCACCTTCTCCAAGGTTCTTCTCCCCTTTTCATTCTCCTTTCTCCTTTCTCTTCTTTCTCCTGTTTCTTTTTCTCCCTTCTTCTTTCCCTCCAGCCGGCCATCCCCTCAGATCTGAAACCCAACTGCCAAGCCCCGGTCGCCATCTCGTTTCCCTTTCCGAGATCCATCTTCTCTTAGCCCTTCTCCTCGCATGGTGATCCAATCTTAGATCTAGCGACGACGACCCCAGGAGACGCCGAGATCTTCGCCACCACCTACGGAGGCCGACGACACCACCAACGATCAACGTTCCTCGCTGCGCTACCCGCGGCCTAGGAACTTCTGAACGACGCAAAGCTTCCGCCTTTTCAGATCCGACGCCGGACCTCCGTTCGATCGTCAAATCAGGTTGGTTCCCTAAACTCGTAGAAACCCACACTATAGATAATCAAAACCCTAATTAAAATCAGCAACTAAATCAATTAAATGTATTTTCCGTTGATCCTTAAAACGTTGTACAACCGTAGATAAATCGACGAATGAACTTTATGCATGTGCACATAGGATAGATCGTCGCTTAGGTTAAATGCATTAAAATTGTGATTTTTGATGAATAGGATAGTCCCGATAACCTAGACACAACCCTAATAGGAATTATTGAATCGCGATCTGACACCGTCGCCGTGTCACGATTTTCAGACGTTCTTTCGCCGACGAGACGTTTGGAGGAGACGTTCCAGGAGGACGACGCACTCGCCACTGCAGGCAAGTGTACCACTTGCGTTCTTGGCCATGTTTAGGCCTTAGTCTTATTAGAATTGATATTTTGGAACAATGAGAACCGGACGTGAAATGATAGCGTCCGTGACGCCCTTGATGGCTCAGACTTGACAACGAAGTCTGAGACCAACAACAAAATTTTGACATCATAGGATTGACATGCGTGTGTGTGTGTGTTGTGGACACCCTAGTACAACCCGTCCTGTTTTGTCGTGTCATGTCCCGTTCCGTCTTGCCAAGTCCCGTTCCGTCTTGCACAGCCCGATGGGCAATAGGGCAGTCGCCAAGCCAGAGCGAGTGATCCCTTGTACTGATTCACAGCCCGATGGGCAATAGGGCACCTGTCAAGCTAGGGCAGGAGATCCCTTATACTGATACACAGCTCAGAGAGCAATAGGGCACTTGTCAAGCTAGAGCAAGTGATCCCTTGTCCTGTCACGATTCTTGGGGTTTTGGGGTAGGGTTGAGCGTGCACGCGGCAAGAGCGTCTGATCCCCCCTCGAACCGTAAAGGCGTGAAGCCTTTTCGTGTTACTCTTGTCTTTTCTTGTCTTGTCTGGCTTCTCCTTGTCCCGTCTTGTCTTGACACCTATAGGCTAGCCCCGTAGTCGGTAGCACTCGCTACAACTACTACTTGTCGTGTTAACTTTCTTGATGCGTGTACTTTCGTTTGTTCGTCTATTATAACCTCAGCATGTTAATCAACCAGTAAAACGTTGTTAAATAATTGGTGCACTTGCAGTTTGGTCTAACCCCTTCTTGTACACCTTACCTGACGTACAGTTCCTTCTTTTAGTGCTGTACGTCAGGGATTGAGCCAGAGTACGTCGAGGAGACCGACTTGCCAGTTGACGAGGAGCCAGAGAGTACTGATCCTGAGTACGATCCTGAGGAGGACCAGAGCTAGAGACTTCTCGTTGTAGTTTCTAGAGATATCCATTTCTTATAGTTGGGTGCGTAGCACCTTTTGTTTCCTTGTTCAGGTCGGTGCTTGCACCGTTAGATTTTTCCTTTCTGCAGTTGTAGCCCTTCGGGCGTTGAGACTTTGTATTTTGGATTTGTTGGAATAAAAAGGTGATGTCTTTCTTTCTTATACTTTTATTGTTCTGTACTAACATGCAGGGACCTGTACCTTCGTCTTGGTACCACACAGACGCTTATTGGGTCAGGGCTCCTTAGCTCTGGCCTAAGCGGGCCTTAGTCACGCTTCGCCTCCGCTGTTTTGGGAAGCGGGGCGTGACAGACCCTATATGAGGCATGGGAGCGCTTCAAGGATCTACAGCATCAATGCCCCCATCACAGTATAGAAGCATGGGAGCTTGTTCACAGTTTTTATAATGGACTCCAACCGGGCACGAAGCAAATCATAGATGCAACCGCCAACGGAGCCATTCTTTCCAAGACCCCAGAGGAAGCTACGGCCTTGTTAGAGGAGATGGCCTCTAATAATCAACAATGGGGCGATGAGCGAGGACATTCTTCTACCTCTTTGAAGCCCACAAGCATATATGAAGCCAAGGCCGTCGCAGAGCTTTCGAATAAATTTGACTCTCTCCACAAGGTAGTGGAGAGATTAGAGAAGTACATCACCGAGCCATATGGAGCACCCTCCACGCCTACGACGGGAAGCAATTTGAGTGATTGGCAAGACCAATCTTAAGTCATGTTCGTAGGAGGATAGCATGGAGAGGGAGCCTTGGAACAAGTGCAATATGTTGTGGGGAACTCCGGTTATTGGGCCAACCCGGCCGCAAGGAACCATCCGGGATTTTCGTATGCAAACAATGAAGGGGCTCTAAACCCACCACCGTTGCAACAAACTCAAGCTAGGCCTCCACCTCCACAACCTCAATACCAACCAAGGGCACCACCACAACAAAATTACCCGCCTAGGCAACAAGCGGGGCCGTATAGGCCGCCCGGTTATAACCAAGGTTGGAGAGCTCCCAACCCACCTCAAGCTCAACCATGATCGGATCATGAAGCTAGGGTGGAGGAATTCATGGTGGAGCAAAGAAAAATCAATGCTAGGTTGACGTCACAACATGATTCACTAAATACCGTCGTTGCGTAACTTGGAGAGCAACTTGCGTTGCTAAACAAGCACACTCAACAATTGCCGGCTCAACCGGAGCCCAATCCACGGAGCAATACCGGCCACATAATAGCGGTAGTGGAGATTTTGAACGAGAAAGAGCCGACAATTGAAGAGGAGACCACAAAAGAGCCTCAAGAAGTAGGAAATTCTGAAATGAAGAAGCCTAATGAGGAGCGCACCTACATGCCATCGGTGCCCTTTCCACAACGGTTGGCAAGAGCCTAAATAGAGAAGAGGCTCGCAAAGTTCCTTGAATATTTGAGGGGAGTAAGCCTCAATAAACCCTTCTTGGATGCTATAGTGGAGATCCCGTTGTATGCAAAGTTCTTGAAGGACTTAATATCGGGAAAGAAGAGGAAGGAGAAAATAATGCTTGTCGAACAAGGAACTTGGTTCACCTGGAGGGAAAAGGAGCCCACAAAGTCCAAGGATCCCGGAAGCTTTCGCATCCCATGCGCACTTGGAGGAGTCCCATTGCAAAAAGCCTTAGTTGACTTGGGAGCAAGTGTAAGCCTAATGCCCCTTAGCATGGTCCGAAAATTAAATACAGGGACCGACTTGAAGCCAACCGACATGAGAATACAACTTGCGGATGGTCGGGTTACTAGGCCAGTAGGGATAGCCGAGGACATTCCGCTTCAAGTTCCGGGAGGGATATGTTTGCCTTGCGACTTTTTCATTATGGACATCAAGGAAGAGGGCGACACTTCACTTATACTTGTACGCCCATTCTTAGCCACCGCCGGCGTTATAGTCGACGTGAGAGAAGATACATTATCCTTGAATGTCGGGAACATCGAGGTTGAGTTCCACATACCCAAAGCCATGAAGCATATGCCCTACCAAGAGAAGTTGGACTATGTGGACCTCCTTGATGAGGTAATCGACGAAGCCATTCCGCACTCCATCGGCGCTCTCCATGATGATGGTCTTGAAGAAGTCCAAATTTCTAGCATTGAAGAGAAGTTGAAGGACCCTCCGAATAGCTCCACGGCCGATGATGAAGATGACGCTGATGTCGTGAGGATAAGGGAGCTTTGCAAGCTCTCAACGGCCAACAATTCGAAGAAAGCTCCGCCGGACCGAAGGTCAGTGTCACCGGTGAGGAAGAAGATTGGTTCTAGCTCAAGCTTGGGGGACCTATCCCCCAACACTACCCATGATGAGGGGACACCGAGGAAAGCCGACGGCCACCAACAACCGAATCCAAGTGGCCTTCCCAGCAAATTTGACGGGCGTATCTCGCATGCGCCCAACATCACACGCTAAACGAATATCATAAGGGGTCGAGCTCATGACCTTAAACGAGCATTTATCGGGAGGCAACCCGACGATTTTATATCATTTTTAGTTGATTTTCATTTTTATTTTAGATTTCTCTTAGTGTTTAGAGTCTAGTGTCTATAAAAATCGTGACAACGGGTTTGTTTTTAATGACATGAGATGGAGAAAGAGAGACCATTCATATGGAGGATGACCAAGGCAAGGGAGAGCACTTCGGGAATGTGCTCAGTCCTCAGGAGAAGGAAGGGACTGACTGGAGGAAGAAAAACAGAGAATGGAGCGAAAACGGAGAGCCGTTGCAGAAAACAGGGTGCCACTCGGCCGAGTAATATATGTCAATCGGCCGAGCAAAGACTCCATTCGACCGAGTGGAGTACAGATCAGGGAAGATCGTTTTGACCAACTCTCTGTTAATTTTTCGCTTTACAGTATAATTTTCCACTCGGGCGAGTGACTTGTCACTCGGCCGAGTGAATCAGATACCCGGCATGCTCTAAAAATTGCTGAGTGGCTGAGCCACTCGGTCGAGTGGAACTTGTCCATTCGGCCGAGTGGGAAAAGCCACTCGGTCGAGTCGTAACTTGTGGGAGATATTTCGAAACTTTATTACATGTCCCACTCGGCCGAGTGAGCTCGTCACTCGGCCGAGTCGTAACTATCCTATATAATCCAACGGGCGCAGCGCGAATTTTGAAACGCAAAATCCCCAATTCATTTTCACACTCGCCCGATGTCGCTTCGACTTCCTTCGCCCGATCCTCCATTTCCAACGCCCGAGCCACCGCTGCAAGGCCGGCCGACGACCCCCGCTGGTTGCCGTCGCCGCCCCGCCGCCGCTCCTCGTCGGCACCGCCTCCCTCGTCGCCGTTCACCCTCGTTTCACCCTGATTTCGATTTTTCTTCTCCTTTCACCCATTTCGTACGACCATTTCCCCCCGAATTCAAATCAACCCATATATATATCTGTTACCCCTTATCTTCCCCATATATATTGATTATTATTGGCTAATTTTATCGTTTTTGTTTCAGGCTAGCTTAGGGGAGCTTTAGGGAGCTTTTTGATGCATACGGAGCCTTGCGGAGGAGGCGTATCTTCGCACACATTGTTGATTTCTCTCACGGCATGCTCAGGTATACTCGTTTCATTATTTAGCGCGTCGCACTTCGTTTTTTGGGGGCACGTCTCGCGGCACACATGCCGCCGCGCCTTAGGCCACGCACTCGGGCTCCCGCTTCCAAGCAGAAGAGACCAGATGATCCTGGTCCCTATTCCACTAGGGAGGAGTCCCCGCCACCTAGTCCACCCCCACCTACACAGCCGCCTCCTACCGATCCCATCCCCACACAGGCACCACCTGGTCCTGCCGTCGGGCCGATGGGGATTACGTTTCGAGATGACACACACCACGCCAGATTCGAGCGTATCTGCCATCGCTTGATAGTACCCTCTAGGTTTGCACACCTAGCCGACCTAGACTGCCTAGGGGTACTTGAGGGGCTTCTCACGTTGTACGACAACGCGGGATGGCGCGACTTTCTGTCGGTGTCGGTGGATACTTACATTCATCCGACACTAGAGGTCCTTAGTTCCATTGACCGGACCCCTGGAGGATGCTCCTTCCGTTTGATGGATCGAGAGTGCGAGATCACTCTCGACATGCTTAGAGCATTTTTCCAGTGGCCCGTCGTCCCGGTCCCAGACCGCGCCTACACTCCCACGCACATTCCACCCCCGTCGTTCGACACTCACGCCTTCTGGACACAGATCATGGGATCCCAACTCGCCTTTGACCCTAGTAGGGCCAAGGCATCAGCTATTGTCCACCCCTGCCTCCGCATTGCACAGCGCCTTATGGCGACTACTTTTCTTGCAATGTACGAGCCCGGGACGCTATCTACGCCAAAGCTCTACATGCTCTATGCGATGACACGCCCTAGGGTTCTAGATAGGGGTAGTGACGATGTGGTCCCCGCCGTCGAGATCGACATTGCCAGTTGGTTTTTGGACCGCATAATTATTTTTGTCGGTGCTCGTACGCCTATCTGTTGCGGTGGTCTGACCCTCTTGGCCCTTATGACCGGCGTTGACCTTCCTGATGACCTGCGTCGACCTCCGGGCCCCCACTACACTTTCTATAGATGTTATGGCCCGGATGAAGATGCTTCGTCCCCATGGTCGTCAGCACTGGGTGTGGCTGCACGGTCCCTTCAGCGCGGATTACATGGTTCTCCCGAGCCCTGCTCAGACACATATTGGACCAGACGGCGGAGACTGGATTCCAGCGATGGATATCTTATCCCCACCGCCTACGTGCTTGAGCCCGAGGATGCTCAGCAGGAGCCCCTCGTTCCACCCATCGACCCTGTGATCCCTCAGCCTGCACTTGACCCATCTGCACCTCCCGACACTTCTGTCCACACTTCTGTCAATGTCGGGAGCACTTCTGCTGAGTCCTCGTCCACCACCACCACTGTGCCTATTTCCGCCGAGCCCATTACCACTCTGAGTCCCGAGCGTCCCCCTACCATTATTGAGAGCGGCGAGTCCTCTTTCACCTCTGCAGTAGAGACCCTGTCCCGATTGTTGTTCTCGACTCCTGGGGAGTCATCTTTTGTGCCCTTCACGGCCTCCCCAGCCGTCGACTTCTCAGTCTCCACTGTCGCTGTCTTTTCTAAGAGTGTCGTGACATCTGTCCCCACGTCTGCGTCACTGACCTCTCACGCCGCCTCGTCGTCTGTTTTCACTTCCACTTCCGCTGCTGCTTCCACTTCGACCTTTCCTGCGTCCCAGCCTCTCACAGAGGGTGGGCATCACTTAGTGAGCACAGCACCACTACCCTACTTCCCTGCTGGACCCATCCACTACACTGACCGCGTGAGATAGCCCTGCACTTCACCAGTTAGACCTGTGCGTCCCTCTGCTCCACCACCCCCCGATACTCTCGTTCAGAGCATTCGTGCTCTTAAGGGAGCTGTAAGTGGACTTAGAGGGGATTTCAAGGCTCTCTCCGCCACAGTTAGTGCTGTGCAGACCCATGTCACCATTCTTCCCAGTATTCAGGCTTGCCTGAACCAGATTCTGGCGCGTCTACCTCCACCACTGACACCCACCCAGCAGCTACCACGCACACCACCTCCACCACCACCTCCGCCACAGGACGGTGCTGGTGCACCACCACCAGCCTAGGCACACACTGGATGCCTTCTATATTTCTATTATTTTGCTGGTTTTTTTTAGCCTGGTGATTTTTGCGCCCCTCCTCCACACACTGTTTTAGTACCTTTTTGGTCATATCTGTTTATATCTCTTTGGGAGTGAGGGAGCTTATTTTTGGGGACACTGATATTCTGCACCATTTTGACCTCTGCATGCATCACCTGCATTACCATATCATTTCCTTTTCTTTTATTTTCATCATGCATGCATCCTCACCCACCCCACCCATTTCACGTCTCTCGGTGTGCCACACTTCGCACATTGAGGACACTGTGCACTTTAGCTTGGGGGAGTAAGTTCTCACGCTTTTGCTTTTTGTCACCCTTTTATTTTTTGCTTTTCTCACATTTTCCGCTTTTGCACTCATTTTCACCCACTTTTTCGTTCTTTATCATGCATCACGTTTTCTTACCTTTTTGAGTGTGCTGCATCTCGTAGTAATTTCTATTTTCTTTTATCCTTATTTCTTTCATCTTTTGCTAGAGATGACTTTTCTGTGATGATGATGACGTGGTGATTAGCTTATCTCTGTTTGCATACTACTTTGTCATGTCGTAGTTTTTATTTCAGATATCATATGTTGTGTCTTGCTATGCATTTGAGATAGTAACCCACCTTCTCATGTATGAATACGGATGATATTCTGTTATTAGATGAAGTCTGATGATTCATATGTATGCTCTTCGTAGAAAACACACTAAGCTTCACGCATTGATTGCTTATATCTGGAGTACTGCTTTCCTTTCTTATATCACTTCTTATTGCATGAAAATTGTACGCCTCACTTTCAGGTTGAATGAATGTATGTTAGGTTGATGTAACTGGACTAGTTTACTCTCTGAGATTAAACTGAGTAGATTACATTACTCTGCTGAAAGTCGTTGTGCATGTCTTATAGAGTGAACCGAGTGTTACATTTATTTCTTTCTCCACATATCTTGAGCATTAATTCTCTACTTATATTCATTGGTGAATCTCCCTTTAGCGGATCCTATATTGGCAATTCCCCCGCTTTATAAAGTCCATGCTCCACTACCCCCAAAATCAAAAAGAAAAAGAAATACATGTATATCTTTCTATCTTATGATTTGGGATCACAGTTGTATGTATTAAAAAAATTGAGAAAAAGAAAAGAAAAGAGAAAAGAAGTTTATACATGATCCCATCTCATACTCTTTCTCTCTTTCTTCCCTCTTTTGTTTTTATTCTATCATGGAGCTTCAAAATGGGGAATATATTTATTGATTTATCTTATGCCACCACGCTTATAGATAAGCTTGGGGGAGAGGAACCAATGATGTGTGAGAGAGTGACTACCTGACAGTGCATGACGACCTAAGCTAGGTAATTTTCTATACTTGGTGAGATCACCAAAAGTTTTACGAAATCCAGGAATTGAAACTTAGCATGCATTTCATGAAACCCATACCTTTCTATTCTTATTGATCCATATTGTGTGATATCTTTTATACTCCGGATAGAAAGCATGCAATTGAAAAGTGTGTGGTCTATGATTATGTATACTCCGGATAGAAAGCATTCAATCTCTTATATATCTCTTATATCTCTTAGATGCTTCAGACGATGTTAATTCTAGAACGATTCCGTATTTCATGCTATTTCGCTATTCTCGGGTTATCTATTTTGAATGCATCCACGTGATTGTGATATCGAAGTGAAAATCTTTGGCATGTGTTTTATATTCGCCGTGTGCTACATGAGTAAGCAAAACCCACGTCCTGAGAAAATGATCTAGCACCTCTCTCTTTGCTTTCTTCCTTATTTTCTATCTCTTCCGTCTTTTCTTTTTATTATTTTTTCCGCCGGGCTCGCCTTTTACTTATCTTCCTCGAGACGAGTAAGAGGTAAGCTTGGGGGATTTTGATCACTCCATATTTTATACCTTTTTATCTACATGTTTGCATGCCGTTTTGATCGCCCATATCGCATTTTTCACGATTATTCGATAATATTGCGATACTTTTCACTATTTCTTGTTTTTGTCGTATTTCAGGAAATATGGAGCGATTTGGAGCGATTTTGAGAAAAAGGGGTTTGCAAGTGCTTAGGAGTGTCATCCACGGCTCATTTGAGGGATTATCAGCGATGAAGGATGAGTGGAAGAAGAAGGAACTTCGTAAGAGCGACGAGGAGGAGAAATGGAGAAGATTGGGCATTTACAGCATGCCACTCGGCCGAGTGGAGCACTCACTCGGCCGAGCAAGAAAGCCCACTCGGCCGACCAAAGCGGACACGCACACTGAGTTGATTTCAGCGTATACTCGGCCGAACGAAGAAAGCCCACTCGGTCGAGTGAGAAATCTCACTCGCCCGAGTGGTACAGGGAAATTGTCCAGAGAAAGGCCGAAGTTACTGTAATTTTTAGAGATCCTGTCGAAGGTCACTCGGCCGAGTACAAATGCTCACTCGGCCGAATGATGAAAGCCCCTCGGCCGAGTCACCTCCGAAGGCAGACCCTGAGACCCCCCTGACTTACTGTATTTTTATAGGGTTTGTCACTCGGCCGAGTGACAAGGTCACTCGGTCGAGTGAGCCGCTCCGCCTACTGCTAGGGTTGCGATTTCTGGGCTGCGCAGGGGCATTTTTGGCACGATTTTTTGGGCGATTTTGGAGGGTATTTAAACCCAGTTTTTGCCCTAGTTTGGAGAGCTTTTGAACAATTAAATTTTAGACTTTCTTTTAGGGATTTGAGGGCTACTCTTTGGTGAATTCTCAGCTGGAAATCATTGGCATCTACATTGGTTTGTCAATTTCTATTGAAAACTCTATTTTTATGCATTATCTCTCTTTTGCAATGAATTGTGCCGATGTTATTATTGATTTTTCTGAGATTTGCATGATGAATAGTGAGTAGTGTCGTCGTCTTAGGGCGTAGGGATGAACCCTATGGACCCTATTTCTAAATTGTGATGAAATTGTGGAATTGTTGCTAGAATTGATTAGGGTTAGGTTGAGATTGATTAATTACGGATAGCTAGGAATTCATATCGGTTAGGATTTGCAAGTGATTGGATCCCAATTGATAGGAAGGCCTAGATATTCGATTTAGATTGACAATTGGATTTCTCTAGACTTGGTTTGCAAGAGATTGGACCAAAGCTAGGATTTTTCATTGTGATTCTATACCCATATCCGTTTGCAAGAGATTGGACGGATAGGAACTAGCACAACCTAGATCGCAGCTCGAGTTTGCACGAGAGTGTGCTCGAGATGCGATTGAACAATGATGTCGTTCTTCACGCTAGCGGCTTAGGCTAGGGTTTGCACGAGAGTGTTCCATATCCTAGGTTTGCTATAGACCGGCAATAGCGCGAGAGCGTGAGCTTGGTTCTACATTTAGTTGCGACTAGTTCACCTATATTTAAGTTTATCAATAATGAAACTTATGAATCACAATGATGTGAGAAGGTCCGTAGTGGGGATTCCCTATCCCTAGACGTGTTATCAAATTGATATTTCTCTTGATATTTGAATGATTGTGGTTGCTATACCCCAAACTATTCTCGATTCTCTTGATAGCTAGGTGATTGGAAAGAGACACGGTCATTTGTTCCTCCCTGAGTTCGATACCCGCTCACCGCTACACCGTGCGCTTGCGGTAAAACTACAAGTCATGTTTCGGGTGTACACTCGGACGCGATCACTTGCCAATGGGGTCTTGCTCTTCTCTCTTTAGTGCTCTGAAAAACAAACCCTCTTCTTTATTAAATTCCCTTAGAGATATCACACTTGATTTATTTGTTGTGCCCTGGCTTGTGTGAGTAGATGGCAGACTCTCCAAGCTTTGTGTGAGTAGATGGCAGACTCTCTAATATTTACTTCTCCCAAAAGGTACAAACTTGAATTGCTTTTGGTGGCTTGGCCAATCTTTTCCTCCTCAGCTTTTTGTGGCATGCAAAACAAAACAGAGAATCAGTTAATGCATTTTAGCTTTGATCAATAAGAGAGATGAAAAAAACTTCTCTAATTTTGATTGGTGGCCGGCCTGGAGATGGGAGGCCTGCAGCTTTCTCGTGGACCCTAGGTCTTCAACGTTGGGGCAACAAGCACAGAGTTTTCTTGGAGAACCAAAGCCTTGTACATGTATTGCGGCTGGCGTGTATTGCGTGAGGAGATGAATTCTTATTGCTTGGTGTGCTCCTCTTTCAAATCGTGCAGATTTTTGTAGAGCTCTATTCCGCAAACACAAAACACAAATAGAGTTAGCCTTTAATTAATTAAATGATTTCTTTACCCTTTTGTCCTTTCTCCTCCACATTAACGTAAGCACTTGGAAATTGAAACACTTTGGCCTGAGATACATGTACTTCGGTTTGGCTTGAGTTACATGTATTGCGGTTTGTATCCAACACAAAATTGATTCATTTGTCTCCCCTGTATTCAAATCAAATTTCATTGCTTTCATGCATGGCTTTACAAAGGCACTATCAAATAGTTAATTAAATAAGGATTGCCAATTCCTTTCATGCATGTCTCCTGTCAATTTTTGATTTGCTACAATTGCCAAATCTCAGGCTTTGTTGCGGTCAAAGATTGCGGCTTGCCAAGACCACCTGCAAAGAAAAGCAATGCACAAACAAATAGTTAATTAAATAAGGAGTTTGTAACACATCCCATTGATTCCCTTGAGAAAGCAATTTCGGCATGGGTCATGCGAAGCTTCTCTTTGTTTGGAAAAATTGTTTCGGCCGGCCACACTTTTTTTTCCTTGTTGCCGCTTCGCCATTCCTAAAATACACTTAGTGCACACGTTAAATAGCAACACACGTTTATCATCATCAAACTAAAGATCCTAGATCGTTGCGTCCAACAATCTCCCCCTTTTGATGATGACAAACCAATGAAAGATTTGAGCAATTAGATAGATGTGTGTGAAGTGTGATGAAGGATGTAATGCATATGAGTAATACAATGAGATGTAAGCATGCACATAATATATGAATGGAATCAGCATGCTCCCCCTATTTTCAAGGTCCCCCTTCATCAAATAATACCAAACCATCATAAATAATACCAATTCTTTCTTTCTTTTCTCCCCCTTTGTTATCATCAAAAGTGGGCTAATGAAGTTACCAAATATCTTATGCAAAAAAAGTATTATTGAGTATTGTTAGCACTTGCACGTATTTCCTACAAAGTAGACAATTCAAGTTCAAGTAAAATCATAATTTAAACTTCACCACCATTGTGTAAGCGTGGTAATATAAACAATGAAGTACAAAGGGAGATTCAATTTAGAACATCAACCAAAACCAATCCACATTTTCCAATTAACATGAATTTCGCTAGGATTGGATTTTTCCACCTCATTAAAAATGAGTTCAAGTTACCAAACCCCAAAACATAGCCTATAAGGACTCTTAGATGAGGGGTGGCATTGCTTGACGAGTATAATACTCCAATGCTAAAGATTACCCACAAAGCATATGTTGGATACTCGTGGGTAGTGTAGTTGCCATGAACTGTATCCATTTTTCATACGGAGCAATTTTCATTTTTTTCATATTCATTTCTTTTCATGCTCAATTTTTATTTATGGCAATACACATCATATCCCTTAGATAATTCAGTTTTTATGCATCCTACATTCACTTTCCAATATTCATTAAAAGAATCTCCAAAAGTACTAAAAGTTTAGTATTCGTGGAAGTGCGTATGTAGGTGTAGAAATCAAATTAATCATTTTATGAAGCATGTCATGGCTACAAAATAGATTCTAACATGTGCATGTAGCTATAACAATAATACAATGATTTCTACAAAGGATATAAATGAACATTCAAGAAATACCACTTATAATGAATCGTAAAAAGGTATTCATTAAGCACAAATTTTTTAATTTTTGGTTTTTCAATTTTTTTTGCTTTTCTTTTATAAAGAACTAAAAACAAACCTAAAAAGCAAGCAACCAAGCATGCAAACAAAAATTAAGTCAAGCACACACAGACTCTATGAAGGTATGCAATGAATGCAAAGAGGGAAAAGCTATACCTTCGCGTCGCCATTTGACTAAGGAGCTAAAGAATGAAGCTTTCAATTTATTGCTCCTCGCCAAATCTCCACCTCACCTACATGAAAGATGTTAAGTGTGACCTTGGAATCCAACAAGGTCCACTAGTGTTAGCCATTAAAGATTTAGGAACCCACACTTGTTTGAACTTTATGTTTGTGTTCCTAAACTTACAATAATAGGATGTGTGACCAACACTATCACAAGTAAAGAACTTTGCATGCATATTTTTCACAATAGAAGGCACATTGTGGAATTTCTTAAATTTGGGCTTTCCAACGTTTTTCAAACTAAATCCAAGTTCTCTTCTATTATTGCCATACAATTGATTTTCAAGTATGGTATCCAATGAATGTTTACCAATTGAAAATTTTCTTAATGACAATGCTAGCTTAGAAACTTTGGATTTTAAAATTTTATTTTCATCCACAAGCGAGGTGCATTTACTTTTAAAAGCTCTCTTGTTTTCCTCTTCCTTCTTTTCAACCTCAATCATTTTTCTTTAAAGTCATTATTTAACATGCACAGTTTATCATTAAGCTCTTTAATCACATTATCTTTTTCAGCTTCAAGCTTAAATACATCCTGCTTAAACATGCTAATTTCATTCAATAAGGAAGGGCAAGAAAGGCAAGTAGCTTTTTCTGGTATGCTAGCTTTTTTCTTTTTCTAATGACACAATTTTAGCGTTACATGCAACAAGTTTCTCTTTAAGAATATCCACTTCATCAGAAATATCACAGTTTTCTTTTTGCAATTTAAAGCTAGCATCCCTATAGTCATTCAATGTGTGTTCTAGCTCATTTATCTCATTTTGCATTCCTTTACAAACATCCAACAATTCAGCTTTAGTAAAGGAATTTACCTCATCGTTGGTTGCCATTAAACAGACGACAGCAGAGTGGGCTTCCACGATCTTCATCCTCATCCTCAGCTTCGATGTCCATGTCCCAAGTTAGCATCTTGACTTTTCCTTTATCTTTAGCAACCTGAGCAGTCTCTTGTCTGCATTGCTTCGTGAAGTGTCCCTTTTTCCTGCATTTGAAGCATTCAACTCTATTAGCGGAATCTTGTTCAGAAGAATTTTTATCGTAATTAAAAGTGTTAGAGTGAATGAACCTTCTATGCATTTCTGATCTTCCTTGAGAAGTTCTGACAAACTTTCTGAAGTTTCTAACCATTAGCGCCATCTCCTCATCATCATCATCTTCTTCGCTAGCTTTCAGAGTAAGTGGCTTTGAAGCTTTTTCCTTCTCCTCATGTTTCTCTCTTTCTTTAATATTTTGCAATTCAGGCTCGTGGGACATTATATTACCTATCAAATCATCCACCCTCATCTATGATAGATCCTTCACTTCTTGGATGGCAGTGACTTTAGGCCTGAAAGAGCTTGACAGTGCTGTTAATATCTTCCTCACATATTCAAGGCTAGAATATGGCTTACCGAGCGAGCTAGACTTGTAGACGATGTTGGTGAATATTGCAAACATCTCTGATATGGTCTCTGATAGTAACATGCGAAATCCCTTGTACTCTATGCTCAGAAGTGCAAGTCTAAACTCCTTTACATGTGACGTTCCCTCATGCGTCACATCTAATGTATGCCATATTTCCTGCGCAGTTAGACAATGTGACATACGATTGAATTCAGATTTATCTAATGAACAAATGAGAGCATTCATAGCTTTAGCAGTAAGAGAATAAAGTCTCCAGTCATTGTCATCCCATTTATCATCAGGTTTAAGCATATCAACATTTTCAATTTTAATAACAAGTGGTTTATATCCTTTTTCAACAATTTGCCATGCTTTATAATCAACAGAAATTAAGTAGATTCTCATACGATTTTTCTAATAAGTATAATCTACTCCATTAAATCTAGGGGGACAAGAAATAGACTGACCCTCAGTAAAAGCACTATCAATGGGATTCATGGTCAGTCCTAGGCTAGTTCCTAAAACCTGCTCTGATGCCACTTGTTGAATCTGGATCCTAGCCTAGAGGGGGAATAGGCTAATAAAAAATTTTCGCGCAACCCACGAGAAATCACACGCAGTTAAAAGCACAGGCAAAGTAAATAAGAGACAATCACATAGTACGCACAGATTTACCCTGGTTCGGTCGCACTAACGACCTACGTCCAGTACCAAGCAAATACCAGCATTAATAAGTTCCTTCTAAACACCTACAATGGGGTTCTAGGTCCAACTCCCCACCTAGACTGTACCACACTCACCAAAGTACAGAACTCTATCAACCTAGTAAATGCGTATCTTGACTGCACCAACACGTCAAGACCCTCTTGTCTAGCCCCAACCAGACAAGTCCAGAATAACACAAATATGATAAAGTTTCCCCTACAGAGATCTTTACTACTACACAAATAATTTAACGATAAGGTTCAGAAATGCTCAGTATGTGTAGCGTAGCCCTCTCTGTCAATAGGCATGTGTCAGATCTTGTCTGACGTAGATGTAGTCGTCTATCGGCAACAACAACTCAAGTTGCAGCAAGTCACAATGATTAAACTAGCCTGCGACACTTGATCGCTCTAGTCAAAACTTACTGCTTGCCAATAGGGTCTTGCTCTTCTCTCTTTAGTGCTCTGAAAAACAAACCCTCTTCTTTATTAAATTCCCTTGGAGATATCACACTTGCTTTATTTGTTGTGCCCTGGCTTGCATGAGCAGATGGCAGACTCTCCAAGCTTTGTGTGAGTAGATGGCAGACTCTCCAATATTTACTTCTCCCAAAAGGTACAAACTTGAATTGCTTTCAGTGGCTTGGCCGATCTTTTCCTCCTCAGCTTTTTGTGGCATGCAAAACAAAATAGAGAATCAGTTAAAGCATTTTAGCTTTGATCAATAAGAGAGGGAAAAAAACTTCTCTGATTTTGATTGGTGGCCGGCCTAGAGATGGGAGGCCTGCAGCTTTCTCGTGGACCCTAGGTCCTCAACGTTGGGGCAACAAGCACAAAGTTTTCTTGGAGAACCAAAGCCTTGTACTTGTACTGCGGCTGGCGTGTATTGCGTGAGGATATGAATTCTTGCTGCTTGATGTGCTCGTCTTTCAAATCGTGCGGATTTTTGTAGAGCTCTATTCTGCAAACATAAAACACAAATGGAGTTAGCCTTTAATTAATTAAATGATTGCTTTACCCTTTTGTCCTTTCCCCTCCATATTAACGTAAGCACTTGGAAATTGAAACACTTTGGCCTGAGATACATGTACTTCGGTTTGGCTTAAGTTACATGTATTGCGGTTTGTATCCAACACAAAATTGATTCGTTTGTCTCCCCTGTATTCAAATCAAATTTCAGTGCTTTCATGCATGGCTTTACAAAGGCACTATCAAATAGTTAATTAAACAAGGATTGCCAATTCCTTTCATGCATGTCTCCTGTCAATTTTTGATTTGCTACAATTGCCAATTCTCAGGCTTTGTTGCTGTCAAAGATTGCAGCTTGCCAAGACCACCTGCAAAGAAAAGCAATGCATAAACAAATAGTTAATTAAATAAGGAGTTTGTAACACATCCCATTGATTCCCTTGAGAAAGCAATTTCGGCATGGGTCATGCGGAGCTTCTCTTTGCTTGGAAAAATTGTTTCGGCCAGCCACACTTTTTTCCTTGTTGCCGCTTCGCCATTCCTGAAACACACTTAGCGCACACGTTAAATAGCAACACACGTTTGTCGTCATCAAACTAAAGATCCTAGATCGTTGCCTCCAACATACTTGACATAATTGACACGGGAATAACTGAAAGATGCCACGGCTGACTTATAGAAATGATAAAGACTACATTAAATTGTATAAACTAATCGTTATCTATACAAGAAGGAAAATTGTTGGATGAGATCCAAAGCAATTTCGGAGGATCAACCTGGTGTGATCAAGTGATGTATAAATAAATCTCTATTAAAATGCATAATAGATACGCGTTAGCAGATCCATTTTTAGATTTGACATATGATGTCCAGTATGACTGATATAATGTAGCGGTCTGAGATACCGGGATAAATTGCCTAAGTGCAAGTGGGAAATGTAGGAAGATGTATGCCCTTGAGGCATTTATCCTGAGTTAAATATCTTGTTCTAATAATTATATGGTGCAAAATTGTCATAGTGTAATAATTATGAAGTATATACTTAGACTATTTCCTTAGACTTATAGTGAGGTCAATACATATCTAGATGTAGATCTAGATTGTGGGAAGTAACTGACCGATAAGAACTTGAATCTTAAACGGTTCGTGGTCATAGATGTGTCAAGAATAGGATATCGGCACATCGGACAGACCATTGTGTCTCTGTCTTACCATAAGGGTAATGATGATCCCAGAGTCGTTCGGCCTGGCGAAGTCGGAGACAAGGCACAGGTGCTCATTGGAGAATGAGTTCACTGAACGACCAACTTAGAGTTATTAAATGGTTAATCTTTAACTAAACTGTCATTAATAACTCTAGAGTGATGATAGCAAGCTGATCCTTAAGACCTGAAGTCATTTGTACAAACCTGTTCGTGAATAGTGTCACTTAGACCTATGACCTAGCTTCGAGGCTAGGCCTGCTGAAAGTTCTTAGGTTGGGTGACACCTGAAGCGTATGTAGTAAGTAGATGACTAAGATGGGATTCATCTCTTCCGTTAAAGGGGTGTTAGTGTCACAGGTTCAGTACGGTCTTTGTAATAATCCTCGGCCGAGGTACGCTGTAGGAAGTACAACGTGTATATAACAAAGACCGCAGTATACGGACCAATGCTGGCTAGTGGGGTTGATGGTTAACCATCACCTAGGCCATGCAGCGACACAGTCATAACGAATGGACTAAAACTGCGGTATTCATCACTGACACAGTCAGAGTCATCCAGAGGACACTTTAGTCAATGGGCCAATCACGTAAGTATGATTCTGAAATAGGGACGACACCTGATGCTCGTGGTCATTGTCGTCTAGGGATGTCGAGTCCCAACCTGCAGTAGGGTCAGGCTGTAGGGTCTCACACTGAGTAGTATTCACGTCATAGTAATAGGAAGAACATTAAGAGGAATGCATTTGATGCAATGGGATAATTAAGCTCACAAATGGTTTGTGAGCATAGATCTAAAGAGTTTAGCATTTGGAAATGAAGAGGACTTCCTAAAGAATCCACAGGAAGAAAACGCGTTGGACTCAGAGCTCAAACAAGCCAAGAATTACGAAAACAGCACAGGAGAGCCAAGTGGGTCAGACCCACTTTGGGGAGGCCAAACCCGCTTAGGCGGGCTGGCGCGCCCGCTTCAGAAGCGGGCACACCCGCTATGGGCCAGCGGGGCCGGCCCGCTTGGCGGGCCTGGCACGCCCGCACGGCCAGCGGGCGCCGGCCCGCTGAGCAGGCCGCGCGCCCGGTATGGGCACAGCGGGCATGCCTGCTAAGCAGGTTGATGCGCCCGCTGTGCCCTATTGCGGGTGCCCGCCTCGCAATGAGTGCGGGTGTGCCCACGACTTAAGTGCTAATTTTAGGGTTTTTTGAAACCCTTTTTTACAGCTACGAACTACGACTTTTGCCCAACTTTGGACAATTGTTTGAGGGGTCAAACGAAGTCAAAATTCGTCACCGTTTGTTCCTACGTGTTCACCATTTGAGGCTCTTCGAAATGATAGCTTGTATCGTCTCTAAAGCTCAATGGTAAGGGAGATTTAATTTTTTGAAGTTAGGCCTTTATGAAAGGCTTACTAAACTTAAATTAACTTAAATTAAATCACTCTTCACTTATTTAGTCCTACATTGCTCGTGCGACGAGCATGGGGTCTAGCTCCTATATAAAAAGGGGTGCACACCCCTTGGAAATCTTGTACCAAGTCTTCGATTCGAGAAGCTCTTGATTTTCGAGCACGCTCAGTCGACGACTTAATTCCTCCTCTTTCTTTCTATCCTCCAATCGGGTCCTATTAAGACAGCGAGGAGGTTTGGATCTGATCCAGAAATCCCTGGCGTGGGTCTACTCAACTGAAACTTTCTTCGGCGGCTGATTGGCTCGGAGACGCAGTTCGGCTCAGGAAGCGGTTCAGCTCGAGGCGAGACGCAGTTCGGTGCGGTTCGAAAGGCAGCTCAGCTCGGAGGCGCGAAGCGAAAGAAGGTGGTGTGGTACATCTTGTCTGCTCCAAGGCCAAGATTCTGGGTATGTCATTTAGTAGCTTTCTAGTGTAATTTTAATAATGTCACAGTAGTATAGATCCATCTTGGGGTGGTCAGATCCACCCCAAGTCGGCATAGATCCTGGCTAGGTTCTGGGTCGCCTTAGGGCCTTAACTAAAATGTTTAGCTATATGTTTTTTCTGCTGCGTTTTTAATCTCTCTATTGCCCGTTCGACGTAAGACGGGCACAGATATGAGCCCTAAGGGTCCGCCAAAACCCTTCACCTTTAGCTAGGTATATCCCTTCTCTATGAGGAATGCCTTAAACCTATCAACAGATTAGTCAGTTTTTCAATTTATATTGAGAACTCACATATTTTGAATGTTCTTGCATTCAACTAGAAGATCAACTAAGTCCCAAACTTATTTCATAGAATTCATCTTATTGTTCATAACATCTATTCATTCTTTATCATTAGGACTTGAAAGAGAGTCGACGATTGACCTTAGTTTCACATTATCTGCATCATGTGGTAACACCATGAAGACTTCCCCCAGATCCCAAAAGCAATCATTTATACAAATGAGGGGGTGATGTGACATTTGTCCAATGTGGCAATGTCACATCAACCCCCCAAAAACACAAAAAACACCCACAAATAAAAAATCACCTCAAAACCCAAAGAACACCCAAAATAATTATAATTACTTTATAATTATAATTACATTTATTAGATATCACCTAATTGGTCAACTGCACAACAAGGGGGGGTTTTCATGATTAAAATTGAATAATTTTAAATAAATTATAAATTAGTTTTTCAAATTAAATCTTTGTTTGATTTGAATTTTCAATTTCTATATGGAAAATTCTTCTCTAATTGTGATTAATTAATTACAAACCTGTTTCGAAATAAATCCGCACATCAGAAGTGAGTGTGTATGTTGTTAGGGTTGCAGTAGCTAGGGTGCACAGCTGATGGGTGATTGGGTGAGCTGAGCTGATACAAAGGTGACTAGACCTTGATCCAAGCTGTGGGAGTAGGGTCTGAGCTATCTCCCATCAATCTGTAACACACATGAAGCTCGTCAAGGAGTCGGATCTGGGGTCCGGCCTAATCCCCTTCGATGCTTAAGTCAGTGGATTACTCAAAAAGGTTCGGTGGAACTATGTTGGCTCAGTGGAACTATGTTCGACATGTTGGGAGGCCACTCGCTAGTTCTTAGGCCGAGCTATGGAGGGAACATGAAGTAGATGGATCAATTTCGGAGTATATGAATACCTGAGTGTAAGATCTAAGAGATTCATCTCCTTCTCCCGTTGCCTTAAGGAGTTCTTATAGGCATGTCATTGTATGGTAACGTCCGGTCTAAAAAAGTTGCTTTATTGTTGACATTGATGAGGATGCATTGATTGGCATAACGGTCATCATTGATGAATAAACGGTCACCATGAATGCAAGCTATTATTGTTGAATTAATGGCCATGAAGGCAGGCCATAATTGTTGTAACAATGGCCTTAATCTCCCGAGCTCAATCGCTGCAAAGGTTGAGGTCGGATGATGTGGCATGCATGTGAGAGAAGCGACTTCGGTTGTATAGTTAGGTTGGCGTGCAAGGTCGGTTAATGGCAATAATAGGTTGGCCTGCGGGAGGCATGGCCCCTGTCATACGGCAGACTTAGAGGTAAGTCAGACCTTAGGATGAGTGGCTCCACGCCTTACGGCAGACTTAGTATTTGAGCAGCTACGAGGGGAGTGGCCACTAACCTAATGGCCGATGGAAAATAGGTCTGCCTACGGGGGGAGTGGCCACCCGCCTTACTATAGACTTGGAGATAGGTCAGCCCATAGGGAGAGTGGCCCCCATTGTTGAGTATTGGTGTTTCATACCAATCTTATTTTGATGATGATCACAATATTATGTTGTTGCTAATGAATCTCATGTTTTAGTCTCTCAGTTTATTTCAAGGATATCTTTCTTGGAGACTAATCACTTGGTGTAAGGATGGACATCATGTGAAGAAGACCCAAAGTTTGGACTCAAGGAGTGCCAAAGCTTGGAGATGATGGAGAGCAATCAAGGCATGAAGATTGAAGACTTAGACTCTTTTGAAAGCATTGTAATCCATGTAATTTACTTTATTGATTTCTCTCTCTTTTGAGTCTAGAGTTGATGTAATGCCTTGCTAGATAGTTTACTCATTCATGCTCATGCATTTAACCATATTAGTGAACCTTAGGATTATCATAGAATCCAACCCAATAGGTTCACTCTTTCTGTCAGTCGCCTGTTGAGGGAAACACAGTCGACTAGGTGATTTCCAGTCGCCTGTAGATTCTTCTACAGTCGCCTGATATGCACTGCTCAAGTCAACATTTATATTGACTCAAACTTGAGATTTACGCACAGTCGCCTGTCAATCAGTTCCCAGTCGCCTGTATATTTACAGTCGCCTGAGATTTGGTCAACAGTCACCTGTCTAGCCTAAGTGCAATCTCTGTATCTCTCTGTCTTCTCTCCATACTTTACAGTAGTCGACTGATGAAGTATATACAGTCGCCTGACTTTTCGACAGTCGACTGTAGTATTAACACAAGTCGCCTGTGCGAAGAATTGGAGAAAGAGTGCAGCTCTCTGTTTCAATCCATCCCCTGCAGCAGTCGTCTGCTGAAGGATTAACAGGCGCCTGTCATGTTTGTCAGTCGACTGTATTGACTTCGTCAGTCGACTGTCCTGGCTCAGACTATAGCCGTTGGATATTTTCTAGCCGTTGATCAGTCGACTGTCTTATGATCATCAGTCGACTGTTCCTGTCGTTTTCACCCAGTTTCTAGCCGTTGCAGATTTGTTTTTCTGGCTGTTTCTTTGGGTTTTTGGGCTTTATATAGGATTCCTATATATATGAGTGTGCTGCCTTTCTTGAGAACTCTTGACAACATTTGATAAACTCTTGACTCTATAGAAAATCTCAAGAGATCATTAAGCTACTCTCAAGCTCCCTCATTTCCCTCTATTGAGCATTCATCTTTCTTCATGCATTGAAGTCCAGCTCAAGGGAAATCATCCAAGTGCTCTCAAGCATATTCCAACACTTGGAGATCCTCTTCCATGCCTTGCATTCATTCATGAGTAAGCATCTCAAGGCATAGGTAAGAGTATTTACTTTACAAGGTGTAAATTGCTTTCCTATTTCTCTTTGTGGGATTAGGACTTTCTCTCTTTGTGGGAGTTTCCCTCTTTGTGGGAGATTGTCTCTTTGTGGGACTTAGGATACTCTCTTTGTGGGAGTAACTCTCTTTGTGGGAGTTTAGTGTCCTAGTGTAGGGCTAACCCTAATTCTCTGAGTGGGAGTTAGTGATTCTCTGTGTGGTAATCTTGATCCTTGTGTAGGATTGGTTGGGTCCTTGTGTAGGGCATAAATCCTCTTTGTGAGGTATCTCTTTGTGGGATTTGTATTCACTTCTCTGTGTGGGAATATAGTGAATATTGGTGTGGCTGGATGTACCCAAGTTTGGGGAACCTGGGTAAAACTTTGTGTTTGCGTTTGGATTGATTGTGCTATTTAATTCCTCTTGCATTTATAATTCTGCATTTGCAAGTTAAATTTTATTTGGACAATTTTATTGCCATTACACTATTCACCCCCCCCCCCCCCCTCTAGTGTGTGTTGCTAGTATTGCCAGGGTTAGATGATCCTTACAATTGGTATCAGAGCGAGGTTAAAGCATACTACAACGATGGCATTCAACCCTACTTCCGCGCCTCATGAAGAAGGACTCTCTACCGTTCGACCCCTGCTCTTCAACGGAACCAACTATCCGAGTTGGAAGATCAGGATAATGGTCTAGTTAAAGAGTCACGACCTTTGGGACATAACAGAGTCACCCTTCGAGGAGCCTTCTACTCCCGCGACCTTGAGAACTAAAGTGGAGAAGGACTTGATCAAAGTCAATGCTAGGGCTATGTGTGTTCTCCACTGTGCCCTCACTCCGGAAGAGTTCGATCGCATCTCCATGTGCAAACCGGCCACCAGCATTTGGCATACTTTGGATATCTCTCATGAAGTGCTACTTCAACATAAGGAAGAGACTCAGTCAACCAAGCCCGAGAAGAAAAAGGGCATTGCTCTTCATGGTGAGAAGGAGTCCTTCAAGTGGAAAAAGCAGTTCCAACAAGAAGCTCCAAGTGAAGATGAAGAAGTTCTTAGTGACGATGATTACATCGAGCTTGCCAAGCAATTCAAGAATTTCAAGGCATTCCTCAAGGACAATCAAGGTATGTCTTCTTCAAAGTTGGTTTCACAGTCTAACAAGTTGGTTTGTTTCAACTGCAGTGGAATAGGTCATGTGGCTACCGAATGCCCTTCCAAACCCAATATAGATTCCTATAAGGGTAAAGAGAAGAAACATTGGAAAGCCAAGTCCGAGGTCAAGAACCAAAAGAAGGGACTTAGTGGCACATTTGATGATTCCGATGGGGACACATCTAATGATGAAGAAGAGGATGACAAGGAGCACGATCAAAGGTGTTTCGTTGCCTTTGATGATTCCTCATCAACTTCATCTAACTCTAGCGATGAAGAGATAGAGACATGGCGCAACTCCAAAGAAGAAAGTTGTTTTATGGCTAATGGGGAAGAGTCTTCATCAAGCTCAAATGAGGAGGATAGTGATGAAGAAGCCGAGGAGGAAAAACCATCCTATGAGGAGCTTGTATACCGCCTAAATGTGGCCTCCAATTTGGCTAGTAAGTGCATCGATTCTTATGATAAAATGAAAGCTAAACTTGATAATGCTATGAGTAGGGTGCATGAGTTAGAATCAGCAAGTGTAGTTTATGATGAAAGGCATGTTTACGACACTTGTGAGAAAGACACATTTCTTTCTCAAGTTAAGGAATTGAGCATTTTTAAAGAAAATCTCATTGCTCAAAACCTTAGCTTAGATGCTCACATTCAACAACTTACGTTGAAATGTGAAGAGGAATCCTGGAAGCTCATAAGCTTTGTGTATTCTAGGGATTCACTCCACAATTTGTTGGAAAAACAACATCCGACAAATCATAGAGGAGGTTTGGATTATATTCAAAATATGGTTCCCAAACCCACCTCTAATTCTTCCTTTGGTGCAAATTCAAGAAATATTGCTAAAGCACCTAAGAAGAATCACCATGCTGTCTTGTACAACAATAACACTCACAAGAAGCATGTAGCCCACAAGGTGATGAGGAAGAATGAAGAATCTTCATTTTTTGCTAAGAAGCAAAATCCTTATTCTTTGCATGCTAAGAAACTTGTTTCTACACCTAAGCATGCCACATCCTTCCCTCTTGCTAAGGCAAAACCTTTGCCTAGGAAATCCTTGAGATTATGGATTCCCACTAAGGCTAGTGTGCAAGAGAGAGATAGTTACATCAACTCTCTAGTTAGGGATGTGATCACCTCGTGTGATTATGTTATGAAATCAAACTCCTCTTGGGTTTGGTTACCTAATGTTTAGGTTCCTCACACATTTGCATATTGCATGGGTATTATGCTTCTATGTTTATTTTATGCATACCCATTGATTGTGTGTGTTTCATGATTTTGAAAATAGTTTTCAAATTTATTTCTTTTCATGAAAATTGGGACCTTGGGGTTTATTGACATACATGCATGATCTATGTGTATGTCAATGGGGGAGTTAATATAATATATGTTTAAATTATTTTAAGACATATTTTAACTCTCATTTCCGAGGTTTTTTGTTTTGAGATCATTATTTATATTTGGTTATTTTGGGTCTCAAACCAAACCTCTTGTTTATTGCCAACTTGTTTCATATCTCATTTTTTTGGCAATATTCGTGTGTATCTTTGAAGCTTGATTTTTCCATATCCATTGCTTTGATACACTTATGGCCCATGGCTCCAATAATTAATTGGTATTAGATCCTAGAAGTCAAAAGTTGACCATTTCTATGATCTAGGGGGAGCATGGGATAGTGAATTGATACCCACTAAATTTTATATTTGGTATCATACATATCTTTCTTTTCTTGCATATTGTCACATCTTGGTTAAGATGTTAAAGGGGGATGTTTTTGATGTCCACCTTTTTGACGATGTCAAGGGGGAGAGATATATGCATTACGTGATCATATCTATAGGGGGAGAGATATATACATATGCATATGGGGAGAGATATCTCTATAGGGAAAAGATATATGGGATTAGATAAACCATTCTTGTTTGCATGATTTTATACTTTACAATTGGTTTATGTAATCCATGCATATTATATGTCACCATGTTGTTATTGGTTTTTGAGTATTTACGTTTGTGTAGCTCATTACTTAATTGGTGCATATAAGTAGGGGGAGATCATTAGCTTTGAGCTTTAATTCTTTATGATTTACATAATGTGTGTCATCATCAAAAAGGGGGAGATTGTTGAGTATTGGTGTTTCATACCAATCTTATTTTGATGATGATCACAACATTATGTTGTTGCTAATGAATCTCATGTTTTAGTCTCTCAGTTTATTTCAAGGATATCTTTCTTGGAGACTAATCACTTGGTGTAAGGATGGACATCATGTGAAGAAGAGCCAAAGTTTGGACTCAAGGAGTGCCAAAGCTTGGAGATGATGGAGAGCAATCAAGGCATGAATATTGAAGACTTAGACTCTTTTGAAAGCATTGTAATCCATGTAATTTACTTTATTGCTCTCTCTCTCTCTCTCTCTCTCTCTCTCTCTCTCTCTCTCTCTCTCTCTCTCTCTCTCTCTCTCTCTTGAGTCTAGGGTTGATGTAATGCCTTGCTAGATGGTTTACTCATTCATGCTCATGCATTTAACCATCTTAGTGAACCTTAGGATTATCATAGAATCCAACCCAATAGGTTCACTCTTTCTGTCAGTCGCCTGTTGAGGGAAACACGGTCGACTGGGTGATTTCCAGTCGCCTGTAGATTCTTCTACAGTCGCCTGATATGCACTGCTCAAGTCAACATTTCTATTGACTCAAACTTGAGCTTTACGCACAGTCGCCTGTCAATCAGTTCCCAGTCGCCTGTACATTTACAGTCGCCTGAGATTTGGTCAACAGTCACCTGTCTAGCCTAAGTGCAATCTCTGCATCTCTCTGTCTTCTCTCCAAACTTTACAGTAGTCGACTGATGAAGTATATACAGTCGCCTGAATTTTCGACAGTCGACTGTAGTATTAACACCAGTCGCATGTGCGAAGAATTGGAGAAAGAGTGCAGCTCTCTGTTTTGATCCATCCCCTGTAGCAGTCGTCTGCTGAAGGATTAACAGGCGCCTGTCCTGTTTGTCAGTCGACTGTATTGACTTCGTCAGTCGACTGTCCTGGCTCAGATTATAGCCATTGGATATTTTCTAGCCGTTGATCAGTCGACTGTCTTATGATCATCAGTCGACTGTTCCTGTCGTTTTCACCCAGTTTCTAGCCGTTGCAGATTTGTTTTTCTGGCTGTTTCTTTGGGTTTTTGGGCTTTATATAGGATTCCTATATATATGAGTGTGCTGCCTTTCTTGAGAACTCTTGAAAACATTTGATAAACTCTTGACTCTATAGAAAATCTCAAGAGATCATTAAGCTACTCTCAAGCTCCCTCATTTCCCTCTATTGAGCATTCATCTTTCTTCATGCATTGAAGTCCAGCTCAAGGGAAATCATCCAAGTGCTCTCAAGTATATTCCAACACTTGGAGATCCTCTTCCATGCCTTGCATTCATTCATGAGTAAGCATCTCAAGGCATAGGTAACAGTATTTACTTTACAAGGTGTAAATTGCTTTCCTATTTCTCTTTGTGGGATTAGGACTTTCTCTCTTTGTGGGAGTTTCTCTCTTTGTGGGAGATTGTCTCTTTGTGGGACTTAGGATACTCTCTTTGTGGGAGTAACTCTCTTTGTGGGAGTTTAGTGTCCTAGTGTAGGGCTAACCATAATTCTCTGAGTGGGAGTTAGTGATTCTCTGTATGGGAATCTTGATCCTTGTGTAGGATTGGTTGGGTCCTTGTGTAGGGCATAAATCCTCTTTGTGAGGTATCTCTTTGTGGGATTTGTATTCACTTATCTGTGTGGGAATATAGTGAATATTGGTGTGGCTGGATGTACCCAAGTTTGGGGAACCTGGGTAAAACTTTGTGTTTGCGTTTGGATTGACTGTGCCATTTAATTCCTCTTGCATTTATAATTCCGCATTTGCAAGTTAAATTTTATTTGGACAATTTTATTGCCATTACACTATTCACCCCCCCCCCCTCTAGTGTGTGTTGCTAGTATTGCAATGGTTAGACGATCCTTACACCCGTCTTACTACAGACTCGACTTACGGCCGATGAAAAATAGGTCCGCCCGCAGGGAGAGTGACCCCCCGTCTTACGGCACACTTAGAGATAAGCCGACCCATGGGGGAGTGGCCCCCGCCATATGGTGGATTTAAAGATAAGTCTGCATGTGGGGGGAGTGGCCTCTGACCTTTTGTCAGACTTAGTCTTTGATCGGCTGCGAGGGGAGTGGCCTTTTAACTAATGGCTGACTAGCTTACGAGGTGTTCTGAGCTGATCTGTGGGCACATACACTTTTTGGTGAAAATAAAGTGGGAAAATGGCCAATCAAATGCCCTCTTGGGATACATTTTTCGAAGATATATCAGCTTATGTTAGCTTGGTAAAAAAACCAAAATAAATAGAAGTGTTTGCTTGGTTAGCTTGTTTTACCAATAATACCTCATTCAAGTTATTGGACGAGCTTGGATGGCGAAGCAGTATAGGTTGTCTTAATTTGAGGTAGGTCGACGCCTTTGTCACCGTCGTGTAACGCTCTGCTATGGTAAGTAGCCGATCTAGACTGTGGGGTGGTTTATGAAGCAAAGATTTCACTAAGTATTACACCGAACCCTATTTTTTAGTGCAGCAATGGTCATCTCGTCACTACAGCTCTCGACCTTCAGCATTTTTGAGTTGAAGCGTTTCAGGAAGCTTCTTAGCGTTTCCCCTTCTTTCTGCTTCAGAGTGAAGAGGTAGTCCGAGTTCTGCTTACTGCTTTTCCCTTCCAGGAATTGTTAGCAGAAGACTCAGGCTAAGTTATTGAAGGACCCAATAGATCGGCTGGGAAGTCTATTGTACCACTCTTTTGCATCCTCTGTAGAGTTGTCTAGAAAGCTCGACAGAGGAGGGTGTCATTGGTCCCTTGTAACTCCATCAGTCCTTGGTAGCTTTGGATGTGTTCATGCGGATAACTCGAGCCATCATACTTGTCTAGGTTGGGCATCTTGAATCTGCTTGGCGGTGATTCTCTTTTTCAATGGGGTTTGCTCATCATCTGAGCTGTTGAAAGAGCGAGGATGTCTGAAGTTTTTTTCCGAGCCTTCCACTTGATGTCTACACGAGGCCTACGATGGCTCTTTTTATGTTGATCATCAGCTAATGTATAGCAACGGCCCTCAGTTCTGTCGAGTGAGGGTTGCAAGCCCATGAGACTGGCTGTAGATGTGATGTGGCCCCAAGTCTCACCATCCTGCATACCTTTAGGATGAGTGGAGACGGGATAGTATGGCTGTTGCTAAGAAGACGTTGGGACGACTGGTTGGCCCATGGCTAGATGAGGTGGTGAGCTTGTCAGTCGTTATATCACAGCAGTTAGAGCTTGAATCTCGATGTTCATCACCCGTGAGAATGCATGGAACTGCTCCAAAGTCACAATTATGGCTCGGGCATTCCATGAAGGGAAGAACTGAGATCCATTGGAAGCGGAGTGGCGTCTGTTTCCCCTTCGGGAGTTGACCTTTCAGGCCTTTGTGTCACGCCTCACTTCCTATTATACTTGGAAGCGAGGACGCGAGTGGGTCCGCATGGGCTGAAGCGGTGAGGCTTAAGCCCAATAAGCGTCTGTGTATAACAACCAAACGTAGATTCTTGCATGCAATCAGAACAACAGAGATAATTATAATAATAGCCCACGTCCAGAAAGAAAAGTACACAAAGAAGGTAAGGCCCCAAGCATGGCCAACAAACAGAGTCTACAAAAGTGGGTACATACCCAACAAATAAGCAGAAAATAAAACTTTAAGCAGCAGAAGCAGAATCTTAGTGGCTAGTCCTCTACGGGGAGGACCTCTGGGTCGACGTACTCCTAGTCCAACAGATCACTCTGATCTAGTAGCTCATCCTCCTGGTACTCTGTCTCGTGACCTGACATACATTCAAACAACATAGAATGTATGTCAGCAAGGGTCCCGGCAAGTTATAGTTAAAAGGGGACCCTTGGCAAGATATGCAAAGATGATATATGGCAGTTAAAGTATTTATAATATTTACACTAGCATGGCAGTTCTGTTATGAAAAGGAAACATGGCAGTTCAATAAGGTAATAGCATTTCTATAAGTTAGCAGCATTTTTCAAGTTGTTAAATTGTGTGTGCAAGTCCGTGACTAAGGTTCCTTTCTTTAGACGGCTAGAAAGTGACTCCACCTTCAAGTGCCCCCGAAGGCTACCCTTTTACTACCGGCTAGTGCCTGGGAACCCAACCCCACCCACATGTACTTTCTGGACCACGAGCCAGAATCAGCCAACCGGCCATTATGAGTTATATACTGGACACGAGCCAGACTAGCCAACCGGCCAACGGGAATAGCCAAATCTGGCATTCAATATCTGTGAGCCAACAGCATGCAATATCTATGAGCCACTGGCATGCAATATCTATGATTTAGCCAAACCGGCTATCATGTTCTACGGTGTCAAGTTATATAAATATTTTCATGTACTTTTCTGCAGGTTTTGCATTTCATGTCGTAACAAGATATATTCACTTTTCTCAATGGTGTCCACACACACGCACACGAGTTCAAGTTTAGCATTTCACATAAGTGTGTTTCAGGGGTTTTAGTGTCATTGTGTCACATGGTATTTTTGGTGTACAAGATATCACAGTTCAAGTGTAAAACGTCTAAATGAGTACATTTAAAAACATGTAATAAATTGCATGCTTGCCTGTTTCCGATGATTTTGGTGTTGACGAGTTCGCACTGAAAGCGCGGACGTTTTCTGCGTCGTTAGGTTCCGATATCAGTTTTAAACGAAAATAACCTATTATCAACTAACATTTTTATTCAAATAATTAGAGGGTACTGTTCATACATATTAACCTAACTTCTTATATGAATTATTAGAAGAACTAACTTATTGGTTATGATTGAACACATTTAATAAATAAACTAACCTATATCATCTTGATTATCATCTAACACATATTATGTCATGAATAGCTACTGAATCTATTGTGACATCTAATAATAATACTTATGGTTATATACATAAGGAACTAACCCATGTTTAAAACAGTGACTAATATATACATGTAATAATATATATAAACTAACCTATATTAAATTAGTTTAAACCTAACAAATGCTAACTCAATATATGTATAAACTGGGTATAAAAACAACTATTAACAGACTAATAAAAGGTTATAATAATCTATAATACAAATGAGAGAGGTTTTTGAATTTTGTCTTACTGGGACAAGATAACTAGGACAAAGACTAAAAGGTGACTAGAACAAAGTGTTATCTTGAAGTTTATCCCATGTTGCAAAAACATTTGGTGGGATTTTTGAAATTTAAAGTTTGCAGTTGCAAATAAAATTTGGGGGGAAGAGGGAACTCTTTTGAAATTTCCAGTTTGAGCCACAAAAAACTGCCGCCCAAAAAACTCTTTTGTACTCTTCAACCGTCTCTGTCTTTCTTCTCTCTTCCTAAATCTGGGATCCCAAAAAAATCAGCCGCCCAAAAAAATTGAAGTTTCTTCCACCGACCAAAAAACTCTTTCTTCTCTCTTCATGAATCTGAAGTCTTTCTTTATTCCTATGAACCAAATCCCTGCGAGAGCTTTAATCAGTTCACAGCTGGCCAGAGAACTTCGATCAGATCATTGCAGGTTTGTGAAATGGCATTAAAATCATCTCTTTTTTATTCCGTTCTTTGTAATATTTGTGTAGGTTTTCTAGCAACCATTAATGGAAGTTCCTGCAAGAGGATGGTCTGGATTTTCAATGAGGATTGTCTGGATTGCAAGAGGATGGTCTGTGAGTTGCAATGTATGAGTTTAAATTGGATAACTAGATTATAATTTGGAAGTTCAAACATACCATTGTAGGCTCACATTTCACTGTATATCACCCTATTAGTTTCTTAGCTGTGTTTTTGTGTTCAAACATACCATTGGAAAAATTGTCGTCTTTCCCTGCTTTTTTCCAGAAAAATTTGTGTTTTTATGTTCTTAGCTGTTTCCATTTTGTTTCTTGCTTCTAAATCCTCTTTGTTATGTAGTAAAATTTGTAACTAGGAATGTGGTAGTGTGTAAGAACACTTTTCAAGCTTCAGTTTAGTGTAAAGCTTTGGGCTGACTATTTACATTTATGTATTCTATGATGCATTTGTGTCATATGATGAACTAAATAACAATTACCAATTCCCGATGGATCCATGATTTATAAACTCTTAACCATGCTGGGAGAGTACTCGATGTTATTCTTTTTTTGCCTTTTCAGTATTTTCTTTTAATGAGTTGATGGATCTTTATTTTATTTATTTAGGTCTGATAGCAGTTGTGCACCCCTGACTTATTTTCTTCGTTTGGGATGGATTGACAGGTAGCTAACACATGTATACTTTACATGCTCATACATCGGAAGAAGGAGCCTCCCAAGTCGAATATGGAATAGATATTTCCAACTAGAGATTATTGTGGTCCTTCCATCAATTGTTCCTATGATCTTTGATGTATTCTTTGAATATGTTTTATAGCAATTAGATGGTGGTTTTGCGATGTTTTCTAATCCAAGTTAGTTTGTAAGTGTTGTTTGGTAGAATCGTGAGTGTATTCTAAAAATTTGATTCACAATGAAGGTTATTTTGATTTTTTTGAGAATGTTGTTTTAACATTGCTAAATGGGGGGTTAATATATTGTTTTAGCTTTTTATCTTTGATATGCATAAAAACCATCTTTTTTAAATGTCATTATTCAATACTTTTTTATTTATTCATTAGACATCTTTCAATTATGTTATTAGTTCTCTGATCAAAATGACCAATACATCTCTGGCTTTAAGCTGTTGTCTTGCTTGCATGGATTTAACTGAAGATTAAGTTTGTCATGCTCTATTTGTAGCGCAGGTTTCGTCGCTTATTTTGATTGTGAGACTTCTAAACAAACAGACACATCTTTGAAAGATGCAGCTATGATATTTCATTGCACGTTATGATACATACATATGTTCGGTGATCGGGAAAGTTCATTGCAATTGCTGATGACATTTCACGATCATATTTTTTTGAGATAATGTTAAAATTAGGTCCATCATGTAACTTTTTAGATATATGGTTTTGTATCAGTAAAATAAAAGGGCAATTGGTCAGTGCCTTTATAATTAGTGTAGGGTTTAAATCAGGGTCCAAAATCTCTGCTGGTACCGATATGAATTGGCCTATATGTGTATCCATTTTTCAGGATGGCAAAGATAGTTCAAGCATATGGATAAACTATGCCATCCGACTACATTGATAATCTAAAAATGCTTATCCTACCTACGCATTGATGACGTGATGACGTTACCATCGAGAACATCAAATGGACTTTTGCAAAATATGATTACACATTCCAAATACAAGTTACAACTTTACTCAAATCTTTATAAATTCATACAATGCCATGCTATATTCATATAATTAATGATCTGAATTGGCTGAAAAAATATTTTTGAAATAAATTTAACTATCTAAAATTTTAAAAATGATATATCTATAAATATACGAGAATTGTCCATATGATCTATCGATAATTATTGTTGTACGTTTAGAATTAGTGGATCCAATATTTTAAGCGGGAATATTTTTAATGAATCGTGCACCTTAGGGCACATGTTAAATCAGGAGGAGACTAAATTTTTTGTGGAACTAAAATTATTGAAGGGAACTAAATTCTCTAAGGAAGTAAATTTTAGGGAAACTTAATTTTTTGAGAGAACTAAATAACAATTATTGTGTTTTAACTTTAAGGGGAACTAAGATTTTGAGGGTGAGAATATCTTCAATGAACCGTGCCCTCTAGGCACGGGTTATGACTTGTGTGTGTGTGTGTGTGTGTGTGTGTGTGTGTGTGTGTGTGTAATCATTATCCCTAACAAACTAACCCTAATTAAAACTAACTATTAAAAAACTGTATAGTAACTTGCTAACAACAGAAACACATTCTTATATAACTAACTAACTAACAAACTAATATAATTAACCCTAACTAAACTAACTACTAACAAAACTACAAACTAACCTCTTAAAAGCTTTCCCTTGTTCTTCTCTGTTTGGTTGCAGGTGGAGGGAGTCGGACGCATGTGACAGCTTCTTCAGGCGACAGCAGAGCTGCAGTGTCGGCGCTGGGAGGAGACGACGGCCTGCTGGACGTCGGGGCACCGGAGACGGGCTTCTGGGCAGTAAGGGGTGCCCTGCGGGCTTGGAAGGTGGAGGACGGCGGTGGTTGAGGGCTGTCGCACGTGGGAGGTCGGAGGGAAGGCGTTTGATGGTGCCGGAGAGCTTGGAGCAAGGCGGAGAGAGGTGGAAGGAGGTCAAACGTGGGGTTGTCTGCGTCGGTGTTTGTGGGCGTGGGGGATGGGAGTGAGGGGCGTCAGAGGTGGCTTGCAGGTGGGGAGGTGGCAGGCATGCGGCGGAAAGGGTTGCAGGTGGAGAGCTTGAGGCGGAGGGGTGCGGGGATGTGTTTTGCTGTCAGGAAGGGCGCGGGGTTCGGAGCCCCTTGGTCGGAGGTCGGAGAAATGATGAGGGGGCGGTGGTGGTTGAGAGCTAGGGTTTAGAGGCTGCTAGGTTTTTGAAGAGGAGAGGGGTGGGCTTCGGGTTAGCCTAGGGTTTATAGTGCTTGGGGTGTTGGGTTTTTAGAATAGGGTTGTTGTTTGCATGCATCCCTTGGTAGGTTAGGTGTTAAGGTTTTATTAGACTAGGTTTTTATTTGTTTAGCCTGGGGTTTGGAGAGTTAGGGGCTTGTAGGGTTTTGTATGGAATAGGAGTGTGGGGTTGTATAAAGTTTTAGAGATAGGGTTAGTAGGGGTGATGTGCATGGGATGCCTGGGGTTGGCCTGGGTTCTTTGCAAGGAGAATAGGGTTAGTAGGGGTTTGGGTTGGCATGCGGCTGTGGGTGTTGGTCTTGAGGTAGGGTTTGGTTAGAATAGGAAAGAGTTTAGAAGGAAAGAGTTTTAATTTAAAAGTTTTGCTTTAAATAATATTGATTAGGGAATTAAGGCTAATGTAATTCAGGGAAGTTTGAATCATATTAATAATTAGGGGGATAATGGGTTTTAATGGGAGAGTATTACTAATTTAGTCTAGTTTTTATTAGGATAAAAAATGGAAAGTTTTTGAAAGGGTTTGAATTTAAATTTCGAAAATATTTGAATTTAAAATCTTGAAATAATAATAACAGATTTAAATAAACTACTTTAATGCAAGTATATTAATGAGATCAACACATCAAAAGTATATTAATGTAAGACATACATAAATAGAACTCAGCTTTAGTGTATCGAAAATACAGGTCGTTACACTTTGATTAGTGGAACGAGTCATCGTTGGTGTGGAATCTGACGTGGATGTTGACTCTTTCCCGCAGACGGTGCCAATTTTTTCGGAATAAATCCGCACATCAGAGGTGATTGTGTATGTTATTGGGACCTCCAATTGCAGTAGTTAGGGTGTGCAGTTGACGAGCGATTAGGTGGGTTAATCGCAAGGTAACTGGACCTTGATCTGAGCTGTGGGAATCGGGTCCGAGCCATCTCCCATCAATCTACAACACATGAAGCTCGTCAGGGGTCGGATCTGAGGTCTGACCTAATCCTTTTGATTAATTCAGTGGATAACTCGAAAAGGCTCGGTGGAACTATGTCCGACCTGTTGGGAGGCCGTTTACTAGTTCTCAGGCCGAGCTATGTATGGAACATGAAGTAGGTGGATCATACTTGGAGTATAGGAATAACCGAGTGTAGGATCTAAGAGATTCGTCCCCCTTCTTCCATTGCCTTCAGAAGTTATTATAGGCGGGTCATTGTATGGTAACATCCGGTCTAAAAAATTTGCTTTACTGTCAACTTGATGAGGAGGCATTGCTGAGGATGCATTGATTGGCGTAACGGTCATCGTTGATAAATAAAACGGTTGCCATAAATGCAAGCTATACTTGTTGAATTAATGGCCATGAAGGCATGCCATAATTATTGTAACAAAACCCACGATTGAAATTATCATAGTTACCATCCATCATAATGTCACAAACTTAATAGTAAAATGGATGGTCAAGTCTTAATGGATTCCAAACAATCAAAAGTAGAATACAGTTTTTTGTCCAAAAGCAATATATATGCTACAACATGTCCAAAAAACCATACGCTTAAAATTGTTATTAGTGGTTAAGACTGTGCAGTGCATCGCACATACATGTGTTTGGCTAACCTTGGGTAAATATTTAAGTGAATTGAATCATACAAGAAGGCTAACCTTGTGTTAAGATTGTGTAGTGCATGCAAATGCGTGTATTACTAAAAGATACATATTAATGAGGTAGAGATGCAACAGGTTTGGAGAATAAAAAACATTTATGATCTTCGTATAAACTGATTATTTAATTTGTAAGGAGGGATTATTGATTTATTTAATTTGTAAGTGGGGACTATTGATTTATGAATTAAATATATGAGTTAAAAGGGTGGGCAAATATCTTGTCGTAACATCCAATTTTCTCGTATTTAAGCGGGGGAGCAAAATAGAAACTTTGATTTGAGATCTAGTACATGGGCTATAAAATATGAACCTCGCCCAGCTTAAGTTCAAAAAGTAATGAATCTATTTTCCGGTTGATGGGATGTTTGTCCCACAATACCATTGTCCATGTGACAAGAGGGAATGATTGCCACCTTAACGTGGTAGGACACACTCGGAGGTGTGTGGTTGGATGTGTTTTGTGTTGAAATTGTGGAGCATCCAAGGAAAAGCTCTAATTATTCCCATTATTTGGAAGCTTGTTATTGTTTTTCCCATTAAAACCAAATGCCCCCTCGCTCTTCCTGATAGAGCTCCAACCATTTCTGTTTACGGGTGTTTTCTCACCACAGAATCATTGACCAACGACTTGACGGTCAACATGGTCAAGGGATCGGTTGGGATCCCTTGGTTCCTCCAAACGTACGTATTCCCGACAACGGTCGCGTGGAGCCCCTCTTCGGCTCGGTAAGCAGGTCCCTTGGACTGTTGAGGGCCTCGGGCAGCGGGGTGCGGAGGGGTAGCCTCGGCACCTAGGTGAACGCTCGGCCTCGGTCAATCAAGTGCCGAGGGGTAGCCTCGGCGCCCTGATTTTCGCTCGGTCTCAGTCGATGCTCGCTAGTGGCGAACGGGCTTGTTCCGCGCTGAGGGGTATCCTCTGTGCCTTAGTTTCACTTCTTCCTGGACAGACGAAGAAACTCATCAGGGGGCCAGACCTTGGTTCTGGCCAAGTCCCCTCCGATGCCTAAGTCAGAACGGATCTGAGTGATGCGCGGCAGGATCTGTACGGCTCGAAAGGAGGCATGCACATGTATTCTCGGACCGAGCTATGGGAGGGAATATAATGGCGAAAATCAAGGTATGTTAATGGAATACCTCCATTTTCGATATCGGGGATTCGATCCTCTTCTCGGTTGACTCTATAGTCCCTTTATAGGGTTTTGTCCACGATTGCCCCTAATCCACGTCCCCTGACTGCTTCCCACTCACGCCCCGCGATCTGCCTCCATAGAGGCGCCTGCATGCGTTGTGGGGGAGTCGATTAATGGGCTCCTTAATGGTCGTTAAGGTGCCACGTTTTTAGGGGAACGGTTATCTCCCGCGAGCGTGGGCAAATCACGTGTTCGCCGGTTCGCGGCGGGTCCGACTCCGATTCCTTTCGTGGGCCTCGTCAGTTGGGCCAAATCCCATTCGTGGGCCTCACGCTCTTGGCCTGGGTTCGGGCCTCTTGCTCTCGGGCCTCTCCAAAATAGTCGTATCAATTGCCCCCATCGTCCGAGCCGTTCGGATTCTGCTGGTTCGGTTCGGACGATGTGACTCTTGTGGATTTTGACAGGCACGTCAGTCGAGGCCAATCCATTAAATGGAGGCCATCATGATGCGGCCCGTTTAAACTTCTCTCGGTACTGGATTCGAAGCGTCGTCGGCCTCCAGATGCTTCCATGGCCCCCTCTTCGGACGGTCTTGATTCTGAGATTTCCCTCCATATAAGGATGTCAGCCTCCCAAGTTTCGATTCTTTCGCGCCTTTCTTCCTGATTCTGGTCTTGCAAGCTCCTTCGAACCCTCCTTCATCGAATTCCTTTCAAGGTAACTTTCTTCCTCCTTCCTTTGCCCCACTCAGCTTGTCCTATGGCTTCACTTAGAATAGGTGGTTCCGCGTCGGGGTCCGGGGACCCTCCGGCATCCGAGTCCGGCAGCCCCCCTCCTCGAGTGTCACGCCTCGTCTCGAGAATACCCGGCGTTAAATTTTTTTTTCCAAGTATCCTGAAGAGTGGGGGTGATGAGAGGGAAAAGAGAGAGAATGAAGAACTGAATAAGCAGGCCACTGCGCACGTGCTGGGATAGTACAAGTAGAGCTCCATCAAATATCAAACAACTTGTAGTGACATAGAACAATAACAACACACTTTATATAACAACATTCATTTATATACAAAACCTAGTTACATCATTTCAAATACACCAACACTATCCACCTCCCAAAATAACCAAGTCACTCTATAAGCCACAGCTCCCACCGAGTTCTACCCCTGAAACCTAACTCCAAGTCACCTCCAACCAAGCTGACACGGCCACCTGAAACATGGGGAGGAGCACGTCAATGCGTGCCCCAGTAGGAACCAACTTGGACTTGGAACACCGTTCTAAGGTTATTAATCCACCAAACAAGGCAAGGAAAAAAAACTAAATAACGTAATGAAAGTAAATCGCTAGACAAGGGGATCATACCTGCGATCCAATGTAAAGCTGCTGCAAGAAAGGGGTTAGCACGAATAATAATAATAATAACAATAATAATAACACGAGGGCTCAAGCAACCAATATCGAATAAGATAAGTGCAAGTGCCTGAGGCATGACACAGAGCCACAAAGTACAGGAAAAGGGGAAGGGGAAGTGCTGCCAGTAGTAGAAGTAACACACAAATCTTATTTTATTATTTCATAATTGAGTTAATTGGAACTTGGGTAAACTGTGTGATACCATGACCTGGACTTCACCCCAAATGTGGGGTGAATATAGCACACGACGCAGTGGACACGGGCACTGTACGTCGGGCCTCTCACCTCTCCCGTCCCTGGCAGGAGTGAGGCTATCCACATATAACCCAACCTCCGTATGACCCCTCCACTCCCGGTAAAGGCGAGTGGGTGAAAGTATCCCCTCCACTCCCAGTAAAGGCGAGTGGGTGTAAACTCCACACATCACATAATTATCTCCCAACTTCACAGTCCAGGCCGCATATCCAAAATTTACTCAAATCCCACCTAAAACCCCGGGCTTTACTAACTCACCCTCATTAGAGAGGACTGAGATATATCCAATTTTATAAGTTAACATCATAAGTGACACATTAGGGGTCTCAATGGCATGGATGTGCACATGTCAGCTGTCCATCATTAAACATAGGGTCATGCACTCATGTGACATGCCCTCTATCACCACACATCATCCACTCACAAACACGATGTTCCCATGCCATTCAAGCCTCTAATTTCACCAATCATCACCGTTGCTCAAGGCCAACACTAACATGTGCACGTTACTCAAATTTTCAGATATTGCCTTCGTTGAGGCATTTCATCGAACACATGGCGGGCGTCATTCATATCAAAACAACACATTATAATTTACATGTGCCAAGGGCATGAACATTCATTCCACCACATCACCATAATAAGCAAGAGTAATGATGGCCAATTATCCACAATTAATGAATAAGAACACTACTTAATGAATTCAGCTTGTTGAAATTGCAGAACAGTAGATTGAGGGTGGGTTTTGAGGAAATTTCAGTTGGAATTTGGAAAAACTTAAAACTAAAAATTTGTAGATATGGGTGTTTTGGACTTACAGAAAAACTTTCAGACAAAAATATTAATTATATGATTTATGGTGATTTATTTGGTGAAGTGTGTCAAATCTGTTTTTCAAACAGATTTCAAAGCCTGTGTTCAAAGTCAATTTTGAACATGTTCTAGCCAGAAATTAGACATAAGAGCACTCAGATGAACCTTTAGAAAAACTTCTTAAGTTTCCAACAAGACCAAGATCAACAAAATACATGGAGTGTGCAGGTAGTTATGCCAATTCTACTGAGATCTGTTAAAGCTGGAAAACAAACAGACATGCTGTAAAGAGGGATTTATTTCTCCTAATTTCTGAATTGAAACTATATCAAAATTTATATGATTTTGAGGTAGAACTTCAAGAGCTACAAGCTCATATTTTTTTCGAAAGCCAATTCGAGCTACAGTAACAGTAAATACAACAACACAAAACAGAAATTCAGGACTTCAAAGGAGATGTTTTTATCAAGAATCTCAAGGGACATTTGTGAAATTGAAGCATAATACATAAAATTTCGACTACCCCCATTAAATATTAAGTGAATCATGCTATAAAAACATGAGAGCAAGAGCAAATTAATGGAATTCCAAATCCAAGAAATTTCCTACCTCAAATAGCTTGATTTCTCCTCTTTTACCCCTCTTTTCTTCTCCACCTTCTTCCCTCTTGCATGCTACTTGATATACTTAATTTTGGATGGAAGAATTAGGGTTTTTGAATTGGAGAAAGGGGAGAAAAAGAGACTAGGGTGGCCGGCCCTCTCTTGGGGAAAAAGGAAAAAATGAAATGAAAAAGAGGAGAAAAGAAAAGTAAAGAAAGGTGAAGAAAAGGGGAGAACTTTCTCCAAAAATCCCTAACTCTAGAAGCTCCCTTAAGATAAGCATGCATATTGGGAAATGACCAAAATACCCCTCCATTATTTGGATATTTACAAGTTTGCCATTACTTTATGCACACACAACCTGGGTATGTACGCACAGTAATTTAAGCCCAAATGACCGTTTTGCCCCTGACTTTTCTAAAAATTTACGGGAGTTGCCATTTGACCCCTAACCCTTTTCACACTTGCATGGCTCTTCCCACACACATCCACGCCCATCCACGCATGCATACACTCATCACACGCACGCGTCTAACACACTCCTGTTGTTTGCATCCACGACGTCTTTCACACTTCTCTCGCCTTCACACTTCGCATTCATTTCCCTTAGTCACATATTTCGGCCTAATCCCCCTTGCACTACATCATATACATCGATATCTTCGTTTATCTCATGCCTACGTATGCACCATAGATTGAAATACCACGTGTATTCAGTAGAATACACGTATAGGGCAAAATAGGGCATGACATCCTACCCACCTTAAAATAAAGTCCGTCCTCAGACTTTCTAGGGTGTGAACCCGACCGGTGTCAGCTAGGTATGATGGTCTTACAACCCATGAAGTACAGACAAGAATACGTATCTACCCCACACTTATATACACTATATACTTCACCATCATCCATACACATTCGCATCGCGCATAAGTCACAGATACATCCTATTACTCATCTAGTAGCACATCCATATCACTATATGCATCATTACATATACATACACATATGCCTTTCACATAAACATCTAGGCACACCTACTCACACCTTAACATATACATCACACATCACAAATAAGTCTCCATACATATTATTACATGTATTTAGATCACTTCCCATATCTATATGCATATGGCATCACACCATATCCACCTCACGATACATAATGTACCCATACATGGCGTGCTTCCAGACACATCACCATACACTCAAGTATAAACGAGTTATATTCTATCTCTATATATGTATTTACCTACACGTCTACATCCATGCACAGACATTCAGCTATACACATTAATCTACACACCATTGCTTAATAAACAGGGTCACCATCGCGGTGTCACACCGTATGTACCCTGGATCCCTATACTCCCAATGTTTAGTCACATGGGCTTACTCACATTCATAGGCACGTAAATACATACATATGCACAATAATTAGTCACATCCATACATACGTTCACGTGTACGTACTAGCACATGCATGATCAAGTCACATAAGGTTCACAATCATAACTATAAATAAGTATACACATAACATCACATCCATAGCAGTGCACCTACTGCCTCACACAGATAGGTACATATACCACACACAATACACATGAGAGCGTACAATCATAATGCATTTCCTTCATATGCTATATATACATACATACATACATACATACATACATACATACATACATACATACATACATATATATATATATATACTAGTCATAACCCGTGCCCTAAGGGCACGGTTCATTTAAAATATTCTCCCAAAAATCTTAGATATTCTAATTTTATACGAACAACAATAAGTAAAGTGCACTAATTGTTATTTAGTTTCCCCACGCCATAGTATTTATTTCCTTCAAAAAAATTTAGTCCCTCCCAAATTTAGTTCCCTCTAGATTTAACATGTGCCCTAAGGGTACGATTTATTTAAAATATTGGCCCCAATAATTAATATTTAGTTCCCCTAAAAAAATTTAGTCCTCCCATAACTTATTTCCCTCATTCATTTAAAATATTCTCCATCAAAATCTTGGATCCTCTAATTTTAAACCAACAATAAGGATTAAAGCGCAATAATTGATATTTAGTTTATTCCAAAAAAATTTAGTTCTCCATCAAAATTTTATTCCTTCCAGATTCAGTTCCCCAAAAAATTTAGTTTCCCTAGAGAATATCGTTCACTTATAAAATTTTAGTTCCCCTTAAAATTTAGTTCCCTCTAGATTTGTTTCCCTAAAAATTTTAGGGTATTGCTCTAACTTTTTTGGTGGAAGCTAAATCTGGATGGAACAAAACTTTAGAGAAACTAAAATTTTAAATTTTGGAGGAAACCAACTTTCGGATGAAACTAAAATTTTTGTGTGATTTAAATTCTCTGAGGGAGACTAAATTGTAATTTTAAATTTTGAGGTGGACTAAATCTGAATGTAACTAAACTTTAGGGTACTAAAATTTTTAGGAGGAATTAAATTCTCAAGGGAAACTAAATTTTAGTTTGATTGTGGTTAAAAAAATTGTTGGAAAGGAATATTTTCAAGGTTACTGCAAATTTTTGGGTATGATTTTGAAGCGGCTGTAAATTTTTTGAGATGGAGATTTTAATTTGTTGTAATTTTTTGGGGAAATATTTTGAATGCCTTAAACCATGTCATCCAAAGTTCTTCAAGAAAATTTTGAACTATATACACATTGAAGCATCAGAAGTTGTTGATCAAAAGATAACGGTTATTTTCTAGGGAAGAGAACACGTCAATCCATAAATGAGAATTTGTAGGGTATATACATATCAGAATTTTTGAGATAGGAAGCAAGGACATATATGCAGTAAGAATTTTTAAGACCACATAAGAACAGCAGCCTGACCATTTAAATAACATCAAGCTAGATAATATCACATTTAAGGTTCTCTATGACTGTTTGAAAGACTCAATATATTCAAGGAGGAATGATCCTTTTTAATTTGTATATAACTTTTGAAGCCAATTTTAGCATCTAATGTGCCTCCTAAGTTCGTACAAATATGCAATGTATGAGGTAATCTCGTAACTATCCAATTCAGTTCACTGCAAAGTGCCATAAACAGAAAACTTCCCCAATATATTGCTTCCAATTAACTTAAGAACTATAAACCTAGGCAATTATGGAAGGGTATGAGTTTTATCATGTGCTTAAAACTATGCAAAGCATACTAAATCATTCATAAGCAAATCATCTGGAGATGCGAACCAATAATTTTCATCAAAGAAATGAGAATTTCTGGCACTACAACAGCTTCTATTCATTGCAAATGAGAACATTCGATTAAAATGTACATGATGGCATCGAGCTCATTTTTGAGAGTAGAGGGTTAGTAAAATAAACCGACATTTGGTGCTGGTAGAGGTCAAATACATAAATAGAACATGGCTTAATATACATACTTGAATCAAAATTACATGATAATCACCTTTTTCTTCACACAACATGTATGACATAGTTCTGAGAAATTAAAACCACTTAGTAGGAAAACGATGAGATCTTGTTATAATAATATTAAAAATCACTTCTTTTTCAATAAAGATACACAATTCAGATAATGCAAGAAGAAATACATTATGGCAAAACTAAGCATAGTTAATTGGAGAGTGCCATTCACTACAAAGTTAATTGGAGTGAAAAGTTAATTGGTGAGCACTGACTCTCCCACTAAGCATAGCCTGTGAGCCCCTCGTGAGCCCCTCTCTCGTGCATCTCAGATTCTCGAACACCTCTCCAAACATAATATTTTCCTACAGAACTCACCAAAAAATTTAAAAAATTACAAAAATAAAGAACAAATTAAGGATGTGCAGTAAAGATCTGCCTCATTATGCACTGCCACATAGAATCCTTTGCGTAATCATTTATCCGGTGTCACGTAAGATTGGGGGGACACGACTACCGCCTCATTATGCACTGCCTCGAAGACCGCCTCCTTGAGCACCCCTGTTTTATTGTGAGGAAGGCAGAGACAGAGAGGGGGGTGAGAGAGAGATAGAGAGAGATCATGAGAGTTTCAATCGTGAGCTACAAAAATCAGCAAAAAATTAAAAAAAATTAGAAATGAAATGAAAGATGCGGATGAACAGAGAAAAAAGTACAAATCTCATACCTTTTCTGTCCATTATCTAAAAGCATGCTCACTATTTTCTTTGAATCCTGATTCAAATTTCTTTCTCTGAGTTCAATCTTGTGGCATGATGGAGAAAGCGGGAAGGATGTGTGTCACGCCCCGCTTCCCATTGGGCTTGTGAGCGAGGACGCGAACGGGCCCGCTTGTGCAAGTAAGGAGGAGGTACTTTTGCTTTTCGTCCCTCCTTGACTTACACAATAAGCGTCTGTGTGAAAACTGCAGGTTCTTGCTTTGCATTACTCAAAACAACACAGATAAAAGAACTATTACAATCTCAGACATCTCCATGGAATTACAACATTGCAAGAATAGAAAAGAGAGGGTCTTATGACCCGTACAACAAATGAGTGAATTACAATGACGGTTCACTAGTCAACGATCCTTGGCCTACTGGTTCAGTTATCGCAACTAGTCCTCCGGGTGCTATGGCTCGGGATCTGACATACATCCAAAAACATGAATGTATGTCAGCAAGGGTCTGCAAGTAGAGTTAGAACCCAAGGCAAGATATACAAATTTATACTGAATTTAAGAGGCAATTATAATTTAAACGAGATAACAATAAAAGTTTGAGCATGCTGATTTTAAAGTAAAAACATCCTATCATGCAGTTCTAAACAATCTGACGAGTAAAGTAAACATGTCAATTTCACTGAGATAAAAATTTCACTGAGGTAACAATTTCACTTTGCAAGTTTCGAGTTAGTTTCACACATCTATAATAGGGTTCTCGCCGGTAGGACGTGATGAGTGGGTCGTTCTTCACACGGGGGCTTACCGTGCTTGGCGCTAACCCACCGCATACGGGTGGTGCCCTTGAAGAGAGTACCCCGTCATACGCCTAGTGGCCGCACAACCCTAACCCCACCCCAATATTTGTGCTGGAACACGAGCCAGCCTAATTCACGAATTACAAGCACGAATTGTCAACTCACATGACATCACGAAAATCACGATTTCGCCTTCGAGGCGCACGATTTCACGATGTCTCACGTTAATTAATTATTTCAAGGCATGCAGCAATTAAATAACAAGAGCAGTTATCTTTATACAACAATTTCCATGGTTACGAGTGTAACGAGCAACATTTACATACAAGAGACTAATTTAACATCCAATTCGTAAATTCACTATAAATTGCATACTTGCCTGTTTTCGGTGATTTTGGGTTTGTCCCGACGGGTACTTCGTTACGGTATGTCCGGTTCTCTGTTCTAGTTAAAATAAATCAATGAATTAGATTTTTGCGAATACGTGCAACATTAAAATAACACACGAGTTGGGTTCGCCCAATTTTGTCCGGTTCTACGGCTAGTGCAACGTTGTACAGGGTATTACTAACATGGCACGCCTTATTATACTAGTATCATCACCATACCATCAGTTAGAAACTAAAATGCTGAAATTTTAATTAACGTCTTAACAAACCGTCATTAGAAATTTAAATAACACTAACTAATACACTAATTAACTCCACTAAGTTAATTACAAGGGTATCATGTTAATTTGAATATGTTATTAGCATGGTTAACCTTAAGGGTAAATTTATTTTTAATAGCCATCACCAACTTATACCTACCACTAACATTATTAATAATATAATAACATAAACATCTCTCTCTCTTACTCTTTTTCTTTACTAGGCCTGACAAACTTTTTTTTCCTATCTCTGTCTTTCTTTCATTCACTCTTTCTCTCTCAGTCTTCCTCTTTCTCTCATCTTGCTGTAGTTTCTTTCTCTTTTTGTCTTTTTTTTTTTGTTGGGTTTTCAAAAGTTGCAGGCAACCATGGCTCACGGCAAAGAAGGAAAAGGAGGGGGTCTCACCGCGCGGAGGAAGAGGAGGGGGCCGGCGGCTGGCGGCGCTGGGCGGGTCGCACGGCGGCGGGGGCAGCTCCGGCGATCTCCTGAGCGGCACAGGCGCGCGCTCCTTCGGCCAGGCGACGGGCACAGGGGGGTCTGGCGGCGGGCAGGGGGGTCCGGCGACGCAGGCGCCCTCCGGCGGACCCGCGGGCGGCGCGCGCGGCTTCCCAGGCGGTCCGGCGGCGGCTTCTCCGGCGAGGGAGAGAGGGTAGAGGAGGAGGAGGGGTTTGGGTTTGAGATGATTGAATCTGAAGTTATTTTTAGATTTGATTTCTCAACTCCTCCCCTCAAACTCTGATTTTCAATTTCAGTTGAGTGTGTTTGGTTCGATGGGCTGAATTTGATGAAATTGTTTTGTTTGCTGAAGTGTGTGGATTGTGTTTTGGGTTGGGTTGATGACGAACAGATTTTTGGGGAGATGATGAACAAATTTTGGGTTTGAATTTGGGCTGATTTGGTTTGGAAATCTGATGGTTGTTGTATGAAGGAGGGGATGGCTGAAATTGATTTGATTGTAGATGTGGCTGATGGTGGTGGGATGTGGGTTCGGCCTTGGTAGAGGGTTGCTTTGGTTGTTCGTTGTGGATGGGTTTGCTGTGGGTAAAACGAAGGGGAGAAAGGAAGTTGCACTGAGTGGAATAATGAAGCTTAGGGTCACCCATATATCATAACCTATCAACATTATAATTAAAATGTGACGAATGAGTTGGGTGGTTGGGTGATGCCTGCCAACGAAGAAGGGGAGACAACTTGATGGGAGAGATAGCTGGAGGTGGGGGAATGGAATTGATGTGCATGTCGGATCTCACCCACCCAAACGGTGGAATTCAATAGTGTTCATTAGTTTAAGTAAATGTTTTCATCATATGGTAGAAAGTTTTAATTAGTAACTAACCCTTTTTAGTTAAGGTAAATAAGTAATTAAGTAAAGTGTAATTGTTAAAATAAATGACATAATTAGTGAAGGTTAAGTGTGATTAGCAATTTTGTGATTGGTGAGATAATTAAGTTAAGGTAATTAGTTAAAATGGATAGTCGGTTATTGATAGTACGGTAAAACGAAAAACGGACACTGGCTCGCGTTGACGCACAAACATAGGACTCGCGCACGAAAACATCCGGATGGTCAAAACGAAATACGGGCACACACAAAAATACGCCTAGAAAATACCGGTCGTTACACTCTACCCACCTTAAGAAAAATTCCGTCCTCGGAATTCTTAGGATTTGAGTTCATGCCGATAATACGTATGTGTCTCATCGCGTTTCTACGAGGTAACTATGATCCGGAAATACTTCAAGATGAAGGAGTGAAACTAGTGAGGAAGTGACACATGTGAGGTGGTTAAGATTGAGTTTCAAAAAGAGGTTCGGATGACTACGCACCAATGGTGGCCTTAACTGTTAGTGGGCAAGCGAAAAAGCTAGGGACGACTATCCAAGATGTGCAGGGATGGGGTTGAGTGATGAATAAAAATGTGGGTGTATATACACTTACAACTGTAACTCCCATATTGTAACATAATGCACGCTAAACCTGTAATCTCAATCGAATACTCCTCAAATAAATCATCACTACTCATCTCATCATCGAACAGCTCTATAACCATAATCACATCCTAGCACTTAACTACAGTCCCAACCTTATCGTTCGAATTCTAACTCAAGGTTCTTGCTTCAAAATAATCAATACTTTATGCCAAATAGCCTTTGAAAGAAGAACACTAAGTATCCTCAATCAATACCATTTGCAAATTTCTTCACCCTTCACTTGTTATTGATATTAGAGCAATAGCATCTCCTATGAAATATCTAATGTATAGTTCATCTATAGCCAAATTCTCCAAAATTATTTATTCCCCTAAATGATCTTATCCATTATATATCATCATGTTGTCCATTGCATAACCTAACTGGTAATACTACAATTGTGACCTCTCCCAACTCCAATCTTCTTTATATCATCAATCCATATAATGATGATACACCGGTTGCTAATGTGTGACGACCATTACAAATACGCCTAGTATTCATCACTATTTACAATCAATAATTGTCTTGTTCTCAACACATTCTTCCTCGTGACAACTCATAAATTTATTCCCATAATTAACAAACTACCGAATCACATCTTGCCATTTTTCATTGTGTCTTGTTCTAAACAATGTCAATCAATCCACATAACTATCCATGCTCATCAACATAACGTAGCATTTCTAATATCTTTATCACCATACCCGTATAATTAAGTCTTGTTACTTCAAATACTCTATTCATTTTTTTGGTCTCTATGAATCATGTTGTACTTTCATAGGTACTCTGAGCTGTTACTAGTCTGAACTTCAAATCTGTAATGTACTCATCCTCTTGTGTATTACTCATAAAAAGGAATTCAATTGAATCCGTTAGGCATGTGTATTATCCAAATGTAAGTCTTGAACACCTCATTCTATTTTCGCCACATAAAATGGAATAATCTAAATTCGTTGTGTTCATAATCGACTAATCACAATTACCCTTATATCACCTCCCACTATGTCTAGCTAAAACCTAACCTTATAACAATAATGATCATATCTAATGCTTTAACAATATGATGTTTAACATAAATTAACACTGCTGATGATGGAATGGAATAGAAGGGAAAATTTTAAGGGCTATAACGTAATTTTAAAACGAATCTTATTAAGGTTGTAATAAGTAATGACGAGCACTAATGATAACTAAACATAGTGTAGGATTTAGAGTTGAAAGGCGTAACGGGTCAAGATTGTGATGAGCGGTTTCAGGTGAGGCATGGATAGGGAGTTAGGTTGGTTAGGTAGCATAAAATGGTCATGAATAATTAAGTAATCAAGGAGAATGACAGATATGTGAAGAATAACGAAATGCGTAAATGGTATAAGTTAAAACATGAAATGCGATTAGTTAATTAATGAATGAAAAGAGTAACATACAAAGGAGTATAGTGAAACAACGATTGTTTTGTAAATGCAAATAGAGATAGATTTAGTAAAGGAAGCATTTTGGAAAAACATATATGATAGGTTGTTTTGAAATATGCTAGTGCATCGTAAGAAAAGAAATTTCTATATTTGAATTCGTGAAAAAGCAGTAATGTTTTTTTTTCTTTTTAAAATGAAGTTTATTATATGAAGAAAGTATGGTAAATATACGAGTATGGATGTTATAGGTCAGAAAATCGTGGTGAGATAGTAACTAAAGGTTACGGCGAAGAAAGTTCCAAAAGCAAAGAATGAATTCAAATTAGCTGGAGAGTATGGATTCTAAGTATATACCAAAGAGATTTTTTTTTAACGGAATAAAACTAGGGGAGGAATTCCATGGGAGGGATATCGAAAGTAGAATCGGTATAGTAATGTGGATGCTTAAAAATGATAATGATGGCCGTCAGGAAGATCGCGTGGGTCGAGAGGATTAGAATAGGTTGGTCAAATGTGAGTATGGGTAGGAGAAGATTTGTGAAAGGACTACGATAGATTCGTAAGGTCATAAAGTGGAATGTAAAAGGAAGGGAGATTAAAATCAAGGATGTATTGATTTGGTTGACTAAGGATCAGGAATCTTAGGACTATGATGTTCTAATGAATTTGATCGGGGTGGAAGATTCTAGGGAAGGTGTTGTTTGAGAGTTAAGATTGTAATATTATCCATGCCGTTTTAGAGTATTTTGCATGAGCATAGACCTGCATGGGCCACCACTAAAACCTGTCACGCCCCGCTTCCCATTGGGCTTGTGAGCGAGGACGCGAACGGGCCCGCTTGTGCAAGTAAGGAGGAGGTACTTTTGCTTTTCGTCCCTCCTTGACTTACACAATAAGCGTCTGTGTGAAAACTGCAGGTTCTTGCTTTGCATTACTCAAAACAACACAGATAAAAGAACTATTACAATCTCAGACATCTCCATGGAATTACAACATTGCAAGAATAGAAAAGAGAGGGTCTTATGACCCGTACAACAAATGAGTGAATTACAATGACGGTTCACTAGTCAACGATCCTTGGCCTACTGGTTCAGTTATCGCAACTAGTCCTCCGGGTGCTATGGCTCGGGATCTGACATACATCCAAAAACATGAATGTATGTCAGCAAGGGTCTGCAAGTAGAGTTAGAACCCAAGGCAAGATATACAAATTTATACTGAATTTAAGAGGCAATTATAATTTAAACGAGATAACAATAAAAGTTTGAGCATGCTGATTTTAAAGTAAAAACATCCTATCATGCAGTTCTAAACAATCTGACGAGTAAAGTAAACATGTCAATTTCACTGAGATAAAAATTTCACTGAGGTAACAATTTCACTTTGCAAGTTTCGAGTTAGTTTCACACATCTATAATAGGGTTCTCGCCGGTAGGACGTGATGAGTGGGTCGTTCTTCACACGGGGGCTTACCGTGCTTGGCGCTAACCCACCGCATACGGGTGGTGCCCTTGAAGAGAGTACCCCGTCATACGCCTAGTGGCCGCACAACCCTAACCCCACCCCAATATTTGTGCTGGAACACGAGCCAGCCTAATTCACGAATTACAAGCACGAATTGTCAACTCACATGACATCACGAAAATCACGATTTCGCCTTCGAGGCGCACGATTTCACGATGTCTCACGTTAATTAATTATTTCAAGGCATGCAGCAATTAAATAACAAGAGCAGTTATCTTTATACAACAATTTCCATGGTTACGAGTGTAACGAGCAACATTTACATACAAGAGACTAATTTAACATCCAATTCGTAAATTCACTATAAATTGCATACTTGCCTGTTTTCGGTGATTTTGGGTTTGTCCCGACGGGTACTTCGTTACGGTATGTCCGGTTCTCTGTTCTAGTTAAAATAAATCAATGAATTAGATTTTTGCGAATACGTGCAACATTAAAATAACACACGAGTTGGGTTCGCCCAATTTTGTCCGGTTCTACGGCTAGTGCAACGTTGTACAGGGTATTACTAACATGGCACGCCTTATTATACTAGTATCATCACCATACCATCAGTTAGAAACTAAAATGCTGAAATTTTAATTAACGTCTTAACAAACCGTCATTAGAAATTTAAATAACACTAACTAATACACTAATTAACTCCACTAAGTTAATTACAAGGGTATCATGTTAATTTGAATATGTTATTAGCATGGTTAACCTTAAGGGTAAATTTATTTTTAATAGCCATCACCAACTTATACCTACCACTAACATTATTAATAATATAATAACATAAACATCTCTCTCTCTTACTCTTTTTCTTTACTAGGCCTGACAAACTTTTTTTTCCTATCTCTGTCTTTCTTTCATTCACTCTTTCTCTCTCAGTCTTCCTCTTTCTCTCATCTTGCTGTAGTTTCTTTCTCTTTTTGTCTTTTTTTTTTTGTTGGGTTTTCAAAAGTTGCAGGCAACCATGGCTCACGGCAAAGAAGGAAAAGGAGGGGGTCTCACCGCGCGGAGGAAGAGGAGGGGGCCGGCGGCTGGCGGCGCTGGGCGGGTCGCACGGCGGCGGGGGCAGCTCCGGCGATCTCCTGAGCGGCACAGGCGCGCGCTCCTTCGGCCAGGCGACGGGCACAGGGGGGTCTGGCGGCGGGCAGGGGGGTCCGGCGACGCAGGCGCCCTCCGGCGGACCCGCGGGCGGCGCGCGCGGCTTCCCAGGCGGTCCGGCGGCGGCTTCTCCGGCGAGGGAGAGAGGGTAGAGGAGGAGGAGGGGTTTGGGTTTGAGATGATTGAATCTGAAGTTATTTTTAGATTTGATTTCTCAACTCCTCCCCTCAAACTCTGATTTTCAATTTCAGTTGAGTGTGTTTGGTTCGATGGGCTGAATTTGATGAAATTGTTTTGTTTGCTGAAGTGTGTGGATTGTGTTTTGGGTTGGGTTGATGACGAACAGATTTTTGGGGAGATGATGAACAAATTTTGGGTTTGAATTTGGGCTGATTTGGTTTGGAAATCTGATGGTTGTTGTATGAAGGAGGGGATGGCTGAAATTGATTTGATTGTAGATGTGGCTGATGGTGGTGGGATGTGGGTTCGGCCTTGGTAGAGGGTTGCTTTGGTTGTTCGTTGTGGATGGGTTTGCTGTGGGTAAAACGAAGGGGAGAAAGGAAGTTGCACTGAGTGGAATAATGAAGCTTAGGGTCACCCATATATCATAACCTATCAACATTATAATTAAAATGTGACGAATGAGTTGGGTGGTTGGGTGATGCCTGCCAACGAAGAAGGGGAGACAACTTGATGGGAGAGATAGCTGGAGGTGGGGGAATGGAATTGATGTGCATGTCGGATCTCACCCACCCAAACGGTGGAATTCAATAGTGTTCATTAGTTTAAGTAAATGTTTTCATCATATGGTAGAAAGTTTTAATTAGTAACTAACCCTTTTTAGTTAAGGTAAATAAGTAATTAAGTAAAGTGTAATTGTTAAAATAAATGACATAATTAGTGAAGGTTAAGTGTGATTAGCAATTTTGTGATTGGTGAGATAATTAAGTTAAGGTAATTAGTTAAAATGGATAGTCGGTTATTGATAGTACGGTAAAACGAAAAACGGACACTGGCTCGCGTTGACGCACAAACATAGGACTCGCGCACGAAAACATCCGGATGGTCAAAACGAAATACGGGCACACACAAAAATACGCCTAGAAAATACCGGTCGTTACAATGTGAGTCTTTCCGTCAAGCTGAAGGAGCTTGATCTCAGGGGCGGTGGAGGAATACGTGACGGGGATGTCGAACTGGAGGTTGAATTCGTACCACCGGAGGTTGTGGACGTACCAGTAGGTGCCGGTTCAACGGGTCCCCTCAGGATTGGCCGCTGAGATACAGAACCAGTCGATGTGTACAAACTAATATAATATACCGCATTAATTTCAAATAAGGAATTACAAACTAATTGCACTGGAAAAAGAATATACTATCAAAGCATAGACTTTGTGAACCAACCGCCATTTATTCGTGACTTTTTTGTGGCGTTGACAGAAATAGAGGTTCCACATCCATGCCAGACAAAAATCAGCAATTAGAAAGCATTGAGAGTGAAAGCAATTGTATGCATGTTGCACGCGTTCAAACTTGACCAAAATGCGAAGAAACAACGAATTGAAGTGCATCACCTAACCCCCAATGCAATGCTTTCAAGTTTATACCTGTCCTGAGGTACTCCGAAGGTGTAAAGGCCAAATTAGTACTATAACTATTCCCATCTCTGCTATTCTTCATCTTACCAAAACAGGAGATCGTCCATGGTCGGAACTCCTCCTTCAGCCTCCGAGTCCATGAGGCGCGTCTCTAGGGCCGGCGTGGGTCGACAGCAGCGGGATCAGAGTCAATGTCGACTTTGTACTCGGATCCCAACCCTCCGTCTCTTCTCCAGAGTCTCCTTATCTCCTCCGTCTCTCCTCTTCAGCGGTGTCAGCATCGGCGGCACGACAACCGTGTTTCGCCTCTTTTATTGGCTTTAGGTTTTACGGCAGAATAAAACCAAAAGGTGGAGAAGGAAGATGTTGAGAGGTGTTGATGCAAGATCCTGAGGTTTTTTAGGGGGAGGTGAGGAATTGTAGAGAGAGATAGAGAACGGAGGGAGGCAGGAAGTGTGTTTATGGCTGACAATGAGCACGGCCCGAGGTCAGCTGACCACACCAAAGTTCAAAAGACGTTTGGTAAATGCTGATCTCATAGGGCTATGACTGTTCCTCTCTCCCAAAAAGCCCCTTGCACTTCCCTAAAAGCATCTAGCAATCAAAAGACGTTTGCTCTCCACAGGTCACGCAAAGAAACAGGCTGTCAAACAGGCTGAGTTAATATTAAATTAAATGAGACCCAAATAGGACCCAAAAATATACATGCAAAGCTAACCTTCATCTCAAAACTTCATCCCAACAATCGATTCATCAAGATTAAATCCTGGCCGTCTTTTATCAACCAGTTTGTCCTAGTCAGCTTGTCCTAGTCAGCCCTAGGATTCAAAAATCGCTGTCAAATGTATAATAGATATATATATACGTAATAAGCTGATGTGCTAAATCGTGGATGGCCACTGTGCTTTGACTTGATAGTAGGGAGTGACGACGCATGTGTCCTCTCCTCCCTCTATTAGGTCCAGTACTGTGTCCATCCTTTTTGTAACTTTTGTACTATATTGAATATATATTTAATTTACCCTTCAAATATATTTTTTTTTTTGAAAAGTTAGTGGCCATCTATATAAATAACAAATGTACAAACGTTCAGGTAGTCAGATTGGTGTTACATCAGAGAGGGGAGAGGGCACAAGCGCCGTCACCCTCCACTGGCAACCCCCAATTTGTCACCTAGAATGCGCAGATGATACAAAAACAAAACAAACAGAAACAAATAACAGCATGAAGTCTATCCATTATCTCTAAACTCCCATCGATCCATAGCTTGTTTAGCTTCGAGAGACGTTGGCTCAAGATCCCTAAGAATTGTTCTTATGTCAGCTGCAATCTCTTCAAACAGGGCCGTCATAGGTTTTTTGATGTCCTTCAAATATATATATATATATATATATATATATATAAAACTATCCTTGCATCTGTTACACACATACCGTCATAATGGACAACAAATATAAATATCCATCTACACTCCATGCACACATATATATACATAAATGTGCAACCAAGTACACACAGTCCATTACACATATATCAAGCAGTTTCATTCACTTACATTTATCACACATATATACCTATATTCCATATCTATCACATCTACATTTACATTGAACATTCACGCACATACAGACATGCTCTAGTACAGACCTATATATGCACGCATATAAACAAGAATACATTTATACAAAGCACACTGAGATACACCTAGAGAGACAACGCTATGGAATAGATCAGCAAGTAGACAAACAAGACACGTATAAGTACATATACATATAGGTATTCATTCATCCAATATACGCACCCTTACATATATTCCTACTACACAGCACACCTACAAGAACACATCCCTACCCTTCACATTCATACAAGTATGATACATATTCACATATAGGTAACAAGCAGTACTTCACATAAATACTCCACATCTACTTATATATACACTCATTATTTACCTACAGATATATTCACATCAACACCCTATATATATGTATCTCTAGGCCTACACATAGCCATATACACGTTTGTTCATACATACCAGATTATTATTCTAATAGTAGGTGTACACACAGACATACATATATACGTATTAGGATCCATGCAACCATGCACATACATCACAATGTATGGGCGCATACATCCATTCACACATACCATACATATCCCGTTATTACGTGCCTATACAGTCAAGCTACCTAAACTGCACTAAAAGTAGTCGGTAGCGATCCATACCCCTATATACGTAACGTCCAATATATCTACACTTTTACCAACATACTAGTACGTACACAAATAAGTGTATTTCAATATTCATACACATTTAGTAGATAGTCACATCCCATATACGTACACACTCTTACACTGATACACATATATCGGAATAGGGATCATTTACACACATACACATATAACCACTCATAGGACAGATATCAATACGCGTTCAATAATAGCAACACATTTACATTATCACTCCACGCTTGCTACACAACACACACATACATACAAGTATGTCATATACCAATACACAATCCGTACTCATGCCGTTATACATAGAAGAATACATGCACTACATATATATATATATATATATATATATATATATATATATATATATATATATATATATATATATATATATAATTGGTCTTATAAACACCATTCTATGGGGTAAGCGTATATACACACATATAAACCGTAACTCCACTTAACCGTGCAAACCCATTGCCATGCACTGTATAATCTGAAGTCCTTACATCCATCACATACTACATATGATACACGTCACACTTATCTCCATATCCCATATTAGGCACGGTATAGGGCTAAGAGTCTAAACTTAGGGTGGACGGGTTTAAAGCATTACTACCCTCCTTAGGATACATCTACTCCCAGCACTCTGGGGCATTGCTCATACTATCCATACATCCATTACTTATCTATATCGCTATATACGCACCATATATGGCCAAGCCACATAGGGCATACCAACCTAAGTACACCACAGACCCATTCTTCGCTATGCAGCAAACGTATCACACGGACAGGCTCCTATACCACATCCCATACATGTTATACGGTTTACACACATGTAAGGCATAAGCATACAAGTATAGGTAACAAATGGATAGTTAGGCACACATACATGCCTACAGCCGGATATACAAACACACATACAAGGGTCAGGTACACACACACACACACACATAACATACATACATGTCTTTAAGGGTCATACACACACATATATACATCTCTCGGTGTTCCTACATGACTCATTATAGACATATACGTTTATCACCATTGACGTACATTCCCATGTACAGCTTACGACCGATCCGCATATCCATCACACTCAACATGTTGGTAGGAAAATATCCTTGTTTTCCCCACTCCAATACTATTAATTTAACATGACTACAACAATTATCCCTCAGAAAGAGTAATACATTGAAGACTCATAAGTCTTACATCTAAAGCAATACCATATGCTAGCATATAGTCATTCAACCACATATGTATACGCCTCATATAGTATACACCACACGTGTATACACCCATCTAACAATACATCTCACATAGTTTTTCAACTATATAGTTCAATCAATATCTTCCTAGTCAGCCAATACTCAATTAAATAATTCCCTCATCAGTGACACTACACATCTAGTATGCCCGCATCTACCGAGGTGGGATACAAGGGAATACACATGAATCCACATGCTTTATACACATCTAGATGTCACCCACATCTTAATATATATAAGTATATACATACTCAATAGGTTATACATTACATTAAGGATCTACGCACATATATTTGACGTAACTTGCACATGAATCTAACTATACGTCATACAGCCTCACAAGTCAATAGCCATACCATACTGGTATTCCTATACAGATCTCAAACCAAGAGTCTAAAACGACCCCCAGATAACTCTATACCTCGAGCTCTTGGCATTAGACTCTGTCCTAAGGCTAGACACTACCCACCTTAGGGCTAATGTATCCCGATCGCCTACGGAAGCATCACATGTACTATCCTTACGCACATCGCAGTGCAGTGACCTACATGGGCCACCAAAAACTGTCACGCCTCGATCTCCAGAATACCCGGCGTTAAATTTTTTTTCCAAGTATCCTGAAGAGTGGGAGTGATGAGAGGGAAAAGAGAGAGAAGGAAGAACTGAATAAGCAGGCCACTGCGCACGTGCTGGGATAGTACAAGTAGAGCTCCATCAAATATCAAACAACTTGTAGTGACATAGAACAATAACAACACACTTTATATAACAACATTCATTTATATACAAAACCCAGTTACATCATTTCAAATACACCAACACTATCCACCACCCAAAACAACCAAGTCACTCTATAAGCCACAGCTCCCACCAAGTTCTACCCTTGAAACCTAACTCCAAGTCACCTCCAACCAAGCTGACACGGCCCCCTGAAAAATGGGGAGGAGCATGTCAATGCGTGCCCCAGTAGGAACCAACTTGGACTTGGAACACCGTTCTAAGGTTATTAATCCACCAAATAAGGCAAGGAAAAAACTAAATAACGTAATGAAAGCAAATCACTAGATAAGGGGATCATACCTGCGATCCAATGTAGAGCTGCTGCAAGAAAGGGGTTAGCATGAATAATAATAATAATAACAATAATAATAACACGAGGGCTCAAGCAACCAATGTCGAATAAGATAAGTGCAAGTGCCTGAGGCATGACACAGAGCCACAAAGTACGGGCAAAGGGGAAGGGGAAGTGTTGCCAGCAGTAGAAGTAACACACAAATCTTATTTTATTATTTCATAATTGAGTTAATTGGAACTTGGGTAAACTGTGTGATACCAAGACCTGGACTTCACCCCAAATGTGGGGTGAATATAGCACACGACGCAGTGGACACGGGCTCTGTACGCCGGGCCTCTCACCTCCCCCGTCCCTAGCAGGAGTGAGGCTATCCACATATAACCCACCTCCGTATGACCCCTCCACTCCCGGTAAAGGCGAGTGGGTGAAAGTATCTCCTCCACTCCCGGTAAAGGCAAGTGGGTGTAAACTCCACACATCACATAATCATCCCCCAACTTCACAGTCCATGCCTCATATCCACAATTTACTCAAATCCCACCTAAACCCCCGGGCTTTGCTAACTCACCCTCATTAGAGAGGACTGAGATATATCCAATTTTATAAGTTAAACATCATAAGTGACACATTAGGGGTCTCAATGGCATGGATGTGCACATGTCATATGTCCATCATTAAACATAGGGTCATGCACTCACGTGACATGCCCTCTATCACCACACATCATCCACTCACAAACACGATGTTCTCATGCCATTCAAGCCTCTAATTTCACCAATCATCACCGTTGCTCAAGGCCAACACTAACATGTGCATGTTACTCAAATTTTCAGATATTGCCTTCGTTGAGGCATTTCATCAAACACATGGCGGGTGTCATTCATATCAAAACAACACACTATAATTTACATGTGCCAAGGGCATGAACATTCATTCCACCACATCACCATAATAAGAAAGAATAATGATGGCCAATTATCCACAATTAATGAATAAGAACACTACTTAATGAATTCAGCTTGCTGAAATTGCAGAACAGTCAGATTGAGGGTGGGTTTTGAGGCACTTTCAGTTGGAATTTGGAAAAACTTAAAACTAAAAATTTGTATATATGGGTGTTTTGGACTTACAGACAAAATTTCAGACAAAAATATTAAGTATATGATTTATGGTGATTTAATTGGTGAAGTGTGTCAAATCTGTTTTTTAGACAGATTTCAGAGCCTGTGTTCAAAGTCAATTTTGAACATGTTCTTGCCAGAAATTCGACATAAGAGCACTCAGATGAACTTTTAGAAAAACGTCTTAAGTTTTTAACAAGACCAAGATCAACAAAATCCATGGAGTGTGCAGGTAGTTAGGCCAATTCTACTGAGATGTGTCAAAGCTGGAAATCAAACAGATATGCTGTAAAGATGGATTTATTTCTCCTAATTTCTGAATTGAAACTATATCAAAATTTATATGATTTTGAGGTAGAACTTCAAGAGCTACAAGCTCATATTTTTTTCGAAAGCCAATTCGAGCTACAGTAACAGTAAATACAGCAACAACACAAAACAGAAATTCAGGACTTCAAAGGAGATGTTTTTAACAAGAATCTCAATGGAAATTTGTGAAATTGAAGCATAATACATAAAATTTCGACTACCCCCATTAAATATTAAGTGAATCATGCTATAAAAACATGAGAGCAAGAGAAAATTAATGGAATTCCAAATCCAAGAAGTTTCCTACCTCAAATAGCTTGATTTCTCCTCTTTTACTCCTCTTTTCTTCTCCACCTTCTTCCCTCTTGCATGCTACTTGATATACTTAATTTTGGATGGAAGAATTAGGGTTTTTGAATTGGAGAAAGGGGAGAAAAAGAGACTAGGGTGGCCGGCCCTCACTTGGGGAAAAAGGAAAAAGGAAATGAAAAAGAGAAGAGAAAAGAAAAGTAAAGAAAGGTGAAGAAAAGGGGAGAACTTTCTCCAAAAATCCCTAACTCTAGAACCTCCCTTAAGATAAGCGTGCATATTGGGAAATGACCAAAATACCCCTCCATCATTTGGATATTTACAAGTTTGCCAATACTTCACGCACACACAACCTAGGTATGTACGCACAGTAATTTAAGCCCAAATGACCGTTTTGCCCCTGACTTTTCTAAAAATTTACGGGAGTTGCCATTTAACCCCTAAACCTTTTCACACTTGCATGGCTCTTCCCACGCACATCCACGCCCATCCACGCATGCATACACGCATCACACGCACGCGTCTAACTGTCACGACCCGCTTCCCAAAAACGGAAGGCGAGGCGTGAGAAGTCCGCTCAGACTTGAAGCTGTGAGGCTACAGTCTGTAAAGTGTCTGGTATAACCAAGTATAGGTCCTTGCAAATGCGAAACAGAACAAAAATAATAATAATATAAGAGAGATAATATTATTCCAATCTCAGAATGTCCACAAATAAAGTTCAACATCACAGAAAAGCCACCAGGCTTAAAAGAGTCTAAAAAGGCCCAAGCATGGCCAACAGAAATAAACGAACGTACAGAAAAGGAAAGGCACTACGCACCGACAACCTAACAAGAACTAAGCAGAAAGCAACACAGAAAAAGTCTCTACGACTGATCACCGGTGTCCTCAAACTCCACGTAAACGGTGGACCCAGGCTCAACGTCAACAAACACCTCGTCCTCAGCAACGGGCTCTGGCTCAGCAACTAACATGCGACACCCAAAAGAGACGAGGGCGCATGTCAGCAAGTCTACAAGAGACTTGTGCAAGGAAACTCAAAGAAAGGGAAACAACCTAGCAGTTCTAAAATATGCGATGACATGGCAGTTTAAGACATGGATGCAACAAGTAAGAAAGTGCAACAAGTATGACATGGCAAGGGTAGCAAAGCTACTAACATTCACATGGATTTACAAGTCAAGTAAACACGTCATGCACAGAGTTTACGCCTTTTGGCTGGAGTGGTTGTACGGGCCAACTCCTAAGCTCAAGTGATCGCTTAACCCTACCCATCCACGTGTAATCGGGCATTGGCTTTTCACCAACACATGTAGCCCGCTTCTGGTTCACGAGACAAGAAGTGTATTTGGCTTAGGATTGTGCTTGCAATGTATGTGCCTGGCCTCAACAAGGAAGTACAGTAGCGTGTGCTACAAATGCAACATTCAAGCATGGAATGACATGTAGGATGCATGGCATGGCAAGAGTGCAATTAAAGTGCGTACAGATATGAAAATTAAATGTAACAGGCATGGCAGAGCACAAATAAAATGCATACAGATATGGAAATTAAACGTGACAGGTAAAATGTATGAAATGACATGGCAGGGTGTCAGATCTAGCTTCGTTGTCAAGTTAGATCTTGAAATTGTGTCTAGGCGAGTATCATTTCGTCGCCTAGTCTCTTTTACGCTAAAAACGAGGGATGGCCTAAAACATGGCCTAAAACACAAGTTGGCAAGTTTCACTTGCCTGCAATCTGCTGTTCTACAAACACCGTTCAATCAGTCCAATTTACCTATGTGCTCGGATTCACCAACCTACTGTCCCAGATTAGATTATCTTCATTAGTGATTTACTAAGCAATTAAACTATTGATTTTAATCTTGATCAACATGCATTGGTTGGGGGTCCTAAGAGATCAGAAAAGTACCCTTACACGTCGCGAGAGCTACACTGACGTCGGGTAGCGACGCAGGGGTTGGAATATAGAAAGCGCTCCTAATCCAGATTCCAAAATAAGATTCTTCTATCGCCAATCCTTGGACAGTGACAAGATCAGTGAGAAGAGTCCAAATCAGCGAGCAAAGTGAACGGTTGATGTTCTATGGCTCACGGGAAGTCGTAACAACGAACGGAGACGAAGGGATCGACGTACACGAAGACTACGACGTTGAGCGACGTAGGGGCTGATTGTGATGTCGAGGAACACCTCTAGGCGAGGTAGGGGACTGTCGGAAGAACCCAACAGCGAGAGTGAGCGACGAGATCACGCAATGACGCGTCGGGATGTCGTTAGAACACGAAACAGCGAGAGCTCACTGTTTCGAAGCAACGGCGGCCTACAGGGGCTGCCACAGCGGCGCAGAGGTCGGAGGGGATCGGAGGCACATCGGAGGGGGTGCGGGAAGCGACGGCGGTGGCAGCGGTGGTAACAACCGCTGCTGCTTGCTGCTGCTTGCTGCAGCCTGTTGCGGCGGAGAAACGACGGAAACGGTAGAAACATCGATGGAGTCGGGGCCCACGGCGTCGCAGGCAAGCGGAGGAAGTCGGGGCAAGGGTCGGGGTCGGAGGTCGAAGTCAGGGGCGCGGGGAAGAAGGCTGCGTGTGTAAAATGATAGGGCGGCGGCTCTCTTTTGTGTTGCTGGGAAAACGTTGGGCTAGGGTTTTTTTAATAATAATACCCTAGAGTGCTATTAAAAAGATGAGGGGCGGATGTATCACGTGGGGCTAGGGCCAGGTTTAGTTAGGGTTTATTTGAATTGTTTTTTATAGAGAATTTGTTATTAACAATTATTAAAAATCTCAAACCCACACTCTCTCTCTCTCTCCAGGGTGTGTGTGCGGCCAAAGTGGGGAAAAAGTGGGCTAAGTCAAATTTTAGGGTGAGTATTATTATTAATAAGAAATTATTAGGGACTAATACTATGTGAAACTTAGGGTTAAAATATAAGGGATATGGCAAAATAGTGAAAGTGTGACAAACGGGGCTCGAAAATTTTGAGATAAATACTGGGGTGACCGTACCGTGGAGAGAAACCAAACTAAGAAGACGGATCACAAGTTTGACGACGAGAAACGAAATTAAAAATAAAAAGGCCTTACGACAAAAGTGAAAATCGCGACGTCTCATCAAACAAAGTCAAATCGTGGGAGAACGACCCATGAAATGACGTTCCAAAATAATTCCACAATTTAATACTCTTCGAGAGGGTCACACCGGCATATCACACTATAGGGTTCGGATACAAACAAGGTCTAAAATAAATATGTGCACGAACAAGACTACGTGCACAAAAAGCGTACGATCGAAAACCGACCGTGACATCCTACCCAACTAAGAATAAAGTCCGTCCTCGGACTTTCTAACTATAAATATATCTAGTCACTCTAGTAGCTACCCCAATCATATCACATTATAATTCAAACCAGATATAGTCACTACAAGTGCTTATATATGCACTAGGTAGTCAAGCAGTAACACTACCAACATGTATATATTTTGCCTATTCTAAACTTACACCTATCATAGTCAGTCAAATTCCTACACGTACTTCAATCATTCATATAATCACATACATCCATATATAACTATTAAACACTTATTACATACCATAGTGCACACACTCACAACAATTTAAATAGTTCACACCAGCAAATACAATCGTAATACTCCACGTTTAGATAACTACCTATGAACAAAACAATAAGGATACACTACTCCCTATATCTCCTAATGTACATCCAATGCCAACATATCAACACAAGTAACCACACCACTTAATATTAAATCATGTTATTATCTCTAAGATACATTTACCACTACTATAATTTCACAATTTATAGTCATTCAAATGCATGCAAATATTTCACCATATATTCACATCACATACGGTCCTATAACTATATTCACGACACGCCACACATACCATAGTCAACAATACCTATAACTAAGCACATACTTACCCGTGCATGGTGCACACCCACACACGCTAACATTTCATTCATATATACCAATCATACCACTATATACTCAGCACATCTACACACCTAGTTTAGCTAGTACACATACGTTCATACAGGCAAGTCCTTAGTAAATAACTATACCACAAGACCAACACCTATAACTATATACTGGTATAGCGACCCACAATCATGTGCGTAACACAACCAGGCACAAACAATCCTATCATTATACATACATCATCCATCTCTATATTTATGGTACTACACGCAAACCACAAATATATGTAACAATATACTTAGAGTATACCCACCCAAGCTTGAGTGAGACTCAAAACAGATATCAGAATACTCTATATACGTAACACGGTATCTATACCTATACCAATACCACTCCAATGTATACACATTTACCAACATAGCCATATACATACCATAATGTCAATCACACTTAATATTTAGTCAAGTAACACCCAAGTAGTTCAATCACTTTATATACCATAATAATATTAAAGCCATCAGTACATGTATAATTATAATACCCTCCCTAATACATGCATTCATCATATAGTCACACATATGTAACATATATATTCACACCATATCCATCTACCTATAATTAGTATACCAATACATCTACTTATCCATACATAATTAAGATATGCAGTAATCGTGTATACCTCATGGAATACACGCACACAACATCCCGTAAAAGCAAGCAATACCAATCAAAATTATAATCCTACTACCATACGTATATCACATATATACTCATGCAGCAAATACATAACTACTTACGTCTAAGCACAATACATATCTACGTACGAGCAAATACTCACATGTACTAACATATAGGTCATATAAAAGGCCTACTCACTTAACTATAAGTACACCTATTATCATTACACCTTACATTCACCTGACTTACTTATATATATATCTGTGTGTGTGTGTGCGCGCGCGCATATCAAGCATTCACAAGTATTTTCAAACTACATACACTACTAGTCTATACTCCAATACAATTTCCAATATATATACAGACATTCCTAAAGTGTTATAGCTACCCTCACATATATAACTAATATCATCCATTCAACTTCATATACATCATGAGTAACACTGTGTATGTATATATCACACAATAGGCAAACATTAATATACTACAAGGGAGTACACTCATACGTGAGTGATACGCCAGGGTTCACACACACTGGTCCACACTCTACTTATACATGCACCACAACGACATCGCAATAAAATCAATGGGCTCGCTACTATGCTAAGGTTGACACAGGCAACGACGAGCACTACAATAGAAAGGAAACCAAAACCAAAAGCGTAACGAACAAGATCGAAAAGAGCGACTTCAGATTAAGGTGAGGATAAGGAGATAGCTTGGCTAGGTGAATCAGGGGTATAATTGTGAATGTTTAGGTGGGAAAAGAAAGATGTAATGATACTCTTACAGGATACAGGAAAATAGTGTGTAAAAGATATAAGTTAAAATACGAAGAGTACAAAACCGGTCGTACGTCAAAAGTTGGTGTCCTCTTATGCATAGAAAAATATTGGTGGTCGATAAAATGAGTTGTTCGAAATAAGTTTGAGTCGTATATACATAATAAGAAAAATGGTTTATTAGCTTATTGAAAATCATTATAAGGAAGAATAAAACATTCGCACGAACATTAAGGACGTAGGTTAGAAAATATTATACGGCAGTAATTTAATATAATTTCGGCAAAAATTTCGAAATTCAAAGAATGAAATTAGATTAACTGAAATGTAGAAAATTTAAGCTCATGTTAAATGCTTTCAAAGCTTTAAAATGGGGAGAAAGTTAAAATAAATAATATTGAAACTACTTTTAGAGGAACCAGGATTTGCCAAAAGAAACGGTTTTATACAAAGATTTTAAACTACGAGTACGACGTACCTAGAACTGATATATAAAAATAATTGAAGTTCTATTTAGCTTGGAAAAAAATATTTTAAAGTATGTATGTTAAGCGATTAAAATGAATCTCATAGTTTAGAAAAGATGGTTTATTGAATTTTCAAAATAGTAATAGAGTTTTTAAACCGAAATGCGAAAGTATATGTCAGAAAATAGTTACAAGATAGTAATTAAACTTACAACCAATAGACTTCAAAATCTACGAAGGAAATTTTTTTTACTCAAGCGTAAAGTGAGGAATTAAATATATAAGAAGATGGTTTAAAAACAAAATTTATACTGAGCAAAACTTTTAATCAAGGGAAACCGAAAACAACTTTGAAAGAATCAAGCTTTGCAACGGAGGACATTCGAAAGATCAACGATTATCGTAATGTGGTGATCATGTGCATCGAGAGCAAAGAATGTGGTAATATGAGGAATGCGCCTAAATTATGAAGAAAACTACGATGGAATTCTACGGTCAGTAACACCGAAGTGTAGTGATCAGAAAATGATAGAATCAGGGGGTTCTAATTATCGGGTTGACTAAAGGTCAAGAGAAACTTAACACTAAGGCTTTCTAATGAGCTAGAATATATTAGAGACCTCAGGAAAAGGTCCTAAGAGAATCAAGATCATGTTCTGTTGGGCCCGAAATTGATGAACCCAAGCGAACGACTAAAGAAATTCTAGAAGTCTATCATGGTCAGAGCTAGGCAGGAACCACTAAGGTAACTCCTAAGACGATTATATCAATTTCTAGCATGGAGTCTAGCAAATAATCAGGGACCTCTAACTAGCCAGCACAGACGTCTAACTAAGTCTTATTATAGTCCTGATCTATGGATTTCCCTACTAAGCTGTGACAGATGCTCGGGCAACACGTCTACCAGCCACCTAAGACATAGGAAACGATAAAATTAGACTCAAGGCCTATGACTTGGATGTTTTAATTTATTTAATGGACATTCTATTATTATTATCATTGTTCCGATAATTCACAGTTACAAGAGGGACCTGCATGGGCCACCAATAAAACCTGTCACGACCCGCTTCCCAAAAACGGAAGGCGAGGCGTGAGAAGTCCGCTCAGACTTGAAGCTGTGAGGCTACAGTCTGTAAAGTGTCTGGTATAACCAAGTATAGGTCCTTGCAAATGCGAAACAGAACAAAAATAATAATAAAATAAGAGAGATAATATTATTCCAATCTCAGAATGTCCACAAATAAAGTTCAACATCACAGAAAAGCCACCAGGCTTAAAAGAGTCTAAAAAGGCCCAAGCATGGCCAACAGAAATAAACGAACGTACAGAAAAGGAAAGGCACTACGCACCGACAACCTAACAAGAACTAAGCAGAAAGCAACACAGAAAAAGTCTCTACGACTGATCACCGGTGTCCTCGAACTCCACGTAAACGGTGGACCCAGGCTCAACGTCAACAAACACCTCGTCCTCAACAACGGGCTCTGGCTCAGCAACTAACATGCGACACCCAAAAGAGACGAGGGCACATGTCAGCAAGTCTACAAGAGACTTGTGCAAGGAAACTCAAAGAAAGGGAAACAACCTAGCAGTTCTAAAATATGCGATGACATGGCAGTTTAAGACATGGATGCAACAAGTAAGAAAGTGCAACAAGTATGACATGGCAAGGGTAGCGAAGCTACTAACATTCACATGGATTTACAAGTCAAGTAAACACGTCGTGCACAGAGTTTACGCCTTTTGGCTGGAGTGGCTGTACGGGCCAACTCCTAAGCTCAAGTGATCGCTTAACCCTACACCTCCACGTGTAATCGGGCATTGGCTTTTGACCAACACATGTAGCCCGCTTCTGGTTCACGAGCCAGGAAGTGTATTTGGCTTAGGGTTGTGCCTGCAACGCAGGTGCCTAGCCTCAACAAGGAAGTACAGTAGCGTGTGCTACGAATGCAACATTCAAGCATGAAATGACATGTAGGATGCATGGCATGGCAAGAGTGCAATTAAAGTGCATACAGATATAAAAATTAAATGTGACAGGCATGGCAGAGCACAAATAAAATGCATACAGATATGGAAATTAAACGTGACAGGCAAAATGTATGAAATGACATGGCAGTGTGTCAGATCTAGCTTCGTTGTCAAGCTAGATCTTGAAATTGCGTCTACGCAAGTATCATTTCTTCGCCTAGTCTCTTTTACGCTAAAAAACGAGGGATGGCCTAAAACATGGCCTAAAACACAAGTTGGCAAGTTTCACTTGCCTGCAATCAGCTGTTCTACAAACACCGTTCAATCAATCCAATCTACCTATGTGCTCGGATTCACCAACCTACAGTCACAGATTAGATTATCTTCATTAGTGATTACTAAGCAATTAAAATATTGATTTTAATCTTGATTAGCATGCATTGGTTGGGGGTCCTAAGAGATCAGAAAAAGTACCCTTACACGTCGCGAGAGCTACACTGACGTCGGGTAGCGACGTCAGGGGTTGGAATATAGAAAGCGCTCCTAATCCATATTCCAAAATAAGATTCCACGATCGCCAATCCTTGGACAGCGACAAGATCAGCGAGAAGATTCCAAATCAGCGGGCAAAGTGAACGGTTGATGTTCTACGGCTCACGGGAAGCCATAACAACGAACGAAGACGAAGCGATCGACGTACACGAAGACTACGACGTTGAGCGTCGTAGGGGCTGATCGTGATGTCAAGGAACACCTCTAGGCGAGATAGGGGACTGTCGGAAGAACCCAACAACGAGAGTGAGCGACGAGATCACGCAACGACGCGTCGAGATGTCGTTAGAACACGAAACAGCGAGAGCTCGCTGTTTCGAAGCAACGGTGTCCTACGGGGGCTGCCACGGCGGCGCAGAGGTCGGAGGGGGTCGGAGGCACGTCGGAGGGGGCACGGGCAGTGGCAGCGGCGGCGGCAGCGGTGGTAACAGCCGCTGCTGCTTGCGGCTTGCTGCAGCCTGCTGCGGCAGAGAAACGACGGAAACTGCGGAAACATCGGCGGAGTCGGGGCCCACGGCGTCGCAGGCAGGCGGAGGAAGTCGGGGCAAGGGTCGGGGTCGGAGGTCGAAGTCAGGGGCGTGGGGAAGGATGCTGCGTGCGTAAAATGATAGGGCGGCGGCTCTCTTTTGCGTTGCTGGGAAAACGTTGGTCTAGGGTTTTTTTTAAATAATAATACCCTAGAGTGCTATTAAAAGATGAGGGGCTGATGTATCACGTGGGGCTAGGGCCAGGTTTAGTTAGGGTTTATTTGAATTGTTTTTTTGATAGAGAATTTGTTATTAACAATTATTAAAATCTCAAACCCACTCTCTCTCTCTCTCCAGGGTGTGTGCAGCCAAAGTGGGGAAAAAGTGGGCTAAGTCAAATTTTAGGGTGAGTATTATTATTAATAAGAAATTATTAGGGACTAATACTATGTGAAACTTAGGGTTAAAATATAAGGGATGGGGCAAAATAGTGAAAGTGGGACAAACGGGGCTCGAAAATTTTGAGATAAATACTGGGGTGACCGTACCGTGGAGAGAAACCAAACTAAGAAGGCGGATCACAAGTTTGACAACGAGAAAAGAAATTAAAAATAAAAAGGCCTCACGACAAAAGTGAAAATCACGACGTCTCATCAAACAAAGTCAAATCGTGGGAGAACGACCCATGAAATGACGTTCCAAAATAATTCCACAATTTAATACTCTTCGAGAGGGTCACGCCGGCATATCACACTATAGGCTTCGGATACAAACAAGGTCTAAAATAAATACGTGCACGAAAAGCGTACGATCAAAAACCGACCGTGACACTAACACACTCCTGTTGTTTGCACCCACGATGTCTTTCACACTTATCTCGCCTTCACACTTCGCATTCATTTCCCTTAGTCACGTATTTCGGCCTAATCCCCCTTGCACTACGTCATATACATCGATATCTTCGTTTATCTTATGCCTACGTATGCACTGTAGATTGAAATACCACGCGTATTCAGTAGAATACACGTATAGTGAAAAATATGGCATGACATCGAGGCACAGCGCCCCCTTGGTGGCACGCCCCATTCAGGACAAGGGGAAGGGTCTGCTCTTCGTTGGCCCTGTCAGTGATGATGTGGCCCAGGCTACTGAGAGGTTCGACGTTCCCCCGGTGATCCTCGGGTCATCGTCCATGGTCCCCTTCTCGAAGGTTAGGGAGATCCGGGAGAAGTATCTGTGCCACCTGTATGACGTCTGAATCCCTTTTAGCAACGAGCGGATTTGTTTTCCGCGAAGCAGGGAGGTCGGTGTCTACGTCGAGATGTTTCGCCTGGGACTCTGCTTCCTCCTTCATCCTTTCATCATCCAAGTCATGGAGTTCCTGATGGTGGCCTTATGCCAGCTGACCCCGTACTCCATAGCGGTGTTGGTCGGGTTCATCATGATCTGCCACGTCCATGGCTTGGAGCCGTCCCTTCCCCTTCTCTTTCATTATTTCCGCGTCCAGAATGTCGGCCGAGGGTCGTGGCAGCACCTCCGGGCCCGCGCGGGGAGGGAGTGCTTGCTCGGTCTACCCCGCTGGGTGGGAAACTGGAGCTCGAGCTTTGTTTTCGTTGTTTTCCCTAGGGACACCGAGATCCTGATAGGTTGGGGTGGGTTATGTCAATATGACTTGGCGTTGACCCTCTCCGAGGCCGATCAGGCACTGTCCAGCTTTTGTCATCTCTGCCCCTAGAGGAGAGGTCGGTCTGGTCTCTGCTGGACGACCTGCTTCTTAAGACCGTCATGTGGTCCCCCGGTAGGCGCTCCTTTTTCTTTTCGCTTTCCCTCTTGTTTACCCTAATCTTCTTTCCTTCTGCAGAGATGGCGGGCCGTGAATTTACCCGCAATGTCGACGAGCTCATCCACCTGGGAGCTGGCAGAAGCCGAGGGAACCCTTCGGGCCAGGCGTCCCGCCGCATGGTAGAGGAGGAGGTGCGTCAGGCCGAGCCAATGGTGGGAAGGCTGGAGCCCACGGTCGCAGCCACGCCGCTTGCCCCTGTCGTGACGGATCCCCCCGTAGTGGAGGTCACGGCCGCCGAACCTCCCTGCTCTGTCTGTGCTGAGGGAGGCAACAGGGACGTCGGCCCGGTGCCTCGCGCGCCCACGGGCGGTCGCGGTGTGGGGCAGAAGCGTTCCCCTCCGAAGTCTGTGGGGCCTAGCGAGAAGAAGAGGAAGAAGGAGATCGGGGAAGTCCACCCTTCTGCGGCTCCCGGGGCGTCGGTCGCCTCGGGTGAAACCCTTCCGCTGGCCCTGGTGGCCACCCCTGTTGACTCGGTCGAGCCGTCCCTGGCGGGGGGCGCACTGGTGAACCTCCCGACGGGCCCCGAGGTTACGCTCGGGGACTCGGTATTTGTTGACCGAGCCGTGGCCACCCAGTTGGCACAGAGCTCCGTCCTTCCGAGGGACCACTGACTCCCCCCAGCTATGTGTGCTATATGTGTGCAATAATACGATTGGGGGCGTGAGATTTAAATATTTGTAACCGCAAGCGCACGGTGTTGTAGTGTGGCTTGGGGGTCGAACTCAGGGAGGCGTGGATGTGCTTGTGTCAAAGAGGATCCAATTCACCCCATGGGCGAGCTAGCCCAGATCGAATGATGGGTTGTCTCGGTAAATGGAAAGCAATGTATAGACAATATAAAGGAAAAACCCCGGGACTCTGGTTTCCACCCTATCGAGCGACTCTCGCCGATACGACCTACGAGTAGGATAGCGATCGGAATTAGGGTCTAATGGTGAGACGTTGCCTCTAAGAGTGGTACCAGCGTCCCATGGGCCCGATATTCCGGTCGGTGCCCAGGATGATACACCGGACTTCCCGGGTTCGATCAGTGGGCACTCCCGTGTCCATTAACATTGATCGACTCCGGGAGCACTAAGCTCGCAACATAACTCCCAACGTCTCATCCTGCCGCTCCCGCGCGCTAGGGTTCGACGTTTACGCTAAGGGCGTGAGCTATGGCTAGGGAGTCAACCGCCAAGTTTATTCCCCCTTGGCCCAACGGTCAAAGGTGGTCTTTTTCCCACCGATGACAATAAAACACCCCGTGTAACCGTTAGATTCCTAATCCCTATCGATTTCCTAGACCTATGGACACATCGGGAAGAGCCCACGAAGGGGTTTCCGCCAAAATCCCAGATTTGGTAACTACTCACACATATTTAGTAAAAACGATCTAAACAGAAATCGACCGTAAAAATCATGATCAGACAATAGAAATGCAATGGTAGTAAAGCAATTAAGATAATACTAAAGTTTGACAAAGATCTGAAAACTTACAAAAACTGGGAAATTACAGCCGTCACAAAATGAAGAAAACAGTAAAAAATAACCAACTCTCGTTTTTGGGAAACCTAGGGTTCTATATATAGAAATTGATATCACCCGATCGGTTGACAAGTCAACCGATCGGGTGATCTGCTTCAAACTTTGGCAGTGAGATGCGGGACTTCACCCGGTCAAGATGAACCGGTCGGTTGAAGCATGGATGTGACCGGTTGGATCTTTGGTGCCATCAGGTGAGGAGACCGGTTGGATCTTCGTATCTTGGCTTTGGAGATTCAGCTACAGATGAACCGATCGGGTGAAAGTCACCCGATCGGTTGGCAAACAGCTTCAAATTCCAGAGAGCTTTGGGCTTTTGAACCGGCCTACGAACCGACCAGGTGACTTCTTGTGAGCTCCAAGCTGCGTCCGGGTGGTGCACGCGTGCATCACCCGATCGGTTGAAGATGACCAACCGATCGGGTGAGGGGCTGAAAGATGATATCATCGTCGTTTGACCCCATGGATCACGCGTGACTCCTCCTGTTGCTCCGGGGACTTGCGATATCGTCGTTTTATGTCCCATATGCCAGTAAACTCCTGCAAAATACGGAAAACACGGAAAAGTGAAAGAAAACAAGAAAACACGAGAAAACGAATAAAAGACGGCGGTAAAATACGGAAAAACACAGAAGAAAACGTGCGCAAATATATGAAATATAAACGCATGTCAAAATCCCCCAAGCTGAACTCTTCCTCGTCCTCGAGGAAGACGAGTGAGAGTAGGAGCTCGGAGAGGGAAAATAAAGAGAAAGAGAGAAAAAGAAAACTCTATATCATAGATCACCCGTCAGGGCCAACAAAATCAAAAACGACACACCAAGCAAGCAAACACCTAATCACATCACTAAACCAAGGACGAGCCAGACAAGTGCCGTGGGCCCACGCGGTGAAGCGCGAGTGAGTGTGGTCATGCGCTAGCAGTCCGTGTCACTATCTACGATGTGCGATAAAGCTCGATATACACAAATTCAGGAAATGACCCAAATATCGATTCGAATTGAATAAAGCAGTGAATATATAGTTCAAGCATGCATGAGAATAGAGAGAGAATCGAAACATATCATGCGTCAGGGACTCCACAACTAGGGTTAAGGAAATCACCACACTAAAGCCTAGATAATAGCTAAAAAGTTCCTAAGCCAAGTGTTTTCGAAACCGATGGGGGTTGAGATGATGTGAAGTAGAACACTCGGTGCAAATTCTCGCCTTCCCTTTATTCTCGGCAAGTAGGAAAAGATATTCACACGGGAATTTTTTTTGGGTTTTGGGTATTTGTATATTTTTTTGGATTTTTGGCTACACAATTTTTTTCTTTCTTTTCTTTTCTCTTCTTTTTGGGTTTTTCTTTTCTTTTCTCTTTTTTTGGATTTTTGGGTTTTTGGCTATACACATGTGTACTCTCCCAAGTGGGAGAACGGTACACGACGAGGGGATTTGCACCAAGTAAAACAAAAAAAAATCAGAATCTAAACACTTGGGCAAAGGAAACTATTCTCGCTAATTAGAGCATGGGCTAAATGTGTTATCCTAGTCCTTAATTGTGGAATCCCGACACATGCGAATTGAAGTACACGATATACATTTATAGCATGCAGAAGCAAACAGGAGAAACAAATACCGCATATTCAAATCAAAGCATGATAATCTAGGGGTCATTCCTGGACAGGTATATAAAGTAAAATCACAAAGTAGAAGCACACCACACAGCTAGGCACGACGCACGACTCACAAAAAGCTAAGTGGACCCACTATGCATGAAATGCAAGTGGACTCGATATCCTAGGGTTAGTGAATGTGATTATCGATGCTATGCTAGGTGTGTGTGATTCTGTGGCAATTCATCATAGGGTTCATCTCTAGGAGAAAGAGATAAAAAGAAGAAAAGAAAAATTTAAAACACGGTGAAAACGACACAAAAACGAAAAAGAAAGACTCAAATGACGCACAAAGTGCGACTCCCCCAAGCTGAAGCTTGCATTGCCCTCAATGCATTAAGAGTGAGTATGGGAGGGCAATGAAAATGGGGGGTACGCACTGACACAAAAAGAAATGAAAAACATGGAAAACACAGATACGAAACTGAAAATAAAGAAAAATCAAATCAAACCACACGACATAAAAATAGAAAAAGAAAGAAAGAAAATGATATGACACCACAATTGAAATAAGCACACACACAAAGAAAACAAAACACGACAGCACACCTAAAAAAGTTGACTCCCCAAGCTAGACGTGACAGTGCTAGCAAAATGATATAAACGTGAAAATGCAGAGATATGCAAGGGGGATGTCAATAAACAAAAAGGAAATCAAAAAGCAGGAGAAGGGGAATCCTTGCCCTCCTCGGAAGAGGGTGTGGCTGGGTGGTCGGGGGATGCGGGGGGTGTGCGGAGAAGTGGGGACAGAGGTGGGGGAATAGGTGCAGTGGTGGTGTGAACGATGGGTAGAGTGTCGGTGGAGGTGGGTGGTGGTGGAAGTACGGCGATCTAGGCGGTGGTAGAAGGGATAGAAATGGGGGGAGAAGACGTGATGGTGATGGTAGTGGGTGGCGGTGGAAGAGATCTGGAGCGCACCTGCAATTTCTTACGACGCACATATCCAGTGACGATGGAGGAGGGAGGAGGAGGTGGAGGGGCGACAGAAGTGGTCGTGAGAGGAGAAGTGGATACGGGGATGGGAATAGATGTGGGTAGGGGAGATGATCGCCTAGGTGGGGGTGAAGGAGGTGGGGATGTATGGGATGGGGGAGGTGACAGTGGTGGGGATGTATGGGATGTGGGAGGTGACGGAGGTGGGGATGTGTGTGAGGGTGGAGGAGAAGATCGTCGAGGTGGTGAAGGTGGTGGTGAGGGTGGTGGTGGTCCGTGGAGGTGAGTGAGAAGGCGAAGGATGGCGGCCACGTTCCTCTCAAGTGCGAGGAAGCGTGGGTGAGTGAGAAAGGAGGATGGTGATGGGTCCGAGGGGACAGAGGACGTGGTAAGATCACGGAGGGCTGCGACCTCCCTCTCGAGAGCAAGACGGGCAGAGACCTGGCGGTGACCAAAGGAAGTGGACTGACGTGAAGCGGAAGTGGTGCCGGCAAGTGATGTGGAAGTAGTGCCGGCGGCAGTGGTCATGCCGGCACTGGACAGAAGGCCTAAGGTGGCCTGAGAAAGGCTCACTGAAGGGATAGGGCCAGGAGCAGAAACAGGGTGACTCGGGCCAGCCCCGATATCTCCCTGGGACGCAGGAATATCCTGCTCGCCTAAGTGGGCGGCAGGGGAAGGTGGTCTGCGTGCGTCCGGGGGAAAGAAAGGAAGGTGCAACCCCGCTAGATATTCGGGATCGGGCGGAAAAGTCCAATCCGCCACGATAGCAACAGTCATACGAGCGGGGTTGGGGAGAATGGTGTAGGGGCGAAGGGGGTGGCCATAATTGAATTCGAAACGACCATCGGGGCGTGGTTTAATCGTATGAATGTGCCGCAGGACGTCAAGATCTAGACGTGAGGGTCCTGCAGCGATGGGAAGACCACGGGGGATGAGGATATTAAACTAGGGGTAAGAAGCAATAATAGTGATAATGCCCCCCACAACAGATCTTGCCCTTCCCTGCCCTGCTAATCTCAAGAAGCTTGTAAACAAGCCAATCGTCGGCATGGACAGGGATAGTTGGGGCCCTAAAGCTAATCCCATCATCATAACGAACAAAGGGGAAAGTTATGGCCCAGAGAATAAAAAGATCAGGGATAGTCACGGTGCCTGACTCGTCCCTGGGGAAAAATGCAGAGGATATGATCCTATGGGCCAGACGAAATATGGGATGGATGATGGAGGAGGCCTTGGCCTTACCTCGGGGATAGCGAGGGAGTATGGTGAGGCGGAACCAAAAGTTATCGACGTCAAATTCCGGGGGGGGTATCCGTAGTGTCGGATAGCGTCATTCCCTAGAATAGGGAAACCAAATATACGATTGATCGTATCCAGGTTGGTGCGGATGGTTTTATTACGCACCCGGAAAATGACAGTCGACCCCGACTCACAAACGAGTGAGGAAAGAAATTCTAGGGTGAGTGACGGGTAGGATACAGCAGAGGCATTCAGGAAGGCCAACCAACCTAAGTTAGCGAAAAGAGTCTCGACCTCGGTGAAGACACCGAGGTCGATAAGCGATTGGGCGTGGGCGAACTTGGTCGAAAGATGCCCCCTAGCATCAAGTCTATGATAAAAATCTTTGTGCTATTGGTTCCTAAATAGGTACCCATGCGGGCCCAACATTGGGTCCTCAGGGGGGATAATAGGTGGGGGAGGGGCTAGTGTCAGTTCACGTGTGCGGGAAGGAGTACATGTTTGTTTCCGTCTCTTTCGAGACGGTTCCTCCTCCCGCATGATACCCTTCCCCTTATCTCTATCCCGGGCCATGTGTGCGTGTGAGTGATGCAAATGAGTGTAAAATACTATCGATGTGCACACACACGAACAAACAAACAAATTAAATATCTAGGTGAAAATTGAAATTTGAGAAGTGTAGCGAAGTTACCCAGCAGAGATTCGAGTTCTTCGCTTGTAGTTGACCCAATGCCATGCAATGGGAGAAGTGTGGAGCCGCGGCACTCTTCTTCAGCAAAAAATTCAAAAGTGGGGGTGGATATTGCCGATTAGGGCTAGAAAATTGTGAAATAGGATAGGGAAAGAGAGAAAGAGATGTAGAGATGGAAGGGGGAGGTGGAGAGAGAGGCTAATGGAGGATTGGAGGGCGTGGGTGAGGAGTTTTTGGCCGTTGGGAGAGGAAATAAGGCGAAACGACGGTGAAGAAAGCGATCGGGCGAGGCGATGTGAACGGGTGGGTCGGGGGGTATTTATAGGTTTTAAGTCGAACCGGTCGGGTGAGTTGTCACCCGATCGGTTGACTTAGTTGTCGAAAATTTCGGCTGAAGAGTTGCTACAGGTGACTCGGTCGGTTGACATGTCAACCGATCGGTTGACCGCTCCACACATTTTCCCGAGAATTTAGGGTTTCTCACCCGGTCCCTCAACCGGTCTCGCTTCTTGTCACCCGATCGGTTGACAAATTCTGAAATTTTCCCGAGAGTTTACCCCAGGTCACCCGGTCTGCCAACCGGCCTCTTCTTTCCTCACCCGGTCGGTTCATTTAGTGGCAGACACGGTCGTTAGCTGATACATCCCAACCGATCGGTTGAGTTATCAACCGATCGGTTGGGGCCTTGTTTTCTGCAAAAACCCACAAATCGCCTAAGTTCCACCACGGAAGTTGTTGCGGCTGGATTTATTTATAAAAATAGATTAAATAAAGGCAAAAATAGTCCTAAAAAGTGAAACAAAAGTTCAGAACATGGGTTGCCTCCCAAGAAGCGCTTTTGTTTAATGTCGTTTAGCCCGACGCCCGTTGATGATGTTCATGGTGGGTGATACGGGTGATGCCCAAAATCCGGCATCTCTTCAACTCCAGAGCTTGTGGCTATTGGTGTAGTCGGCGGTTGTAAGAAGATTCGCTCAACTACCCTCCCTTTGTCGACAGGATCCGGGGGCTTCTCCCTCAAATTGGCGTCTACCGCCATCTTTTTCAGGATCCGGACCTTATCACCGGTGAGGTCCATGGGTTCTTTCCCTTTTCTCCTCGTATGAGGAGCCTTAGGGAATCCGGGAGGGGTCACACGTTGGGTGACTGCCTCATCAGCAACTTCTTTCTTTGGGGAGCCAATTTGCTCTCCAAGGTCCCCCAAGCTATCGGGGGGATTCCTCGAGAGTACTTCCCAGGCACTTGTTTCAACAGCTCTATTTTCTTCGTTCTCCAGCATACTGATACTAGGATCGTCCGGGGGATTTGGGTGATTCATCGACAACCCTAAGTCAAATTCGACTCTTTCTTGGCCGACATTGAGGGAAAGCTTCCCATTCTTCACGTCTATCAAAACTCCGGCGGTTGCCATAAAGGGTCGTCCAAGGATAATAGGGGTATGCTTGTCTTTCGGCATGTCCATCATCACAAAATCAACCGGAACTTGTACTACTCTCACATCGACGGGGAGATCGTCCACTACTGCCACCGGGTATTTGACCGAACAGTCAGCAAGTTGTAATGTCATGCCGGTGGGCTCCAAGTCTCCCATCCCTATTCTCTTGTACAACGATAGGGGCATTAAGCTGACGCTCGCTCCTAGATCGACGAGCGCCCTCTGGATTTGCACTTCCCCAATAGAGCAAGGGATGGAGAAACTTCCTGGGTCTTTGAGCTTGGGCGGATTTGCGCGCTGAATGAGGGCGCTGCACTCCGCCGTTAACACGACATTCTCTTTTCTGGATCCCCGTGTCACCAAGTCTTTCAGAAATTTGGCATATGAGGGAATTGTCTCGATGGCCTCGAGGAAGGGGATTTGTAAGCTCAGATCTTTCACCATGGCAAAGAATTTGCCATACTTCTCATCAATCTTGGCTTGTGCAAGCCGTTGTGGAAAAGGCACAACGGGCTTGAATACTCTTAGGTTCCCTTCCTCATCTGTTTTCTTCTCCTCTCTATGAACTCCCTCTGGAGTAGTTGGCTTGGGCGATGAAGCACCGCCGTCATTTAATTTCTCAATTGGGCGTTCCACGACCAACGGTGCTTCCGGTCCTTTGGGGGGCACCCTCGTGGGTATTTGCGTTCCGCTCCTCAAGACGATGGCGGACACGTTCTCATGCTCATGCGTGAGCGCCAAGGTCCGATTTACCCCCCTCGGGTTCACTTCAGGCTGTGGCGGTAATAGATTCTACGGTCTCTGAAGGTTTGCCACTTGTAACCCCAGCTTGGTCACCTGATCAGTGAGGACTCTCTGTCCCATCTCCAGCTTCAGATTTATCTTCTCCTGGTTGGCGATGTATTGAGTCAAGAGGGACTCAACTGGAGAGATGGCCATCTGTAACGACCACTTTTCGTTGTACGTTTTTCGTGCACGTGCTTTTGGCCGTGCACGTGTTAATTTTAAACTTTATTTGATTGTGAACACTTTTGTGTGATATGCCGTTGTGAATGTCTCTGAGAGTATTAAATAGTGGCACTAATTTGGAACGACGTTTCTCGAGTCGTTTTTCCACAATTTAATCTCACTCGATGAGACGTGACGACTTTCACTTTTGACGGGAGACGTTTCTATTTTTAGTTTTGTCGTCCGACGTTGAAATTGAGATCCGTCTTCTTAGTTAGCTCACTTTCGTCATCACGACCACCCCGATATTTATTTTATAATTTTTGGAGTTTATTTGACCACTTTTATATTTTTAACAAGTTTTATAATATTTTTAATAATTAATTTTTATATTAAATTCGGCCAAAGAAAATTTATTTGAGTTTTAAATGTTTTAAAGAATTTTTGAGCCAATTTCCAGCTCATTTGGACCAAGTCAAATCCTTGGGTGAGTTGGAGAAGTTGAGATTTAAATTTTAAATTATTTTAAACTTCTAATCCTATTGGATTTAGCCCTAGACCAAGTCAACCCATCTACACTATATAAACAACCTCTAGGAAGACCTATTTTCGCAAGAAATTAACCCTAGCCTCTTCCAAAACCCAAATTGGACGTTGCGACGATTCGTCGCAACGTTGCGACGTTCTGCCACCGCACCGACCGAGAGAACAGCCCCCGTTCCCCCGCTCCGACCGAAGCCCCTCCCCGCATCCTAGCCGCTCCGCATCGCAACACAGCGCATCGCTCCGCACCGCTCCGTTCCCTCGGTCTGACCGAGGGATTGGCCCGCATCCCGCTCCGCATCAGCCCGCACAGCGCTCCGCATCGTCGCCCGCTTGTCGCCCCGCTCCGCACCCCGCACGACCGACGCTGTCCCCCGCACCGACCGAAGGCTGCAACGTTGCAACGGTTGCAATGTTGCAACGACCCGCCTAGCGATGTGACTGAGCCGCCCCAAGCGCCCGACCGACAAACCCCTCCGCACCAAGGCCCGCACCGACCCCAAGCGCTGCACCAAGCCCGTTCCCCCGCATCGACCGATGGAGATCCCCGCATTTGGCTGAGTACGATCGAGAGCAAACGTCGCAACCCCGCATCCGTCGCACCACTTGCCTCCGTGGGCCCCCCAAGTTCTCCAGAGGTATTGTAGGTCCCCCAAAGGTCCCTAGGACTACTGTGGGCCCCACCTAGGTGCGTTCTCTTCGACGACTTGCCGCGTACGACGTCGTCGCACGTCGTAGCCCGTCGTCGCACGTGCGAGCTTTGGAATCTGGAATCGTCGTCCGGGTTGATTGCTCTGAAATTTCCAACGAGGAATCTAATTGGAATCTGGACTTGGAGCGCGATCTTTTATTCCAACCCCCGGTGTCGCTACCCGATGCCGGTGTAGCTTTCGCGTCGTGTTGAGGTAACGCTTTGCACCCCTAGGACCCCCAACCCAATTGCATGCTAATCAAGACTAAAATCAGTATTTTTAAAGTATTTTAAATGTTTTCACTAATCAAGATTAATAATATGGACTTTAGGCCGGTGGACTTGTGCACGTAGGATAATTGTGATTTTTGGACTCATTGGACGGTGTGCTCAGACGTCGTGCTTACAGGCAAGTGAAACTTGCCAAATCTTGTGTAGGGCCATGTTTTTAGGCCACTTCCTTGTTCCTAGTGTAAAAGAGACTAGTCAGTGAAATGATAGCTGGCTAGACGCCTACTTGATCTAGTTTGACAACGAAACTAGATCCGTCACCTAATTGATCTAGCTTGACAACGAAGCTAGATCCAACCCTTAAACTTGTTGTTCATGCATACTAAACTGTCACGTTTACTTTCCTTATCTGTACGCACTTTTAACTGTCATGCATTGCATTCTACATGTCATCCAAGTTGAATATTGCATTCGTAGCACACGCTACATACTTGTACTTGCTTGTCCTGGCTAGGTGCACCCCTATGCCATCATGAAAAACACTTCCTGGCTCGTGTTCCAGAAGCGAGCATTACCGTTCGGAGGTAAGGCCCTGGCTCGATACACGTGGGAGGGGTAAGAGTTAAGCGGCCAATCAGCTGGGAGTCTGCCTGATCAGCAACTGCAGCTGTAAGGCGTAAACTCTGGGTGGGGCGGAGTTAAGCGACCAATCAGTGTGAAAGAAAGGCATTTCAGCTGTAAGGCGTAAACTCTGCACATGACATGAAAACATGACTAGAGAAATCCTTGTAAATGTTATTAGTCTTGCCACACTTGCCATGCCATGCTAGTTTACTTGTTGTTTTCTTTACCTGCTGCACTCATACTTAAACTGCCATGTCATTGCATCATGCTAGAACTGCTAGGTTGCTTTACTTGTACTTTCAGTTTCCTTGCACAAGTCTCTTGTAGACTTGCTGACATATGCCCCTTGCTCTTTTGGGTGTCACATGTTAGACCCTGAGCCAGAGACCGTTGCTGTGTACGTGATGTGTTGCTGACGCTGAGACTGAGTCCATGATTGCACGGGGGATTTTGTGGACACCGGTGACTATTCTTTGAGTCTTTGTTGAGCTTTCTTTTGTTTTAGGCCTTTTGGTAGTTGTCGGTACGTGTCACCTTGTTTTGTACGATGTACTTTTGTTGGCCATGTTTGGGCCTTTAGACTCTCTTTTATTTCAGCCTGGTGGCTTTTCTGCGATGTTGGAATTTATATTTATGGATATTCTGAGATTATTCTTCTGCCTCATTTCATTATTATTATCTTGTTTCGCTCGCGTTGCAAGGACCTGTAGTTTTAAATTTGATCGACGCTTATCGGACTTGCAGCTTTGTAGCTTCAAGTCTGAGCGGACCTTCTCACGCTTCGCCTCCATATTTTTGGGAAGCGGGGCGTGACAGGTTTTGTTGGTGGCCCATGCAGGTCCAGTCTTGCAATTGCGAATTAACGAAACAACGATAATAACGGAATGTCCATTAAATAAATTGCAACATCCGAGTCAGAAGCCCTGAATCTAGTCATTTCCCTATGTCCCTAGGTGGTAGAGACTTAGTTAGACGTCTGTGCTTGCTAGTTAAGGGCATCTGTTTGTTAGTTAGACTCCCTGTCAGCAATTGATTCAATCTTCGTAGGAGTTACCTTAGTGGTCCTTGTTTACCCTTGACCATATTAGACTTCTAGAATTTTCCTTTGGTCGTTCGCTTGGGTTCATCGATTTCGGACCAAGCTGAACGCATTTCGTTTCCGTCTAGCTCCTTAGAAAGTCTTAGCGCTTAGTTCTTAATCTTTAGTTGGTCGACCGTAGGAGTTTCCCCGTAGATCCTTCAGATTCATATCCTAGGCGTATGTATGTTTGGATCATTGAACCAATTTCCTTGCCTCGATTCACGAGATCGCCTCACGACGATCGTCGTCAATTTTCAAACATCTCCATTGCGAAACTTGAACCTTCTGAAAGTGTTTTTCAATCTTCTCTTCCACTAAGTTTAATTTTGTTCAAAATTTTAATATACCTATATTTCATCCTCCTTCATTGATTTAAATTTTTAAAACGTTTGTCGGAATTTTTGAATACTAGCTTATGGTATTTTCCCAGTCTATATTTTTCATACTTATGTAAATGTGTCGTTCTTTCATATATTAATTTTACCTTGAACCATACTTTTGCCTTGCCCAATTCGATTTATAATTTTCCCTCTTATTTGTGTTATTCGAATGATACGTCGTGTTTACTTTAATATACTTTTCAAGACACATGAAATTCCAGCCTTCAGCAAGTTTGATTGTTTTTTTTTTGCTCGTCGTTCTCCCTACTTCAGATTTTTGCAAAATTACTATTTTCATAACCTCTTCCTGCTTTAGGCCCTCCCTGATTTGATTTTAAAGATTTGCTATTCGATCCTGATAATTCTTATGCTAAGTTACTATTATTTTCTTTCCGCTCACCATACACGCTTTTAGAAAAAAATTTCTAAACCAAATTGAATTTCAATTATTTTTATATCCGTGCCAGACTTGTTGAGCTCGTATATTAAGAACCTTGTGTAAATCGGTTTTTCATTTTTTTTTGGCAAACCCTGGTTCCCTAAAAGTAGTTTCAAGTTGATCATTTTAAATTTTCCATAGCCTAGAGTTTTGAAAGCATTTAACGTGAGTTTAAATTCCTCCGTTACTTGATTTCATTCTTTGACTTTCCAAAACTTTTTGACAACATTATATTAAATTACTAACGTATAAGATTTCTAAAACCTCGTCCTTAATATTCGTGTAAATGATTTTACTTCCTTTTACATTGATTTTATATAAACCAATAAAACATTTTCTCTTATTATGAATATTCGACTCAAACTTATTCCAACTCGCTTTATCGATCTTCAAATATTCTATACAGATGAGGAATTCCAATCTTTTGAAGTACAACAGTTTTCAATTTTGCGTATTTTAGCTTATGCTATTTACCCTATTTTCTTTTCCCCCTCTTATATAAGCATCACTACAGCTCCCGTTTCCCTCAACCTAAACATCACCATTGAGCCAATGTTTTCCCTAATCAAGCCGTCTCCTTGTATTTGTCCTATCTGAACCCGTGCTTATCGATCCTTCCCTCGTCACGCTCTCGACCTCTCTTTATTGCTTAGACCTTAGGGTCCGTCAATTTCTGTGTCAACTCTTAATTGTTAGTAGGCCCTTGGACCTTGTGAGGTAGTCGTAGTGCACGTACCTAACTTGTGTACGTGGGCTTGAATGAGTATACCCCCATAGTATATTAGTGCTTGCCTATTGTGTGATATATATATACCCGGAGTTATTCGTGATAGTATGAAGTTGCTGTGTGTTAGTAGTTATAGATTTTTGTGTGGATAGCTATACTATACTAGGGATGCCTGTGTATATAAGAGTTAGCGTTGGAATGTCTAATGGAGTGTATGCAGTTAGAGAATACTTATAATGGTTGAAATAAAATGATTGGTAAAGCTATGTATATGCTAGGTGTGATGATAATAGGTGTACATATAGATAAGTAAGTAGGCCTAATGAGTGACATATATATTAGTACGTATGTGTATGTGCTCGTATGTAGGTATGTATTATGCTTAGACGCAAGTAGTTATGTTTTGTTGCCTGAGTATATAGGTGATATGCATAGGATATTAGAATTATAATTTTGATTGGTATTGCTTGCTTTGCGGGATGTTGCATGCGTGCATACCGTGAGGTATACACGACTATTGCACATCTTAATTATGTATGTGTGGATGTGTTAGTATACTAATTATAGGTAGTAGGCTATGGTGTGAATATATATATATATATAAGTTACATGTGCGTGTGACTATACGATGAATACGTATGCATGTATTAGGGAGTGTATTATAATTATACGAGTGCTGATGTCTGTATTATTATTATTATGGTATATAAATTGATTTAACTATGTGGGTGTTATCTGACTAAATATTAAGTGTGATTGACCTATGGTATGTATATGGTTGTAATGGTGGACGTATGAATATTGGAGTGGTATTGGTATAGGTATGAATGCCGTGTTACGTATATAGAATATTCTGATATGTGTATTGAGTCTCACTCAAGCTTGAGTGAGTATACTCTAAGTGTATTGAATGTATGATTGTAGTTTGAATATAGCAATGCGTGATGTATGTATAGTGATAGAAGTGTTTGTGCCTGGTTGAGTTACGCATATGATTGTGGGTCGCTATACCAGTATATAGTTATAGGTGTTGGTCTTGTGGTATAGTTATTTACTAAGGACTTGCCTGTGTGAACGTATGTGTACTAGCTAAAACTAGGTGTGTAGGTGTGGTAGTTATATAATGATATGATTGGTATACGTGAATGAAATGTTAGCATGTATGGGTGTGCACCATGCACGAGTAAGTATGTGCTTAGTTATAGGAATTGATGATTATGATATATGTGGCGTGTCGTAAATACAGTTATAGGACCGTACGTAATGTGAATATATGGTGAACTATTTGCATGCACTGAATGGCTATATATCGTGAAATTATAGTAGTGGTGAATGTATATTAGATATAGTGAATTTGATTTAATAATGGTATGGTGTGACTATATGTGCTGAGATGTTGGTATTGGATGAATATTAGAGGGTAGTATACCCTTGATGTTTGTGCATAGGTAGCTATCTATACGTAGAGCAATGATTGTATTTGCTAGTATGAGATCATACCTATATAAGTAACTGAACTATTGTTTTGTGAGTAGCAGTTATATAAGGGATGTATGTTTATATACCTGATTGAAATACATGTATGAAGTTGACGGACTATAATAGGTATAAGTATATGACGTATGAAAAAATATATAAATATATATATATACGTGTTGGTAGTATTAATGTTTGACTACCTAGTGCATATATAAGCACTTGTAATGACTATACCTGGTTGAATTATAATATGACTTGATTGGGGTAGTTACTAGAGTGACTAGTTATATTAGAAAGTCCGAGGACGGACTTTATTCTAAGGTGGGGAGGATGTAACGACCACTTTTCGTTGTACGTTTTTCGTGCACGTGCTTTTGGCCGTGCACGTGTTAATTTTAAACTTTATTTGATTGTGAACACTTTTGTGTGATATGCCGTTGTGAACGTCTCTGAGAGTATTAAATAGTGGCACTAATTTGGAACGACGTTTCTCGAGTCGTTTTTCCACAATTTAATCTCACTCGATGAGACGTGACGACTTTCACTTTTGACGGGAGACGTTTCTATTTTTAGTTTTGTCGTCCGACATCGAAATTGAGATCCGTCTTCTTAGTTAGCTCACTTTCGTCATCACGACCACCCCGATATTTATTTTATAATTTTTGGAGTTTATTTGACCACTTTTATATTTTTAACAAGTTTTATAATATTTTTAATAATTAATTTTTATATTAAATTCGGCCAAAGAAAATTTATTTGAGTTTTAAACGTTTTAAAGAATTTTTGAGCCAATTTCCAGCTCATTTGGACCAAGTCAAATCCTTGGGTGAGTTGGAGAAGTTGAGATTTAAATTTTAAATTATTTTAAACTTCTAATCCTATTGGATTTAGCCCTAGACCAAGTCAACTCATCTACACTATATAAACAACCTCTAGGAAGACCTATTTTCACAAGAAATTAACCCTAGCCTCTTCCAAAACCCAAATTGGACGTTGCGACGATTCGTCGCAACGTTGCGACGTTCTGCCACCGCACCGACCGAGAGAACAGCCCCCGTTCCCCCGCTCCGACCGAAGCCCCTCCCCGCATCCTAGCTGCTCCGCATCGCAGTACAGCGCATCGCTCCGCACCGCTCCGTTCCCTCGGTCTGACCGAGGGATTTGCCCGCATCCCGCTCCGCATCAGCCCGCACAGCGCTCCGCATCGTCGCCCGCTTGTCGCCCCGCTCCGCACCCCGCACGACCGACGCTGTCCCCCGCACCGACCGAAGGCTGCAACGTTGCAACGGTTGCAACGTTGCAACGACCCGCCTAGCGCTGTGACCGAGCCGCCCCAAGCGCCCGACCGACAAACCCCTCCGCACCAAGGCCCGCACCGACCCCAAGCGCTGCACCAAGCCCGTTCCCCGCAGCGACCAATGGAGATCCCCGCATTTGGCTGAGTACGACCGAGAGCAAACGTCGCAACCCCGCATCCGTCGCACCACTTGCCTCCGTGGGCCCCCCAAGTTCTCCAGAGGTATTGTGGGTCCCCCAAAGGTCCCTAGGACTACTGTGGGCCCCACCTAGGTGCGTTCTCTTCGACGACTTGCCGCGTACGACGTCGTCGCACGTCGTAGCCCGTCGTCGCACGTGCGAGCTTTGGAATCTGGAATCGTCGTCCGGGTTGATTGCTCTGAAATTTCCAGCGAGGAATCTAATTGGAATCTGGACTTGGAGCGCGATCTTTTATTCCAACCCCCGGTGTCGCTACCCGATGCCGGTGTAGCTTTCACGTCGTGTTGAGGTAACGCTTTGCACCCCTAGGACCCCCAACCCAATTGCATGCTAATCAAGACTAAAATCAGTATTTTTAAAGTATTTTAAATGTTTTAAATTCACTAATCAAGATTAATAATATGGACTTTAGGCCGGTGGACTTGTGCACGTAGGATAATTGTGATTTTTGGACTCATTGGACGGTGTGCTCAGACGTCGTGCTTACAGGCAAGTGAAACTTGCCAAATCTTGTGTAGGGCCATGTTTTTAGGCCACTTCCTTGTTCCTAGTGTAAAAGAGACTAGTCAGTGAAATGATAGCTGGCTAGACGCCTACTTGATCTAGTTTGACAACGAAACTAGATCCGTCACCTAATTGATCTAGCTTGACAACGAAGCTAGATCCAACCCTTAAACTTGTTGTTCATGCATACTAAACTGTCACGTTTACTTTCCTTATCTGTACGCACTTTTAACTGTCATGCATTGCATTCTACATGTCATCCAAGTTGAATATTGCATTCGTAGCACACGCTACATACTTGTACTTGCTTGTCCTGGCTAGGTGCACCCCTATGCCATCATGAAAAACACTTCCTGGCTCGTGTTCCAGAAGCGAGCATTACCGTTCGGGGGTAAGGCCCTGGCTCGATACACGTGGGAGGGGTAAGAGTTAAGCGGCCAATCAGCTGGGAGTCTGCCTGATCAGCAACTGCAGCTGTAAGGCGTAAACTCTGGGTGGGGCGGAGTTAAGCGACCAATCAGTGTGAAAGAAAGTCATTTCAGCTGTAAGGCGTAAACTCTGCACATGACATGAAAACATGACTAGAGAAATCCTTGTAAATGTTATTAGTCTTGCCACACTTACCATGCCATGCTAGTTTACTTGTTGTTTTCTTTACCTGCTGCACTCATACTTAAACTGCCATGTCATTGCATCATGCTAGAACTGCTAGGTTGCTTTACTTGTACTTTCAGTTTCCTTGCACAAGTCTCTTGTAGACTTGCTGACATATGCCCCTTGCTCTTTTGGGTGTCACATGTTAGACCCTGAGCCAGAGACCGTTGCTGTGTACGTGATGTGTTGTTGACGCTGAGACTGAGTCCATGATTGCACGGGGGATTTTGTGGACACCGGTGACTATTCTTTGAGTCTTTGTTGAGCTTTCTTTTGTTTTAGGCCTTTTGGTAGTTGTCGGTGCGTGTCACCTTGTTTTGTACGATGTACTTTTGTTGGCCATGTTTGGGCCTTTAGACTCTCTTTTATTTCAGCCTGGTGGCTTTTCTGCGATGTTGGAATTTATATTTATGGATATTCTGAGATTATTCTTCTGCCTCATTTCATTATTATTATCTTGTTTCGCTCGCGTTGCAAGGACCTGTAGTTTTAAATTTGATCGACGCTTATCGGACTTGCAGCTTTGTAGCTTCAAGTCTGAGCGGACCTTCTCACGCTTCGCCTCCATATTTTTGGGAAGCGGGGCGTGACACCATCTGCTGGCCGTATTGCTGCTGGGTGGGCTGCTGATTCCTTGGAGTGTATTGTTGATATTGTTGTGGAGGTTGTTGCTGTTGGAATTGCTTCTGCTGAAACTGCTGCTGGGGCCTAGCCGGCTGATATATCTGTTGTTGCTGCTGCTGAGTCGGCTGCTGATATGGTGCCCGGTAACTAAGGTTCGGATGATTCCGGTTGTTTGGAGAGTAGCCCGGGTTGGAGTTGGTTCTTGGTGGAAAAGGTGCATTCCCTGTAGGATTGTAAAATAATGCACTCGCCTGATCCAATGGTGGTGAGATGTCACCACCGTCGAACTCTCCAAAAACTTCGGATTCCACCGCAGCAATCTGTTGTGAACCGGAGCTACCGGCACCTACCATCAATGCGGAGATCTGGGTCGACAGCAAGTCAAACTTGCTTGACAATTTGTCGACGTCCTCGACCCTATGGATGCCCCCAGATCTAGGTGTGGCTCTCTCGTCACACCACCGCTCATTGTTGGATGCCATGTTTTCTAGAATCTGTCTGGCATCTTCTTCGCTTCTTGACATGAAAGACCCTCCAGCCGCGACATCCATGGAAGATTTTAGATCGTCCCTCAACCCATTATAGAACAGATTTATGATCTGCCACTTGGGGAGCTCATGGTGGGGACATCTTCGCTGCATCTCCTTGTATCTCGTCCAAGCTTCATGCAAGGACTCGTGGCTGGCCTGGGAGAAGGAGGAGATCTCACTCCTCAGCTTCATGGTCTTCCCCGAGGGAAAGAACTTCGTCAGGAAGGCGTTTGAGAGCTTCTCCTTGGTGTTGAATGTATTCGGGTCCTTTCCCCTAAGCCACAGCTTGGCTTTATCTCGCAGAGAGAAGGGGAACAGCTTCAGTCGGATCGCCTCAGTTGTGACACCGTTTATCTGGAAGGTGTCACATTTCTCCAAGGAGTCCAAGTGTTCAATTGGGCTCTCCATGGATGCACTCGAAAATTGATCCTGCTGGATCCACGTCACCAAAGATGGCTTAAGCTCGAAGCTTTGGGCCGTAATAGCTGGAGGACGGATGGCGGAGGTGGACTCGATAGATGGCATCGAGTACTCCAGCAAGGACTTGTGAGGCGGGGTGTTCTCCCACATGGCTTCAGGATCCTCTCTTCTTTGCTTCTCGGCGGCCAAACGCCTTAGGGTGGTGTTTATCTCTGGATCAACGGGGATCCCGTCATCGAGACTTCTTGAACTCATGCGCATGAAAAACAACAAACACCCGTGAAGCGAAAAGTGAGAAAGAAACAGATAAGATAAGAAATAAAAATGAAAATAAGAAAATAAAAAGGAAAAACAAGAATGCGAAAATTATCGCGAGGTAGGGATGAGAGCTAGACACTAGGGTTCATGAAATCCTAAAATAACAAGCATGTTGTCTCCCCGGCAACGGCGCCATAAAGCTTGACGCCCCCCAGCTATGCGTGCTATATGTGTGCAATAATACGATTGGGGGCGTGAGATTTAAATATTTGTAACCGCAAGCGCACGGTGTTGTAGTGTGACTTGGGGGTCGAACTCAGGGAGGCGTGGATGTGCTTGTGTAACGACTGCTTTTCATGTATCTGGTTATATTGTAATATAATATATGTTTTGGTGGATTTTCTCCTCGTGTGTGGTTTTCGTCTCCGTCGATCTCATTTTCGATCGAATCGTCGCATTTTCTCGTTTCTTCCTTAGGATTGTCGATTTCGAAGTATGTCACTCGTGACGGACTTCATAACGGTCGTATCTAACTATTAGATCAAGCCTAGGAGTCTTAGGAATCGATCCCGGGGCCCCGCACTCCGTATCGGAACTTCTTGTGCTCATTAGCCGGTGTAAGAAGGGGCACCGACCGACTAGATGACGATCCAGTCGGTCGGCAATCCTTCTTGGACCGACTAGTTAGCTTTCTAAATTTCCCAGGAGTTACTGTTTATCGTTAGTCGGTCTAAGAACGTTGGTTGACCGACTAGGTTGCAAACTAGTCGGTCAGCAATGCTTCTTTAACCGACTAACACATCATCTTAATTTTAGTTGAGTTACTGTTTACTCTTAGTCGGTCTAAGAACGTTCATCGACCGACTAGATGATAAACTAGTCGGTCAGTATTTGTTCATGGACCGACTAACTCTAGAATCCTATTTTCGTTCAGGAGTTACTGTTTGCACCTAGTCGGTCTGCGTTGGTCGACCGACCGACTAGTTGCCAAACTAGTCGGTCAGTGGTTGCTCTTTGACCGACTAACCAGTGTTAAAACCCTAATTTCTGGGCAGCCGCCAGCTCAACCTATTTAAACCCAACCCAAACGATTTCATCTTCTCCAACACGACCCAAAACCCTAAAATCTTCCCCCTTGAGCCCCCATCTTCCTCCAAGCTTCATTTCTCCATTCCAAGCCCTAGAATCATCATCCAAACCATCCATCCACTCTATCTACCTCTCATCTTCCCCAAAATCTCATCAAATCCATCAAAATCCCCAAAACCCTAGTTTCCCCAAACTTCTCCAATCTTTTCCAGATCTGATCCTAGGGTTCCCCGGAGTGTTTCTTCCGTCTCCTCTTGGTAAGAAATCGATCTACCGTTGTTTTCTTAACCTATTTACATTTTTATGAAACCCTAATAAATTTCATGTTGTTTGTTGATTGTTCCCCCAAAACAGCGATTTCCCCGTAGATTGGCATCCGTGTGACGAAGTGGTCGTCATCCCCGGTGCTAGGCAAGTGAAACTTGCCACTTAGGGTTTAGGCCATGTTTTAGGCCATTTGCTTGTTGTAGGCGTAAAAGAGGCTAGGCGACGAAATGATACTCGCCTAGGCGCAAATTGGGGAACTAGCTTGACAACGAAGCTAGTTCCGACATTTAGCATGTTGCACAATTACCATGTCATGTTTACTTTCCATTAACGGTACGCAAATTAATTGTCATGTCATTGCATTCTTTAAGTGTTTCTGTGATTGCGTAGCTTTGCTACAAATGCTTGTGTTCCTGGCTCGTGTTCCAGAAGCGGGCCATGTGTTGGTTGATAGCCAATGCCCGAATTGCTTGTTTCCGGCTAGGTGCACCCCGATGCCAAAATGTTTAAGAATGCGAGCTCATGTGCGGGGCAACCCCAGGCTCACTAGCTGAGTTTCATGTGCGGGGACCCTGGCTCCATTACGTGTGGGTATTGGGGGTAAGAGTTAAGCGACCAATCAACTGGGAGTCTGCCCGATCAGCAACTGCAGTGGTAAGGCGTAAACTCTTGGGTTTGGGGTAGTTGTTAAGCGGCCAATCAGCGAATGTAAAACCATTCAGCTGTAAGGCGTAAACATCTACAAAACAACGTGAATAGTGAATTGATTGAGATTGATAGTAGCGTGGCTACTCTTGTCTTATCTTGTCTTGTCCCGATGATTGTTCTCTTGTACAAATTGTCTTGCCATGTCTTTATTGTGCACTCATGTTATAACTGCCATGTCATGCATACTAAACTGCTAGGTTGCTAGATGCCTTACTTTCAGTTTCCTTGCCCAAGTCTTTTAGACTTGCTGACATGTGCCCCTTTACTCTTTTGGGTGACACATGTTAGATCCCGAGCCTGAGTACCTCGTTGAGGACGAGGTGTTTGCTGACGCCGAGCCCGAGCTTGTGTTTGACGGGGAGTACGTGGACACTGGGGACCAGTCCTAGTGTCTTCGTTGTGTTTTACTTTTGTTAGACAGTTGTTTTGTTATCGGTGCGTAGCACCTATACTTTGATATGTCGTTTCTTTTGTTGGCCTTGTTCTGGGCCTTTAGACTCTTTTCTTTTAGCCTGGTGGCTTTTCTGGATGTTGAACTTATTTTTCTTGTTGGACAATGTATGAGATGTGAATTTTATTTCAGTCTCTCCTTGTGTTATTATTGTTATTCTGTTGTGGTTACAGGGACCTGCTTATGTATTATTGACGCTTATCGGGTTTGGGGCTTCACAGCTCCACTCTCGTGCGGACCTTCTCACGTCTCGCCTCCATTTTAGGGAAGCGGGTCGTGACAGGTTTTGTTGGTGGCCCATGCAGGTCCTTCTGTAACTGCGATTTTTGGAATAGCGACAATAATATTAGAATGTCCAATAAATTAAGTTCGACGTCCGAGTCATAAGCTATGAGTCTAATCTGATTCGTTTTCTGTGTCACTAGATGGCAGGAAGACGTTTCACCCGTGGTGGGGGTAGTGGCGCGACCCCTCATGATGAGGAGCCTGAGCGGGAACCCACCAGCGGTGAGATGATGCGGGTGATGCTCCAGATGATGCAAGTGCAGCAGGGCGTGCTTCTGCAAGTCCAGAATGCTCCACTTGCTCGAGCTGCCAGGGCTCTTTCGGATGCCCCTCGCTCTGAGCCAGGAGCGAAGCAATTTCGGGAGCTGGGTCCCGCATATTTTGATGGTTCTGAGGGTCCTCTGGCTACCGATGAGTGGATTCGGAACATCGAGGACAATTTGAAGATGGCCAAGATCACCCCGGCTGGATGGGTTGATTTGGCGAAGAGGCAACTCAAGGATAATGCTCGGAATTGGTGGGATGCGGAAGAGAATATGTTGGTGGAGCCGATAGCTTGGGCTACCTTCAAGGCCAGATTTGAGGGTGAGTTCTTCCCGAAAGCTGCCAGGGAGGAGATGCTGCAGCGTTTTATCGATTTGAAGCAAGGGAGCTCGTCGGTGGACATGTATCACCAAGAGTTCATGAGGCTGAGTCGGTTTGCACCAAAGATGGTGCAGGACACTGAGGAGAAGGCTCAGAGGTTCCTGCAGGGGCTTGCTTCGGAGCTCCAGAGTTTTGTGACCTCCTCTGACCGGGAATCTTATCAGAAGGTTCTGGTAGCAGCTAAGAGGCAGGAGCTGCTCGTGAACCAGAGGAAGGGGTCTGTTGTTGGTGCTGGGAAGAGGCCTGTGGAACAGGCGAGAGCTGTGGTTAGACCTGGATTCAGGCCTAATCAGTCTGCTCAGTTTAAGAGGCCAGGAGGGCCTCTTCTGAAGTTTTGCCATTTCTGCGGCAAGCCTGGCCATGTCAAGGATCAGTGTCGGAAGTTTTTGGGCCAGTGTCTGGTTTGCGATGATGCTTCCCATGTCGCGAAGGATTGTCGGCACGCGAATCAGCTACGGAGGGCTCCTGTTGCAGCACAGCCGTTGCAGCAGCGAGCGTATGTTCCTGCTGGACGTGGAGCAGCTCTTGTTCCGTAGAGGCAGGCTTTTCAGCAGGCTGTCCCGCCGAGGAGGCAGGCTTTTCTGATGACCGCTGCGGAGAGCGAGGCTGTGGATGAGGTTATCGCAGGTAATCCTCAATCTAGCTATTACTTTCCTAGCTGGTTTGATTGTTAGATTATGTTGTTTTCTTGAACATGGTTGTTTGCTAGAATAGGGTTTGATTGCTAATTGTTTGTTAGGTGTGGTTTTGGTTTGCACATTTCCTGCACGAGTCCTCTTTGACTCTGGTGCATCGATGTGCATTATTTCTCGGAGCTTTGTGGAGAGGCATTCCTTGTCGACGTCCCCTCTTCCCAAGAGTTGGAATATCGTTACAGGGAATGGTGTGGTCTCGGTGCATCGTGGTTGCAATTCTTGCTCTTTGGTGGTTTGTGGACATGAGCTTTTTGCTGATTTCATTGTCCACGACATCATCAACTATGATGCAGTTCTTGGGATGGATTGGCTTGCGAGCTTCTATGCTACGATCGACTGTCGGAGGAAGAAGGTGGTGTTCGAGATTCCTGGACATCCAGTATTTGAGTTCAGTCGTGGTAGCAGTTCGCTTGGTCCTGTCAGATTTCGGGCCAGGCCGGTGGAGGCTGTGGCTATGCAGATGGAGCTGGAGTGGCCAGCTGTGGTGCGTGATTTTGGCGACGTCTTCCCCGAGGAGATGTCTGGTTTGCCGCCTGATCGAGCTCTGGAATTTTCTATCGATCTTGTTCCATGTGCGCAGCCGATTTCGAAGGCGCCGTATCGTATGGCACCTGCAGAGTTGGAGGAGTTGCGGAAGCAGTTGGATGAGCTTTTGCAGAAGGGTTATATTAATCCTAGCGTGTCTCCGTGGGGAGCACCGGTGTTGCTGGTGAAGAAGAAGGATGGTTCGCGTCGCATGTGCGTGGACTATCGGGAGTTGAATGCGGTGACCATTAAGAATAAATACACGTTGCCTCGCATCGATGATATTTTTGATCAGCTTGGAGGTTCGAGGGTGTTTTCTAAATTGGATTTGAGGAGTGGTTACCATCAGTTGAAGGTGAAGAAGGATGATGTTCCGAAGACAGCATTCAGGACGAAGTATGGACACTATGAGTTCGTGGTTATGCCTTTCGGCGTAATTAACGCGCCCGCAGTTTTCATGAATCTGATGAACCTGATTTTCTACGACTTTTTGGATAAGTTTGTCGTTATCTTTATTGACGACATTCTGATCTATTCGAAGTCGGAGGAGGAGCATGCCTCGCACTTAAGGACGGTGTTGGAGATTTTGAGGAAGCATCGGTTGTATGCTAAGTTTTCGAAGTGCGAGTTTTGGCTGGATCGAGTTGCTTTTCTCGGGCATGTGGTGACTGGAGATGGTATTTCAGTGGATCCCGAGAAGATTAGGGCCATCAGGGAGTGGCCTGTTCCGTCGTCTGCGTCTGAGATTCAGGGTTTCCTTGGACTTGCTGGTTATTATCGGCGATTCATTAAGGACTTTTCTCGTATTGCTGAGCCGATGACCAGGTTGACGCGGAAGGATGTTGCTTTTGTTTGGTCGGGTGATTGCGAGGGTGCTTTTGGTGTTCTGAAGGAGAGGTTGACGACTGCCCCTATTCTCGTCGTGCCTGATAGCAGCGGTGGATTTGAGATCTTTTGCGATGCTTCTGGCAAGGGTCTCGGTTGTGTGTTGCATCAGCATGGGCATGTTGTGGCGTATGCGTCTCGTCAGCTTAAGGTTCATGAGAAGAATTATCCGACGCATGATTTGGAGTTGGCTGCCGTTGTGTTTGCTCTTAAGATTTGGAGGCACTTCCTGCTGAGTGAGAAAGTGAAGATTTTCACCGATCACAAAAGCTTGAAGTATATTTTCACTCAGAAGGAGCTTAACATGCGACAGCGTCGATGGTTGGAGCTTATGGCGGATTATGATATTGATTTGCAGTTTCACCCTGGCAAGGTGAATGTGGTTCCGGATGCTTTGAGTAGGCTTCCGGCGGTGATGATTTTGACCTCGCAGTGGAGATTGCAGCAGGATTTTTGTGAGTCTGGCGTGGAGATTGTTCTTCCTGGGGAGGCTTCGTCGTTGATGTACATGCAGGTACAGTCGACGATCGTGGATCGGATTAAGGCTGGCCAGGCCGAGGATCCGAAGCTGGTAAAGATTCGGGAGCAGGTGGAAGCCGGTCTGCGGACTGACTTTTTGATTCATGAGGATGGCTCGCTGAGGTTCGGAGCCAGGTTGTGTGTGCCAGCTGGGGATATCAGAGAGGAGTTGATGGTGGAGGCACACAGTTCGCCGTATTCTGTGCATCCTGGTGGCACCAAGATGTACCAGGATCTTCGTCTGAATTATTGGTGGCATGGTATGAAGAGGAGCGTGGCTCTTAGTGTAGCCAAGTGTTTGGTTTGCCAGCAAGTGAAGGCGGAGCATCAGCGTACGGCCGGGTTGCTACAACCGCTTCCGATTCCGGAGTGGAAATGGCAACACATCACTATGGATTTCGTGACTGGACTACCTCGGAGTCCGAAGCAGAATGACGCGATTTGGGTGATCGTAGATCGATTGACCAAATCTGCGCACTTTATTCCGTTCTGAGTGGGACAGTCCACTGAGGCGCTAGCGAGGAGATATATGGAGGTAAATTTCTTTTACTCTCCGTTTTATTTCCTTTTCCTAGTTTGGATAGTGATGTAACGTGAATCGTGCAGGAGGTTGTGCGACTTCATGGAGTCCCCGTGAGTATCGTGTCTGACAGAGACACGAGGTTCACATCTCAGTTCTGGCAGAGTTTGCAGAAGAGTTTGGGTACGCGTCTGAGTTTCAGCACGGCGTACCATCCGCAGACTGATGGCCAGTCCGAGAGGACGATTCAGATTTTGGAAGACATGCTGAGGGCGTGCATGTTGGATTTCAAGGGTTCGTGGGAGGACCATCTACATTTGGTGGAGTTCTCTTACAACAACAGCTTCCAGGCGAGTATTGGCATGGCGCCTTTCGCCGCTCTTTATGGGAGGAAATGTCGATCGCCATTGAGTTGGGATGACGTTGGTGATCGGGAGTTGTTGGGACCTGAGATGATCGTGGAGGCCGTGGATATCGTCAGGAATATTCGGGAGAGGTTGAGAATTGCTCAGGACCGTTTTAAGCATTGGGCGGATGCTAAACGTCGTCCTTTGGAGTTTCAGCCGGGTGACCATGTGTTCTTGAAGATTTCCCCGAATCGTGGTGTTATTCGTTTCGGGAAGCGTGGAAAGTTGAGCCCGCGATACATTGGACCGTTTGACATTTTGGAGAGGGTTAGCGAGGTAGCTTATCGCTTGGCCTTGCCGCCATCTTTGGAAGGAGTTCACAATGTTTTCCATGTGTCGCAGCTCCGTCGATACATTAGCGATCCGTCTCATGCGGTGGATTTTTCGGAGATTACCGTTCGCCCCGATTTGACGTATGACCAGCATCCAGTGCAGATTCTGGACAGGAGTCAGAAATCGCTTCGGAACAAGATTGTCAATCTTGTGAGGGTGATGTGGCGACACGGCTCAACTGGAGAGTCTACTTGGGAGAATGAGGATGAGATGCGAGAGCGTTTCCCACTTTTGTTTCCGGACTCGTGAGTATTTGGAAATTCCGAGGACGGAATTTTTCTTAAGTTGGGGAGGATGTAACGACTGCTTTTCATGTATCTGGTTATATTGTAATATAATATATGTTTTGGTGGATTTTCTCCTCTTGTGTGGTTTTCGTCTCCGTAGATTTCATTTTCGATCGAATCGTCGCATTTTCTCGTTTCTTCCTTAGGATTGTCGATTTCGAAGTATGTCACTCGTGACGGACTTCATAACGGTCGTATCTAACTATTAGATCAAGCCTAGGAGTCTTAGGAATCGATCCTGGGGCCCCGCGCTCCGTATCGGAACTTCTTGTGCTCATTAGCCGGTGTAAGAAGGGGCACCGACCGACTAGATGACGATCCAGTCAGTCGGCAATCCTTCTTGGACCGACTAGTTAGCTTTCTAAATTTCCCAGGAGTTACTGTTTATCGTTAGTCGGTCTAAGAACGTTGGTTGACCGACTAGGTTGCAAACTAGTCGGTCAGCAATGCTTCTTTAACCGACTAACACATCATCTTAATTTTAGTTGAGTTACTGTTTACTCTTAGTCGGTCTAAGAACGTTCATCGACCGACTAGAAGATAAACTAGTCGGTCAGTATTTGTTCATGGACCGACTAACTCTAGAATCCTATTTTCGTTCAGGAGTTATTGTTTGCACTTAGTCGGTCTGCGTTGGTCGACCGACCGACTAGTTGCCAAACTAGTCGGTCAGTGGTTGCTCTTTGACCGACTAACCAGTGTTAAAACCCTAATTTCTGGACAGCCGCCAGCTCAACCTATTTAAACCCAACCCAAACGATTTCATCTTCTCCAACACGACCCAAAACCCTAAAATCTTCCCCCTTGAGCCCCCATCTTCCTCCAAGCTTCATTTCTCCATTCCAAGCCCTAGAATCATCATCCAAACCATCCATCCACTCTATCTACCTCTCATCTTCCCCAAAATCTCATCAAATCCATCAAAATCCCCAAAACCCTAGTTTCCCCAAACTTCTCCAATCTTTTCCAGATCTGATCCTAGGGTTCCCCGGAGTGTTTCTTCCGTCTCCTCTTGGTAAGAAATCGATCTACCGTTGTTTTCTTAACCTATTTACATTTTTATGAAACCCTAATAAATTTCATGTTGTTTGTTGATTGTTCCCCCAAAACAGCGATTTCCCCGTAGATTGGCATCCGTGTGACGAAGTGGTCGTCATCCCCGGTGCTAGGCAAGTGAAACTTGCCACTTAGGGTTTAGGCCATGTTTTAGGCCATTTGCTTGTTGTAGGCGTAAAAGAGGCTAGGCGACGAAATGATACTCGCCTAGGCGCAAATTGGGGAACTAGCTTGACAACGAAGCTAGTTCTGACATTTAGCATGTTGCACAATTACCATGTCATGTTTACTTTCCATTAACGGTACGTAAATTAATTGTCATGTCATTGCATTCTTTAAGTGTTTCTGTGATTGCATAGCTTTGCTACAAATGCTTGTGTTCCTGGCTCGTGTTCCAGAAGCGGGCCATGTGTTGGTTGATAGCCAATGCCCGAATTGCTTGTTTCCGGCTAGGTGCACCCCTACGCCAAAATGTTTAAGAATGCGAGCTCATGTGCGGGGCAACCCCAGGCTCACTAGCTGAGTTTCATGTGCGGGGACCCTGGCTCCATTACGTGTGGGTATTGGGGGTAAGAGTTAAGCGACCAATCAACTGGGAGTCTGCCCGATCAGCAACTGCAGTGGTAAGGCGTAAACTCTTGGGTTTGGGGTAGTTGTTAAGCTGCCAATCAGCGAATGTAAAACCATTCAGCTGTAAGGCGTAAACATCTACAAAACAACGTGAATAGTGAATTGATTGAGATTGATAGTAGCGTGGCTACTCTTGTCTTGTCTTATCTTGTCCCGATGATTTTTCTCTTGTACAAATTGTCTTGCCATGTCTTTATTGTGCACTCATGTTATAACTGCCATGTCATGCATACTAAACTGCTAGGTTGCTAGATGCCTTACTTTCAGTTTCCTTGCCCAAGTCTTTTAGACTTGCTGACATGTGCCCCTTTACTCTTTTGGGTGACACATGTTAGATCCCGAGCCTGAGTACCTCGTTGAGGACGAGGTGTTTGCTGACGCCGAGCCCGAGCTTGTGTTTGACGGGGAGTACGTGGACACTGGGGACCAGTCCTAGTGTCTTCGTTGTGTTTTACTTTTGTTAGACAGTTGTTTTGTTATCGGTGCGTAGCACCTATACTTTGATATGTCGTTTCTTTTGTTGGCCTTGTTCTGGGCCTTTAGACTCTTTTCTTTTAGCCTGGTGGCTTTTCTGGATGTTGAACTTATTTTTCTTGTTGGACAATGTATGAGATGTGAATTTTATTTCAGTCTCTCCTTGTGTTATTATTGTTATTCTGTTGTGGTTACAGGGACCTGCTTATGTATTATTGACGCTTATCGGGTTTGGGGCTTTACAGCTCCACTCTCGTGCGGACCTTCTCACGTCTCGCCTCCATTTTAGGGAAGCGGGTCGTGACAGCTTGTGTCAAAGAGGATCAAATTCACCCCATGGGCGAGCTAGCCCGGATCGAATGATGGGTTGTCTCGGTAAATGGAAAGCAAGGTATAGACAATATAAAGGAAAAAACCCGGGACTCTGGTTTCCACCCTATCGAGCGACTCTTGCCGATACGGCCTACGAGTAGGATAGCGATCGGAATTAGGGTCTAATGGTGAGACGTTGCCTTTAAGAGTGGTACCAGCGTCCCATGGGCCCGATATTCCGGTCGGTGCCCAGGATGATACGCCGGACTTCCCGGGTTCGATCAGTGGGCACTCCCGTGTCCATTAACACTGATCGACTCCAGGAGCACTAAGCTCGCAACGATAACTCCCAACATCTCATCCTACCGCTCCCGCACGCTAGGGTTCGACGTTTACGCTAAGGGCGTGAGCTATGGCTAGGGAGTCAACCGCCAAGTTTATTTCCCCTTGGCCCAACAGTCAAAGGCGGTCTGTTTCCCGCCGATAACAATAAAACACCCCGCGTAACCGTTAGATTCCTAATCCATATCGATTTCCTAGACCTATGGACGCATCGGGAAGAGCCCACGAAGGGGTTTCTGCCAAAATCCCAGATTTGGGAACTACTCACACATATTTAGTAAAAAGCGATCTAAACAGAAATCGACCGTAAAAATCATGATCAGACAATAGAAATGCAATGGTAGTAAAGCAATTAAGATAATACTAAAGTTTGACAAAGATCTGAAAACTTACAAAACTGGGAAATTACAGCCGTCACAAAATGAAGAAAACAGTAAAAAATAACCAACTCTTGTTTTTGGGAAACCTAGGGTTCTATATATAGAAATTGATATCACCCGATCGGTTGACAAGTCAACCGATCGGGTGATCTGCTTCAAACTTTGGCAGTGAGATGCGGGACTTCACCCGGTCAGGATGAACCGGTCGGTTGAAGCATGGATGTGACCGGTTGGATCTTGGTGCCATCGGGTGAGGAGACCGGTTGGATCTTCGTATCTTGGCTTTGGAGATTCAGCTACAGATGAACCGATCGGGTGAAAGTCACCCGATCGGTTGGCAAACAGCTTCGAATTCCAGAGAGCTTTGGGCTTTTGAACCGGCCTACGAACCGACCGGGTGACTTCTTGTGAGCTCCAAGCTGCATCCGGGTGGTGCACGCGTGCATCACCCGATCGGTTGAAGATTACCAATCGATCGGGTGAGGGGCTGAAAGATGATATCATCATCGTTTGACCCCCTGGATCACGCGTGACTCCTCCCGTTGCTCCGGGGACTTGCGATATCGTCGTTTTATGTCCCCTATGCCAGTAAACTCCTGCAAAATACGGAAAACACGGAAAAGTGAAAGAAAACAAGAAAACACGAGAAAACGAATAAAAGACGGCGGTAAAATACGGAAAAATACGGAAGAAAACGTGCGCAAATATTTGAAATATAAACGCACGTCAACCGCTCTCTCCTGGAGAGGGCCCCCTCCGACCGACTGACGGACACTTTAGTCAGGCATCTTCAACAGGTTAGTCGCTCTGCTACTTTCAAACCTGCCTTTCGATTCCTCTAGCTCAACTTTTTCGTCTTGCAGGCCACTGCGATGGCCATTGAGGCGCAGCGTCGGGCGGCCCAGGCGTCCAACCTCGAGGAGTCTTTGGCGCGGGAGCGCTTGAAGGCTGGAGCGGCCGAGGTGGCGGCCGAGGTGGCCCGCATGGAAGCTCCGCACTCGCGGCGTCGGGACGATGAGCTCGCCGCTGAGGTGCTGGACATGCATGGGGCGCTGGCCGAATCTCGGCAGTCGGCTCAGTAGGCGGAAGAAGCGTTCCGTCGGGAAAGGGGCAACCTCTGGATGAGATAGGGGCCGTGCGTGAGGCACAGGACGTTCACCCTGCCCGGCTCATCGAGGAAGTGGAGAGAGGGTACGAGGAGGTCGTGAGGCTGCAGATTGCGGAGGCCCTCAGGGACGCCTTTGGCACATACGAGCATCTCTTGGCCTCTGGGATCGTGGAAGTCTTCTGTGACTCTTTCCAGAGGTTCGAGGAGCGCATCCGACTGTCGCATCTCCGACCTCTGCCAGGTCCCGACGACCCTCCTCGCTCCGAGCAAGGCGAGGTGCCGGAGGACGCCTCCTCCCGGGCCCCGGGCCCCTAGGCGGCATTTCTTCCTTTTTGCTCCTCTCCCCCTCCTTTGTTTTGTAATACAAACAATTTGAGATGAGCCACATGGGTGAGCTCAAATATTTCTTAGGTCTCCAAATTCGCCAAATGAACGATGCAATCTTCATCCACCAAAACAAGTACACGGTGGAGTTGCTCAAGCGATTTAGAATGGATAATGCCTCAGTCAAGAAGACTCCAATGAGCACCACGACACATCTTGATAAAGATTCAGGCGGTAAAGATGTAGACATTCGTCTATATCGAGGTATGATAGGTAGTTTATTATATCTTACTGCTAGTAGGCCCGATATTATGTTTGTCGTATGTGTATGTGCTCGTTATCAGTCTCAACCTAAGGAATCTCACTTAGTAGCGGTAAAACGTATTTTCCGTTATTTAAGTTACACTCTCGACTACAGATTATATTATCCAAAGTCCAGCACATATGAGTTAATCTCATATAGTGACGCAGATTATGCGGGATGCAAATCCGACAGGAAAAGTACTAGTGGCACTTGCCATTTTATAGGAAATTCTCTTGTCTCTTGGTTTTCCAAGAAGCCGAATTCCGTATCACTTTTAACCACCGAGGCGGAATATATTGCCGCCGATGCTGCGTGTGCTCAGGTTCTTTGGATGAGACACACTCTTAAAGACTTTGGTATAAACTGTGATACTTGCCCTATCATGGTGGACAACCAAAGTGAAATATGTCTCTCTAATAATCCGGTACACCATTCCCGTTCTAAACACATAGATGTCCGTCACCATTTCTTAAATAATCATGTTGCTAAAAAGGACATCATTTTAGTGTACGTTGAAACCCAGAAGCAAATCGCCGATATTTTCACGAAACCACTCAAGAAGGACTCCTTTGTGCGGTTACGTCGAGAATTGGGGATTATGGGTGAATCCGAGATTTAGGATTCATATCTTCAATAATCTTGCATGATATTAAAATTTTCTTTATATATGCTCATGCTAGATGTGCTGAAATTTTCTGGATTTTGGTTGAATTTTCGAATTTTTTGCTCGAATTATTCATGAACGTCGTATTTAAGATTTTCGATGTTTTATTGGGTAGTATAATGATGTATGAGAGTATTTCGATGTATCGTCCAAGTGCGATTAGGAGAGAACTCAAAATTTCTAAATTTCAAATTTTTGGACTCTCTTAGTCGGTCCAAGTTCATTGACCGACCGACTAGATTCAGTTCTAGTCGGTCAGCGAATGAACTCAGACTGACTAACTCTTGCTCAAAATTTGGCTTCAGTTACTGTTGGCACTTAGTCGGTTCAAGCTCATTGGCCGACCGACTAGATCTCATTCTAGTCGGTCAGCGCTTGAATTGTGACCGACTAAATGCACAGGGGCTGTTGCGTCTTTTGGCATTCCAATCGTTTTTATTCTTGCCCGCACCGATTAGAACTCATTCTAATCGGTGCAAACTTTTCTCCTCAGCCCTAACCCCGTGACTTCTCTCCTTCCTCCGCTGTCCGACTGCCGTTTTCCGACCATCTCCGACCGTCGATCTCCCTCTCTCATCCACCTAGGGTAAAGCTCTCACCTTCTCTCAGCTCCTAGGGTTTCCTTCTAGGTCTAAATTCATTTTCAGTTTGACCTAGGGTTTGTGTTAGGGTTTTAGCTTTCGATTTCTATCGATTTCGTGCGTTGTCCGTGTTGTCTCGTCTCGATTATGGCGAAGACATGTATCCCCATCCGTCCATCTAGTCCATATCCCATGACCATAGAGTCTCCGTCTACGGACCCCCCCTCAATCCAAACGCCGAGCCAAATCGACCCATCCCTCTTCTTCTTCGCCTCCTCTTAGGAAGAAGAGAACTACCGTCGCTAAGCCTAGAGCCACATCTCAACCCAAGCCTAGGAAGCAGATTGTGTCTCCCGCCTCCTTTCATGCTCCCACTCCTCCCGGTGCTTCTGATTCCAACGCCGAGTATATCCACGAGTCTGAGCCTACCGATAGGGCTCCTACTCCTCCTCCTAGATCTAGCACTCATCCATCTAAGGGGAAGGCTCCCATGCCAGTGGGCGGTGTCGATATATCGTTGTGTCGCGATGATTCGTTGTGTCTCGCGGCTTACAACCGTATTGAGCACTGTCCTCTGATATTGGAGCACTTCGTTCAGTTCTCCGATTTCCCTCATATTGCCGATCTTCTTTCCTATATCGGCCTACTTGACTATCTTCGCCATGACCCCAAGGCGAACCCTCACTCGTACCACCGTCTTGTCAAGCTTTTCTATGCGAATCGTGCTCGGGGTCAGTATGACGACACTCACTCCATTGAGACGACTGTCTTGGGGACACCGATTGTCCTCACGGTAGAAATCTTAGGGGAGTTGATAGGTGTCTCATCTTCTGGCCTTCTTCCCGCCGATATCTCCGTGGATGATATCCACGATCTTGACCAGGCGATGCTTGCCGAAATGTTCCATGTTATCCCTCCCGCCATGATTGGTGTCCCTTCAAAATCTTTTAAGCCGAATGCTTGGGTCTTAAATCTTATCCTGAAGTCGTGCCTCCTTCCGAAGTACGGCTCTTCTACCTTGCCCTCCCAGCCGTTCCTCAAGCTGATCTATGCTCTCTTCATGGGGAGCGAGATTAATTGGGCTCGTATCATCCTCGATAAGATAGACTCTTTTGAATGCATTCGCAAGTCCACCAAATCAGCTCACATCCCATACCCTTGCCTTTTGACACTTGTTTTCCGTCGTTTCGGTGTCCCTCTCCCTCCCGATGATGAGCATCCTCTTGGTCCTCCTCTGAATGCGACGGCCGTCAAGAAGTCTCTTGCGGTGCTTCGTCACGTTCAGAAGACGACCCCTTCAGCTTCTGCTTCAGCTGCTTCAGCTCCTCCTCCTACTCCTACTCTCGTTGAGTTTGCTGTTTCCTTGAGACGTGTGGAGTCTCGTGTTTCTCGTTCTGAGGAGATGCCAGCTCGCATCTGTTCTCACTTTGGCATTGAGATTCCTCCGTCTGTTTCTGACGATGAGGAAATGGATGAGGCTGAGCTCCAGGAGCTTGTTGGATCTGCTGCTCGTGCCCCAGAGGGTACATCTGCTGCTACTGCTACTTCTGCTGGTGCTCCCGAGAGCACACCTGCTGCCACCATTCCTTCGGTGTATACTTCGTCTGGTGCTCTCGAGGCCACTCCTGTAGCGACTCTCCCGTCTGTGGACACTCCTGTTGACCCAGTGACCACCACTCCTTCTGCAGAGCCTGCTGCTGCTGCTGACCCTGCCTCCACCTCATGAGCTTGCGTTGGAGGACTCTCCCTATGCACATTGGATGATATATTTTGTAGTGAGAGTGTGGGGTAGGATAGTTGGTGGTTATGGATTTTTGATATTTTTGGATGTTATATTATGATTTTTGATGTATTTTTGATGTTTTGATGATATACTTCTGTTGTATGATCATTTTGATGTCTGTGACATATGTTGTATGATGTGCTCCGATCTGTCGATCGTTATTATGTATGTTGTCAGATGTATCCATTTTGTTATATATATATACATCGTGTTGACTTTTACTTCAGTGTGCACATTATTTTGTTTGTCTCTGATGTTGACTTCGTCGCTCGACGACTTTCTTGATTTAATAGAAATTATTTCTATGAAAACATAGAATTGTTTTCCATGCACTTAATTCATCAAGAATGTTGATATTGGAGAGTATGTTAAATAACTCAATACGTGAAATTAATTTGAGTTTTGATGATTTTATTTTTCGATTATCGACTATGATCTCGTTCGCACGCTTTGATTTACTTCGTATTTTCCTTTGGTGTCATTTGGACCGTGGTCGTATTCTACGACTCCCGTGCTTTTATTTGTAGCCATTGTTGTTGTCGTTGATCTCCTCCCACTTTTTTTTGCTAATGCCAAAGGGGGAGAGAATTAATAATGACAATGTGCTAAATGATAATTTAAAGCACTTTTCCGAGAATCTAATTTGATATGTTAGATTCAGGGGGAGTTAAGATATAAAAATGGATTTAGATCCTAAATTTTGATAATTGGATTCACATTTTATACTTTCCTCGTCTGCTTGATGCTTATGATTATTATTTAATATGGAATTAACGTGTCATCAATGCAGGGAGAGTAAGTAAATTACATTTGAATCATTATTTTTTATTATTGTTTATGTTGGTTTGTCATCACCAAAAAGGGGGAGAATGTTGAGTATTGATTCCCCGGATTTGGTTTTGATGATGAACAAACATAAATATCGTGAACTAACTCTTTGTGAGCGCAGTTATGGAGATCGTCGTCAAATTTCTATGAACATCAAAAGCGACGTCTCGAGACTTCTCAAAGCGCGTGATCGTGTGCTTGAAGCTTCGTTGAAGCTCAAGGACCATTATTGAAGTCAAGAGATTCGAATCGAAGCATTTGAAGACAGTTCGTCAAGTTTTATTTATAGTCTTCTAGCTTCGTTTTGTAGAATGTTAAGTCTTGAGTAGGTCTTACGTTTTAATCTTCATAACGCTCATATCTTAGAGCTAGGATATTATTAGAAGCCCATAGAAACTTTACCGAAGCTTCACGCTTCATTTCGCGGCTTCTTGTGCATGTTAGTTGGTTCAAGAAGAAGAACCAACCGACTAGATGGCAATCCAGTCGGTCGGCAATCCTTCTTGAACCGACTAGAATGCCTTGTTCAAATTCAGCTCTTTACTATTTACAGTTAGTCGGTCCAAGAAGGTTCACCGACCGACTAGTTGTGAAACTAGTCAGTTGGGAATCCTTCTTAGACCGACTAGTTGTGTGTTCAGTTTGTCAGCCTGAGCTACTGTTTATCATTAGTCGGTCTAAGTACAATTGTCGACCGACTAGTTGAGAAACTAGTCGGTTGGAATTTTTTCTCAGACCGACTAGTTCAACTTGTATTCAGCCTATATGATTTCATCTCTTAGTCGATCAAAGAACACTCACCGACCGACTAGTTGTGAAACTAATCGGTTGACAAGTCTTCTTAGACCGACTAGTTCTCTATCTTCTGAACTTCACCTTTTGGCTGTTCTCCAGTTAGTCGGTTCATGTTGATTCACCGACCGACTAGTTGAGAAACTAGTCGGTCAGTGATCCTTCTTTGACCGACTAGTCTGCTTCAGAATAGAGCCGTCGGAGCATTAAATGCCACGATTTTTGCTCTCTCTTTCCTCTATCCTATATATACTTGAAGAGCTGCTTTCATAGCATTCAAGGCTGATATTTATTGAAGTTTAAGCATTAATTCTCATTTCCAAGCTCATTCATTTCTCAAGAATCTCTCTCTCACTCTTATTTCCAAAGAGAGATTCATATTGATTGTGAGCCATTCAAGCCAAGAGCTTGATCCAAGGTCACCAACATCTTCCTAGGCCTTCATTGCTGGTCAACATCTTGGAGCTAGGGTTTAATGCCTTCATCTTCCCCAAAATCCTCCTTGCCCTAAAATCGTAAGTTTTACTCAAGGCATAGGGTTTTATGGTAAGCATTTCTTATTTCATTTACATTGCTATTGTAAGTGTTTTACTCTCGGTTGTGAGAGTTTGTGTGTGATCCCGGTTTGTGGGAGTCACATTTTCATTTGTGTATGATTTGATCTTGTAGAGGTTTTCTACAAGTATTTCATAGTGCAAATTTGAGTTAGAGGTTTCTAACTCAAGTAGCCGGAGGGGATCCGGGTGTTTGGGACGTAGGATCACCGGGAACAAGTCGGGGAGACTTGGGTGGATCCGAACCCGTTATATCGTCTGTTTGCGATTGCATTTCTTTGTTGTCAATATTTACATTTCCGCATTGTTGGTTGAGTTTTCAAGGTAATTAGGAATTATCTTCTTAATTGTTTTAAAGTACTATTCACCCCCCTCTAGTACTTATGCAGTAGCTATCAGGGCATTACAAGTTGCCCCCAGCCTTACGGTCGATCGGGTCAGCTGGTCAGCGGGGGGAGCTACCCCTTGGCGTATGACCAACCTAATGTCCCACCTGCTGGGGGAGTTGCCCCCCAGCCTTACGGACGGGCTCGATGATCCGCCTGCTGGGGGAGTTGCCCCAGCCTCACGGTCGATTAGGTCGGCTAGTCAGCGGGGGGAGCTATCCCTCGGCTTATGACCAACCGATTGTCCCGCCTGCTAGGGGAGTTGCCCCAGTGTTACGGACGGGCTCGATAATCGGCCTGTTGGGGGAGTTGCCCCTAGCCTTACGGTCGATCGGGACGGCTGGTCAGCGGGGGGAGCTACCCCTCAGCTTATAACCAACCGATTGTCCCGCCTGCTGGGGGAGTTGCCCCCAGCCTTACGGACAGGCTCGGTGATCGGACTGCTGGGGGAGTTGCCCCCAGCCTTACGGTCGATCGGGTCGGATGGGCAGCTAGGGGAGCTACCCCTCGGCTTATGACCAACCGATTGTCTCGCGTGCTAGGGGAGTTGCATCCAGCCTTATGGACGGGCTCGGTGATCGGCCTGCTGGGGGAGTTGCCCCCAGCCTTACGGTCGATCGGATCGGCTGGCCAACGGGGGGAGATACCCCTTGGCTTATGACCAACCGATTGTCATGCCTGCTGGGGGAGTTGCCTCCAGCCTTACGGACGGGCTCGGTGATCGGCCTGCTGGGGGAGTTGCCCCCAGCCTTACAGTCGATCGCGTCGTCATTCTCTCCCGGGGAGTGACTTCCTGCCTGCTCTGCGATCGATCGCCCAGCCAAATAAAGTGAGAGAGACAGAGCTGTACTAACATAGTTCTCTTTCCAGTCCTTGAACCCGGCTGTACATTTGGAGGAAAACAAAAAACGAAGGAGGCGAGGGCAAGCTAGCCTTGCCCAGGCGAGGCGGTTGCTTATCGTCCCGTCCGCTCACTCGATGATGCGCATGGCCGCCTGGACCACATTCACCTTCTTCCCCTTGTCCAATTACTTGGATGTCCCTTCCCCGGGGGTGGGGGCTGAGTCGTAGGCGAAATTCTTCAAGTGGCCCGACTGACTAGCTTCTCTATATCCTTCTTTAGATGCCAGCAGTCGTCGGTGTTGTGGCCATTGTCCTTGTGATACTTGCAGTATTTCTCCTCGTCCCTTCCGCCTCTCTTCATCCTCGGAGGCAGCCTGCTAATGCGCCCCTCCTTTTGGGCGTGCGCGAGGACGACGTCCGGGGTGGTGTTCAGCTTGGAGGGTCGTGGATCCTCCCTGCGCTGCTTTCCATTGGCCCTCTTCTCCTGCCGATGCTCGTCAGGGCCGCGGTGCTCACTCTCATCGCACTTGGATCCCCGCCTGGCCCCTGTTGCGTGGCTTCCGTCATCCACGGCCAGTGCCTCTTCCGTCAGCATGTAGCGTTCCACCCGGGCTATGACGCTGGCGAGGTCTTTCGGAGGATCATTGTGCAGTGACTTTTTCAGGCCTCTATGTCGGAGCCCTTTCTTCAGGGCCGTCTTGAGGGCCAGCTCGGGACAGCTCTCCATGTTCAATCGCTCCGCGTTGAAGCGACACATGTAGTGCCTCAGAGTTTCTCCGGGACCCTATACCACATTGAACAGGAGTTCAGAGTCTGGCTTTACCTGACGCCCGACCATGAATTGTTTGCAGAACTGTTGGGAGAGGTCCTCGAAGCTGTCAATGGAACAGTTGGGGAGACTATGGTACCAACTCCGGGCCGCTCTCCGGAGGGTGGAATAAAAGCATCTGCATAGTAGGGTGTCGTCGGCCCCCTGGAAAGCCATGACCCCCTCATAGTCCATCACATGGTCTTCTGGATCACCTGTGTCGTTATACTTCTCCAATGTCGGCACCTTGAATCTAAAGGGTACCCGCGCCTTCGTTATCCTTCAGGATAGCAGACAACGGTCGCCTCTGGCGCCCACCGGGCGCCCTCTTGTGCTCACACAGTGGTTGCCTGGTCGCGGGGAGCGAGCGGCGTCACGCCGGGGGCTCTCCTGAGTCCCTGCCGAGCTGGGGGCGGGAGTTGATCGGCGGGCGTTCCTCTTCTCTGTCCGGTATTCTCTCTTATCCAGCCTTAACCGACGGGGACTTTCGCCTCGAAGGGGCCGGTCCTCCGGGGTTCGGCGATCGATCGGTAGCCGATTTGTCGAGCCTGGTCGCCGAGACGAGGCAATAACCGATTTGCCTTCAGCTTGCTCGAGGCACATCCCGTCTCCCTCGCGAAGCGAGGTGGGAGTGGGGGATCGCACCGGGACGAAGCCCTGCATGGTAAATCGCCGCTCTAGGTTGGTTGCTCCGTCCCCGTGGTAGGTGACCACGACGGACCGTATAGGTTGGCGGTCCCCTCCCCGCTGGTGGGCCCCTTCCGTCCCATCTCCCTGGATGGACGGGTTACCGACGAGCTGTTGAATCGTGGCGACCAACGCTGGAGGTTGGCATTGGTTTCCTGGGCGAAGAGACGGAGCTGCTCCTGGGTTACCGATCAGGAGTCACCTATCCCCTCGGTGGTGTGGCTGTACTGGTTCTCGGGAGGGAGTAATCACCCTCCTCGTGGATGGGAGGAATGTGTTGGAAACAACGATCTAGGATTTATGGTTTGATAATGACAAACAGTTGTGAACGATCTGATGTGTGTATTAAGTATTTGCAGGATTGGTGAGAACGTAAATTAATGTGTTGGACAAATTACTAGGCACAAAGCAATGGGACTTGGTCAAAGAGCTATACACAAAGCAAATTGGACTTGAAAATAATATGGGATAAGATGAGGAGAGATCAATCTGGAATTTGACCAAATCAATTATCAAGATATGCATCTATCTATTTCCTATTCCTATCATCAATCAAATCTCAAATTGCTTGGCTCATTCCTATCCATTATAGGACTACCTCTTAGCTGCACTAATCATAGCCCTTAGATTTGATCTTGTGGCAACAACCCCTTCTCATATTAACTCCCCCAGCCTCCTAATATAAAGCATCTTTTTACTAGGGCTAAGAAGGCGTGTCGGCCACACAAAAATTTTCGAAGACCATATCTATCATCACAAGAACCTCAAAGAGCCGCACGCAACAAAAAAAGGCTGGACTCCTATGCATCCAAAACTCAAAGCAAGAGAGGGGCGGCACACTCTTCTTTGCAAATAATCAACAGCGCCGGATAATTTTTGGTTTTGCACGAGGCAACGAAAAAGAGAATCATCAACATGCTGTCGAATTGAGAGAGAGAGAGGCCATCACGTTTTGGGTTGATGATCGATAAAATTTTGAGGAGGCGCCGAAATTTTGTGCTGCACAAAATTCTTGAAGATCACAATAGCCGGCCATATTAAAACGCCAAGCATTCAAAAAGCATGCTGTCGATTTTCTTTAGGATTATTTTTTAATGCTTGACTTTTTTTTATGATGCAGGTTAAATCATTCAAAAAGGGGGGGCTTGAAGAGCTCTCATGTGGTGGGAGGAGGTAAGTGCTTTAGTTTGCTTGTTTTTAAATCTCTCCACTTACCTTGTTGTTGATTGCAGGCACATGTTGAATAATTAACTAAAAGAAAAAGTAAGTGCATGCAACAATTTGATTGAAGCACATGTTGGTGGGAGAGAGAAACAGAGAAAGGACAAAATAGGTATGAGCCAGCATTAAGAATTCACAAAAGCAAGGTTGCACCAAAAGAAGAGCCAGCACAAGGTTGAATTGGGTACAAAAGGCAAGAGGAGAAAAATAAACGGCACCCTCTCCCACGCAAATACCAAGACAGCATCAATCAACAAAGAAAAGCTGCAACTTTGTGTTTTCTCCAAGCAAAAACATCCCACTGCCGTGAAGATTTGCATGCTGTGAGATGAACATGATGCAGTGAGACTTGCCTTGCTAGCCGAGACTTCAAGCATCATCCAAGAGCAATAGGCGTGACTTAAATCAGAGAGTACATGTCAGATCATATCTGACCAAGCGCTGATTGACAGAGACAACTACACGGACACGAACTGAGCTTTTCTGAACTCTTTACTCTTTATATTCGTGTATTAGTGTGTTGATCTCTTTAGGTGAAACTTTACATTCTATTTACTTTTTGGTGACCTGACGACTTAGGGAGTCGTCACGGAGGGAGAGCATCTGACTAGATTGATAGTGTAGAGCACGTGGTATGCGTACGAGCTAGGTGAGAGTAGATTTGGGATCTTGACTCATTGTAGCTGTACTTGATTACATATCTATCTAGTAGTTGCTTTCGGGGGCTGGAGTAGGTCGTGGGGACGACCGAACCAGGGTATATCTGTGCGTATTCTGTGATTGCTATTTTATCACCATGTCTGTGCTTATAACTGCGTGGGATTTCTCGTGGGTTGCACGAGAATTTTTAGTAGCCTATTCCCCCCCTCTAGGCTACGATCCAGATCCAACAAGTGGTATCAAAGCCAGTTTAGAGGATCTAGTCTAGATTTTTAGATGACCATGAATATATCTGATTGTGCTTTTGTTGAAGGTCAGTCTGTAGCCCGTCCCCCTAAGTTTAACGGTGTAGACTTTGCTTATTGGAATGCTAGGATGAATATCTATTTAGTGTCTGTTGATTATGATGTGTGGGATATTGTTGAAAATGGTTATAGTTTACCCACTATTAAAATTGAAGACACTGTTATGATTAAGCCTAAAGACAAGTGGGATTTAGCTGATAAGAAACTTTATACTCTTAATGGTAAAGCTATGAATGTGCGTATATGCTCTCTTGATAAATCTGAGTTTAATCGTATCTCACATTGTCTAACTACGCAGGAAATCTGGCATACTCTGGAGGTGACACATGAGGGAACATCGCAAGTAAAGGAATCCAGACTTGTGTTGCTGAGCACTGAATATGAGAGCTTCTGCATGCTACCAACAAAATCAGTTAAAGACATGTTTGCGAGGTTCACAGACATCGTCTACAAATCCAGTTCCCTCGGTAAGCCATACTCTAGCCATGAACAGGTACGAAAGATCTTAAGGGTGCTACCAAGTTCGTTCAGGCCTAAAGTCACCGCTATTCAAGAAGCTAATGACTTATCAATAATGAAAGTGGAGGACTTGATAGGCAACCTAATGTCACACGAGCTTGAGTTGCAGAGTATAGAAGCCAGAGAGAAACCTGAAGAGAAGACCAAAGCTTCCACACCATTAGCTCTTCAAGCTAACGATAACGATCTTGATGAAGAGCAAGCCCTAATGGTCAGAAACTTCAGGAGATACATTCAGACTGATCAAGGAAGAGCTGAGATGGGAAAAAGGTTCATTCGTTCTAATAATTCTAATTTTGGTAGAAATTCCTATGATCAGAAAGCTATTAATAGAAGTGAATGTTTTAAATGCAGGAAGAAAGGGCACCACATAAAAGATTGCCCACAACAACACACAGCTCAAGTTGCAAAAGGAAAAACGAAAGTGCTGACGTGGGACATGGATAGCGAAGCTGAGGAGGAGGATGAGGAAAATGAAGCCCACTCCTGCATGGCATTGATGGCCAAACACAGTGAGGTAGAATCTCCCACTAAAGCTGAATTCTTAGAAATCTGTAAAGGAATGCAACATAGAATTGATGAGCTAGAAGCTGATGTGGAATGTTATAGGAATGATAATTTTGATATGCAACAAACTGAGTATGACATGTCTATAGAAATGAAAAATATTAAACAAGAGCTTGTTGCATGCAAATCTACCATTACTATGTTAGAAAAAGAGAAAGCTAGCTTGCCTGAAAAAATTGATTGTCTTTCATGTCCCTTTTTATTAAAGGATATTAGCATGTATAAGCTTGATAAGATAAAGCTTGAAACTGAAAATGAATTGCTTTCTGAAAAGATTAACATGCTAAATCTTGAACTTAAAGAAAAAATGAGGGATTTTGAAAATAAAGAAGAGGAAAACAAGCAAGCTTTCATTAGTAAATGCACTTTGCTTGTGAACGAAAATGATCATTTAAAATCCAAAGTTGCTAGTTTAGAATTGTCATTAAAGAGATTTTCCATTGGTAAACAAAATTTGGACATTATACTTGGAAATCAACTTTATGGCAATAATAGACGAGGACTAGGATATGGTTCTAAAGATGTTGGAAAATCAAAATATAGAAAAGTTCACATTGAATCAACAAAGGTTGAAAACTTTCATGCTAAGTGCTTTACATGTGGATGCATTGGTCATACTTCGTATCATTGCAAATATAGGAACAAAAACATTAAGTTCAAACAAATATAGGTTCCTAAATCTTTGATGACTGACGTGAGTGGACCTTGTTGGATTCCAAGGTCACACACGACACCTCTTTTGTAGGTGGATGTAAATTTGGCGAGGAGCGATAAATTGACAGTCTCAATATTTTAGCTCCTTAGTCAAATAGCGACGCGAAGGTATATCTCATTCTGTGGACTTAATGCATACATTCATAGCATTTTTTTAACATTTTTTGTGTTCTTGGATTTATTTTGTTTTTGTTTGCTTAATTGTTTTTAGTGTGCTTTTTAGTTCATTATAAAACCAAAAAAAATGAAAAAGACAAAAGCAAAAAAAAAAGAGATTATTGCATATCTTACTCTTTGCATCATTCTAGTGATATAAATGAATGATGATCATATCCTTGTAGAATGTGTAGTATTATTATCATGGCTACATGCGTATGTTTTATTTCTTAATAGCCATGCCAAGTTCGATGAATTGATAATATGATTTCTACACCTACTTTCACTTCCACGAATATTAGACTATGTCGTACTTTTGGAGATACTATTTATGAACATTGGAAAGTGAATGTAGGATGATTATTAACTGAAAAATCTAAGGAATATGATGTGATTTGCCATGAATAAAAATTGAGCACAAAACAAAGGAAATGAATGTGAAAAAAAATGAAAATTGCTCCGTATGAAAAATGGATACAATTCATGGCAAATACACTACCCACGAGTATCCAACATAAGCTTTATGGGTAAACTTTAGCGTTGGTGTTTTTACTCGTCAAGCAATGTCACCCCCACATCTAAGAGTCCTTTTAGGCTATGTTTTGGGGTATGAGATCTTGAACTCATCTTTGATGAGGTGGGAAAAATCAATCCTAGGTGATACAAAGTTATTTGGAAAATGTTGGATTGATTTGGTTGAATTTGTAAAAGTATCTCCCTTTGTACTTCTTTGTTTAATAATTGCACTTACACGATGGTGTTGAATCCTAATTATCATTATCGTTGGATTTGAAGTGCTAATTATAGAATAACGACATGCAAATGCTAGTTATAATTAATAATGCCCTCTTTTTGCATGTGATATGTTTTCATCTTCAAGAATACACTTTTGATGATGACAAAGGGTGTAATGGTCTGTTTTCATCAATATGCGTGTTTTACCTATTAAGCTATTTTTCGTCCGGAGTTTTATGATTTCAAAAATTCTTATAAAAATATTTTGAAGTATCGGAGTAGTTATAGGGTATTTTAGTAAGTTCAGATTTCATCGAATACCTCTAAATAATCAGATAAAAATTCATTTTCAATTATTACCGTTTTGGCTTAATGAATTAATTTTCTATACAAATATCGTCAAAACGTTTTCAAACTTCTACGGTATCATCTTATAATCATTTAGGTCTTCTCACATTAATTTCGTAATTTTTCGACAACAAATCAGTAGAGAACCCGTTAACCCGCTTTCTAAACGTTTTGGCCCACGACTCGTATTTTCGTATCTCAAATCGCGAATCGGACTTCGTATTCACGGTCCTCGTGACGATACGAACCCGTGGGTATGTTTTTGTAATTTTTCGGACACGTTTACTAGTAGGGGCAAAATCGTAATTTTGTTACAAATTTTACCGTCACTAATTACCTTACCTAATTACTAATTACACTAACCTAATTACTAATTACCCTAACATGACTAACATGTGAAAGAGACAACGGTTCATATTTTTCAAAAAGCTAATTAAATGCAAATCTTATCTAAATCTTACTTTTGACTAAGTTTTAAATGCTTAATTAAACAATTATTTGCTTAACCCTATTTAAACCCCCCTAACCCATCTCCTTCCTCACAAAATCCCCCTCCTCTACGGTGAAACTCCGGCCATCTTTCTGGCGAGCTCCTCCCCACCTCCGGTGAGCCTCCTCCTTCATCATCTCCTTCATCCTCATCCCTTCCTCCATTCCTCTTTAAAACCCAACAAGCAAAACCCATGAAACCCACCATGGCCACCTCCACCATGGTCAACTCCGGCGAGCTCTTCCTCTCCGGCAACCAACTCATGGCATTCCTCCTCTCTCCCTTGATTCTATCCACCGCCATTAATCTCTCCCTCTCTCCATTATTGTGCAAATCAAACCACAAAAACAAAAAAAAACAAACAAAAACTGGGCATTTGTTTTCGGCCGGCGGCCGGCCGGCGACGGCCAGGTGGCCGGCCACCACCTGGGCCACTCCCCCCTTGGTCCCTTGCTCCTCCTTGCTCCACCATGGATCACTTACAAGAAGATAAATGAAGATGATGAAAGTTAGGGAAAAAAAAAGAAGAAAACAAAGTTCACAGTTCTGTGAAATAGGGTGGAGGTTTGTGAATGAAAAATGTGAAGGAGAAAATTTTGTGAAGGGAGTTAAAAAGAATAGGATTAGGAAAGGGGAAATATTTTTTTTGTTAAGATTTTTGGTTAAGCTTTTAGGAATTATTTTATTTGTATGTGTATTTTTTTCATACGTATACGTGCACGTACGTACATGCACGTAGTACAGACTTTGTAATTTTGGTTATATATTAATAAAATATGGGTGCGTGCGTGTGGTGTTTGTAGGTAGGCATTCCGGGAAAACACCGACTCCCGGACGCGGTACGAGACCCGCCCAAGGAACCGGATTACAACCGGTCACGACTACAGGCAAGTAAATACCGTATATATGTGTGTTGCAAGTAATTACCGGGTATATGCACGTATCTACCGTATATGTACTTGTTGTACTTGTGCTCATTGTATTGTTGAATGTTCAAAGTGAAGGGCCTATAAAGCCATACGGATACGGATACGGTTAATGTGATACCACACGGGTTTTGGGGTAGCCTTGAGCTACGAAGTGTGCGGGAGTGACCTGGTCCACCCTTATTAGTTAAGCTGTACCATCACCCGGCAGGGGATGGTAGGTAGAGATTCCACGAGTTGCTCCGTGGGATGGGTGCACTTCGAGTTGCATATCGTGCACTCGGGCTAAGGCTGATGCACTAGCTTGTTTGTTACTATGCTACTATTGTTGACTGTTCTACTGACTAAGTCGAGACTACTCGAAGGTGGCAGAGCGGCGTAATAACAAGCGGTCTTAAATTACAACCGAATCAGTGTCTAGGAAGGAATGGGAAGGGGGTTGGTCAACCAAAGGACTTGTCCTGCGGTCATTGAAGTGACCTGTGCCTTCAAGCCCTGACTGACTGGCTGATTTGGAAGTTAAGTTAGACTTCTTATTATTAGGCATGCCTACACTATTGGATAGTCAAGCGACGTTTGTTACCTCTTGTTCGTTCATTACATTTCCTACCTTTACTTTATGCTGGTCTTTACTTGCCGCTTAGCGCTGACATGTATTTCATTGTTTTTTGAAATGCATGTCAGACTACGAGCCGACGGAGTACGTGGAGTATTACACTGAAGACGATCCCGTAGACCAGGGATCAAAGGACGTTACTGAGCCCGCACCTACAGAGGAGTAGGAGTTTCCGATTCAACCACAGCATCCACTTGATTTCATCGTCAGTGTGCTTTCCTTACCATCGTCAGTGTGCTTTCCTTATTGCCAGTGTGCTATTTACTTCCGAGTGATGTACTTTACTTTTCTGTCGAGTCGATGTAGGCCGTACTATAAGGCCCAGTCCTGTACTACTTATCATCTATTGGGATAATAAAGATGTTGTGTGTTGTTTCTCTGAGATTGCATGACAAGAACCTGTCCTTCAATGGAATTACTACAGACGCTTATTGTGCATCGAACAAGGAAGAAAAAAAAATTCCTCCTTGTTTTATGTACAAGCGGACCTTCGTCGCGTCCTCGCTCCCGGGTATTTTGGGAAGCGGGGCGTGACAAAGGGGGAGAAAACAAGTGTTGAAAGATTTGTGGTATCAATGTTGGTTCAAAATACGGTATTATTGATTGTAGGGGGAGCAATGAAAATACATGAGAATGGGTGAGAATGGGGAGCTTGGAAAAGGGGGGAGCATGCTAATTATATTGTTATATTGTGCATGCTAGTAATGTCTGATATCATCTCATTGAATATATCATATTGCATTACATCATTTACATCGTTCATCACACGTCACACACGTACACTTATTTGTGCAAATCCTTTATGGGTTTGTCATCATCAAAAGGGGGAGATTGTTGGAAACAACAATCTATGATTTATGGTTTGATGATGACAAACAGTTGTGAACGATCTGATGTGTGTATTAAGTATTTGCAGGATTGGCGAGAACGTAAATTAATGTGTTGGACAAATTACTAGGCACAAAGCAATGTGACTTGGTCAAAGAGCTATACGCAAAGCAAATTGGACTTGAAAATAATATGGGATAAGATGAGGAGAGATCAATCTGGAATTTGACCAAATCAATTATCAAGATATGCATCTATCTATTTCCTATTCCTATCATCAATCAAATCTCAAATTGCTTGGCTCATTCCTATCCATTATAGGACTACCTCTTAGCTGCACTAATCATAGCCCTTAGATTTGATCTTGTGGCAACAACCCCTTCTCATATTAACTCTCCCAGCCTCCTAATATAAAGCATCTTTTTACTAGGGCTAAGAAGGCGCGTCGGCCACACAAAAATTTCCGAAGACCATATTTATCATCACAAGAACCTCAAAGAGCCGCACGCAACAAAAAAAAGGCTGGACTCCTGTGCATCCAAAACTCAAAGCAAGAGAGGGGCGGCGCACTCTTCTTTGCAAATAATCAACAACGCCGGATAATTTTTGGTTTTGCACGAGGCAACGAAAAAGAGAATCATCAACATGCTGTCGAATTGAGAGAGAGAGAGGCCATCACGTTTTGGGTTGATGATCGATAAAATTTTGAGGAGGCGCCGAAATTTTGTGCTGCACAAAATTCTTGAAGATCACAATAGCCGGCCATATTAAAACGCCAAGCATTCAAAAAGCATGCTGTCGATTTTCTTTAGGATTATTTTTTAATGCTTGACTTTTTTTTATGATGCAGGTTAAATCATTCAAAAAGGGGGGGCTTGAAGAGCTCTCATGTGGTGGGAGGAGGTAAGTGCTTTAGTTTGCTTGTTTTTAAATCTCTCCACTTACCTTGTTGTTGATTGCAGGCACATGTTGAATAATTAACTAAAAGAAAAAGTAAGTGCATGCAACAATTTGATTGAAGCACATGTTGGTGGGAGAGAGAAACAGAGAAAGGACAAAATAGGTATGAGCCAGCATTAAGAATTCACAAAAGCAAGGTTGCACCAAAAGAAGAGCCAGCACAAGGTTGAATTGGGTACAAAAGGCAAGAGGAGAAAAATAAACGGCACCCTCTCCCACGCAAATACCAAGACAGCATCAATCAACAAAGAAAAGCTGCAACTTTGTGTTTTCTCCAAGCAAAAACATCCCACTGCCGTGAAGATTTGCATGCTGTGAGATGAACATGATGCAGTGAGACTTGCCTTGCTAGCCGAGACTTCAAGCATCATCCAAGAGCAATAGGCGTGACTTAAATCAGAGAGTACATATTGTCAGATCATATCTGACCAAGCGCTGATTGACAGAGACGACTACACGGACACGAACTGAGCTTTTCTGAAATCTTTACTCTTTATATTCGTGTAATAGTGTGTTGATCTCTTTAGGTGAAACTTTACATTATGTTTACTTTTTGGTGACCTGACGACTTGGGGAGTCGTCACGGAGGGAGAGCATCTGACTAGATTGATAGTGTAGAGCACGTGGTATGCGTACGAGCTAGGTGAGAGTAGATTTGGGATCTTGACTCATTGTAGCTGTACTTGATTACATATCTATCTAGTAGTTGCTTTCGGGGGCTGGAGTAGGTCGTGGGGACGATCGGACCAGGGTATATCTGTGCGTATTCTGTGATTGCTATTTTATCACCATGTCTGTGCTTATAACTGTGTGGGATTTCTCGTGTGTTGCACGAGAATTTTTATTAGCCTATCCCCCTCTAGGCTACGATCCAGATCCAACAGAATGTGCCTCGAGCCGTTGCAGACTGATTCCATTCCGATGGTTTTGACGTGGGCTTTGCTCGTTCCCACAGATGGCACCAGATGTTTATGGGTGTTTTCTCACCACAGAATCGTTGACCAACGACTTGACCGTCAACGTGGTCAAGGGATCAGTTGGGATCCCTTGGTTCCTCCGAACGTACGTATTCCCGATGAGGTCGCGCGGAGCCCCTCTACGGCATGGTAAGCGGGTCCCTTGGACTGTTGAGGGCCTCGGGTAGCGGGGTGCAGAGGGGTAGCCTTGGCACCTAGGTGAACGCTCGACCTCGGTCAATCAAGTGCCGAGGGGTAGCCTCGGTGCCCTGATTTTCGCTCGGTCTCAGTCGATGCTCGCTAGTGGCGAGCGGGCTTGTTCCACGCTGATGGGTATCCTCTGTGCCTTGGTTCCGCTTCTTCCTAGACAGACAAAGAAACTCATCAGGGGGGCCGGACCTTGGTCCGGCCAAGTCCCTTCCGATGCCTAAGTCAGAACGGATCTGAGTGATGCTTGGGGGGATCTGTACGGCTCGAAAGGAGGCCGGCACACGTATCCTTGGACCGAGCTATGGGAGGGAATATAATGGCGGAAAGCAAGGTCTGTTAATTGAATACATCCGTTGTCGATACCGGGGATTCTATCCTCTTCTCGGTTGCCTCTGCAGTCACTTTATAGGGTTTTGCCCACGATTGCCCCCAATCCACGTCCCCTGACTGTTCCCCACTCACGCCCCGCGATCCGCCTCCATAGAGGCGCCTGCATGCGTCGTGGGGGAGTCGATTAATGGGCTCCTTAATGGTCATTAAGGTGCCATATTTTTAGGGGAACGGTTATCTCCCGCGAGCGTGGGCTAATCGCATGTTCGCCGGGTCACGGCGGGTCCGACTCCGATTTCTTTCGTGGGCCTCGTCGGTTGGGCCAAATCCCATTCGTGGGCCTCGCGCTCTTGGCCTGGGTTCGGGCCTCTTGCTCTTGGGATTCTCCAAAATAGTCGTATCAATTTCCATTATTTTCAAGCTTGTCATTATTTTTCCATCATACCCAAACGCCTCCTCGTTCTTCCCGATAGTTACGAATTTGCAATTGGTCTTTTTTTACTTTACCCCATTATGTTTTTCATTTTGATTCTGCGTTTTTTGTATTTTAACAACTGTTTTTTTCCCTTTCACATCCAGATGATACACACGCTATGCTTCTGTGTTTATTTCAACTTCGTGCGGCCCCTCATCCTGAATGTGGATTTGTTTTGGTTTCTTGTGTGTTTCTTACAGGTATTTTTTTGATCTATCGGAAAGTAGGAAACATGGGTCGAGGAATATGAGTACACCCGTCTTAATCGCTTAACTCCAAACACGTAGAAGTCATGTATCTATCAAAGCCTTAAAAGTTGAAAAATAAAGAAAATTACAAGGAACATGAAACAGTAGAAAAATAAAGAAAATTAAGCCGGTAACTGTGTGTTTCTTACCGGTATGTGGGTCCCCGTTTTCTCTCTTTTCCGTTGCGTTTGGGTCCGTGTGTGTTTCACCAGTATTTGGGAGTTCAAATTTAAATTCCAGCCCAGTTTGCTACCAACCCTAATTCTACTAGCCGTCCCCCAAATTGCCCCCTCGCCGCCGCCGCCGCCGCCCCGGCGCCCCCAGCCGGCTCTCGCCATGGTTACAAAGAAATGCTTCAGGAGGCAAGATCGGCAACCGGCCTCTTCGTATCCGGCGACGGCGCCACCGACCGCGCCGCCCTCGAGATCCGAACGCTCCACTGCTTCATCATCATCCTCTTCTTTTTCCCGAGGGGTACCCCCTTTCTATGTGTGTGTCCCCTCTTTTCTCCTTATATATATAACCTAAAAGAAGAAATAATTTCTGATATGTAGATCTTGTTGTTCGAGTGGTGGTTGATCAAATCCGACACCGATGCTGGCGGCAAGAGATTGGCGGTGGCCGGATTTAATGCTCAAGGGTAAAAGCACACACCTTTTAAATGAAATTTTTCGGGGAAAAAACTCTTTACCCTGAAAGGCGCTCATTTTTATGTTTCTTCTTCTTATTCTTCTTTTGTACAAGGAGAGACGCACTTACGAAGTTCACTTCTGCTCCGATTGTGAAGCGTTTCGATCCATTCACCGTCGAGACAGCTGATGGGATCAACCTGAGGCTCCAGGGAGGCATCAACAAATCACGCACTCATAAAAACGGCATCCCTCCAGAGGTTTGCTATTGCCATCAACTATTTTTATGATTAATCACCAAAAGCGTCGCGCATTGTTATACATTTCTAATCTGTTTGTGATATAAAAGGTTTCACGATATTTCTCTGTTGGATTTCCTTGGAACTGGGATTCCTATTCTCTCGGAGGCTTCGAGAACAATCCCCCTTCTTCAACCATGCCGATGGATTCTCCGGGGATTAACATGGGAAGCGAGTTTCTGAGCCACTTAGGTGCATTATTTGATATCTTCAGATCCAGGTATGATGCTTCGTTAGATGGCAATTTGAGTACTTGTGCTCCCCCAAGGCCCGGTGGTATTTGTGGTGATAGGATCAGACAGGATGCCGGAGGGAATATGAATGGTCATGCTGCAGAAGCAAGTCGTTTAGGAAAGAGATTGCATTATGGAGTTCGGGGCAAAAAATCGGAAAGTGGGAATGGAGTTGTCATGAGCCATGTTTATCCATTAACTGTTAATGGAAATTGTGTTGGACAGGAAGAGGCAGCACAGGGAATGCAGGGCGAAACTTTGTTGCAAAAAGGAACTAAACTTGAGAATGACATCAATTTGGGCAAGTCAGCAGCAGCAGAATTAGATACGGTTGCTCCAGTTGATCATTTACCAAGTGATAAAGAAGACAATTCAAATGATGAAAGCACTACCAGTGCAACAGATTCCAACATTCAAGGTGTTTCAAATTATTTATCACCAGATGAGCATCTTCAACAACGTAATCAATCGGTAAACTATGCTGTAAAATTTCCGAATCATGCTGATAAAACAAAAGAGCATCGTATGGGTGCCTTTGAGGATTTGCCACCAAGAAAAAATTCTGTTGGGATGGATAATAATTCTTTGGCAGCTAAAATGAGTTTGCCTATGGAAGCTTCATTTGAATCTCCACCATATCATGTGCAAAGAAATGCAGATAATGAAAGCAATCCTAACACATCGGGCTTGGCTGTTAAAATTGGTTCAAATTTTTTGCCACCAAACCTAAGTAGAATATTATCACCGAAATATGGGAAGCGACTGTCAGATTATGTACAAAGGAGCGGGAATCGTGCCCAAAGGATCAGAGTGGACAATGTAGGTGATTCGGAAGTGAGAAAAAAATTCCAACAGAATTGAAGCTGATTCTTTGCCGGTCAATCCTGACGCGGTCCATGAAACTGCACGTAAAGCTTTAGCTACTGATAAGGAAGTAAAACAAAGTAATAAGCACCACAAGTTCAACTGAATCTGCAGTAAAAAAGGGGGTTGAACAACTTGCTGGCAACAGAAAGTACGGACTAACATGCTAATGTTGAAAGCAAAAAAAAAAACCTTATGTGTTCAAGAGTCACAATCGAGCTGGAAAGACTGCAGAGAACAATATGTGTTTCAGATGAGTCACGTGGAAGAAAAAACTCACAAGAAACTGATGCTAATCCATAAGTGGTTGCAATGAATGTGCCTTTTGAACCAACTTCACCCAGACAAGAAGGTGAAATGCAAAGGTAATCCAGCAATGGAAGCAGATTGGTGGTTGAAAATGAGCACATATCGTAACAGTGGAACATAATTATGCAAATGCTTTAGGATGTGTTAGTCAGCTCAAACATATTCATGCTTAGAGTCCTGTTATAGGTGGATTTCCAGCAGTAACTCTTGTTTCATCACTAGAGGAACCAAGTTCCAAGCACAATTACCATCTTCCTTTCTGCTCTGCATCGACTTCTATGTCTTCTGATGAAACAACAAAAAAGGAATGCAATTTTGAGAATCAGCATTAGCAGAATCACAACACATCAAAAAGAAAACACGGACCATATGTGAAAGGAAGGCATCAGGTAACTCACTAAATTAATCGAATTCTAGTACATTTCATCCTCACCTATTCAATAGTTGTATGATTCTATCAAAGTACTATTATTTGATCCAAGCATTACTGGTATGTTTTTCTTATTTGTGCCACCATTATTTATAGTCTGCTTTGGTGTGTTTAAGTACACTGTGAAGCAATAAAAGAGGTTGTGCCATCAATGGATTAAAAATGAAACTAACTGTAAATAAGAAGGAACTACCCTTCACTAATATCTAAAATTTCAATTAAACCAATATTCTAAAAAAGTGAATAAGTAATCCTTGTTCTATTGCTCTTGTCATGTGACAATCACACGTGCCCCTTATTTTTTACTTCCTAATTTACTCATTACATAAATAACTAGAATTTCTTCGCGCTGCAAAAGAATAAATTATTTAAAACATTGAAAAGACCCAAACAAATATTTAAAAAGGTTTTTTCAAAGTAATTTTTTTATGAAAGATGGTAAAGCTTCTTAAAATGCCGAAATATCCCCAAATTTGTGTTTCCTTTTCTCATCTTTTAAAAATAATGGGAACTTCTAAAAAGTCTTAATTTTGAGTTTGTTCTTCAAAACTCTACAAAAATTTGTGTTCTTTTAAATTTTACAAATCCTAAATTTATATTCTTCCTCTTTTAGAATTTATAAATACTCACAGAAAAGAAAATCCAAAAATGCAATTTTTTTTCAATTTTGATCTTCTACATTTCACAGTTATAAAAGGCTATAAAATTTCTTATTTTTGATTTTCTTCCCTCATTTATAATTAAATGGTTGTAAAATTTTCCAAGTTTAACTTTTTTTTCAAGTTTCAGCATTTTTAAATTTCTAACAATCACAATATTTCCACCCTCCTTTTAAAGTTGTAAAAAAATTCTTAGAACACCTTTGTTTGATATTCTTCATGCCTTTCTTCTCTCAAAGCCTCCCATTGTTCATAAATTTCTCTTGCACGTGAATATATTGAAATTCTCTAAGCTTTGATAGCTTTTTTCAATCATATGCAAATTCACTTATTTCAAAATCTCAAAAATCTTGACGTTTATCGTGATTTATTGTTGATGTTGCTATTATGAGCATAATTATCAATAATTTACGATCTATCATATCATATAATAATGATCCGATTTGAAAGGATTTCAGTACATATCATGTGACCATATTAGATGATGTAAAATATCAACGCCATGCCACCGTATTATAATATTTATCAATCAATGCTCATATCAATCGATATACATCATTAGCCAAAATCTGGGATTGGGTTAGTTTTTATCACGATTGATCTAATTTTAAGTTTGACCCGCTTCATGTTTGGGACCACACTTGATCGATTTCTTCTCTTCTTAATGAAAAACTCATCTCTTAGCTCATGTTAGATTGCTAACACTTATTGATGTTTGCTGCCTCTCATCGACACTTGTCAACCATGACAACTATATATGTTAACCATATATGGAACATGCATAGTCTTGCCAAGCTTGACAAACTTCATCAATCCTCAAGAAGACCCGCCTTGCAGTGGCCCTGTTGGCAATTGCCAACCTTCATAGTTGTTTTTAAACTTCTTTTATATCTCATAATTATTTGTTTTAGGATTAAAACTCTTTATATTTTGGTGATATGTTTAGTTATATGCATAATTTTCTTAATCATTGCATAAGATAAAATTATCTTTTGATATGCGATATGATATAATATACATGATAATTAAAAAAATGATGTAATACCCCATATTTTCACAGCTATTTTAGAAAAAAATTCCAAACTATTTCCATTATTAAAATATTTTTCAAAATTATTCAATTGGCCGAAACTAAGCCCATCGCCCAGTCTCCTTTCTTCTCTTTTATTTTTATTTTTCTTTATTTTCATTTTCCTCCAAGGCCCAACCTTAAGCCCATAACTCCACGAAGCCCACATCCCATGAAACCCACTCCTCCCATTACCCTCTTTCTTTTATTCTTTTCTTTTTTCCTCTAGCCCTACCCAACGAAAGCCCACATCCCTCCCCCTAAATCCCCGCCGCCTTACACCCCCTACGGGACTCTCCCCCACACTTCAGCTCGAGCCCCTCTCCCTCTTATGCCTCAGCTTTAACTCGCCGCTCAACACTATGGCGAAATTCTCACCGACTCCACTTAAATCTTGACGCCCAACCACTCAAGTGGTTTGACTCTCTCTTTCTCCCGCTCGACTGATCTTCGTCATCTTCACTTCATCGACGAAAACTTTGTCGATCACCGTTGTCGCCGCTGCCCGAAATTGAAGTCGATGACTCCCATCTTCTCCTCTAGTGTCACCCCGAGGTTCTATTTAACATCTCTCTTCCCTAGTTTTCAGGCAATGATTTCTTCTTTTCGTCTTTTGAAATTTTCTTGGCTTTGGGTTTTTCTTCGGGGTTTGGTTCCAGTTTTTCTTCGGGGTTTGGTTCCCCAGTTTTTGCCCTGTCACTCGTTGATCAGCCGCTAGACGGTACGGTGACAAGCTTCCACAGCCGCTCGACGGCCAATGGCAGGGGTTGGCGATCCTCAGTGAACTTTCGACGTTTGGTAAATTTACTCTAGTTCGAAATTTTCTCACAAATTCCTAGTTTATTATTTGGTGAGCTTGTTGCTATGATGTTTCTGAGCAAGGTTTTTAGGTCTTCTTCGGGCTTGCCGGTGACACTCGCTTCCGTCCCCCGTCGTTGCTCTATGCCTGCTCTCCCCTAGGGGTTTCCCCTCCCCCATTGGCTTGGTTGGCTGGGCTTTCTGTCCTAGCTGTTGGTCACATGGGCCTTTGCCCTTGCAGTTGGGCTTTTGCCCCGTCGTTGCTCGCATGCTTTTGCCCTGATGTTGTTCTCTTGGGGGTTTGCCATTGCAGTTGATATTGGGCTTTGCCTTAGTGTTGGATTGGGCCTTGCCCCTTGGTGTTGGATTGGGCTTTGTTCTTACGTTGGAATATCCCCAGTCCCTATGCATGCTAGATGTGTCTGAAAATTGTCCCTGGATGATATTGGTAGCTGGAAGAATAGAAAATATGTGTAAATAGACTTGATTCTTAACATGATCGATGATGAGACTTCTCTGAGATCAAATACATCTCATTTTGAAGTATTGTGGAAATTTCCTTGATGCATGCACATGATTTGATAATATTTTCAGACATCAATTAAGTTGGATCGGGTTTTTGGCAAGTTGCTATTATATTCATGCATGCTTATTGTTGGCTTAATGGACTTAGATTATTTTAAGTATGTCATATTGATATACTTGTTAGGTATTGATATCACCTTACGTATGCCATATTGTTAGATCTGTTAGATATTGATATCATTTTACTTATGACATATTGTTAGACTTGTTTGACGATGACATCACTTTGCATGAGACATTGTTGGAATTAGACCGATGGATATGACGACCCTTAAACCGTTAGAATCATCAACTTCGATGGATCACCTAGCACCCCAACTATAATAAACAATTATGATGTGATTCTTGGATTTGTTTAGAGACTTGGTTTCATTTCCTCTATTCTTGTGATGCATGATAGAGTAGCCACGAGTAAATCACCCACAATAAATATATTGGAAGTTTCACAACTGGCATGATTACTGTTATAACTTTATGGCATGATGGTGGATAACTGGACTTGCTAGAAGTTGGTACTATTCTCATATTGATGGATATGGATGCTTGTTGGAACTATTACTGATTCTACATGTGGCATATTGTTTAGCTTGTTAGAGACTTAATTAATGGGCTTATTGGGATCATAAAGTGTAATGACCCCTACATTGCTAGGATTATGTATTGGGAATATATAGCATCTGTACCTATGTAGACCATACATGATGCCACCCCTTGGACTTGTTAGAAGACTGGTGCCTCTTCTTCATATGGTCTATGATGCACGTTACATGGTCCTGCTGCAACATGAAATTACATTAAATGCTTTTGTTGTTGGGTTAACACCATGACATTACGTTAAATGCTTCTGTTGTTGGGTTATATACCATACAGTCACATCTTGATAACAATTGACATTGACAAGATATATGATTCAATTTCATGGCATGATTGCGATGGGGCATTTACATAACCATTGCAATGGATATTTCACTTGATCACATGCTTGATGTTGTATTTGGATATTGGACACTGATTAATTGAAAACTAAGTACCACATGGGACAAAGCGCCACAGAAAACATCGAGGGCCACCTGTTGAACCCATGTAAGCCACCTCTAAAATCCCTTTCATGTTTATAACTGAAAATTATTCCAGTGCCAGATATAATATTCCTGAATAAATGATTTGTTAGACATGATTACAACAATGTTATAACATGTAAACTCTAGAATTTGCCAGACATACATTATTAACATTTCCTGAACAACATCACATTGACTCTTAAGAACCGTATAACTCTTGACACTTCAGACTTATTGGGTTTTGGAGTAACTCATTTTAGAGAGTGCGGAAGCAACTGGAGCCATGTTTCTGATTACATGACCGGATCAGGTATCGGACCGGGTCTCATCATCCATCTGATGAGACATCATTAGTATCGTTAGATTTTATTTTGAGTCCCGTCCATTTTTGTTTGGACTTAGAGCCCCTTCCATTTCGATTTTAGGCTCCGCCTGTGTGAGCGCCCCCATTGTACAAGGTGGACCTCTGGTTGCTTATTGTACTCTCTAATATAAGTTACGACCTAGGATTGGTATAACTGCTAGAGCATTGATATCATAAACTTGACTGAGACCTGATTTGCATGCTTGCTTCTAGCTTCGTTTACTGTTACTTGTATGCCTTGTATTCCTGATAATTTTTGAGTTATTCGTACTCAGCATGCCTATTTTTACATACTTGCATGTTCCTGCTTTATTTTCAGTTATGCTTATTTTACCCCGTTTAAATACCAATTTATAGAATTATTGTAAATTTACTCAACGCTAGCAGCTCTTTGTTTTGTAGCACATGTAGTTGTTGATTAGGAGTACGAAGAGATTCCAGTACATGGATATATTAGGCTAGCTACACGTGGCATATGTTTCTGAGAAATAGGCCAGAAGTGGGATTTCTTTTATGTATTTTACCTTTGTATCCTGAGACATTGTATTTTTTACATTGTATCCTGAGTTTGTATTTAAATGAGAAACTTATACGAGTATGTTGGTACATGTCTATTATTTGATATATTGTTTTCACTGGTAACTAATAGGACTTGCATTACATACGAAAAACTGGTACGTTTTTCGAGAAGTGAGGTGTGACAAATGATAAGTGTCATGTATCATGGTGTGGTAACTTTAACCGTGAGTTTGATCTTTCGAGATATTGTGATTGGTACAGAGTTAGTTGGGGATATAATATTAAACGTGAGAGAAAAGAGTACAATGGATTTGCATAAGGGAATGATAAATATGGGAGACAAAAGAGAACGATGATCCGGAGAGCCATGTTAGGGGATGAGTAGCAGAGGATAAGATCTATGGTTTTAAAGTGGTAAGATTTGGATGTTGAAACTAAGGATCTAATAGAAATGGAAAAGAACTTGTCGATTTAATGAATTGGATACCTAAAGTGACAAATAAAAGAGATACATTTCGGACCTTAAGCCTAGGAGTTTCATGCCATCATTCAAGAGCACCTCTTACGTATTTAGATTTTTTAAGATATTTGGGGTTCCTCATGAACCATCTAGGGTTTCTATCAAGAACCTAATTCATTTCATTCATCAATTTATTAATAAATTTTTAGTACATAATTATTTATATTTATAGATGATGTTGTAGTGCGTAAGTGGATCCAACTAATTCTTTTCTACTGCTACTTATCACTAGAACTGTAGAACATGGGTAGAGCTAGGGAGTCTTGCTTGTCACCATTTTCCTACCTCTTAGGGGCATGAGTAACATGCTCTTTCCATTGGTCCGGGTTCTTTCTCGGGTGTTCCACATGTTATACAATGTTGTTTGCAGATCCCACCGATGATGCTTATATTGTAATACACAAGTGAATGAGACTGATTCTTTCTCATTGTCAAGTACCCTAAGAGCAGTGGTGGAGGTAAGGAGTCTTGCTCGCCATTATTCTCATTCTCATACTCTTTTAATTTCATATATTTTATTTTATACTATCTCCTGTCGATTTTAAATTATGCGTCAGAGGAGCTAAAGCTGGTGCACTCGTCCGAGTTCGATTCAGTAACAATCTTGACTGATATGATGCATATATATCACGTGACAATATCATGATTGGTGGAAGGAAGCCATGCAGATCTATTTACATATATTATGATGGAAAGAAGTTGGTTGGATCCACTTGCGCATTACAACATGAATATGCTTAAGCTACGTACACAATAAATGCACGCAAATAATAAACAAATTTTAATTTTTAAATAAAGGACGCTTTAGAAACCTATCAAGCTATATGCGCAATGTATGCATTTTATTTAAAATAAACTAAATAGCCTAAAGTGACTAAAATTAAGCCTTTTAAATTGAATCTTTGGCATAAACTCAATCTTCCGCTTACAAGTAAGCCTTGATTGCACCTTTATCCCGTGTCTGATCTCCTATTAGAGGAGACTTGACTTTGAGTTTTAAAGAACATTAAATAAGAAAGCTCTAGCATTTTCCTTGGGGAGCATATTTTAAAGGAAGAATAGAATAGTTAAGAATGATTACAAAAATTTGTTGATTGGTAGGCATGTGAAGTGTTTGGAATCACAAACTTAATATGCTCGGGCTCAAAATCAACTGGATTCCAAAGTTCAAACTCTAACTTGGGCTTAGGTTCAAGCTTAGGCTCAATTTTGGGCTAGTGCTCAATCTTGATCTTAAGCTCGGACGATCTCGGACTCAGGCGTGGGCTTAGGAATTGACTCAAGCTGTCATTGGACCCAAGTATAGCTCGAATTTGGGCTTCAGATCTAACTTGGGCATTTTCTTTAACATTATCTTTATTTGTAGCTCTTTACTCTCGCTCTCTCTTGATCAACTTGTCTATAGTGTCTAGAATAGCATTTATTACTATCTTTTGATAGCAGTTAACGTTCTACCGTTGATTACTGGACCGAACATTGAATTGGTAGACTATAGAGGTATCAATATTGAAGTTTCTCTTTCATTAGCAATCAACTTGTATTATCTTAGTTATATTCCAATCCCCAATAGCGAGCTTCCCCGCTTACTTCTTTTTGGCATCAACTTTCTTTGTTTGACAAGTTATAATAAAAAATGATACCTTCAACAGAAGCTTTTAAAATTTCATAATATTCACAATTATGGTAACCAAAAAATAGAGACATAATTAGAAACATCAGTCAGACAATGATAAGAACCCATGTAGTGTCGATCTTCGTTATAGTGCATTGAAAGTAAGCTCTAAAATAATTATTCATTTATTTAAATAGTTTGAACCTGATTTGGTTGGAATATGCTTGAAAATTATCCCAAAAACCACTTAAATAGGTTTAAAATTGGTTTTGCCTCGATTTTGATTCAATTTGGATAGAACTGACTCAAACTGTCTTAGGTCTTGTTCAATTTGACTCAGGTTGGTCTGATTGAATCGGTTTGGTCAAACATAGGTCGGGGCAACCAAGCATGTTAAACCCAGTTCAACTTAAGTTGATTGAAGATGGTAGGACCCACTTTCAATGAGTAGATCAAGTTATGATCTTTAAGCAAACTTGTCTCGGCTTGAGTTGGGTCTGGACATGAACAAAGATGATCACATCGGTGGTTATCGTCATTGATGACGATAGAGATGGATGACAATGACGATTGCTTAGGAAACTTCAATTGAATTGAAACTGTCGAAGAGGGATAGTGACGAAGTCATGTTGGGGGGGGGGGCAGGAAACGATGGTGGGGGCTTTAATTCATTTAGACGTTATTGGCGATGATGCCAGATGATTGTGTTGGTAGGAGAAGATCATAATTAGATGATTGTGTTGGTAGGAGAAGACGATAATTAGATCTGTACGGCGGTAGAGCTTAAAGGACAATGACAATGGCAATTGCGTATCGACAACAACATTGTTGGGATCTAGTCAAGGCTTTAGTGATAGCAACATGGAAAGCGGACGAAGAAGATGATTGCAAGGTTGAATTCACATTTGTGATGTTGATGATAACCTTAGAGGACTGTGATGATGGTGCTGGATACAGATGAAAATGATGGGGCAGATCTAGATGGTGACAAGACTGCGATGGCGACACCAATGGGAGTTGACGACACGATCAAAGTCACTGGCAATTATCATGCTCGAATTTGGATGAATCCACATCGATCCTAAAGTTGGCGATCTTGGATGGTGGTAGGGCATAAGAGGTGAAAGATTGTGGCTTCTGGGTTAGGTTTAGGTTAATGATAGGAACTTATTCAAGCATATTCCCTTTTTTCCAAGGATATATTCATCGTTCTTTCTACGAAGATTGGTAGTTTCCTTGAGAACATCTCTTATCTCATTTCGACCTAATAGAAGAAAGGAAGTATCTGCATGCCAATATCTATCTTATCTATTTATTTTTTTAATCTATCTTAAACTTTTGATCCTTACTCAGAAATTTAAGAATCAAACTACACCATATGGATAATTATTTGAAATCGATAATTATTTGAATGTTAGAAAAGTTAACAAATATGAATTTATATAATTTGATCAATCTTATTTATTCCTTAAATTATGTTTATCTAAATTATTTCAAAATTTTAACTCCAATCTTTCATATCCCAAATCCTTTGCCATTTGAAATTCTCTTAGAAAATGAGATCTCTAATCTTAAGGCTATTATTGATCTTTTTCACTTTTAAACTATCTTTTTTTTCTAATTTTTCCCTCAAATCTATCGATGATTTTATTTCATTGTTTCCTATAATTTTATCTCATATGGGTTTGTTCATAATTTCAAGAAAAATTACATCGAGCTCTTGTGGACAACAATCATGTGTCACTGTTATATTTTAATCTTTTTTGTAATTATTTGAAGATTTAGTTTTTGTTTGTTTAATATAGATTTTATTTTTTGCTTGATTTATATGGATATTCTACTACTTTTTTAGATGATCATATTTTTTTTCTTGAAGCTTTATGTATATATTTTAATGGAAGTTCACAATTCTTTTTAATTCAAGTATTTTATGAATCTCTTACTTTTTTCAATATATTTTAAAGAAAATTTTCAATGGAAGATATCGTGATAACATCTATAGATGAGCAGTCCCATCTTAATATTTTTTGTAACGGTTAGTGTTTGAGTTTTTCTAGCTACACAGATTTTTTGAGATCTTTATTAATTTATTTCATTAGTGTAGTTTTGAAGTATATTTCATTCATAATTTACTTTTGGATTTTGCCACCGAAAATGTAGAAGAAATCCAAAAAGTTAAGACTCGTATTAACTAATATATGCGAATCAGTCATCTTTCTCCATTGAAATTTTAACTTTGATATATATATATATATATATATATATATATATATATATATATTGCAATTTTGTCATATTTGTTTGTTCAAAAAATTTCATTGAAGCACTTAAAATTGAGCTTCGTATATTTCTCTTTGTTTGTAGTATATAATTCTACTTGTTTAGTTTGTAAATTTTGTTTTAGTTTGCTAGAAATAATTTATCTTAATTTTAACTCAGTAAGAATTTAACTAATCCATTTGGAGTTTCTTCGGCATGTGTTATTTATTTATATAATGTCTTAAGATCATATCATTTAAACATAAATTCTATATCTAAAGTTTAAAATCTAATAAATTTAATAGTAAACAAGATCTTACGATGCGACTCATAGACAATGCGAGATCTGTAATTTCTGGGCACATGTGGGCATTATTGTAAGTTTGAGAGTCTAGGGGTAGATTTGTAATTTTGGATAAAACCCTAGATCAGTGGTATTATAGTAATTTTAGGGCGACAGCTCAATATGAGTCTTATTATAAATAAAAGGGGGATTAAAGAGGGGGACACGTTGAGTTTTGAGAAGAATTGAGAGAATATGGTAGATCCCTTAGATCTTGTGGGAGAGTTAATCTTTATCTCGAATCAAACGTAGGAGAGCGGTTCACCTTTTGAACGTGGCCAATTTTAACCTTGTATTTCAGTTTTTATCAATAAGAATCCTGTCTTTCCCCCCAAAATCCACTCTTTTCACCCTAAAAATCACACATTTCTCACAAAAATCTCATTTTGCCATAAAAATCACAATTTTATCTCCAGAATCAGAATTGGATTATATAAAAGTAGTATCAAAGCATTGATCTTGGCCCTCATGATGGAAACAGATCGGAAGAAATCCATGGAGCAACTCTTGAAGGAGTTGAGGTAATCCCTTAAGGCACTCGAGGCAGAGGAGGAAGGCGCCAAGCCAGATCTGAAAAAAAGACATCGGCTCAGATCTGGGACAAAAGACGTCACCATTGAAGAGCGGCAAGGGCAAAACCACATTTTTTGACGAGGTCCATGTAAAAGATGATTCGTCTTCAAATCTGAACACCGGCGACGACTCCTACGCGGATCAGGACGAGAAGGACACCGATAAGGCGGGCCCTCGCCGAGCCCATGCAGGTCCCTGGTGGCCCCCGCAGGGTGCTGTCGACTGCCGAGCCCAAGTAAGGACCTGGTGTAGGGCTCGTTGAGCCACGCATGGCCTTGACGGCCCCTGCAAGCCCTGCTGGGCCTTGCTGCGGTCTGCGAGCCCACCAATATTAAGGAATGGACCTTTTTCCGGCAATCTACTAATCTACTGGAGAATTTAAATGCTAAGAGTACGAAAGAAATTGGTGAAAAGAAGATTTTAGGCTTCTATTTATGGTATTCCAATTTATAATGAACGTTTTCATTGCAAAAAGAAAAAATTGTAAGAGGAAAAATCAGCCTCGAAGATGGAAACCATGAATTCAATATTTCAATAATAAAACTTTATTCATTACTAACATGAAGGTTGAGTGCATAATGCTCTGATTTATAGACACTAAATGATCGATCGAGTGCAACTCTAATTCTAATCTAAAGCTACAACTCTTAGAGATGGTTTTAAAACAAACTCAAATTCCATGCAATTCTTATCATGATCAAACTTTTACATCTAAATTTTGATTTTTAATCATAATCCAATCTGCATTCTAACCAATGTTGAAATTACGCTACACCAAGTGTAATGATGTATAATATATAACACATAACACATAACACATAAGGTAAGTTACATGACTGTTTATTTTTTAATTTTAAAAATATAAAACTATATAATATGTATTTAAATGTATGATATATATTATTAAAAAATAAAAATCTCGAAAATAATAAAAAATTATGACAATCTTAAATAACATACAATATCAACATTCATTAGCAACTATCAACAAACATGCTTGAATATAATCAAATATGCGGTGTAACAACACGAAAGAAATCATGAACGCATAATAAACATTGTAAACACTTCATCAAGGACTCAACGTCTTATAAAAATTATAAGCTAAGAAAGGTTAATTACCAGAGTATCATGACTTTTACGCATTAATTAGATAAAAGAAGTATGTATCTAAGTTCATAGTAAAACGGGGATCAATGTCTTTTACTATTTTTCACTTTTAAAGATGTAAGGGAATTACAAGTTAGTATAGTGTAACACATGTTACAGAGCAAAAAATGGATAATTATGCTAATTTTGGGTTACGTAAGCGTGTCGTAACAAAAGGGCTAAGTTATATTGATGTGGAAGCGGAAGGATAACACGATGTGGGAAAAATTAGGAAATGGCTAATTATGGATTTGTAAAGATAAAAGGTGGAAACAGGGTTTATGCCTTTCATCACAGAAATCAAACAATTTTCTACTCAATACGTAGCACATTCAAGATTCTTTTGGACCTTTTGATCGTATGATTGCACACTCTTGCTCGTCTTATGCAGATGATTTTGAAGTTGCAAATATTATTTACAAAACTCAATTTTTATTCTATCACTCATTAATTAAATGAAAGACATAAATGCCTTTAATATAAAAATAAAACTTGACCTCTAAGAAAACTAATTCTATTCTGGTTAGAATTCTAATAAAAAGAAACTTTGATTTTTTAAATAAGGCTACAAAAGGTTAAATAAAATCAAAATGTATAATAAATAAAACCCCTAATTTGGCTCAAACTTCTAAATAAACATAAATAAAAGGGTCTTCTTTCAAAAGGAAACAGAAAACACAAAGAAATACAAAAGGACCTAAATACTAAAATTTAAAATGACTCAATAAAGAACTTTAAACAAACTTAAAGACCACAAAGACTAAATTGATTGAGCTCCTAAAAAAAATAAAATCACCTTTTCTTTTACAATTAGAAGTTCTTCCTTGATTAAGATTCGTTTCAATCCTTAATAGAATTTGCGCATAGTCTATGTTTGTTCTGTGTCAAACCTTTTCTAGCAGGAGAGAAATAGATCTCGAGTTTTAAAGTAACGTAAATTACAGAAACTAAGGCAATTATGTTTGGAGTAACATTCCAACAGCGATAATGATAAATGTAGTACTTGTTGGTTTATAGGCAGTAGAGTAATTGAAATAATAAAATCCACGTGCTTTAACCTGAGTTCAACAAGTGTTTTGGATGGTAATTGTATCGTGGATTTTGCTTAGGGCGTTGGTTCTAACTATGCCTTCTGAATTTATTTTGAATTGTAGCTTCATCTTAGGCTCAGACATGGGATCTGATTCGGGATTAATCACCAAATCAGTCTCTAGCTCTAGCTCGATTTTTTGGACTCAAGCTCAGGTTTGGGCTTAGGCTTAGTTTGGAATGCTAACTTTAGCCCAATATAAGAATCTGTTTCAAAATGTGACTTGACCTCAAATTTGATAGAGACTTCACTTTTAACTTTAGCACCATATTTGATTCTGTCTGATTTTAGTACTTTATGAACTTGCATCTTTTGGCACGCATCCATCATAATGTGTACTCTTATCTGGAAAGTTTAAATGAAGGATTAAGGTTTCGGCCCGTTTCGGGATCGGTCCCATCCGAAACTACGTCGCTTGTTGTGGTATTGGCCGAAACCGACCAGTTTTGATCGAAACTGGCCGAAACTGGGTGGTTTTGGCAGATACCGGTGAGCAACATCAAAAAAATAGTGAAGAAGAAGAAGAAAAGCCAAAAAAGAAGAAGAAAACAAAAAGGAAGAGGAAGACGAAGAGAGGGGATTCAAAAAAAAGAAGAAGAAATCAAAGTGGAAGAGAAAGAAGAGAGACATGGACTTACCTGATAGTCCCGATCGCCACCCTCCTGGTTGCTGCCGCCGTCCCTCTTCCCTCCTACTTGTCGTCGCTCTCCCTCTTCCCTCCCGATTGTTGCAGATCGGCCCCCCGATTGGGGGTGAGAGCTCATATATTTAAAAAGAAGTCAATGGCAAACTTGTAAATAAATGAAATATGTTAGCATAATGTGGGTACACTATAGTAGCATTCAGATATTTTGGAGAATTGCTATGCGAACAGATCTAACTTATTTACAAATTTGCCATTCAATTCTTTTGATGCAGAATTGCTATGCGAACATGCCCAACTTATTTACAAATTTGCCATTCCATTTTTTACTTGCAGAATTGCTATGCAAACAGACCCACCTTAGTTACAAATTTGCCATTCGATTCTTTACCTGCAACATATTTAGCAAAATATATTTACAACTACCTATGCATCAATATATATATATATATATATATATATATATAGAAATTGTAATATATTTTTGAGAATAATGACTATCATACGCCATATGAGATAGGCTCTCATACGCCTTCTTACATAAAGCAACCAAGTACAACCAAGTTCAAGCCCATGTGGGCTTGTACTTGGTTGCTATATGTGAGAGGACGTATGAGACCTATCTCATATGGCGTATGATAGCCATTATTCTCTATATTTTTATATATTTTGCAAAATATGTAACTTGTAAAAAAATATTTGATACTTTAGTATTTGATATGTAGTTAAGTATTTAAAACTACCGATACGTACGAAACGTAACTTACTTCCGAAACCATCGAAACGTACGATACCGATACCGAAACCCAAATTTTCGGAAGACCGAAACCAAGACCGAAACCGAGACCTAAAACCTTGGTTTAAACCCTCAATTTTATCTCTTGGATCAAGCTTTGCAATTCTTCTATTGATTTATCATGTGAATCTGGTTCTAAAATTGAAGATGGTTGCGATCAACGACGAATTGATCTGTGTTTAGGAAGATATCAATGTCAAAGCTTGGACTTCACCATTGCTCAAATCTTTACAGTAATCAGGGATCTCGTTTGAGATTAAGATAGAGTGATGTTCTTTATTTTATTTTATGTTAGATTTTATAGAAATAGAGTTTTGAGTCATTTTAGTTTTCTAGTTATTTTTTAAGGATATCGTTTGAGTCCTTTGAGACTACTAGATGTTTTGATTTTTTTATTTTCGAGTGTTTTAATTATTTTAGAGTTTTAGTTCCACATTGGATTTGATTTTTGAAACCCAAGTTGTAAGCCTATATAAAGGCCACCAACATATTTATTTTAAATAGAGATGAATGAAGGATATAAATTTTGGTGTAAACTTTCAGTTTCTCCATAAAATTCAAAATTTTGCATTGGTGAGTGAGAAGGTGCTTGGTCGCCTTTCCTAATCCCCATCACATCCCTTCTTGTTTCCGACCTGCGTCAAACTTAGTACTAGAGCCAAAACCTGGTTTATCTTCTTTTTTTCCTTCATCAAAGAATTTTTTTTTCTTTTAGTAAGGTTTTAAATCAAAGATAAAAAAATCCTATTTTTTTCCTTTCTTCTTTATTTCTTTCTTCTCCTTTTTCTTCTTGTCTTTAGAATTTTAGATTAAAAAACCTATCTTTTTCTTGATCTTTTTTCATTATCATAAAAAAACCTCAATTTTCTTTTTTCTTTTTCTTCATTTCTTTCAATTAGATTTGAATTGTAAAAAAAGAATTAGATAAAAATATTCAAAAAAGAGGGATCAACAAGAAAAAAAAATAAATAATAAAACTGGGGAAAAAATCAAATTTTTTTTGAGAAAAATAAAAAGAGATATAAATAAAAATTCAAACAAAAAAGAAGAGATTTTTTTTCGAAAAAAGGGAAGGAAAAAGCATTTTACTATCATCGCCATCATATACCCTAGCTCTGCCGCTGTCCACATCTGTTGTCACTGTCGTCATCACCATCGGCCTCCCTGGGCATGTTCATCTTTCATGTGGTTCAATCGAAGTAATGATTGAAGAAGTTTATGCACCCGAAAGTACTACTGATGATGCTGAAGAAGATTTATGTGAACCTGTTGTTCATACCAATGTCATTAGGCATTTCCCTTTAATACTTGAAGATGAGGAAGATTGGCAAAAGTCCGGTGCTTTCCATACCTACATCAAGGTATGTGATAAGTCATACAAATTGATAATTTATGGATGTAGTTGTATTAATGTTGTTGCCAAGTCAGTCTTAAAAAGAATAGACTTAGCAGCTGAGCCTCACCTACATCCATATAGCATCAGTTGGATTGATATGACTGCTTATTCCGTTATCCAATGATGTTTAGTATCTCTCCAGTTTGCGAGCTATCATGATTACATTTGGTGTGATATTATTCTTATGGATGCAGCACACGTTTTGCGAAGGCCTTGGTTGTACGATCTAGATGTGACGAATTTTGGAAGGTCAAATATACACACATCCATATTTAATGGAAAGAGAATTTTATTGAAAACTTGCCAACTCAAGATTCAAGTTGTTTAATAGAATGTGTTAAACTTAATGAGCCAAGCATGCGGCAGCATTTGAAGGTCAAACAATGGCATAAACCAGATGCTGAGTCCAAGATCAAGTTAGAGACTGATTGTACATCTATATCAGAAATTAGGTTTAAGCCCAAAGCTGAGATGAATCTATAGCTAGAGATAAAATTCTAGCAACACATTGATCATATGCCACTTAGCTTGGAGATATTGCTTGAGAAAATTGAGCACATTGAGTTTGTCATCTCAGATCTTTCACATCATACTAACAAACATGTTCTATATATTTTCTCTCATTTTATGACTTGGAAGAAATTTTGAAAGATATTCATCTGCAAATCTGCATCATATTACACTTCAAAGTCTGTGCACACATCTTCTCCAATTACAAAGGACTACTAATTTCTATCCAATTGTGTCACTCCTATCGCCATTCACTAGGTGGTGACGTTTTCAAGCCAAGAAGAATGATCGGGATCCAATTTGAGATTAAGATATAGTCCTCTTCTTTATTCTATTCTATTTTAGATTTTATAGAGGTTGAGTTTAAGTCCTTTGAGTCTTCTAGTTATTTTGAGTTTTTGGTTATTTTATCTAGGATATAGTTTGAGTCCTTTGAGTCTTCTTGTTGTTCTAAGTTTTTTATTTATTTTCGAGTGTTTTAGTTATTTTAGAATTTTAGACTCACATTAGATGTTATTTTCTAAATCTAAGTTGTAAGCCTATATAAATGCCACCCACTTATTTATTTTAAATAGAGATGAATGAAGAATAGAATTTTTGATGTAAACTTTCAGTTTCTTCATAAAAATTAAATCTTTTGAATTGGTTGTGAGAGTGGGTTTGGTTGCTTAGGCGAGAAGTTCGAAAAATCTCTGCGTGCTAGGCATGCGAGTTGGTGATCGTTTGATTTTTGGGGTGCGAGATTCGAAAAGTTATCAAATCTCCAACTGTCTTCTTCTCTGAATCCCCACAACATCTCCGCTGTTTCCGTCCAGCATTAAAATCCTTCCACCAATTGTATGCCTCTTCTCATAACTTGCGTCGGGCATACCCATATTTATTATCATCAATTAGGTTGTAGTAAGCGAAAAATGTTCAGTATATTGCTCTCAATCTTTATACCTATGATGACCACTCAATTAGTCAAAAACAGAAACATTGTAGTATTTATCAAATTGTTCTCTAGATATATGGTGCTAAAAAACTATAGAAAATATAAAAGGTAGGCAAAACGGTTCAAAAATTACCAAAAATAGAGGGATGAACCGTGTTGTGAACAATGCCATGACCGATAAATATTTTGAATTTTCAATGATTTTCCCAATTTCTTTTGACTTATTCTGATCTCTTTCTCCTTTTGGGAATTTTCCCCCTATTTTTTCTATTTTGAATTTTTTGAACTGATTTTTTTGCTAAGCAAAAATCAATTTCTTAGTACGAAAATGAAATTTTATTGACTCTTTTGTTTAACTACTCTAAAGTAAAGAAAAAACGACGGAGACGGAGAATGATGATAAGAATGAGGAATAATACGACTTTTAGCTCTGATGCCAATTGATGGAAAGCAGAATGGTAACATGATGTAATGGAAGAAATTGAAGAACTAATTAGGGATTTGTAAAATAACTTGATAGATGCGTTTTGACCTCTCATGATGGAAATTGAACGATCACCGACTTCAACGTCTATATATAGAAGATTCTTTTGGACCTTTCGCCTAGGTGATTTCTTACCAACTCTCGCATCTTTCATGCAAAAGATTTTGAAGCTGCAACCAATGTTTACAAAACTCAAATTTTATTCAATTACTCATCTAACTATTTAAATGAAAGGCATGAAGGTATTTTTATAGAAAAAAAGTTGATAGTTAAGAAAACTAATCTTAGTCTAACTAGAATTGTAATAGAAAAAAGAAACATTGCCTTTGATAAGTAAGTCTACAAAAGATTCCAAATAAAATGAAACTGTAAAATAAGTAAAACTCTTAATTTGACTCAAGCTCCTAACTAGAAATAAAAAAAAAGTTTTCCTTCAAAAGGAAACTCAAAAGACTTTTAAAAAGCAACTCAAAAGGACTCGGATAATAAAATATAAAAGGACTCAATAACGAACTTTAAAAGGACTCAAATACCACAAAGACTAAACTAATTCGAACCTCTGAAGAAAATCTAATCTTCTTTTCTTTTACGATTAGACGTCCTTCCTTGATTATGGTCCGTTTAAATCCCCAATAGAACTTGCGTGTAGTCCATATTCGTTCCGGATCATTATGTTATGTGACAGGTTATTTCAAGTTATGTAACGGTGTATTTCAAACATTGAGTCTAACAACTTAGAAATTCATTTGCAATCTCAATAATTTTAGATAGTTCAAGGAGAATTGGGAATTTTCAATTTTTTTACCTGTTCTAATCAACCGTACATCAATTTTCCCACTTGAAGGAAGACACCTTTCAATGAGTCAATGCATGAATTTGTATTTGAAAAGAGATGATAGGAATGGGACAACCTTATTGAAGGAGTGACAAAAGCACATTTGTTGTTTGTAAAGTTCACTGGCAAAGTACTTTCAACCTATTCAGATTGTCCAACAAAGTCGATTTTAATATGTTTGATGGTTACAACATTAATCTAGAATTTGATTGGCATCCTCTCATCAAGTAGCAATGCAACTTTATACAAAAAAATAAAAATCAAGTTATTGAGCTCATCTTTTACTTCTTCTAGTCCTTTGATCAGATCAATTCCCTTACCAAACTCATGACTGGATTCGTACGTCATTGGACAACTGAAACAATTCCATTGAAACAATTCCATAAGCGCGTCAAAGGAACTTTCCATTATAAAAATATATGGAACTATTCAAAGAATTCCAACTCATCCAGAGCTTTTCACTTGAATTAAGCATCCCAATGCTAGTTTTCCTTTTTGCTAGGAAGCTTAAAAGCTGTCCATTTTGTGGATGCTTGATGCATCTGATAGGAGGCTCCCCTATATTTTGCGCACCAAGTTGCTAATGGAGACCACATCTCAAGAAGCCTCCCTGCTTACATTTCAAAATCTTCTCCATATTCTCTGTCAAATTAGTGGTGTGTGGACCTTGGAGATGCCATATTGCCATTTGCCACCAAATGTTCACTTCATGGAACTGACTCGCCTTCTTGTGCTTTGGTTAGGTTGTTAAAGAAAATGAATGGCCTTCATAGCATTTAGTCGAGCCTTGCACATATCAAACGAAACCATTGGAATCTCTGGCTTTTGGGTATCATTGTATCATAGTTGATGAGTTCGTTCATATTGGGTGATGCCAGATGACCAATGATGAAGGCATTTTCACTTGAGGTGATTTCACCTAAGAAATGCTTAGATGGAAGACTCCATTTAGAATGCATGTTGAGGAGATGGTTACGTTGCGTTTCTGGGAGTTTCGGCCCACTAGGGGCATTTTCGTAATTTCAGAAATTATGGGGTTTTTTTTCGTAAATTGATCAAATCTGCAATTTTATTTATTTATAGCTAGGGCCAGCTAGGGAAAGGGATATGCTTGATTTGTTGATGAAAATCCCATAGTCAATTTGTCCACGGACATTTAGTTGGAGATCTTGGGCTTTGATCTTGAATCGAAAGCTAGGAGAAAGGCCTCTTCTCGAATCGAGGCTAGTTATCTTTGTATTTCCATTTCTACATCAATAAAATCTCCTTTTTTCTTCCCCAAATCTCTTCCACAACCCTAAAAATCCCTCCTTTTCCGTAAAAATCACATCTTTCACCCTTAAAAACCGTTTAAAATCCCATTTTATCCCAGATCCAGATCTGAAACGTATCAAATTGGTATTAGAGCAGTCGATCCATGGGAACACATTGTCGAAAGATAAGATTGATGTGATGGAAGAGAAGATGGAGAAGATGGAAGGTGCGATCCAAGATCTTGCGCGAGATATCTCGAAGAAGTTTGAAGAACAAGGAGCCGAGACGGATCGAAAGCTTGCGCTATTCATAGAGGCCTTAAATCAAAAGTTAGAAGGGTTTTTGAAGAAGGCGGATCCACAACAAGTCGAAACCATAGATCCAGAGAAAAAGGCGAGGGCTTTAGCGAAGGGGAAAGCCCCCTCTCGCGAGGGACTTCTTTCGGATGCATATCTAGTGACGGACGACGAGGATTTTGACCCCAAAGAAGGCGAGGAGACACGGCGGGAGATCTACGACAGCCGGGAGGGTGAACGAGGGACCGAACAGCACCAACGGCACCCCGTGCACTCAACAGGCCCTGGCGAGCCCGCCAGGCCCCCTGGCTAACCGCCAGGCACGGCGCGCCCCTGGCAGCCCGCCAGGGCTTTGCCGAACCCGGGCGGCCCGCCAGGGACTGCAATGGCCTCCAGCAAATCGCCAGGGCCCTGCGGGAACCATGGCGGATCACCAGGCCCTTCCAGGGCCCCTCGGCGGCCCACCAAGGGCATTCTGGGCCCATGGCGGCCCGCCAGGGCACCTGATAGCCAGATCCGGGCCGCCGGCCCTACTTTGAGCCACTGACGGCCCTTCAGAGAGGACTGGGGCAACGAGAGGGCCTTGGCGAGGGGTTTGATGGTCCTCAGGATGACTTTAGCTCTGATTTCTACAAAGGAGGGCCCCCAGGACATGAGGCGGAGTATGAGGTCTACGACAGGTACCACGAGGATGATCATTGGGACCACGGGGATGGAGAAGATGAATGGGGTGGTGGTGCATGGAACGGAAGAGGAGTAGGCCGTGTTGGAGGCCAAGGATATGATGTATCTCCCCATCTTCCATATCGGCGACATGAGTACCAGAATGGGAGAGGAGCTCATGGTGGGGTTTCTACAGAAAACCGGGTCAGGAAGCTAAAGATGCATGTCTTCAAGGGATAGGACCCAGAATTATGGATATACAGAGTGGAGAGATACTTTGAGGTGTCGGTGGTCCAGCAGGAGGATTGACTTAGGGCAGCGGTGGTATGTCTGGAAGGGGGGCGTCATGTATCAATGTGCCTAACAGGACCGACTTTTCGGTACTTGGGAGGAGTTTGCGGCACTACTATTGGAGAGATTTGGTGAGGTACATGCGGGAAATACATTTGAGAGGTTGTATGCTCTGAGGCAGGATGTGGCCGTGAGGGAGTATATCAAGAAGTTTCAAATGCTGGTTAATCGGATCCGTGAGGTGTCAGGAGGGTCACTTGAGGGATGTTTCATGAAGGGGTTGAAACCGACCATGAGCTGAGGACACATGCTGTCGAGTCTGCGAGAGTGTATGAGTTTGGTCAGGATAATGGAGGACAGACTGGACCAGGAGAGGAAGTCCTGAGGGACGTGGGGAGGATCGTCTTTCAAGGAACATGCGTCTGGGGGTCAGAAGGCGCCCACAGCCACATGAGGAGTATCAGTTAGCACAGAGAAGGGGGTAGATCCACGACCTCACACGCGGCGGATGACGGAGGCTAAGATCCGTAATAAACGTGCCAAGGGTCTGTGCTTCAAGTATGACGAGAAGTTTTCTCCAGGGCATTGCTGCGGTGACCGTGCCGTACATATTTTAATCGTGAACGACGAGGAAGAAGAGGAGAACGTGATAATGCTGGAGGCTGGCGAGGAGGACCGAGAGCACCTGCACGTGGAATTGCCCGTCCGCACACTTCATGCATCACCTTGAGGACAATGTTGTTCTTCGAGGGCGGAGTAATGTTGCGTTTTTGGGAGTTTCGGCCCACTAGAGGCTTTTTTGTATTTTCATAAATTATGGGGGTTTTTCCGTAAATTGATCAAATCTGTAATTTTCTTTTATTTATAGATAGGGCCGGCTAGGGGAAGGGCTATGCTTGATTTGTTGATGAAAATCCCTTAGTCAATTTGTCCACGGACAATTAGTTGGAGATCTTATGCTTTGATCTCGAATCGAAAGTTAGGAGAAAGATCTCTTCTCAAATCGAGGCTTGTTATCTTTGTATTTCCGTTTATACATCAATAAAATCCTCTCTTTTCTTCCCAAAATCTCTTCCACGACTCGAAAAATCCCTCCTTTTCCGTAAAAATCCCATCTTTCACCCCAAAACCCCATAAAAATCTCATTTTTATGCCAGATCCAGATCTGAAAAAAGTATGAGGGTAGGCCCAAGAGAAAAAATTTCTTGGGAACACTTGGCAGACAAGAGGGGAAGTGATGGTTGTGTCACAAGCTCAAAAACTTCTATATTGTGTGAGTAACAAAAAAGGCTTTATTCAGAGAGGATAGCGGGCAGCTATTTTTGCAATGAGCAAAGTCCAAAATTGCATCAATTTGTGCACAACAAAGAGCTTGGGGGCCAGAACCATGTGGGTTAGCAGTGTGATAGGTGTCAAAGTATGTGATATCTAGGGACGCTTTTCAAACCACTTGATCTTGATTGGAAAAGTTTAATGCTTTTAGCATTGACATGGTTGGGAATCATGATTGCTACTGGCCATAAAGTGAAGCTGTAAGCTCACAAGAGACCAACGAGACAAAAGGATGGTTGCGTTGGTTATTGTGAGGCACCAAAGCACCTAGCCAGGGAACATTTTTTTTGGTAAAACTCAAAATAGAAATATTGGAAATCTTAAAATCAAGGTTTGAGGTATCGCCCGATACCTCTTGGTATCGGGCGTATCGGACCGGTACCGCCCAGTACCGGTCCGAAACGGCATCAAAAAATCGGTATCGGCCGAAACCCTAGGGTTTCGGCCGGTTTCGCCCAGTATCGGACGAAACTGGCCGAAACCCTAGGGTTTCGGCCAGCAAATGGGTAAGAAACTGGTCAAAATAAAAAAAAAGAGGAGGAGGAAGAAGAAACTGAAAAAAAAATCAAACTTACCGGCCGCCGCCGCCGCCGCCGCCTCGCCTCGCCTCGCCTCGCCGCCGCCTGCCGCCTGCCGCCTGATGCCGCTGCTGCCGCTTCCGGGAGAGAACGAGAGAGAGGGTGGACCGCGAGAGAGGGAGGAGGGGGGGACCGCGAGAGAGGGGGGGACCGAGAGAGGGGGGGGAATAATGCGTGAGAGGGAGGGATATTGTGAATGGTAAACTTGTAAATAAGTTAAATGTGTATAGGAAGATATTTTATGTCAACTTTGTAAATAAGTGATATGTGCACAAAGCAAAATGGTAGGTACGCAAAGCAATTCCAAGGCAAACTTGCAAATAAGTGATACGTGCGCAAAGTAAAACGGTGGGTGTGCAAGGCAAAATTCTAGCTACTTTAGTTTTTTTACATATCTGATAGATTTTATGTATTTAAAACTACCGATACTGACCAACCGAAACCCACGTCCGATACCGCCGAAACGGACGATACCGATACCGAAACTTAAATTTTCGAGAGAGCGATACCCTCTCCGAAACCGATACCTAAAACCTTGCTTAAAACTACTGATGCTCAAAGGGTATGGCTCTTAAGACTGCTTATTAACGGACTGCAAGTCTCCAATTAGTGACATCGTCACAAGTTATAAGTTGTAAGCTAGAAACCAAGAGAATCCAAGCTAAACATTCCCATTTCTGATTCGCTCTATTTCAAAGCAAGCAGCAAACGGAAACTTCTAGATTCCAGTGTTTGGTCAAAATTGTCAATGTGATAGTTGAGGGGAGATTTATATAGTTCATAGAACCACCAATAGAATCTTCTTTTTCCCTTTTAAACTCCATTTAAACATTCAAAATTTCTACAACAGATTAAAAAAAATGAACATGATTGTTCTTATTGTCTATTTTAAACTTTTACCAACCAATAACCAAAATAAAATAAAAAATTAAGGAAAATTAAGAAAAATGAAGGATACATTGAGTGAATTTTGGAGATATAAAATTGTAGTGTTTAATTGTTAGTTTTTGGGACAATAGTCAGTTGATATGTTAACCATTTTTGTTTGAATCTTTAGGAATTTCTCTGATTTATTTTGAGCTGTATTGAGCCTTTTTCAGCCCAATGGTATGTTGGCAATTTTGTATCTAATGCCACTCATGTATATATAGAATAATGGGTTTCATATGACATATAAGATATTGCCTCATATAGGATCTCAAAAAGTCCACTCTTCCATATTTTTTCGAAGGAACAAAACCGTTCATTTCAAGCTTCATATACTAAAACCTTAAAATTTTGAAAGAGCATGGCCCAAGCTTCAGGAGGTTTTACGTGTTCATTCATCCATCACAAATTTAATGATTCCACATGAATAGAAATTTTTACGACAGATGGAGGAATGAGCAAAATCTATTGGGTTCGCGTGATATTTAGTGTTTTAGGATTTTCGAATATGAAGATAGAAATGAACTGTTCCGATTGTCTGAAAAAATATGAGAAGGTTGACTTTTCGATGTTGTATATAAGACCTTAGCTCATTTGACATATGCGCCCATTATTATCATATATATATATATATATATATATATATATATATATGAAGGGTTAGCAACTTTATTCATATAACTCAACAATTACAATATTGGATTACAGAAATGATCCAAACATAAAAAACTCTAATGAAAACAACCATAAATTATCCAACAACTCAACTAGGGTAGGAAGTCCTAAAATTTAGAATTCCATGATATTCTTAAATTTTTCCGTCGACGGAGATCCATATATTTCTTTTTAATCGATTTCAATGATGGTGCAAAGTGGCGCATTTGCTCCTCCCACTCTTGATTATCCATAGTAGCATTCCCATCAAACTCCACCATCCACTCTTCCTCGTAGTCTTCGTCAGCCTCATCTTTGTTACCAACATTATTAGGATCATCTATACAGACATTTTCCGTAGGGCTTACAGAAGATGGACCACCGGGCTCCAAAATACATGGAACAACATCAGATACATCTGCTGCAGTGTACTCAACATTAGCTGAAGGATCTCCACCTGTAGCATTATCTTCAGGAACCAACACATTACCATCCGCGTTTGAAGATGACTTAGTTTTCTCCACCCAAACTTTCTTGAAGGGACATTGAGCAGAAGAATGCCCAAAACACTCACATGTCGAACAACTTGGAGGCACGTTTTCATATTCCACTCTAATGATCGAATTTCCCTCCTCTACCGCAACCTCAATGGTGCTAGGTAATTTTGTCTTCGCCTCAACTTTCACGAAACATCTAGCATAAGAGTATCGTTCTCAGAAGCCGTAGCCTTATCCACAAATAAAGGCTTACCTACAGAGCTGGCAATAGTACTAATGCATTCTGTAGACCAAAATTTCAACGGTAAGTCAGAAAATCTCACCCATACTGGAATTGAGGATAGAAGATTTCTGTCCATTGTAAGTTCTGGGGTCCAGCGACGCAGTACAATCACCCTTTTAACAAACATCCAAGGCCCTCTTTGGAGTACCATACTGCAATTTTCTTCTAACTCAAAATCGAAGAAGAAAAACCCATTATCGCTGGAGTGAACCTGAAGCTTTCCTTTAGGGCGCCACAACCGATGTACACATGCTCGAAGATGTGAGTAAAATGGTTTGTCCCCAACAACATAACCATTCAGAGTACGACTTCATGTTGCAACATTAGTAGGGACCGCTTCTTTAGGGATCAAAGGGACAGTTACTGGATGGAACCTCTCGGGGAGGAAAGTATTTGCATTTGCTATTTTGCTCAACAGAACGTTCAACCGAAAAGAGCGAACTCCATGCTTCTCGTCCCGATTTTGCCACCCTCAAAGGAGTAGATGGCTTGCCAATAGCTTTATCATTCAAATCAACATGATTAGGTACTGTCTTAGGAGTAGCAGATGAAATCCGTTGATAACAATACGACGAACACCGATGATAAGGATTTCCTGCATTGATACATGCAGGATTAGCTCTCCCCATAGCATGTCGGAGGGGAGGGAACCCCGTTGCGAGATCCGGAGGCTCCTGACACCGAGAAGCTGCCTGACCCCTAGCGGCCATGAGAGGTCTTCCTTGAGCTAGAACAGCCGAACCAAATCTGAAGCGGACAGATCTTGCAGCCGACCGTCAGTCGACCGGATCTGAATCCCTCAACACCGCCGGGGCAAAAGCACGAAGCCTCGCCGTCGGAGTAGACAGATCTTGCAGAAGAGCTGGTGCCCCAACGAGAGGATATGAGATGTTCGGCTAGCGATCGGATCTGAGTTTGCTTGAACAGCCTCACCGCTGGATCTGAGATCTGTGCCACCTCTGAGCGCCGAAAACGAACCGATCTTCAGGAATCGAGCTGAGAGCGCCTGTCGGAGACCGGCCGGAGACCCTAGCGCACTGCCGGAGACCCTAGCGCAACTACATGGGTACCCTGCCGGATCTGGATGGATCGCACTTGGATGGATCTGGAGTCCCCTGCCGGATCTACATGAATCGAGCTGAGAGACCCTAGCGCACTGCCGAGATCGGCCGACTGCCGGTGAAGCCACCAGATAACCCACAATGCGACCTCTCCTAGGGCTAGTCGTCGGCTATCTCTCCATATATATATACACTAGAAAATACCCCGTACACGGGTGCACGGGCAAAAAAATTCTGGGGGTGAAAAAAAATTCGAAGGGGTAAAACAACAATTCGAAGAAACACAAAGGGGAAAGTGCGCAAGAGTGGGTGTGTTGGGAGTGTCTAGGGGTAAATATGAGTAAGTTGGGGGGGGCTTTCTTGCAAAAGGAGAAAGGTGTGATGAGGTGGCCAAATCCCCACCACACCCTTACCAAGATTAAATCCTAGTCATCCTTCTATCAACCTCTTTATACATCATGCTGACATCATATTGTCCTAGTCAGGCCTAGTTGTCTTTATACACACACACACACACACACACACACACACACACACACACACACACACGAAATTGGATATGTGTTGGCAGCGCAGAAAAATTCATGTGCTAGCAGCACGAAAAACCCAGTTTCACTTAGTTTTTAATTTTTTTCTACATCGTACACATTCTAAAACCATAACTATTGGTGAACCCTAGGGGGGGTTTGATCCTCAATCGACTCGTTGTAAAAAAATTTATTATTTTGACACAGTTTAATTTGTAACAATCGGATCGATGGTCAATATTATTTGATTCACTTGATTGTTGGTATGTTGATCTTTCATGATGTGTAGAGCACATCTGAAAAAAGTGAAACATAAAAAACAGTGTATGTGTCAGTGCGTGAAAATTTCCCGCACTGATAGCACATATACATTATTTTGATATATATGTGTGTGTCTCCAACTAAATAATTAATTGAAATTTAATTATGTTTCATGGAGAAGTTTATTTCTCTATTATTTTGTCAGTGATTGGCAATTTATTTGGACTAAATTTGGATGCGAGATCCAACTCTGGCATGATATTGGATCTAGGGCATGGACTGTAAATTCAAGATGTGAATACCTGATTTTTCCTTTTTTAGATTTCATCTATTTTTTGTTGTGAAACCATAGTAGAATGAAACAATAAACCTAGATTCTTTGAAACCCTTAATAAAGCCGACATCCTTTATTTATTTTATTTGGATTTGTCCAGATCTGAAATCAGACCAAAGTTTCTTGTATATTATTTGAATATTTTTTCTCACAGAACTGTTCTCGAGTCAATCTCTTGTCCCTCCGCCACATTAAACCATTAGAACTTAGATTTCTTTGAAATTTTCTCTGAAACCTGACAGTAGATTAGATTTGAATTTTTTAAGAAAAGTTTCACTCATCCGGTGTCAACAATAAACAATAAATATTGGTGAAATCTGATCATAAATTTATGAATAATTGAAAATCTCTATTGGTGAATTGTAATAATAGTTGATAAACAGTGGTGTACTCTGTAATATGTAGATTTAAAAAATAATTATTGTCGTAAACTCAAAATGTACATTGCTAGGTCATGTATGTTAAACATTCTATTATATAAAATACAACTTTTTTGAATTCTAGGGCTAACTAGGACAAGCTGACTAGGACAAACCGACAAACATGTTGATAGAAATACGGCTCAGATTTAATCTTGATGAGTGAATGGTTTGGATGATAGTATGTGAAAAATTTTGGGGGGAACTTTTAGAGGGGGGAACTAAATTTTTAGTGCAACATTATTGATATTCGTTTAAATTTAATGCATAAAAAGTTGTGCTCTGCCTTTGAAACTTGGGCCATGCTCTTTCAAAATTTTAATGGTGAGAATTTAATGCACAAAGATTGCCACAGCGATTACAGTATCATCAAAATTTTCCTCATAATCAGTGCAGTCAAAAACAGATTTAATCCCCAAATCACCGCCCAATTTGTTCACTTCAGACAAAATTTCGGTTACAAACAAGTGCATATAAAAAAAGTCTCCGCATTCTCGCTTTCATTAGATGTGAAATTCTGAAATATTTTTACGCTAATTTGTTGTTCTACGCCGAAAGCGCCGCTAAATTTTTTTACGTTACTTAGTTGTTCCCGTCGAAGGCGCCCAAGTCGAATTTGTTGTTCCGTGCCGAAGGCGCCTGTGCTGCTAAATATTTTTACGCTAATTTGTTCTTTTAAATTTTGGCTGTTGAAATAATATTTTGGAGAACAAAGATTTTGAGGGGATATCTTAAATGAACCGCACCCGCGCCGAAACTAAATTTTTGTTTGTTTAAATTTTAGAAGGTGGAATAATTCTTGGGAAGAACAAAGATTTTAAGGGGATATCTTAAATAAGCCTGCGCAGAAGGCGCCCGGTCGATAAATTTTTTTACGCTAATTTGCGCTGAAGTCGTCCGCTAAATTTTTTACGCTAATTTGTTGTTCCCTGCCAAAGGCGCCTGCGCCGAATTTGTTGTTCCACGTCGAAGGCGCCCACGCCGAAGTGTTCGTGCTGCTAAATATTTTTACGCTAATTTGTTCTTTTAAATTTTGGCTGTGGAAATAATTTTTTGGGGCGCACAGATTTCGCGGGGAAATATCTTAAATGAACCGTGCTCGCGGGCACGGTTCATGACTAGTAACCTCACATTAGATAAATTAAAGAAAGGTGATAAATACATAAATAGTTGAGCCTTTACCTATTGTCTTAAGCTTTTGGGTTAAAGATCGGTCCATCCTAGTTTAAGTCCCCATCAACTTTAACTTTCGTAGGGTTTGGTCTTGTTATATAAAGTGGTACCAGAGCCCGGTTGTAGCAGGGGGAGTTTGTAGACTGATATGTGGCCAAACAAAGCCTGTTTGGATTCCGTAAGTGTTGGAAATTGAGTTGTATTAACCTTCTTGTGTTGCCCAAACTTGAGAGATTGTTGGTCAACCAGGTAATTCCTGTAGATGGAACACACATGAAATGTGAGATTTGTTAGGGCCATGTGTGTTAAAAATTTGTCCTACGTTGGATGAATTAAAGAAATATGATGGACAAGATTGTTGGACATCCACCCATTGGCTTAAGCTTTTAGCTTATATATCATTCCAACTAAGTTATGCCCTTAGCAACGGTGACTCTTGGGGCCAGTCTTGTTATAGCAAGGATTTTTAAGCTATTCTTAAATAATACATTACCAAAACTTCATCCGACATTTGTTTTACATAATTCTTACAAAAAAGTGTGACACCGTATATAATTTAACCGACTATTGATGAAGCCGCTTCCAATAACTAAGTTCAAGTATTTATTTGTATGTACCAGACATGATACCTTTTCGGGGCTTGTGAGAAGGTGAGAGTTTTGCTATTTTTGATTATGAAACTAATTTTAATATGTATTTTAGTTAATGTGGAGAATTATTGTTGGTAAATCAAATACATCCATTGACGAATCTAAGGATTCAAAATCTTTGGGATTTCCAGCAGGAAAAGGCTGATTTTGTGAAGTTGTTGGTAGCAGCATAAATGGAATCTGCAGGTGATTTTAGTTTCATAAAATTTTTTGTTTGTTATCTTTTCAACGAGTACAAGATTACACGAAATGGATGTTAGGTTCCATTTGTAGGAGCGATAGAAGCGGTTATCCTTATTAGAAAAGAACTATGCCCATCAACTTGGATATGGCTAATATGCTTGAAACTCATATTGACTCAAAAGAAATAACCATTCTCAGTAATGAGTCCTAAAATATTTAACCAAATATCCATTTTTTATTTTAATCAATACAGGACTAAACATACCGTCCAATACCTTTATCATGCTATTATTTTAATTATTCAGAAGGATGCGGGACACAAACTCTAACAAATATCAACTTTAACTCGTATCCACTTAAGCCTAACCAAAAGATGAATTGTCACTAGAATTTCATGGATGAACCATGTTACATGTAAAGTTAAAGTGCTACAACATATGAGCTTTGCAGAAGGATTAAGTCATACCACCATATGACTAATTAGGACGCATTTAATGCCAAAGCGCTATAACACATCCAACAGACGGTAAGTTGTGAAGGCTCTACCTTAAGCTCAAACAACACCATGTTAACAAAGACTCGAAAGAAATGACAAGGTGTAAATGTCCACCTCAAGCTTAAACTATCATCCGAACAAAGTCTTAACATAATTGCACAAGAATTCTTAACGAATGCTAATCAAATCATGGGCTCTCAAGTCATGGGCTCTGATACCAAGTTATAGTAGCGGATAGGTCCATCAAAAAGGAACTAAGCCTATTAAAGAAGATGGATGTGGCTAATATGCTTACAACTCGTATTAACATAAAAGGATTAACCCTTTTTAAGTCATAGTCCTAACATATTTACCAACATGTTCATTCTTTATTTTAACCAATATGGGACAACATCATTCTTTGATTCCCTTGCCGTACCATAACTTTAATTACTTGGAAGGATGCAAGACACAAAGCTAATATACATGGTGATTACAATTGTATTATAAACAATGGTAAATCAAACTAAAATTTGGTATCAGAGCTCATGATTCGATTGGTTTATCGGCTACCATAATAGACTTTGTAATGGAGACATTGTTAAGGTACATTTAACATAGCCAAGGCAGACGAAACATTCAACGCAAAGTGAAAGACACTTTAGGCTGAAATTTTTTTGAGCAAAATCTTCATAACATTACCTTATTATTAAAAAATTTCATCCAATTATAGAACCACAAACATCAACAACCCTTCAATCAACATAAGGCACCTCTCCAGTTTAGAGATAAGTATTATAAAGAAACTTATATGATAATATGAAAAAATAAGGACATGATATGAACATAGATTGTTTATAAATATTTTACAAACCAATGAGAATGGGAGCATACGATATTACATTTATGTGGAAAAAAAGAAGGCATACTAAAAACATGCATAATAAAGTTGTGAATATTAAATGTATAAAACGAAAAGAAATTAGAGTGATTTTGTAATTACTTGAATCATTGCTTTTTCTTTCTTTTTAAGAAACCAGTAATAAACTATTACATATACTAATAGGAAGAAAAAAAGTGGGGCATGATTTTAAAGTATTTCCTTTTAAAGTGGTAATACAAATGATCACCGAATTTCAATAAAGGAGAAAACTAAGTTCTTGTTAAAGACTTGAGCTTGAACCCTTTGCACCCGTTTAGTTGTCAGAGTGAAGTAAAAGTGAGTTAGCAATTTTGTGGGATGAATTATGCCTGAGGTTGGAGGAAATTTTCAAACATTGTGCCAACTCCCCCTCCTTAATAACCCCAGCTCAACGAAGGAGTTGATGAGAGGATGGTTTGGTGGTTTTGTATAGATTCAAGTTAACTCCACCCCTTCATGATAACGCTTAACACTGACCTCTTTTTACCCATTTGGTGGGAATAGTAGTTAGCGCACTTAGTGAGATAGTAGTTAGTGCTTAAATTAGGGGATTGTCTTGAGCTTGGTGATGTTGAACGAATGAAGTAGAAGAAAGGAAGTTTTTTTTTTGTGTTGTGTGTTTTGGGGGGGGGGGGGGGGTGGTTTTGTCAGTACCAGTGTTTGTCGTTAGCAGTGTTTTAAATGGTTTGCCATGATGACTGCAATGGTGCACACGGCCCTTAGTCGCTTCACTTTTGGCTATGTTGGTTAGGTGTGGTGGCCTCCCGTCACGCGTAGCCATGGTGGGCTTCACCCACTAAGGCTGGTGACCTGCAAAAGCGGGTTAGTGCACCAACTTTTTTCCAACCCTTTTAGGTTTGGGTTATTGGTAAATGTTGACGTTAAATTATATTAGACAGAAACTAAAAAGAATAGAATTTAATGTTGAAGTTAAATTATATGAGTAAAATTGTAAAATCCTAGATCCATATACCTTCTCTTCCCTTTGTATATTGTTTATATTACGTGTTATTATTTGAAAAAGCTAGAATGATTGAAATTATGGTTGGATAAATTTAATTTATTTTCAAGATTTTTCAAGAATTATTGTTGATTTTTTATATTTTTTTATATTTTGAGATTGAACAAACATTATGGTGGCGCCATGACCCATTCATTACGCTAGGGTGCATGACGGCCCCTCACCATTGGTCGCTACTAGTGGTTCCCTAGAGAGATCACATAGGAGTAGCCTACTGACTCATTGAATTTAGGGTCGGGAAATGGGTTAGGTTGGGTACAGATCGGGTTGTTGTTGGGTCACTTGTTTACCCCTGATCAAGGATCTGCTACGGGTACCCCACCCACGGGTTAGCGGGTGACCTGTGGCAACCAGTTTGACACATGAAAAGTTTAAGACTCTACTTTTCATGTTTCTTCCACCATAAAAATTGAACTGCTCTTTCAGTTAAAACACACAAAATTTCAATCTTATTTTAAGGAAATTCTGATGCAGTCTCCATCAACCTCCCCCGATTCCCGCCAAGCTTCTTATCTGGTCCAACTGAAAGCACCTTCAAATTCATCAGAGCACAATTTGACTGCATCATTGTCAAAAATGAAACCATATTCGTAAAACAACATGAATGCAGAGATCTTAATGAAATTCTACTAGATCCTAAAAGAAATAAAGACACATTTTTATCAAAGAACGGTTTGGTAAGAGAGAAAAGGACTGATCTTCGGGTGATGATTGCAACAGAAATCCACCAAAATTGAAGAGAGATGAAGAGAATGATGCTGTGTGTTTGCAGAGACAGAAAGGGAGAGGGTGGTGAGAAGAGGGGAACCGTGTGAAAGCGGCCTGGCTGCTTTCTATTGAAATCTGAAAGCTTGATTTTTTTTCTTCAACTTGAATCATGAGTGAAGGGTTTGGGAATGAGGCGGGGGGGGGGGGGGGGGGGGGGGGGGGGGGATAGAGGAGATATGAGTGTTAACAAATAGGATGGCTAAGAGGTGACAGCAGAGAATAGGGCAAAAATTTAGTCTAATGGGTTAATGAGTGACAGGTTCAAATGGGTTACTATATCTAACCTATACCCTACCTGATTAACAAATGGTTGATGGGTTGGGTCATGTACGGGTATTGCTGGTAAAAATTTAGTCTTGTGGGTTAATTAGTGACAGGTTCAAATGGGTTACTATATCTAACTTATACCCTACCTGATTAACAAATGGTTGATGGGTTGGGTCATGTACGGGTATTGCTCGACTTGCACCCGTTTATTGCAAGGCGTGTCGGTTTAGATTGCACCCCTAACGGGATTGTGTTTGGGAGAGCTTGACAGAATTTAAGCAAGTCTAGGAATTGAAGCAGATATGGCATAATACTGCGAGTAGGAAGGTGTCAAGACTGTGAAGTGAATTGGATAACATAACAATAATCAAATAATGAGTGGGTTTAGCCTTAAACCCAACAAATTGATTTCAGTCTCAGTTTGGGTCAGTTTGATAGTTTGGTTTCATATCTAGCTGCTCAACCTTGCTAATATGAATGTTTGGAGAAATATGAATTTGTCAAAATAGAAAACTTCTGTTACTGTTTATAAAGTATGCAATAATTTTGGGAGCTGTTTAGCCCAGTTTTTTTTGTAAAGTTCAATTCATGGAAACTTCCAGCATAATTGTTTTAGCAAGAAGCTGTAATAAATCTGAGCCATCCTTTGTGTAAAAGTCATTGTGATCTGTTGAGATTTCTATTGGATTCACGGCCCACGGGGTGAGCCTAATTCTCAAAAAATGCTTTACCTACACAAAAGAACCCACACATACCTACGTGGCTGAGATGGATCCTTATTGGCTTTATCAACTGACACCTCCGCAGTGTTGGTATTTAAAAAAACAAATATTAATTTCCACGCAAAATCACGAGGTTTTCCTACATGAGACCTTTTGCTTCCTTCGCGAGCAGCCACTTTTTACGCATCATCTCCTTCACGAGCATCCTTTCTTCACCTTTTTCGTGAGCAGCCCCCACCCAAGCATGTTGGAAATAATAGGCTCTCAAAAACCTTGTTTCATTTCCACTTTCTTTTTTGTCCCACATTGCTTGGGCAACTTGCTTTGGAGGTGTTTATTAGGGGAGTTGTAGAGACATGTGGCGTGTCTCAAGGGGTACGACACTTTTGTGAAGGGGAGAGGACCTACATGGTCATGGGTTCACCACACGCGCGCACGCCGCCGCCGTCTGTCCGCCAGCCAGCCGTGACTTGCTTGCGCCGCCCGCCTGTCGTGTCGCACATGTCGTGTCGCACACGCCTTTCCTTTTTTGGACGGCGTGCCTTTCTTTTTTTGGACATGGTCCCTTTATGTCTCAGATTTAAACCCTCTAATGACCGTTTAATTGCTGCTTTAATTCGCGGCCATTTAATTGCATTTAATTGCTGCTTTAATTCGCGGCCATTTAATTGCATTTAATTACTGCTTTAATTCACGGCCATTTAATTGCATTTAATTGCTGCTTTTATTGCTGCAGTTACTCAGCATTCAAACACGTCATTTATCCTTTGCCCGTTTGAATTCTTCAACAGTGTTTTAGTTTTCCTATAAATTTGGGAGACTTCTTCTCTTGCAATAACACAGAAAATCTCTCTTATCTCCTCCAATCTTCTTACAGAATTTCTCTCACGAGTTCCTGGGTTCCTGTGTGCAAACTCCACTGTTTCTGACCGCAAGTGGACGCGTTCAGAAGCTACAGCTATGTTAACCTTGGGGAGCAACCGGCATCAGTGATTACCACCACGGTCGCGTCGTAATTAGTTTCAAGGCAGTGGTCATCCCACGCCACAGCGCTTTCACTTACATCCGATAAGTATTCTGTTTCTCTGTTCATCCTCATATAGCCACGTCATTCTACCATTTTTTCCTACAATTTGAAAGCAATTAATCATGTATTATACCTTGGCTCTCATATGAGCAGACGAACAACTTTCAACACCATATAAGTTCTTATGAATCAAATTTTTAGCAGATGTGTTTCTTGATTACCTTGATTGTGACGTGTTCTAGGATTTCCACATTCTCTTTTACACATATGGTATCTTCTAATTATTCTGGTCTACAATAATCTCGGGACATGTCCATAAATTTTGACAGAAAAATGACCAACAAAATGTAATATATTGCGTTGACACTTCTGTTACTTGCATGCATTGAATATAAGGTTTCCTTGGATCTCATAAGGATTCTATATTACAAACATCAGGGTGGATTGTAGAACTCAGAAATGGAAGGATTTGGACCTGACACTAATACCAGTACATGCAAGAATCCAGGTTAATGTGAAATAGGATACGTTTTATAATTTTTCTGTGTTTTGGCTCTCGTATAAGATACATATGTTAGTATATGAATTAAATGTACCAGCTTTGCATTATCAATCTTTTGAGCCATTCCAACACCGTTGGTCATTAAGATTTTATATTTAAAAAGTTTTTTTGTCTGTCATAATGTTTCATTTAACATCATGGACTTGTATTGTATTTGTTTTCCAATAAAAACCAATATTGTCGTGGTAATTACTAAAAATGCATCCTGTTTGGGATTATTAGTGCAGTTGAAACTTTGTTCTGCAACATTATACAATTGACCCGGCCATGGGAGACCTGTTGGAAAAGAGGGATAGTCTGATTATGTCATGGCTAGGACATTAGCAAGATTTGTTTATAATTGTGGTGTGTTGTGATTTGTGAGACTGGTATAGACCCGGTCAATTTCCCGTTCTTTTGGTGCTGTTTTGTGATAAGATGAATTTGTTTGCATATGTTGCTTGAATTTAGATACAATGTAAAGGAATATTTGATTTCCAAATATCTAAATTCATATATAGCCTGGTATTTACCTCCTACGCTTGCCTTTGTCAACATTCACTTGTGGTAGAAATTGTAATATTCAATATGTGCTATTTTTCTGGTTGATAAGCTGGTCTGCTAAAATTTAGCTAGCAATGAATTGAAAGTTGAAACCCCACTCTGCATGGAAATGGAATGCTAGTATTTGAAAGTTTTCTGATTCTGAAATGTATGCAACTTTGTGAATGAGATTACATTACTCATTGTTGATGATATAAAATATTTAGTATATAACGAATCCCTCTTATAGGTGTTTTGGTTTTGACATAGAAAAAAATGCTGCTTGTCACCTTTGTTTGAATGAGATGAATATCAAAATGAACGAATCAGATAGAAAACAATAAGAGTAGATGGTTGGGAGTTGGGGTTTCGACGCTAGCCAAGGAGGAAATTTGTCATCATTGACTCGCTGATTCCTATTTTCTCTCTTATTGAAATGTCTTAGATTCTTATCTTATATATCTCTACTAGAAGCAAAGGAGGGAAACATCAACATATCACATTTGTTGATGATTTCTCTAGGTTCACCAGGGTGTACCTTCTTAGAACTAAATGTGAGGCAGTACAAATGTTTAGTAAATATAATGTCGAAGCAGAAACCCAACTTGATAATAATATCAAGAGAGTTAGGCCTAACAGAGGTGGAGAATATAGTACCAACATCCTAAAAAGAATATTGTGATAAGAATGTGATTAGTTTAGTGCCACTTCTTACCGCAACAAAATGGTATAGATGAACGAAAAGACCGTACCGGGAAGAAAATGATGATTGCTAAACTTTTGAGTTCAGAGATGTCTGATGACATGGGGGGAGCTGTACTTTCAGCCTATCATATTCTTAACCGTGTACCCATAAGAAACTAGACTAGACACCTTATGAGATGTGGAAAGGTTTTACTCCCAATCTGAATTTTCTTTGAGTGTGGGGGGTGTTTGGCTAAAGTAAGTCTACCTGACTTTAAGAAGTCTAACATTGGACCTAAGACCTATGACAATTTGTTCATAGATTATTCTCATTATAGGTGATGAGAGTGTGTCTGCCTTTATGATAGAAGACCCAAAAACTTATGATGAGGCAATGAGATCCATTGATGCTTGTTTTTGGAAAGATGCTATTAAAAGCGAACTTGATTCTATTATTTCTAACCAAACTTGTTAATTGTCGGATTTACCTAAAGGTAGTAGACCCATTAGTAGTAAATGAATCTTCAAGAAAAAGATGAGACCTGATGGTTCAATTGAAAAGTTCAAAGGTAGACTCGTGATTAGTGATTTTACCCAAAAGAAAGGCTTAGACTATTTCGATACTTATTCTCTTGTGACCAAGATTACTACGATAAGAACTTTAATTGCCTTAGCTGCAATTCATGAGTTAGTTGTACATCAAATGGATGTCAAAACAGCCTTTTTAAATGGTGTCATAGAGGAAGAAATTTATATGTCCCAGCCTGAGGGGTTTGTGATTGTTGGTCAAGAGAATAAGGTATGCAAACTTAGAAAATCTCTATATGGTCTAAAGCAAGCACCTAAGCAATGTTATGAGAAGTTTAATAGCACTTTATTAAGGAATGACTATATTGTGAATACCTCTGGTTTTTGTGTTTATTCTAAACTTATAGGATCAGATTGTGTGATTATATGCCTATATGTAGATGATATGTTGATTTTTGGGAACAATCTGGACGTGGTGAAAGATACCAAGAATTTCTTGTCATCTCAATTTGAGATGAAAAATCTAGGAGAAGCAGATGTTATTTTAGGAGTTAGAGTTATTAGAAACTCCAGTTGCATCTCCTTGAGTCAATCGCATTACGTTGAAAAAGTGCTGAAGAAGTTCAACTGTTTTGATGTTGTGGCTGCTAGAACTCCCTATGACCCTAGCATATATCTGAAAAAGAACTTGGGTGAGAGTTTCCCAATCTGAATATGCTAAAATCATAGGAAGTGTGATTATCCTCATGAACTGTACTAGACCTGATATAGCCTATGCAGTTAGTAGGCTAAGTCGTTATACATATAACCCTATTAATGAACATTGGAATGCTCTTCATCGTTTATTAAAATACCTGAAAGGAAGTGTTTGCATTTTAACCGATTTTCTACTGTTTTAGAAGGATATTGTGATGCAAACTGGGTTTCAGGGAATGATGAAGTAAGTTCAACTAGTGGTTTTGTTTTTACTTTGGGTGGAGGCTCTATTTCATGGAAGTCTTCCAAACAGACATGTATAGCACGATCCACCATGGAATCTGAATTCATTGCTCTTGAGTTGGCAGTGCAAGAAGCTGAATGGTTACAGAACTTGTTAGCAAACGTGCCATTGTGGTGGGAAAATCTGCGGCAGTTTCCCTTCATTATGATTCTCAAGCAGCCATTGGAGTTGCTAAAAACAATGTCTATAATGGGAAGAAAAGACACACACGCATCAGACACGGTGTGGTTAAACAACTCCTGAAAAATAATTTCTTTGGAATATGTGAGGTCCGAAAGAAATCTTGCAGATCCACTAACCAAAGGGTTGCCAAGGAAAGTGGTTCTTGATTCGTCGAGGGGGATGGGGCTAAAGTCCATGAGTTAAGATAATATGGTTCATACCCAGTGTGGTCTAACGAAGCCATATGATTCTTAACATACACTACATTTCCATCTCTATGACATGTGGTAGTGTTTTTAAATCCATAGCCAAGTTTTGGTGGTGCTATTGAGAAGCACTTGATGGATTCACTTTGAGATAAGTTCATAACTAGTTTTGATGGTGCTATAGAGAAGCACATGATGAACTCATATCTGTTGAGAGGTTGAGCAATATGCTCTTAATGGTTCCATACTCTTTATGATGGTGCTATAGAGAAGCACTTAATGGACCACCTACGTGGGTGTGAAGGTTTGGACGCCTTCTATGAAAGACAAGGGCAGTCTTTCTAGAGCACTCATGAGACCCAAGATGTGCGCATAGCCTTAAAGCGCTTGACTTGTATCGCGGAGTTTGCATATACTCGGTTCAATATGTGTTGTGGGGGTCTCAACCAAACTCTAATGAGTTCAAGAGAAATTCACTCATTAGTAAGTAAGTTGTTGCCTCACTTCACTATGTATCAATTCAATCGAAAGACATGATACTTAAGTATATATCCTTTCTTTACCCAGGACTCTTGTTTCTTTTCTCGAGCCATTAGTGGGGGATTGTTGGAAATAATAGGCTCTCAAAAACCTTGTTTCATTCCCACTTTCTTTTGTCCCACGTTGCTTGGGCAACTTGCTTTGGAGGTGTTTATTAGGGGAGTTGTAGAGACATGGGGCATGCCCCAAGGGGTACGACACTTTTGTGAAGGGGAGAGGACCTACATTGTCATAGGTCCACCACATGCGCATGCCGCTGCCGTCTGTCCACCCGCCGACCGACTGTGATGTGCGTGCGCCGCCCGCCTGCCGTGTCGTGTCGTGTCGCGCGCGCCTTTCCTTTTTTGGATGGCGTGCCTTTCTTTTTTTGGACCTGGTCCCTTTATGTCTCAGATTTAAACCTCTAATGACTATTTAATTGCTGCTTTAATTTGCGGCCATTTAATTGCTTTTAATTGCTGCTTTAATTCGCGGCCATTTAATTGCATTTAATTACTGCTTTAATTCGCGGCCATTTAATTGCATTTAATTGCTTCTTTTATTGCTGCAGTTACTACAGCATTCAAACACGGCATTTATCATTTGCCCGTTTGAATTCTTCAACAGTTTTTTTTGTTTTCCTTTAAATTTGGGAGACTTCTTCTCTTGCAATAACACGGAAAATATCTCCTATCTCCTATCTTCTCACAGAATTCCTCTCACGAGTTCCTAGGTTCTTGTGTGCAAACTCCACTGTTTCTGACCGCGAGTGGACGCGTTCAGAAGCTGCGGCTGTGTTAACCTTGAGGAGCAACCGGCATCAGCGATTACGACCATGGTCGCGCCGTAATTGCTTTCAAGGCAGTGGTCATCCCACGCCACATCGCTTTCACTTACATCCGATAAGTATTCTGTTTCTCTGTTAATCCTCATATAGCCACGATATTCTACCATTTTTTTTTCCTACAAAGCATCCCTTAAGCTGCCTACCACCCTGATCTTCTTATCGCCGTTCCTCAAGCCATCACCACCACTTCCATGTTCTCATCGGCCAGCAAAGACACTGCAGCCAACAACCTTGTCGATCTACTCATCATCCATCAAGCCATTGTTGTCCTCTCACCATCCCTCAAGCCGTAGCCAACTACGGCCTATTGCTCCGGCATCACTTTGCAAAGATATCTTGTTGATATTGATTGCTGGGGACCATGTCAATCATATCACCATCCCCCAACCTGTTGCTGAAGACCTCCGACTGCCCCAATATCACTTGCATAGGAGGCCTTTTTTAATCCGAATGTACAATTGAAATCCATTTTGACTGATATAAGATAAATATGGGCTCTCGACGATTTCTAAGTCTTCATCAACAATGTTGCTTGAAATTCTCGAAGGTAGTCAATTTTTGTTTTTGGACAGATGACTTAAAAATGTAACATTTGACACTACAATTCAATTGTAGTTGAATTCATGCTTTCTTTTAATTTTTCAAGAGAATGATAACCGAAATGTATTACTACTTCTGAATATGCTAGAGTTTGATGGAATTTCCATGTGAAATGTCACTACTTTTGGGTCTAGGATATGCAACATCTGATGCTTTTATTAATTGTGATTAAAATTACGAGGGTCACGTGAGGCCCGATCTAACAGAAATATTGACGCCATGAAATTTGTAGAAAATGATAGTTCATGGGTTTAAGTTGTAGGTCCCCTAATAGTTCAGGGGTATTTTTTGGGCCAAGACTATATACACCGAATGCTGGAGGTGCAAGCAATGATTATATCCTATTTTTGGGAAAAAAAACAAGTGACATGGATTTAAAGTAACAGCATGATTTGATATTTTTTCTAAAAGTAGCAATTAATCATTGTATACATCAAATTGCTTCTGTTTATGCAGCAGTTCTCTTTTTTTTAATTTACCCCTTTTTGAAAAGTAATCTCTGCTTTTTCTTTGTCTTTTTGGCTGTCTGGCAGATTCAGCAGCAGTGTCAAGGACAATGGTATTTATTGTACATGGGATTCCACTGATATTGAGAAAATTTTATGCGGGAGTCACTTTGTTAACAACTTAAAAACATATGCCTTGCAATGTGGGATTAGAAGTAGAAAGAGGATGTCAAGCTTTTCCTGGACAGTCATAAACATTGTCATTGATAAATTAGTATCATTATAAGTGATATAATAATGAACTCTCTGGCACCTATAAAAACCAAATGCAACTGTTTACGAGTGTTTTCTCACCACAAACTCGTTGACCGACGACTAGACGGTCAACGTGGTCAATGGATCGGTTGGGACCCCTTGGTCGCGTCGAGCTCTCGTGCTCTCAGCATGGGCATGCGATGGATCTGAGGCCGAGCGGACACTTCGGGAGAGCGTCGGTCCTCGGTCGGCGTGGAGATGAGAGGAAGCCTCGGCTCCGGGATGAGTGCTCGGCCTCGGTTGGTTGAGCATCGGGGGGGGGGAGCCTCGGCGCCTTGAACGTCCCTCGGTCTTGATCGACGACGGTGCTCGCTAACGGCGAGCGGGTTCGTGTCGCGCCAAGGAATAGCCTCGGCACATTGGTTCAGCTCCTTCCTGGACGGACGAAGAAACTCGTCAGTGGGACCGTACCTTGGTTCCAGCCAAGTCCCCTCCGATGCCTAAGTCAGAACGGATCTGTGTAATGCTCGGCGGGATCGGTACGGCTCAAGAGGAGGCCAGCACACACATCCTCGGACCGAACTGTGGAAGGGGAGATAATGGGAAAAAATAAGGTCTTGTTCATGAAATACCTCCGTTGTAGGTGTTCAGGATCCGATCCCTTTCCCGGTTGCCCCGGTTGTCCCTTTATAGGGTTCGACCCACGATCGCCCTCAATCCACGTCCCCTGACTGCTCTCCACTCACATCCCTGTGATCCGCCTCCCTAGAAGCGCCTGCGTGCATCGTGGGGGAGTCGATTGATGGGCTCCTTAATGGTCATTAAGGTGCCACGCTTTTGGGGAAACGGTTATCCCTGGAGAGCGCGAGCTAATCGTGCGTCTCCGGGGCCGGGGCCGGTCTGACTTCGAGTCCTTCCGCGGCCCCGTCGGACGGGTCCAGTCCCACTCGTGGGCTTCCCGTTCTTGGCTTGGGCTTGGGCCTCTTGTTCTTGGGCTTCTCCAAAATAGTCGTATCAATTTCCCCCATCGTTCGAGCCGTTCAGATTCTGCCGGTTCGGTTTGGACTATGTGACTCTTAATGATTTTGACAGGCGCGTCAATCGAGGACATTCCATTAAATGGAGGCCATCATGATGTGGGCCGTTTGAACTTCTCTCGGTGCGGGATTCGAAGCACCGTCGGCCTCCCGATGCTGTCACGTGCTCTCGTGCAATCGTTTTCACGAACGAGGGAAGATCCCGAGGGAACGATATAAAAGGAGGCCATCGTCCCTCGGATGAGGGTTTTGCTCTTTTGATTTCCCCTCTTCCTTTCTGTCTCCGCCGATCTGGGTTTCGCTCAAGTTCTGCCCCATGTCGTCCTCTTCTGCTGCTGGTTCGGGGTGCCCGGAGACTGTTGCGGATCCGGTTCCGCCTCGCCGCCCCGTCACGGTGGTGCGCCGCCACGGAGGAGAGCTCTCGGAGGTACCCCTGAGGTGCTGGGCGGCCCTCGTCTGTTTGCGCTTCCTCGATCGGGGATCTGCGCATCAGCTATCTTCTTCCCCCCTGCTTTGCCCGGGCTCCTGAGATCGACGAGCGGATCTGCTTCCCCGGTCCTCGAGAAATTGGGGTGTACGAAAAGAGTTTTCGATTTGGGCTTCGGTTCCCTTTCCATCACTTCATCGCCAAGTTTCTGCAAGCTTATCGGGTGGCCTTGTGCCAATTCTGTCCCAACGCCATTGGTTGTATCGTTGGGTTCGTCGTTCTCTGCGCGCTGAAGGGGGTTGAGCCATCCCTCCGACTCTTTGCTCAATTCTACCGCCTGAGTCACCACCAGTCGGGGGCTTGGCTCTATATCAGCGCTCGGCCGAAGAAGAGCATGGTGCTGGGTCTGCCGAGCTCTTTAAAACATTGGAAGGGGGAATATGTCTTCGTCGGCTTCCCATAGGAAGTGGATTTTCCGACCTGCTGGGGGGCCGTAAGCTCACTGGCTCTCGAGCTGGGGAATCTGACTGACGCCGAGCTCGAGGCGCTCGACACCTTGCTGGCGGTCCCTGCCAGGGATCGGAGGATTGACGTCCTCTTCCCCGACCTTAATCTGCGGAAGACCGTGTGGCCCGTCGGTGAGTTTTGCTGAAGTCCGACACTCGGGGGGTTTATGTCTGAGGCTTATCCCGCCAGCTCTGATCCTTCCCTCCGTCTTCTCGTGCAGGTGGGTTCGTCCCCGGTCCCTCTCCAGCATCTCTTCCATCCACGACCCCGGATCCCAGCCCGCGGCGAAGGGATCATGTATTGGAAGTCCGAAAGAAACAGCGGGTAGGGCCCTCCGGTGTTGGTTCCAAGAGGGCGAGGGGGCATGCTCCGCCCTCCCCACTGGTGGATATCCTGAAAAAGGCCCGTGTCCAACCGACGGAGGTCAGTGTCCCATCGCCCGAGGGTTGGGCCCAGCCCTCTTCGGCCGAGGTCTCTTGGCCCTGGGCCAGGCCCTTGCTTCCGCCGCCAGGGCCACTCCCCGAGGTTTACGAGCGGGCCCTGCCCGCGTGCCGCTCAGTTCCGACCGATCTTCCTCCGTCGGGCGAGGGCTTTGCCCCCGCTTCCCCGTGGGGCTGAAGGAGTCGGGTTTTTCTGACTGTGGGGTGGCTGCTCGGTTGGCTGAGAACTGCAGCCTCCCTTCGGACCAATCTATGCTAGATGGGGTGCAGGGCGATCGCCTGGCTGCATTCGTGGTCGAGGCCGGTCAGCAGGTGAAGATTCTCGCTCCCCTTGTTTCCAGTAGTTGACTTCGTCTTATTCCCGTCTCTTGGTGCAGTTATCCTCCGTCGGGCTTTCGATGAGGCGCCAATTCGCGACTCTCGCAGGCCAAGGCTGACTCGGTATGGAGACCCGAGGCCGAGGGGGGGCGAGGGAGAGGCGAGCCAACTAGCCGATGCGCGCATCAAATCCTAGGAGACTCAGGGGGCCGAGCTCTCCGCCGCCTTGGAGAAGTCAGATCTGGAAAAGGCTCTGGCCTTAGTTGAGAGAGCGAAAGCCGGGGATCTGGTTGTCGAGCTCATGGAGGCCGCCGAGACAGCTACTGAAGTTGGCACGGACACCGACCCTGTTGTCGCCGCCGACGTCTCAGAGCTCACTAGCCTCCTGGAAGCGGCGGAGGAGAGAGAGCGGGTTCTACTGGCTAAGCTCAATACGAGCTCCAGTGAAGCCGAGAAGGAGCGGGCGGAGCATTAGCGGCAGGTCGCAGTCCTTCAGGACCGGATCCAAGATTTGGGAGCGGTAGATCCCGACCAGATCTCCCGAGACACCATGTATGAGTATGCCACGTCTTTCGTGGCCAAGGCGATGTTCGAAGCGTTCGAAAGGGGATTCACCCACTGCCAGTTCGAGATCCAGCAGAAATTTCCGCTCTCGGGGATCAATTTTGAGGAGCTCCGATGGGACTTTGAAGACGAGGAGGCTCGGGATGGAATCCCTGAGCAGCTACCAGGCACAGGCGAAGGAGCGGGGTCTTAGTCTGTTAGTCTTGTCGTATTTTGTAAAACCCGTGCTCAGCCTTTAGTGTAATACGCTGGTCTCTGAACCCCATTGTCCTCCCTGATCAGCACCGAGCTCACCGTCTCACCCGTGCAGGCCAAGTAGCGGCTCAACGATTCACCCTCTCGTGGTTTGGATAGGAGCGGTGGGCTGCGGAGGTATTCCTTAAGTTCAGCAAACGCTCGGGCACAGTCTTCGTCCCACGGCACAGTCTTCCTTTTGTCGGCGGGCTCAGCGATCGCCTTCCTCAGGGTTTTGAAGAAGGGAAGGAACCTCTCCGCCGATTTGGAAAGAAAACGCCCCAGAGCGGCGATGCGGCCATTCAGTCTCTGCAGCTCTTTGATCGTCGTCGGTTCCCGCATGTTGATCAACGCCTCGATCTTGTCGGGGTTTGCCTCAATGCCGCGGTTATTGATCATGTACCCCAGGAACTTGCCGGATTTCACCCTGAACGTGCACTTCGTGGGATTAAGCCGGATGTTGTGTTTCCGTAGCCGCTCAAAGGTTTCCCTGAGGTCGGCGATATGATCAGCCGGCCCTCTCGATTTGACCAGCATGTCGTCAACGTAGACCTCCAAGTTCCTCCCTATCTGAGAATCGAATACCTTGTTGACCATTCTCTGGTAGGTTGCCCCCGCGTTCTTCAGTCCGAAGGGCATCTTGTTGTAGCAGAAAGTCCCTCGGTCTGTAGTGAAGGACGTCTTCTCCTCGTCCCGAGGGTCCATCTGGACATGATTGTACCCGGAGTAGGCGTCCATGAAGCTGAGCATCTCGTAGCTGGATGCGCTGTCCACGAGGTGATCGATGCGGGGCAGTGGGTAGCTGTCCTTGGGGCAGGCCTTGTTGAGGTCGCTGAAATCCACACACATTCGTCACTTCCCGCTGGTCTTTTTGACCATCACGATGTTGGACAGCCACTTCGGATACCAGACTTCACTAATGAAGCTGGCGTCCAGAAGGCGTTCCACCTCCTCGGAGGCTGCTCTCCTCTTCTCGCCACCTAGGTTCCGCTTTTTCTGCCTGAACGGCCTGAAATTGGGGTCGGCGTTCAGCTCGTGCATGATCACCGGGGAATCTACGCCGGGCATGTCATCGGGTGACCATGCGAAGACATCTAGGTTGGCCTCCAAGCACTCGATCAACTCGCCTCTCAGGCCAGGGTTCAGTCCGGAGCCGATGGAGACGTACCTTCCTTCAACTTCCGTGGCCGGGATTAGCTCTGGCTCCTCCCCAGGGGTGGGCCTCGGTCCGTCCCTCAAGTCGAGTGAGGCCATCGGGTTGTCATATCGCCCAGTGTGTTCCCCGTTGGTCAGTTGGTAGCAAATTTCCGGTCTCCTGGGTCGCCCTCGACCTGCCCGACCCCCCTCGGGGTCTGGAACCTGACCGTCCGATGGAGAGTTGAGACCACCGCACCAACCACGTTGAGGAGCGGGCGTCCGATGATCCCATTGTACGCTGATTCTATCCTCAGCGCCACGAACTCCATCGTCAGGGTCACTGAGGCGGGCGGCTCCTCGAGCGTGACCGGGAGGCGGATGACCCCGACTATGGGCGTGGAGTGGCACGTGAAGCCTATCACGGGCCCCGAGCAGGGTTCCAGGTCCTCGCCTCGCAGCCCTATCCTCTCGAGGGTCGACATGAAAAGTATGTCGCACGAGCTGCCGGTATCAACAAGCAGTCGCCTTACTACAGCAGCTTCGATGACCGCGGAGACTACGAGTGCTTCGTCAGGCCGCGGCTTATCCCTCGCGGCACCCCCCTCGCCTACCGGGAGGGGTAAGGAGGGGTTTCCGGCCATCACGTCGTAGTCTCCCAGGCGGCCAACTTACGGTCTCTTCGGACCCCCGGCCCGAGGCACGCTCCGAGTCGTCATGCTTTTCCCCTGCCGATCATGATACGGCCCTGGTGTCGACACCGGGGACGCGCCCTTCCTACGTCGTGACGGGCGGGATCACATCATCGCTAGTGTGGTTGCTTTACGTGGGTGTCAGTTTGTTTCACACAGACGGCGCCAGATGTTTACGGGTGTTTTCTCATCACAAACTCGTTGACCGACGACTAGACGGTCAACGTGGTCAAGGGATCGGTTGAGACCCCTTGGGCGCGTCGAGCTCTCGTGCTCTCAGCGTGGACAGGCGATGGATCCGAGGTCGAGCGGACACTTCGGGAGAGCGTCGGTCCTCGGTCAGCGTGGAGATGAGAGGAAGCCTCGGCTTCGGGATGAGTGCTCGGCCTCGGTTGGTCGAGCGTCGGGGGACGCCTCGGCGCCTTGAATGTCCCTCGGTCTTGATCGACGACGGCGCACGCTAACGGCGAGCGGGTTCGTGTCGCGCCGAGGAGTAGCCTCGGCACCTTGGTTCAGCTCCTTCTTGGACGGAAGAAGAAACACGTCAGGGGGGGCGGACCTTGGTTCCGGCCAAGTCCCCTCCGATGCTTATGTCAGAACGGATCTGTGTAATACTCAGCGGGATCGGTACGGCTCAAGAAGAGGCCATCACATGCATCCCCTGACCGAGCTGTGGAAGGGGAGATAATGTGGAAAAACAAGGTCTTGTTCATGAAATACCTCCGTTGTAGGTGTCCAGGATCCGATCCCTTTCCCGGTTGCCCTGGTTGTCCCTTTATAGAGTTCGACCCACGATCGCCCTCAATCCACGTCCCATGACTGCTCCCCACTCACGTTCCTGTGATCTGCCTCCCTAGAAGCGCTTGTGTGCGTCGTGGGGGAGTCGATTGATGGGCTCCTTAATGGTCATTAAGGTGTCGCGCTTTCGGGGGAACGGTTATCCCCGGAGAGCGTGAGCTAATCGTGCGTCTCCTGGGCCGGGGCCGGTCCGACTTCGAGTCCTTCCGCGGGCCCCGTCGGACGGGCCCAGTCCTACTCGTGGGCTTCCCATTCTTGGATTGGGCTTGGACCTCTTGTTCTTGGACTTCTCCAAAATAGTCGTATCAGCAACCATTGAAAATTTCTCACGGCAATTGAGAGGGGCATGTAACCCGGATGCTTCAATATTTCCATACTTGATTGCATTTCATAATCAGTATTTTTCTTCTCTTTCCCTCAAATTCGCTGTCATTTAATAACAGGGTCTTTCATCCTTCTTTGTCTCCTGCTGGGTTGACAAATATAACGGTCGCTTGGTGGTGATTGGGGCCGGTTCAAAAAATGATTTGCAATCTTATATTTGAAATGTTGCATAAAAAGCTAAAAATTCACTAGGGGGAGTCGGGGTTTGATTTTATGGACTTTCTTTTCTTCTTTATTCGTATGGTTTAATTGATTTGTTGTATTTGCAGGAAGCAAGTCCGAACCAGGAAGAGAAGGAAGCTTCACTACTGGACACTGGAAGCTATACATCACATTCTTCGAACATAGTAAACATGGAATTCTGACATGTAGGTATATTGTGCAAGTAGGGATGATAATGGGCATGGACTGGCCCGGTGCCCCCAATCAGGCTAGCCGAAACAATTGCTCCATCAAACCCCAAGTTTTGTGATCATTTACTTTTTATTCTATGGGGTTTTAGTTCTTTTGGCTTATGATCTCGTCTTGGTGTTTCTTTGTTATATGCTGTTTGTGTTTGAAATTGTATGGAAAGGGTGAAGGATTGATGCTAGTATATCAAACTGGATTTTTATATGTTTCTTTGTTCAATTTTACTTATATATTACAAAAAATTAAGTAGCTAAACCTGAATAAATTAATTTGGGGTCTTTTTGTTGGGGGAATTGATGTGGATAAAAAATCATTGTGGATTGGTTAAAATTTTTGTTTTTTTGAATAATTCCTTCGTTGATAACTGTAATGAGAGCTAGGTTTCAAATGACATTGTTGTGCCCCTTTCTTCTGTTGAGCAAAATACAAAATTGAAGTGATTTATTATGTGGATAAATTGAAGAACTAGGATTTCAGGAACAGTGTAATGTGAGCTATCAATCGAAATGTGCTCCATGGATCATATGAAAGTACAACGCTTTTGCTATGAGGCCGTGTTATGTGCAACTTGGCTCAACTTATTGTGTTTCTGATGATTCACAACATCAGTCAACATTAGCAACTGCCAAAATATTATCTTACTTCGTATCACCTTTTTTTCTTATTTTGATAAAAGTTGAGAACTGAGAATGAATGATGGTTTTCAATTCAATTTGATATATGATTTCTAGATGCAAACATAACTCTCTCAAAATGTCCAAACAGTATAAATTTTTCACATATACATCTCTCTCTCTCTCTCTCTCACATTTGTCTTCTTCTTTGTATACTTGGTGTGTTTTTTTGCAATTAACACTTCTGGTTTAGTTTGGAAACACTATTTCGGAGTCGATGATGATGATGATGAGCTGCCAAAAAAATTTACATCTTATTTTTAATAAAAATAGCGGGACGAGGTAGGATGTCAAGCAATCGTGTTGACAACCATCTTGCAGCTATTCTTTGTTTGATGATTACATCGGGCAGATCAGAGCCTCCTACCAACAAATCATATGAAAATATTTCAGATGCACTCTAGCATCAGTGAGAGGAGATTTAACAGTATATAAACAGTTAGATTGGTCATAAAGGCTTGAGAACGTACATGGAAAATATTATCATGGGTAGGCAATCTCTATAAGTGTTGGCAACACATCTACAAGTGTTAGCAACATATCTGAACAAATCCAAAATTCCAGAAAAAGAAAAGAGTATATAAAAAGAATATCAGTATAACAACATATCATTACAGAGAATAAATAGTAAAAGTACTCAAAATGTTCAAACAACATAAATTTTTCACAACTCTCTCTAATTTGTCTTTTTCTTTGAACACAGATTCAATGGTTGTTTATTTGCAGTTAACGCTTTTTGGCTTAGTTTGGAAACATTATCAGAGGCAATGCTGATGATGAGCTGCCAAAAAAATTTACATCTTAATTTTTAGGGCGATGTAAAATGACAATGAATCGTGCAGACAACCATCTTGCATCCATTCTTTGTCAGATGATTACATTTGATAGATCTGAGCCTTCTACCAACTTTAAGCAATGTCTTCATATGATTATTATTTGTATTCAGAAGTCAATCATATGTTTTGTGCAATTTACCTATTTTTGGCTTAGTAGATATTGCAGGGTATCGATCTGGGTCCAATGATCCACCACATGCATCTCTTTTGGTGAATATTGCATTGGAGGAGATTCTTCCTCATTAACCTATTACCAATGCAGATCCTACCGCAACTGCAAGCACACGTTTTAGTAGAACACGGGGTCCGACTCGGCATCGAGAAAATCCATCTGGTCCTTAACAGTGGATGATGAAGATTTTTGAAAGCAGGTACACACTTGAAAGCATGTATACATAATTATTTTAATTAATAAAAATAATATTTAATAATATACTAACAATTCATGTTTTATTTTGTATGAATGCAATGTAGTTTCTCGGATCTAGATATTATTAGACAATCCATGCTCATAGTGAAGGGGATTGTGGACTACAACATGGCCGATATTTGGAGCGGTGACAGAGGAGCGCAAGCATCAGATGTAGGACATCACGAAGGTAATTCACATAATCTGGTGCTTATATATATGTTATTTGTTTTTATCATTATGTTTTTTATATATGCAATTTGTTTATCATATCAAATGTACAATCTGCATAACCCTATCAATGAGGAGCGTGCTTATGATATTTGGGTCTACCAAGTGGGCCACAACATGTATGAGGACATCCAATCTGCTAGAGAGAAAAATGTGAAATCAGGATAGATGTTAGAAGAAATCTAACTGGAGTTATGTGCCTACTGGAATACAGATAAGAGCATCTCCAACCGCACGTCAAATCTGCAGATTTGGCGTGCGGTTTGCTCCAACCGTCCGGCAAACGGACGCCATTTTTGGCGTTCGTGAACAGTAGCCCCCCATTTTTGGCGTGTAGGAGAGGAAATGGCGGGTGGGGAGGGAGGGGGAAAACGCAAAAAAAAAGTTGAAAGGAGAAGGTTTTGTAATTTTTAGGAAAGTTGAAATTAATTTAATTAGATTTAGACAAATTTATAATTTCCTATAAATGTAGAAAAAATTACTTAACTTTAATTATAATTTTCTACAAATTTATCCATATTTTTAACTTTAATGTAATAAATTATTATTTTAATAATACAATAAAAATAGTAAATATTAGGCTTATTTTAAAGCTCTCAATGAGGCCTTTCTAATTATAAATTTATTAAATTAAAATATATTAAGATAATATTAATAATAATGGATGTTTACTTTATCATAATATTAATGATAAAATGAATAGGAAAAATGGAGGGTTGGGTTGGAGCACCCTCCATTTCCCACCCTCCATTTGTGGAATATTCTTGGAATATTCCACCCCATCCCTCCAAATTTGGAGGGATGGGTTGGAGATGCTCTAAGTGGAAGAATATGTCGACACCGAATAAGAAGAATATGATTGGCGATGCTTCCCCTGATAAAATACCTGGCACTCACTGCGGGGGCTCTATTACTATTGGCCAGCATCGTGATAAATTGCAGGTTTGTATGCATCTAATGTACGTTTTTGGTGCATCTCATATTTTTAACTTGTGGTGGTCCGACTCGGTCTCGTGTGTTCGGGTTTTCTTTGGTTGTTAAACCCGCACATGTATTGAGAACATCTTGTTCTACCTCTAGCACCGCTTCCTCCTACAGGCTTAATACACAGTTAATGGGAGAGAATATGCAACTAAATAGTAAGTTAAATGCATTCGAGGAAATACTCACTATTATAGGTCCGAAATGTGGAGTTGACTTTGCGTTCCTATTATCGAAACATGTATAACGTCTTATAATTTTAGTTATTTAATAAATGCTTCAAATTTCTATGTTAAGTTCTAGTTCTATTTTGTTAAGTTATAGTTCTAGTTTACTTGTTTAATATTTTCAGCTTAAATAATAATTTAATTGTTTAATCTTATGTAGGGCACAACAGCGGGTGCATCAACATATTCACCGGTTGTAGGTGCCCATGATGATCATGAGCATCACGACGATGAGCCTTAGCATCTTACTGACCTATAGGTATATGTTTCTATTTTTAAAATAAAATTTTAAAAGCAGCCTTTCTTTTTTGCAAATTATCTATTCACATGTATTCTTTTGGCTGAATAATTTGCCGCACATGTTGGCTCATCACTTCTTGCGTGTAGGTCCAAAGGGATTTGCAGAGATCGCCTCTTCGAGCTTGGACTGTAGGGTGTCACTTGATTTCTCTCTATTTGATTCCTGCGTGTGAATGGAAACTATAAGTTCCAGTGTCATTTGATTCTTCTTATGAATTGCATGAAAGAGGAAATAAACCATGATGCTTTCTTTATTTGTAATTATAGTCATGATTTATGCTTTAACAGCTACTAATACCCTGCGGCATTATGTTTTTGTAATTCATATATCACTAACATAATGAAATTTGATTTTTGGTTTATGCTTGATTTTGTTTCATAAATGATATATGCTTGGCTTTATGTTTTTTATTGAGGAACAACTGAAATTTGATGATTCTATGTCACTAGCATATGGACAATAGAATCTGGGTATGGAACAATTTATACTGTTTGGACATTTTGTGTACGAGTTACTTTTTATTCTCTGCATTGATATGCTGTCATATTGATATGCTGTTTATATACTGTTATATACTCATTTCTGTAGGATCTGTCGCTACGTAGGAAGAAACATTAAGGGGGTGAATGTTGTTTTATAAAAGTAATTGGAAATTATGCCAAATAAAATCTAATCAACCAAACTATGAGAAATTGGGAGACAATCAATCATAGAAACTAGATCAATGCAAATACATTGAATTTTACCATGGTTCGGATACCCAAGTCAATCCAGGCTTCATGTATCCTATTCCAGCCCCTCCGGCGAATCCCGCTTGAGAAATCCTCTTGTGGAAACCCCGACAAGAGTAAATCGAATACAATCAATGCATGTATTCCATAGCCTGGGAATACGCACTCTCACAACACGAGAATTCTCACAAATAGGGAAGAAATAAAGTTTGATACTATCAACTTGAAACATACTTACACTTTCCTATGACTTGAATTCCCTTACTTGTGAAGGCTAGGTGAGTGTAGAAGAGTGCTCTAGGATGAGTAAATACAACACCAATGAGCTTGTCCAATGATTGAAAGCATTCTATTCTATGTAAGAGTGGGCTTTTGAGCTTTAATGGACAAGAGAGTATATGAGCACTTAAGGAAGAAGATGAGCTTATAGTTGTGGGCGTGATTTTAGGCCGCGTTGCCCCCCCTTCTTACCGCATCTGTTTTGCGACTCGTACATCCCTTTTTTGCCACCTCTGATTGCGATTTGAGTTGTTGATGTGTGCTCTTTGTTTTAGATGACGCCTCTGTTACTGCTTGTTTATTCACCTTTATTTGCTGCCTCTGCTAAAGTCAAAGAGTACATAAATGGTTATATATTGAATTGATCACCGCTTTGTAGTCTGGTCTTAGGCCATGCTAGAATTTGAAAATACAACTGTTCTACTAGATTCTTTCACTTGGATATGACTTGATTTCTAGATTGATATGTAAATTACGATTACTGTTCCTTGTAGCATGGGCATGGCTCTTGATTAGAGAGATCGGCATCATGATATGGTATGTACATAGAGACTTGGTCTCTTGACATGTGATACGTACAATGATAATCCCACAATTGACAATCTTTATACATGAATGCACGGATTATTGAGATGTTGTTTGAGAACATACATCATACACCTTCATTGCCACTGGCACGACACTCTTATATACATATGCATGATACATTGCACTGGATTCTACCTCAGACGTAAATTTTACATGATACGATATGAGGCTGGACATGTCATAATTCCTGTAATTGTACTTGACATTAGACACTGACTATCACATACATCACACTTCACTATCTAGGCTTGCACTAGGCATTGGGAGATGTAGCAACTCATGTTAGTGAGGGCACGAGAGTGAATGAAGCTACCCTTACCGTTCTTGTTCCTATTCTTGTATTTGGCCCCGGCGAGCACCCCCATGGCACATGTGAGTTCGTATGTTGCATATATATTGTGCCATCCAGCATTCGTATGTTGCATAGTGTGCCCTACAGCATGAGTCACAACACTAGACATGAGATCACTGATTCCAATTGCATTATAGACATTGTTAGTATATCTTATTATTACCATGGTACACATTGTCATATTACCTGGTTCATATGATATTATCACTGCAACTGTGTTTTAGGTTACATGATATTACTTTTGTTGTTGTCTATTTGATGTTACGAGGCTTCAGTTTACAGGTTTATTTTACATGCGATATCATTTGTTTTTTGAATGGCACAAAAATATAGAGTTTAAAATAATTACAGGCTATGCCATCCAGCTGTTTGAAGATCACCCTCCAGCTGTCTGACAAGCCCGGAGCCAAGCGTATCAGATACGCCACACATCAGATGTCTGGAAAACTCAACAAGCGGTCGATGCATGCCGTAGCTAGCCGTCTGGGAAGACAGCTCCAGACGGCTGGGAGACTCGAAAAGCCAAATGTCTGGAGCCCCCATTCTAGACGTCTGACAGATGGCTGAAGGCGTTTTCTGGAGCTCTAATCGACCCGACCCAACTTCGGATTAGAGGCCCTTGATCAGAGATCAACTAGAGGAGATTGTTTTAAGGGTTGAGAGCCTATAAATAGCTGATTGTAATTAGGGTTAAGGTATCATCATCCATCATTATTTTTGTTTTTAGGTTTTGCTTTCTTCTTTCGGCTAGTGTGGGTGAACAAGATTAGGGTTGAACTTTCAAGCTACTTTGGTGAAAGAAAACCTAACTTCTCTATTTGATTTTGCTTGTTAGTTTCATTCCTTGTATTGAACTTATGGCAATTTGAATGAAAGTTGATGTTTTTGATTCCATGAGTGGGGCTAAATCTCTTTTGTGTGTGTGTGTGTGTGCGCGCGCGCGCGCGCGTGCGTGCGTGTGGTGTGTGTGTGTGTGTGTGTGTGTAATTAGGGCTTATTTCATCTATGCTTCCATTCATCTCTAGAACTATTGAATGTCTAAATCATAGGATTGATATGTTGTCTAAATTATCATTGCATATGCATTAGCCATAGAGGAGTTTGATGAGGATGGTGTGGTGCAAGCCACTACCTACGTGTATTAACATTACCCGTCGAGTGCTCCGATGATGATGTGCCACGAGGCATTATCTACGCGAATAAAACCCGTCGAGTGGCCCTAGAGGAGGAGGATGTGCCGCGAGGCATTATCTAGAGCAATTATGATATAACACCCATGAATCCGATGAGTACCCAAGATGCTAAATCTTGAATGTTTTATTTTCTGATCTTTATATCTTGGCATGTATGTGAGATTGAGTTATCTGAGGGGTTTGGAAAGCATAGTAGGACATAACCCTAATGAAAACACAACACACATGTTGGATATTGAGTACCCTTAATGATGTTTTGATGATGATTAAACAAATGATTATTACTAATCTCATTAATCAAGTGTGTAGGATTCATAAAGCCAAAGAAGTCAACCAAAGTCAACCAAAATAAACAAAAGTCAACTTTCAACGAAATGACTCAATTGAAGACTACGAAGCTTGGTCAAAGGAAAATTTCAAGACAAAAGGTTTCAAGGAAGATCAGGAGATGTGCGTGAGCTTAACCAAAGGCCAAAGAATCATAATGAAGCTAAAGCATGAAGATGAAGATATGGAATGCATCAAAGAAGGCAAATATGGTATATTTTGATGTACATTATTTTTATGTGCTTAAAATATTTGTAGGCTTTAGGATTGGAGCTACACACACAAGTTTTAAATCATATTTTAAACTTGCAAAATTATTTTGAAAAACTGCATTATTTGGAGTGTTACTTGCACTTATTGCATCCAATGACATAGAATTAGAGCAACTCAATGTCAAAATTGTATTTCTATATAGGGATTTGGATGAGGATATCTTCATGCAATTAGAAGGTTTTGTGTCGGAAGGAAAGGAGAGCTTGGTCTGCTAACTAAAGAAACTCTGTACGGGCTGAAGTTGTCACCAAAGCAGTGGTATAAGAGATTTGACAGCTGCATGTTAGGGACATGATATGAGCAGAGCGTGAAAGATCAATGTGTATATGTGCGGACATTGGATGACGGCTCCTGCATCTATCTCCTGTTATATGATGTGTCCATATTTTCCATGTTTTTACAGCATGTTTTCATAGCATTTTCTCTGTCCAAAGTTCACTTATATATATTATTGCACTTTTCACGATATATTCGATTTTCGTTGAGAATTATGGCTCCTATGGCGAGGTTTGATAGGTGTTCGACGAGGTGGAGAAGAATATTGGAGGAGAAGAGAAGAGAAGAATATAAAGAGAGAAAGGAGCTCAAAGGAGTATAAAGTATGATGTTTTCCTAGGTCACTCGGTCGAGTGCATCATCACTCGACCGAGCTGACCTTCAACGCAAAAGAGCTCCTTCAGCAGATGTGCACAAGTCACTCGACCGAGTAGAAACGTCACTCGATCAGATCAACTTCAACTTAATCCCAATTCCTAATTGAAGTAGGAGAGCACAAGAGTGACTTGACCGAGTAGTTCAGTCGCTCGGTCGAGCTGAAGCCCGATCAGAACGAAGATTTTCAAAGGCATCCTCAATTTATTGTAGCTCGACCGAGTAGACCAGTGCTCGACCGAGTACTTCAACTACTCGGCCAAGCGGAATTAATTTTAGAGCGGCGCTTTGAGCCTAAAGAAGCATCCCGAGTGACTCGACAGAGCACGATGATCACTCGACCGAGCTGCTCGCGTATGAAGCTGAACCAAGAAAGGAGAAGCGGCTGACTGTGTCACCACTCGACCAAGCAGTGCCGCTATTCGACCGAGTAGGGCGCCACAGACCAACTGAAAGGGGGCCCAAGAAGCCCTTTCACCAGATTTTTGTGGGGTCCATCCCCATTGTATTTAAGCATCGTTTTTACTATATTTTAAAGGAGGCTATTCAGATTTTATTTCTTAGAAGTCCTTAGTTTTTCCTAGAGAGTTCTTGAGCCATCGCTATTGTTTGAAGACAAAGTTGATATTTTTATTATTGTAATTTGCTTGGAATCTTTTGATCTTAATTCTCTGCGATTATTTGTTCGTGTTTAGCGCTTTGGTAACGATCTCTCATCTCTCTATGCTTATTTCGATGTCTTTTATTACGATCATGTTTTCTATTGCTATTCTAAACACTTTTGTTGATATCGCTATGATTCATGAGTTGTCGTCTCTAGGGCTAATGGATTAGCCCTAGGATCTTAGGATTTAGATGCAAAGTTAGGATTTTTACGTTGTTTTGGTATAAAATAGATGTGTTTTGGTTGATCCAGCCAAGTTTGTAGGAGATCTCATATAGGGTGTGTGATCCACGGGAGTGGCACATACCTTGGACGGGTATCCTATGAACTTAATTAGGCACGTTAGTGAATTCAATTAGAGTTTGTGATCCACTGTAGTGGCACGTACTTTGATGGTTTCCACCGGCATCCTATATTGTTAATTAATGACCTACAGAAGAAGCATCAATGAGAGCCATCAAATCACAGATCGAATCTCTAACCCCACGGTGGTGGCGTGAGTAGAGCTTGAGAATAATTGTCGTTCGTAATGCACGGATCGCGTGTAAGGCCATCCACGGTGGTGGAGCTAAACACGGGATACGTTAGACGAGTAGCGCAATGGTGGTTGGCCATGCGTTCTACATTTTAGATGCAGCAATCTCGCCCAAATAAAGCCAATTCAACGTTGAAATTGTAGCCTAGCATTGAGATCCGACGATCATAGTGGTGAATCCTATTGCCCTAGTTATTATTCTATTGTTAATCAAGATAGTAACTATTCGTGACAATCTTTCTGAGTACGCCAACTAGCATTGTTCTGAGACTTTGAATAGATCCAAGACTATAAACGCATCTGCCGTCCTGTAGGTTCGACATTTTTCTATATTACAAAGCATTGACATCGTACACTTGCGGTAAGTTTTCGGAGTTAAATTCGGAGCACATCAAGCTTTTGGTGCCGTTGCTGGGGAGGCAAATGGTTTTTACTTGGGTTAATTTCTTTGTTGAAGAATTGGTTAGTTACTCTTGCCATCTCTTATCTATCCATATTTTTATTCTTTTTCCCTTTGCTACTGACGCCTTCTCTGAGTTTGTTTCTTGTGCATGAACACTCGCCTTTGGAGATCTGACGATTTATTATTTGGCCTCAAAACAATAAGACAACTCAAAGCAGAAAGGAGGAATCAAACTTTACACGATCAAATGGCAGGGACTCCTCCCCATTCTCCTCCACGTACTTGCAATGTTGAAGATTACATGAAGCCCATTCTATCCAGCATGTCTTCTATCTTGAGACCGCAACTGGCGGAGGGCAACTTTGAACTGAAGACGGGCTTGATTAACTTAATGCATTAGGACCCCTTCCATGGGCATCCTCATGAGAACCCCAATCATCATATAGACCTTTTCTTGGCAAAGTATGACACTTTCCAAGTTAAAGATGTGAGCGGAGATGCCATAAAGCTACGTCTATTTCCATTTACTCTGAGGGACAAAGCGGCTTATTGGTTGAGGGCGCACCCTACGAATACTTTCAAAACTTGGGAGTAGTTGGCCTTGGCCTTCATCAACAAGTACTATCCACAGCCCAAAATGGTGAGGATTAGAGGGCGATCATAAACTTCAAGTAACTCCTGCAGGAGTCACTCTATGAAGCTTGGGAATGCTTCAAGGATTTTCAGCATCAATGCCCACATCATGACGTTTCAGAGTGGGATCTTATTCAGAGCTTTTATAATGGCATCAAGCCCGACACAAAAATGATCATTGACGCCTTTGCAAATGGCGCATTATTGGCTAAGCTACCTCAGGAGGCCACGTCACTTTTTGAGCAAATGGCCTCCAATAATCAACATTGGAGCGATGATCGCTCAACATCTAGAGGCACCGGTTCGGGCCATTCTGAGATAAAAGTAGCTACATATCTTTATGGATAACTTGAGACCCTTTGCAAACAAGTTGCAAGAATTGAGCAGAGATTGGACGCTATTCCAACACTTCCAAGGCTTCGGTATATGATACTTATGAAGATTACATCGAGCAAGGGTATGCTCTAATAGAAGGGTCATGTGAAGGAACGTGCGTACCGATGGAGCAAGTCAATTATATAGTGGGTGATGGGAGCAATCCTAGAACTCAGTGGTCAAATCCGGTATGGAAATCACATCCTGGATTCTCCTATAGCAACCCCAACGGAGCTCTACAACCACTGTCCCAACCAAGGCCACATCAGCCACCTCAACAACAAGCACCACCTCCACAAAAGCAGCAGTACTGGTTCAGGCCATCTGGGCCCAATAGACCGCCGATATATTTTAATCGCCAACCATATCAGCAACAACAATAACAATACCAACACCAACAACCGGCAGCACAAAAACCTGATGTGGAGGCGACATTAGATGTCTTTATGAGCTCCGAAACGAAGATCAAATCAGAATTATCAGCCGCGAAAAGGCAACTTTTAGCCTCCATCGATAACTTGTCAGTGCAAATGACTCAATTTATAAAGGCTCAAGGGAGATTGCCATCTCAACCCGAGCCAAATCCAAGGGGGCACGTTAATGCAGTCGTGGCTGTTATGCTTAGAGGAGGAAAAGGTATCGATGATGTGATGGTACCGGTCTCTAAGAAGGTGGATCAACAATCATCGACGCATATACAAAAGGAAGATACCACTATTTCTGAACCCATCATCACAGAGAACAAGGAGAAAGCTATTGATGAGCCATCTGCTACTAAAGGGAAGGAGGCTTTACCTACTGAACTACATATTCCTATCACTACGGCACCGGCAGACATTCCGTCTTTTGAGAAATCTATGCCAAAGGATGCCAACAAAGACAAGGGAATCCATCCACCTCCTTATCTGCAAAGATTACCCATGGCAAAGCTCGAGAAGAAATACAACAAATTTATAGAGCTTCTCAAGGGTGTTCACTTGAACATCCCTTTCATGGATGCGCTTACAGAGATCCCCACATATGCAATGTTTTTGAAAGACTTGATAGCAGAGAAGAGAAAACAAGAAGCAGTGAAATTGGCAGACATCTGCACTTCGGTCCTCAAGAACATCCTATCGAAGAAATTGACCGATCCTGAAAGCTTCACAGTGCCGTGCTCCATAGGCTGCATCCCCATCGATAGAGCGCTAATTGACTTGGGGGTGAGCATTAGCTTAATGCCGCTCTCCATCTTCAAGAGGTTGAATACGGAAACGGAGCTAGAACCCATTAGCATGAGCATACAGTTGGCGGACCAGTCCGTCACCTACCCGGTTGGCTCGCACGAGACGTCATTCTACAAATACATGGAGGAATTAGTGTGCATGTGGACTTCATTATTATGGACATGCCTGAGAAGGGTAGTTCTCAAATCATCTTGGGACGTCCTTTCATGGCCACAACTAGAGTTTTGATCGACGTCTGTCAAGGGACGTTATCTATGAACATTGAAAATATAGAGATCGAATACCATCTACAAAAGCCGATGAAGGAGAGCTTCCCTACGCGAAGACGCTAGCTATCTCGAGTTATTGGAGGATGAAGCTACCGAAGAATATGCCATGGAGGAGATTGAAAGAGATCCTATGAGGAAGGACATTGACGATAACGGTGACGTCATACATGATAAGGTGCTGGCCGCCTACTTGAATGTCTTGGACGAGGAACCACAAGGTATACCACTTCATCATCAGCAACCAGAGGCTGCGATCTTTACACTTCTGAATACCGACGAAGCGAGGCGAACCAACTCCCACCACATGGCCTCATAGGAAAACATGATGAGCGCATCTCATATGTGCCAAACATCAAAGATCATCATTGAAGATCAAAGGAAGTCGAGCTTACGACTTTAAACAAGCGCTTATCGGAAGGCAACTTGAATTTTTCTTTATTTTTTTTGTTTTAGTTCTCCATCTACCTTTAAAAAAACCAAATAAAAATATTTTTAATTCATTAGAAAACCATAAAATATAAAAATTATAAAAAGTTCTGACACATACTTTCATGTGCAGGTGAACGATGAAGAAAGCGCTAAAAACGATGAAGAAGATGAGAAGAACCCAAGAGGAGATGAGGAGAGGAGTTATGCTTTTAATGAAGTCAAAGGGAGAGCTACTCGACCGAGTCGACATGCTGCTCGGTCGAGCTCAGCGCATCTGCAGAAGGAAGCCAAAACAACGCTCTGGAATCAATTCGACTCGACCGAATAGCTACCCTACTCGGTCGAGCTCAGGAGCAGTCACATGATAGAGCTGAAAACATCGCTCTGAAGTAGATTCGACTCGACCTAGTATCCATAGTACTAGTGCAGTAGCAGACGTGAGCAAAACAAGAGTTCTGATGGTATTTTAGCTCAACCGAGCAGAGTAAGCAGCTCGGTCGAGTACCAGGGTCAGATTGGGGGCTTGATTTTCTTTTTCTACTCGACCAAGCAGCATGCACTGCTCGACCAAGCAGCGAATTACGTCGAGGGGCCCGCTCCTTTTAAATCACATCGGAACCGACCGAGCAGCCCATGCTCGGGTGGCTCCATATATAACCGCCCGACCCCACCCCCAAATAATCCCCAACTCAATCATACAGCCCGAGCTCGACTTCCCCTCTCACAAGCCCTAACCCACTCGACCCCTCACTCGATCGACTGCCGCTGCGCACGTCGCCCGAGCGCCGCCGCACCCCACTCGGTCCGACCCCTCCTCACACTCCATTCCATCCCTCCCTCTCCCCTCTCTCCACATCTCTCTCTCCCCCTAATTCCTAATTTGAACCCTAAAATCGATTAATTCCTAATTTTGAACCCTAAAACCTATTAATTTCTTTAGTCTGCTATTAATACTTTTCCTACCATCTAATGCAGGTATATCTGGAGCGTTAGGAAGCATCGCTTGGGTTTGGATTGCGTTCGCCGTTTGGGATAAGCCTGGGGGAAGATTCGCTTGGAGACTTCACATTCACATTGCTGCTTGCAACTGTCATGCTTCTCGAGATTTGGTACACTCTTTCCTATCTACACTTTATATCATCATATCTTGTGTTTGCACCCGGTCGCACATTACACACATGATGCTGCCTAGGACACGGTGTAGTAGGAAGCCCCCGGCGAAGAAGAGGAAAGCCGATGACTCCGGCGCTTCCTCTTCTTGCCGTACACGCCGTCGACCATCTCCACTACCATCACGCTCCGCATCCCCTACACTACTCGTACGAGAGGGACCACATGCTAGTGCCGCCATTCCTATTACCAGATCTGCTCCACCACCCCCACCTCAGCCACCCCAGGGGACCCTAAAGACATACGCCATTGTCTTCAGGAATGATGTTCACCACGAGAGATTCACGATCATTTCCCGTCGCCCCATCATCCCCACCAGATTCGCTGACATCCCAGCCCTCCAGAGTCTAGGGTTGCTTGAGGGTGTCCAGCGTGTTGGATATAACGTGTAGTTGGATACAACGATCGATGACTTCGTATTTGATGATAACAAATGTGTGTGAACAATTTGATGTGTGTACTAAGTGTTTTCAGGAGTGTCAAGCTCGTAAATACTCAAAGGGGGACTTAGTCAAAGTGATGGAGAAATTCCAATTCATATGCAAAGAAGACTGAGTCAAAGTGATGGAGAAATTCCAATTGCTACACATATGAAGACTTGATCAAAGATGGAGAGATAATGAGAGATGCCATTCATATTAAAAGTGGTTGAACCAAATCCCAAAGTGATTGAACCAAATCCCAAAGTGATTAAATGAGATCTATTCAAATTCCATTGCCATTCAAATCCAAATCCTATTGCAATCCAAATTCAAACTCCAAATCCTATTGTGATTAGAAGAGATCTTCCATATGATTATTTCAAACCCTATACTAGTTAGGATTCCATCCTATCTCCTAGCTTTATGGGATTCTATTTAAGCCTAACTGATCTCCTCACATCCATATATAAACCCCCATATCCAAGAGCTAAAGGATTCGGCTACAACAAAACAAAAGGGGTGCGGCCAAAGCATAAATTAAAGAGGGGGTGCAACCAAAGCTTCCAAAAACTCTTACCAAGCTTCATTGCCGCAGGAACAACGTGCTCATTCAACAATGCCGCAACATCCCAAGCTCTTCCAAACAGATCCTTGCCGAAACTTTCATTGCCAAGAGAAAGCTTCTCCTCTCCCATTGTCGCAACACCAAAGGCTCCTCTCATCATCCATTGCGCAAGATCCCAATAGCTTCTCATCCTTCATTATGCAAGTTGCCAAAGGTTGCACTCCTCTACATTGACGCAACATCTACAAGGAGATCCCAAGCCATTGCCGCAAGATTGTCAAGGGATTCTTCCTCCCATTGCCAAGAGCTTCATCATCTCCTTGCCGCAACTCCAAGAGCCTCTCCTCCTCCTTGCCACAAATCATCAAGTTGCCAAGAGCTCCTTCAACTCCTTGTCGCAAGTTGCAAAGAAGCCATCTCCTCGTCATTGCTACAACTTGAAGAAGAGCTCAACTCCACCCCCATTACCGAAACTTGAAGAAGAGCTCAACTCCTTCCTCCATTGCACAAGTTGCCAAGACTCCTTCTCCTCCCATTACCACAACAAGCATCAAAGGAAGCACTCTCCTCCTCCATTTCCGCAAGTCCTAAGTGCTTCAGTAATCTTGACACAAGCTTCAAAGCCAAAGAAGGAGACCGCAACATCTTGGGGGTTCCACGACTTAAGACCGACGACTACATCTTGTTAGATCGAATCTCACCAGCGCTGAACAACAGATACGACGACACCTACACGAATTGAGCTTTTCTGACCTCTATATTTCTTTATATTCGTTTATTGGCATGTTGATCTTTGAAGGTTACTTATTCATTCGTTTTTGGGGTCTTGTCTAGTCGGTGCTAGAAAAGAGGTTGTTGACTAGTCGGTGCTAGTCAAGAGAGAGCTTTTGCTAGATTAATAGTGTTTATCACTTTGGTGAGTGTAGTACGGAACCTGGTGAGCATAGAGTATGTGCTCGTAGCTCTTTACAGTTGTATCCTTGTAACATATTAATGTAGTAATTGCTTTGGGGCTGGAGTAGGTCGTTGGGGCGATCGAACCAGTGTAAATTTCTCGTGCACTCTATGATTGCTTTTTTATTTACTCCGTGTCTGACTATCTATGCTGAATAATTACCGGTGTTATCTCGAGAATTTTTATTAGCCTATTCACCCACCCTCTACCAGATCCAACACATCGCCTTTACCAGGCCATAGGTTGGGAGCACTTCTTGCATATGACCACCAACACCTATATTCGCCTCACCTATAAGGCGATGTGCTCTGTAGTCTAGGTAGACCAGGGCATAAGGTTCAGACTCTTGGACCGTGATGTTGTCATCACCTACGCCATAATCCAAGCCTTCTTCAGCTTCCTGTTGAGTATTGGTGTTTCATACCAATCTTATTTTGATGATGATCACAACATTATGTTGTTGCTAATGACTCTTATGTTTTAGTCTCTCAGTTTATTTCAAGAATATCTTTCTTGGAGACTAATCACTTGGTGTAAGGATGGACATCTTGTGAAGAAGGACCAAAGCTTAGACTCATGGAGTGCCAAAGCTTGGAGATGATGGAGAGCAATCAAGGCATCAAGATTGAAGACTTAGACTCTAAGGAAAGCATTGTAATCCATGTAATTTACTTTATTGCTTTCTCTTTCTTTTGAGTCTAGGATTAATGTAATGCCTTGTTAGATGGTTTACTCATTCATGCATATGCTTTTAACCATTTTAGTGAGCCTTAGGATTATCATAGAATCCAACCCAATAGGTTCACTCTGTCCAAAGACTCATTTGGAGTCTCTGGCTTTCCATCAGTCGTCTGATGAAGGAAACATAGTCGACTGGGTGATTTCCAGTCGCCTGTTGATTCATCTATAGTCGCCTGATATGCACACCTCAAGTCAACTTTTCAATTGACTCAAACTTGAGCTTTACACACAGTCGACTACTGGACAGTTTACAGTCGCCTGTATATGTACAGTCGCCTGTAGATTGGTCATCAGTCGCCTGATTAGCGTATGTGCAATCTCTACATCTCTCTATCTTTTCTCCATCTTATTCAGCAGACGACTGATTAACGTTTTACAGTCGCCTGACTTATAGACAGTCGACTGTATTATTGACATCAGTCGCCTGTGCGATTAACTGGAGAAAGAGTGCAGCTCTCTGTTTTATTCCATCCCTTGCAGCAGTCACCTCCTGAAGGTTTTACAGGCGCCTATCCTGTTCTCAGTCGACTGTACTGTCTTCTTCAGTCGACTGTCCTGGCTCAGATTATAGCCGTTGGATATTTTCTAGCTGTTGATCAGTCGACTGACTTTTGATCATCAGTCGACTGTTCCTGTCGTTTTTGCCCAGTTTCTAGCCGTTGCAGAATTGATTCTTTGGCTGTTTTCTTGGGTTTTGGGGTTTGATATAGGGTTCCTATATATATGAGTGGGCTGATATCTCTTGTACTTCTTGATGCTATTGAATATCTAAAGAGATCAATAAGCCACTCTCAAACTCCCTCAATTCCCTCTCTAGAGCTCTCATTCTCTTCATGCATTGAAGTCCGGCTCAAGGGAATTCATCCAAGTGCTATCAAGCATATCTCAACACTTGGAGATCCTCTTTCATGCCTTGCATCCATTCATGAGTAAGCATCTCAAGGCATAGGTAAGAGTATTTATTTTACTTGGTGTAATTTGTGTCTCTAATTCTCTTTGTGGGAATTAGAACTTTCTCTCTTTGTGGAGGGTTGTCTTTTTATGGGACTTAGGATATTCTCTTTGTGGGAATAACTCTCTTTGTGGGAGTAACTCTCTTTGTGGGAGTTTAGTGTCCTAGTGTAGGGCTAACCCTAATTCTCTGAGTGGGAGTTAGTGATTCTCTGTGTGGGAGTCTTGATCCTCGTGTAGGATTGGTTGGGTCCTTGTATAGGGCAAAATCCTCTTTGTGGGGTATCTCCTTGTGAGATTTGTATTCACTTCTCTGTGTGGCATTATATTGGATAATGGTGTGGCTGGATGTACCCAAGTTTGGGGAACCAGGGTAAAACTTTGTGTTTGCGTTTGAATTGATTGTGCCTTTTAATTCCTCTTGCATTTATAATTCCGCATTTGCAAGTTAAATTTTAATTGTACAATTTTATTGCCATTACACTATTCACCCCCCTCTAGTGTGTGTTGTTAGTATTGCAAGGGTTAGACGATCCCTACACTTTCCACCCATCCCAGATCCTTCTCAAGCCTTTGCACCTGACACAGAGCTCCCATCCTTTAGTGTCGAGAGGTTTTGGAGTCGGATAGCCGGTCTCCTACATTTTAGCCCAAGTATGGCGAAGTCCTCATCCATCATTCACCACTGTATGCGCTTCGCTCAGTGCCACCTCGTCGCGATTATCTTTTCTAGGCCTCAGCTTGGCACCATCTCACACCCTGAGTTAGTCCACCTTAGTGGGATGACCAGACTCATCCGTCATGCTGACGATGGCACATTTCGACCACACCTCCTATCAGACACAACCCATTGGCTGTGCAACTGCCTGGTTTCCACTTCACCTTCGCCACAGAGATTTGTTATGGAGATTTCTTCACCTTATTTGCCATCATGCTTGGCCTTGACCTTCCTGCCGATCTCTTGGCTGCCACTGGGCTCACCACACTTACTACTGATGTGCTTGCACGCATGCACATCATCAGGCCCCATGGTGAGCACCATTGGATCTACCTCTTAGGACCCCCAGCGTGAGTATCACATGGTCCTCCCACGCTCTGACCTTACACCCATTGAGCCTGTCCATTTAGATTGGATTTTACCTGGCGTGTTCCCTATCCCACCCATTCACGTCCTTAAGCCCATAGGACCGCCCGTTGAACATGGTGATGATGATTGGGAGCTTAGCTCCGAGTAGGACCATAAGCGAGCACCCACCCCCACCACTTCTGCACCTTCAGCGAGCACCTCTGTCCCCACTTCTGTCAGTGCTCCCACCACTACCACACCTTCCACCACTCCAACTGTGAGTTCTATGTAGTCCACACTTCTGTCCCCGAGATCACCGCACCACCATCATCACTGTTGTAACTTAGGGCATTTCTGTATTTGTTGCTCCTGAGCCTGCACTTGAGACTACCTTCATTGAGCCTGTCGGTACCGAGCCTGTTGACATTGCTGTCCCTACACCTACTGTCTATACACCTGTGGACTCCACCCCGATCACTCCTACCATTCCCTAGTCCACGGCCCCACTATCCACACCAGCTTCTGGCAGCACTTCTGTCTCCACCGCTGCCATTTTTTTCGAGAGCGTTATGGTAACTTTCATCACGTCTGTTGCCACGACGACTCTACCTGTTGATACACACATTCCGACCTCCACACTCGATCTCACATCCGTCCATGTCCCATCTTCTGTCGAGATCCACGCTAGGCCACCCTCTCCTGATTTCGCAGTCAAACCTCGTGCACCACATGCACGAGTCCAGGTAGAGAGAGGTGCCCCCTAGTGGTGCACATTAGCCACCGAGCTCCCGACACACTGACGCACGCTTGACATCGGTAGAGTCCAAGATTAATGGGCTGAGGCGTGACTTCATCGCCTTCAGACAGACGGTCACTACCCACCTCCAGTCATAGCAGCGGGACACTCAAGAGATTTTAGAAATTCTGAAGGCACTGGGTGCACCACCTGCTACACTTGCACCAGCACCTCCAGTCACTCTAGCACCACCTATCGAGCCTCTTGCACCACCTGTCGACCCTTCATCTTCTGGTTCGCAGCAGCAGGACCCATCACCACCTTTAGAGGATGGTGCGACATCTTGATTTGCATTTTTACCCATGTTCTCCCCTCTCACTCTTTCTTGTGTCTGTCCACACGGGGCCTATCACCGCATAGCTTGGGGGAGAACTCATTTTCATCCATCTGCATATGCATCATCACATCATTTGCATGCTTGTTCATATTTTCGGTATTAGGACCATGCATTTGCATTCATTCATTTTTTTCTTCTTTTCCTTTTAGTTTTCTTATTTTTAGGATTTCTCATTACCCGCCCACCCCTCACTAGCATCATTCACTATCTTTCACGAGTGTTCTCAGCAGTGATGACACTGTTGTGTTTAGCTTGGGAGATGAGCACTGTCGCTTTTATTTATTTTTCTTTCACTTTGCATCATTTTTGCTTTATTTTCCACCCATTTTCCTCCACATTTTTTTCTTTTTTAGCATCATATTCCTCGTCTTTTGGTTTGTGTGCATGCTTGTTTTATTTTATTCAACTTTTTCTTTTCTTTCTTTTGCAAGATGCGTTCCTTGTGATGACATCTCTTATTGCTTTCGTAGCCATCACGATGCTTACATTCCATGCCATGCTACGTAGAGTTTTTTTCATAATCTTGCTATTCATAAGTGCTCGCAATATATATTTCTTTTGATGACTTCTCTAAGTAAATGCATGAAGCTTATTGAAACTGAATGTATGAAGTAGTGTTTAGTGTGCCTTCATTGTAAATGCACCAAGATTCTTGCATCATTAGCATATCTGAAGCACCAGTTTTACATTCTAATTCACATTCTTGTTGCATGCCTGATATGATTGAAATCCTTACTGCTTGACTTCACTACTCGTTGAAATGATTAAGAATATCCATGATTACATATGAGTCTAGTTGATGTATTATCTTATTAAATCGTTTGTGTACACTTTCGAGTGAACCGAGTGTTATATTAATTCTTTCTCCACATATATATTTTATTCTCTATAGTCACTTGAGTTCACCTCTTAAAACTACTTATACTGCATCCATTCCTAAAAATCCCATACAAAAGAAAAACTTGCTCCAAAAAGTCAAAAAGGAGCCAAAAATCAAAAATACAAATCATATTGCTCCTACAAAAGTCTAAAAAAGAAAAAAAGAGACAAAAGTTCAAAAATAAAAATAAAAGAATAGAGAAAAATTCTTAGATTTATTATTTGGAGCCACAAATATACTTGGAAAAACCAAGACAAAATTCCACAATTATTTCCTTTATATGCGACGCCTCAAGTTAAGCTTGAAGGGGTAAATTCTTTTGACCAAACGAGTGAGCATAACATTAGAGTGCAGTTGTGCATGAATGTGGAAGTTTGATAATACTGAAACTTAGCGAAATAACTTAGCTATGGAGATTTCTTATGATTTGATATGAATATGTGAATGTCTTGACTCTTATTCCATTCTCTATTGCATACTTGGTATGAATTCTCTATGCTTCGGTTATAGCTTTTGATTGAAAAGTGCATCGCCAATGTTTTGTATATTCAATACTATAAGATGCATGACATAGATGTAAGGTGATTTTATGAGCTTTATAGAAGTCCTTTTTGTTCATCTTGAGCCTACAAGTACTATATTCATTTAAGATATGAAATCTCTTGCTAGCATATGTTCATTTTCTGAGTTGTCGTGATGTGTGGTGAATAGCTTGAGATCTGAGAGAATAATTTAGCGACCCTCTCCTCTTTGCATTCTTTTTCGGTTTTCTTATTTTTACCCCCGACGAGCTTCGTATTCATCTTCCTCGAGGACGAGTAAGATATACGCTTGGGGGATTTTGATGTGTCCATATTTTTCTTGTTTTTACCGCATGTTTTCATAGCATTTTCGCCGTCCAAAGTTCACTTTTATATATTATCTCTTTGTTCACGATATATTCGATATTCGTATAAAATTGTGGATTTTCAGGAACTTTGGAGCGATTTGGAGCAATTATAGCACATGGACACATCCGAGCTATCCGGAGCGCCTATGGCGAGGTTCGATAGGTGTTTGACGAGGTGGAGAAGAAGATTAGATGAGAAGAGAAGAGACGAAGAGAAAGAGAGAAAGGAGCTTAAAGGAGTAAATTATGTTGTTTTTGAAGGGTTTTCTAGGACCCTTAGGAGACAAAAACTCTATTCACATCCTAAGTCGGATGGAACATAGACATAAAAAAACTTGCAGCGGAAGAATAAACAAGATAATCTAATTAACATGCAGTTAAACAATTTAACTTAGCCCTAAGGTACAAGATCCTTAGCCAATATCTATGCCGACTCGGGATGGATCTGACCATCCCAAGAAGGATCTAACCTACTGCGATTAAATTAAACTAATGCTTAAAACACATACCCGGAATCTCAACCCTGGAGCAGGCGAGATGTTCCGCACCGTCTTTCGAGCCGCTCCCCAGCCCACGCCGAGCCGCTCCTCGAACCGCTCCGCATCCCGAGGCGAGCAATCCTCATGTCGCCGAGCCAACCACGCGCTGAAGAAAGTTTCACGCGAGTGAAAGCCTTCGCCAAGATTTCGGATCCGAATCCGAACTCCTTCGAAGCTTTGCTAGAGCCCTCAGGAGTAAGGCAGAAATATAGGTAGATAGAGAATATTAATTTAAGCCTAGATCCAAGCGTGCTCCAACATTTACGAGAGCCGCACAAATCTAGAGCTTGGGACGAGTTTGGAGGAAGGGGGAGGCCCCTATTTATATAGGCGGCAGACTCTCCCTTTTTTTGCACAACCGATGTGGGACTATTAAATTAGAGTTAATTAAATCAGGTTAGTTTGCCTTTCACAAAGTGCAAACTTCTGTGAATTTTAACACCCTAATCGTTGAGCTTCGTGATTGATACAACCTATCAATTCGAAGGGTGTTCAACGGTGAACGCATAGGAAAAAATGGCTCGTCAATCCGAGTCTGTTTGACCCCTCAATTGTATGTCCAAAGTTCAGCCCAAAGGCACAAATTCGCACAAGAGCCAGCCGTCACAAATAAAACTGCCTAGGGTTCAAAACCCTAAGCTGTGGGGCCCACAAAGTGGGCCCCATGAAAGTCAGCCCGCAACCGGGCTCGGGCGCCCGTACAGAAGGGCAGCCCGTCGACTGTACGGGCGGGCTGGGCGCCCAGGCCCGCACAGCGCGCTGGGCGCACGCCCGTAATACGGGCATGGGCGCCCGCCCGCTTCGCGGGTCAGGACGCCCGCCCACACAACGGGCGGGCCGGGGCGCCCTCCCGTATTGCGGGCTTGGGCGCCCGCCCGCTTTGTCCCCTTTTGATTTAATCAGCCCCTTGGGCTGATGCCAACATGGGCTTGTGTTTTATTTATTGTTTTGGCCATAACTCTTGCATTTGATGTCCGATTTGGACGTCGTTCGAACATGGGTTTAGACCGGGACATTCCTGTCTTACCCGTGAACTTTTCTTGTGTTTATATCATTAAATATTGTCTTAAAACAATTTTAGACACATTTAATCTCATTTTGCATCATATGCAAATTAGTCCCTATCCTAGCTTAAATTATCATTTGCATCAAAATGCAATCTTCCTTTGCATCAAATGCAAATTATTCTCCCTAACTAATTTCTACCTATTACTAGACGAAGGTCGCACTCTGTGTAAGACCCTACATCCTGACCCTTACAACAAGTTGGGCTCGAAGCCCTATACGGCAGTGACCACGAGCAGTGGTTGCCGTCCCTGCTTCAGGAATCATCATTATGTGGTTGCTCATTGACATGAGTATTGTCGGGACCACCCTAACTGTTTCTATGATGAATTCTGCAGTTATAATCTCTTCGTTTAAACTATGTTGTGTAGATCAAGTCTAGGGTACAGTCAAACTGTCAACCCCAATAACTTGACTCCAGTTAGTTTCTATCGATCTTTAGTCAAATAATGTTGGACTTCTTCCAACATACTCTGCGCAGAGATTTTACTAAAGACCGAACTAACTCTACGACACTAACTCCCATTGACCGGGAGAGACGAATCCTCTCTTGGCCACTACTCTCCTCGTACACTTCAAGTGACACCCAATCAAAGACCTTTCGACAGGACTAGCCTCAAAGCTAGGTCAGTGATCTAGGTGACACTGTTCACGCACAGGTTCGTAAATTGACCTCAAGTCAAAAGACCAACTTGCCTATCATCACTTAGAGTTATCATTGACAGATTGGTCAATATAACCATATGATAACTCTTGTGGATCGTTCAGTGAACTCATTCTCTAATGAGCACCTGTGTCTCGTCTCCGACTTCGCCAAGTCGAATGATCATGAGATCATCGCAACCGCTTAACGGTGAAGACTAAGACACAATGGTCTATCCGATGTTTTGATATCCTTGTCTCGAAGCATCAACGACCACGAACCCTTTTAGACTTATGTTACAGACGGTCAAACATTTCTTCATGATCGAGATACTCATCTCGATACCTGTTTGACCTTGCATAAAGTCTCATGACTTTACCTAAGTTGATATCTAATGTTAACTACATTATAATATAACTTAGATAAATTATTACCAAACAACTTACTATTATTTCGAACAAGACGTTTGTGCTATTCACACAGAGATAAATAGCCTCGATGGCATCATATCTCTCCATCTCCCACTTGTACTCAGGCCCATTTATCCCGGTATCTTATACCGTTTTTACACGTAAGTTTTTCCGACTTCATGTGGTACAACCTTCGTGAGTGGATCTGCTAAAACCGTCTACACAATAGACTTAAGTGGTTTCTATGTTCATGTTAGACCAACCATTTGAATCTCATTCAAATAATTCACTTGGTCTTTCAGAATCCATAATATTTTATTTTCTTGGATCATATCCAGTTCATCGTACCTTACGATAATAATTTTAAATTAGTTATTGGTCATTTCAAATGGCTCATATCTATTTCTGATAAAGTATCAAACTCTTTTGATCACTTCGTCAAAATATATGTTCCATCCCTTTGATGCCTCGCATGTAATTTATATGCTCCCACTGACCTTGTAAACTTTCTGGCTAATTCATTTAAGTTGGTTCGTCTAAATCATATTTAGAAAAACGAACTTATAAGTGAATGCTCCAATTTTCATGGTCAATATGAGCATTTACATCGAGTTTGGTCCGAATAGATCTGTACACATCTGCTGGCGAGACGGTTTCAACATAATCCGTTTATAGGAATTAGGATGAAAACCGTTCTCAACCAACATGATTGTACTTCACTATTTTCTTTCTGCACCAATCTTTTAACTTTAAAAATTTACTTGCAAAAGATGAGGAAACATTTTTCTTGGGCATGTAAACTAAATTCCAAAATTTATTTACGCACACGGACCTATTCTGATTGCATCAAGTTATAAATCGGAGTTACTACTCCGAATTTCATCCTAGAAGTTGACTAAGTCATCATCAATTATGATGTCTAACTCGACTCTTCGTCTCACGAGATTTGAGTAATTATACAACTTTCTAATGATCGATTTAATGAATATCTTATTGATAATGTCCTCACAGAACATTATCAAAACCTAGGCATTACTATCTGTGACTTAACCCAGAGGGGGGACTTAACTCAGAGTCACTTACTATGTGATCCATGCCTTTTAACACACTGATGTGTTAACAGACTTGACCTGAGAGAAAATCACTTTTTCTTTTAATCACGCAAGATTTTATGTAGCTAAGTATTTGACCATTCGATCTAATCGAATTAGTTTAAATACTTTAGTCATTTCGTTCTTTATTTTATCAGACGTGTGTTTCATCAAGAACACATGTCTTAATAAAATATACGAATAACTTATTTTGGTTAATTTAGACTCGGGTACATCGGTATGTATGAGACAGAGTTCGACAACTCATTCTACCACTGTCTTACCGATGGGTTTCGACCATTATATCTAAGAGGGTAAGATTCACAAGTGTCCGTAGACTTCATAATACGAGAGGTCAGACCCCTCTTTATGTGACTTGCGAAGCTTAGTCTCTCAATACGGCCTAGTCTATTTTGCCATATAAGTTTGCTACTATCTTGTGCATTTATATATTAATATTTAATATATATATTATCGTTATACATATTACTCATTGCTTCAGAAGCAAATGTGAGGACATTCGTCAAAATGTGTTAACTTTTGTATAACAATAATTACGAAATCGTGACATCAAAATATGTCACATTTTCGTTCCCTCCTACTTATGCCTTTACTAATGATAAATTAAACTATTTAACTCGATTGATTTTCCGGAGTGCCTTCTTCCTTTTCTAAATCATATTTAGATATTAAATAACCCAACATAAATAAATAGCTATGCAAGCATCTCATGTATCCAAACGCCTGAGAGTTGCAATCTTGAGTGTAGCTCAAGAAGTTGCTTATCTCAAGATCTGGTTGGGATACATAGTCTTGCACTGCTCATGCACTCGTATTCGATTCAAACTGTTTGATCGAATTCTCGAACTTTGCGGATCAAAATTGTTTATCCATACAACCTTGAGCGTTGCTCACTTAGTTGTAGGGAGAAACATACTTCGAATATCCTAGATGTTCAAGCTGCCCCACATAAAGGCGAGTGACATGTAGCGTGAATTTATTTGTTGGACACAGAACTTAATGAAATCATATTTCTTAAGTCGATTCTTTAGAAGGTCATTTTTTATGTCAACGAGAATATAGTTTAATCCTATCAATTAAAATTTAACTTGATATTCAATTAATCAACCTATTTGACCAGTTAACTTATTCCATTAAAATATTATATGTTAATTCCTTCGGTAAACATAGTCTTGCCCTAGTTCAGCATATGTTCAATATTAAATATAGGTAGAATGGATTTTATCTATCTATATCCTCCCACTATTTTTACGATCATTTTAAGCCTTAATAATGAATGATTTAATCAAATTAAATAAATGGGCAAGAGATCCAATCACCCTGAGCCTAACAACCTTGTGTGTAGCTCAACAAGTTGCTTGTCTCAACAATCGGAAGATGACTCTTCATCGATCATATCAGATATGACCCTCTTAATCGGTTTTTACCCCAAGGCATTTGTGATCATGAGTGTGCTCATCCAAATCACAATGTCTAGTCTAGTCGGACCCTTGTTTTCATGTCTAGCCTGACTTGCCCAGGCGCTCGGTGCATTCACGACCTGTCGGTTTGGGTCAGGTCTTAGACTACATCATACGTGTTTAAGAAATTGGTGTCACGCCCCGCTTCCCTAAAATGGAGGCGAGACGTGAAAAGGTCCGCACGGGAGTGGAGCTGTGAAGCCCCAAACCCGATAAGCGTCAATAAAACATAAGCAGGTCCCTGTAACCATAAACGGAACAACAATAATAACACAAGGAGAGACATAAATAAAATCTCAAGTCTCAGAATTTGTCCAACATGAAAATTAAGTTCAACATCCAGAAAAGCCACCAGGCTAAAAGAAAGAGTCTAAAGGCCCAGAACAAGGCCAACAAAAGGGACAACATAACAAAGTATGGGTGCTACGCACCGATAACTAAAAGCAGTCTAAAGCAAAAGGGAAGGCCCCACGAGGACACTAAGACTGATCTCCAATGTCCATGAAGTCCTCGATCAACGCGGGGTCTGACTCAGCGTCAGCAAACACCACGTCCTCAGCGACAAACTCAGGCTCGGGATCTAACATGTGTCACCCAAAAGAGAAAAGGGGCACATGTCAGCAAGTCGAAAGACTTGTGCAAGGAAACTGAAAGAAATGTAAACTAACAACCTAGCAGTTAAAATATGGTGCATGGCATGGCAAGTATCGTATGGAAGTAACAAGGGAAGTACAAGTAGCAAGTAACAAGTGGTAGGTGTGACATGTATTGTCAAGTAACAAGTACAAGGGGTCACCCACACACATGTGAGCGCCCTATTGCCCGCAGGCTGTATTCAAGTACAAGGGATCACTCACACACAGGCGAGTGCCCTATTGCCCGCAGGCTGTATTGAGCTCGTTTTCTGGACCACGAGCCAGATTTGTAATTGGCCTAGGGTTGTGCCTGCAAGACGGGTGCCTAGCCAGAACAAGTAGCACTAGTAGGTAGCGATGCTACGCAATCACGATGAGTGTTCAAGCATGCAATGACATGAGCAGATATTCGCGTACCGTTAATTGAATTTAAACATGATAGGCAAAATGCAATGATATGAACAGATATTCACGTACCGTTAATTTAAATTAAACATGGCAGTTAAAGATGCATGGATGACTTGAACAGTTAATACGCGTACCGTTAAGTGAAATTAAACGTGACATACAAGCATGATGAGGGTGACGGACCAAGCTTCGTTGTCAAGCTAGGTCAATGGCGTCCAGACGGCTATCCTTTCACCGTCTAGTCTCTTTTACGCTAAAGCAAGGGAATGGCCTAAGACATGGCCCAAATCAAGAGATGCAAGTTTCACTTGCCTAGCACCGAGGATGACGATCAACGAGGCCGTCACACAAATGCTAACTACGGCGATGAGATCGCTGCCATGGCAAAACAATATTAGAACAACATCTAACCTAGTTTTATTAGGGTTTCACAAAAACACATTGGGTTATGAAAACATTAAGAGATCGATTTATTACCGTATCGGAAGCGGAAGAACGATGTCGATCAAGCACGGCAACGGAAGAAACGATCCGGTGAACCTAGGGTTCAGATCTGGAATGGATGGGGAAAATCTGGAGAAATGGGGGTTTGGGGATTTTTGGGGGTTGGAGATGACCTAGGGCATGGTTGTTGGTCAAAATGGAGAGGGGGAGAGGCTCTAGATGAAGGAGGAAGGCTAGAGGAAGGTTGGGGAAGATCAGAGGTCAAGGGGGAAGGAAAGAGGTCAGGAGAAGAGAAAGAAAGAAAAGAAACGAAGTGGGGTATTTATAGAAAATGACCTGGCAGCTGCCCAGAAATTAGGGGTTCGACACTGATTAGTCGGTCAAAGAGCAACCACTGACCGACTAGTTTGTGAACTAGTCGGTCGGTTGACCAACGCAGACCGACTAAGTCCAAACAGTAACTCCTGTAAAAAATAGGATTTAGATTTAGTCGGTCAAAGAACAACTACTGACCGACTAGTTTCGAATCTAGTCGGTCGATGAACGTTCTTAGACCGAGTAAGAATGAATAGTACTTGGTATCAAAAATGATCATAGAGCTAGTCGGTTAAAGAACATTTGCTGACCGACTAGTTTGTAACCTAGTCGGTCAACGAACGTTCTTAGACCGACTAACGATAAACATTAACTCCTGAGATATTTACAAAGCCCACTAGTCGGTCCATGAAGGTTTGCCGACCGACTAAATCGTCATCTAGTCGGTCGGTTCCCCTTCTTGTACCGGCTAACGTGCACAGAAAGTTCCGAAATGGAGCGCGAAGCTCCGGGATCGATTCCTAAGACTCCTAGGCTTAATCTAACAATAAGATATGACCGATATGAAGCCCGTCACGAATGACTTACTCCAAAATCGACGATTCTAAGGAAGAAGCTAGAAAATCAGGACGAAACGATCGAAAATGAAAGCTACGGAGACGAAAACCACACATGAGGAGAAAATCCACCAAAACATATAATATAATACAATAAATCCAGATACATGAAAACCAGTCGTTACATCCTCCCCAACTTAAGAAAAATTCCGTCCTCGGAATTTTCCAACACTCACGTGTCCGGGAACAAAAGTGGGTAGCGCTCTCGCATCTCATCCTCGTTCTCCCAAGTAGACTCTCCAGGCGAGCCGTGTCGCCACATCACCCTCACAAGATTGACAACCTTGTTTCGAAGTGACTTCTGACGCCCGTCCAGAATCTGCACTGGCTGCTGGTCATACGTCATATCAGGGCGAACGGTAATCTCCGAGAAATCCACAGCATGAGATGGGTCGCTAATGTATCGACGAAGCTGCGACACATGGAAAACATTGTGAACTCCTTCCAAAGATGGCGGCAAGGCTAAGCGATAAGCTACCTCGCCAACTCTCTCCAGAATGTCAAACGGTCCAATGTATCATGTGCTCAACTTCCCTCGCTTCCCAAAGCGGATCACACCACGATTCGGGGAAATCCTCAAGAACACATGGTCGCCCGGCTGAAACTCCAAAGGACGACGTTTAGCATCTGCCCAATGCTTAAAACGGTCCTGAGCAATCCTCAACCTCTCCCGAATATTCCTGACAACATCCACGGCCTCCACAATCATCTCAGGTCCCAACAACTCCCGATCACCAACGTCATCCCAACTCAATGGCGATCGACATTTCCTCCCATAAAGAGCGGCGAAAGGCGCCATGCCAATACTCGCCTGGAAGCTGTTGTTGTAAGAAAACTCTACCAGATGTAGATGGTCCTCCCACGAACCCTTGAAATCTAACATGCACGCCCTCAGCATGTCCTCCAAGATCTGAATCGTCCTCTCGGACTGGCCATCCGTCTGCGGATGGTACGCCGTGCTGAAACTCAGACGCGTACCCAAACTCTTCTGCAAACTCTGCCAGAACTGAGATGTGAACCTCGTGTCCCTGTCCGACACGATGCTCATGGGGACTCCGTGAAGTCGTACGACCTCCTGCACGATTCAAGTTACATCACTATCCAAACTAGGAAAGGAAATAAAAACGGAGAGTAAAAGAATTTACCTCCATATATCTCCTTGCTAGCGCCTCAGTGGACTGTCCCACTCGGAATGGAATAAAGTGCGCGGATTTGGTCAATCTATCTACGATCACCCAAATCGCGTCATTCTGCTTCGGACTCCGAGGTAGTCCAGTCACGAAATCCATAGTGATGTGTTGCCACTTCCACTCCGGAATCGGAAGCGGTTGCAGCAACCCTGCCGTACGCTGATGCTCCGCCTTCACTTGCTGGCAAACCAAACACTTGGCTACACTCCGAGCCACACTCCTCTTCATGCCATGCCACCAATAGTTCAGACGAAGATCCTTGTACATCTTGGTCCCACCAGGATGCACAGAATACGGCGAATTGTGTGCCTCCACTATTAACTCCTCTCTAATATCCCCAGCTGGCACACACAACCTGGCTCCAAACCTCAGCGAGCCATCCTCATGAATCAAAAAGTCAGTCCACAGACCGGCTTCCACCTGCTCACGAATCTTCACCAGCTTCGGATCCTCAGCCTGGCCAGCCTTGATCCGATCCACAATCATCGACTGTATCTGCATACACATCAACGAAGAAGCCTCCCCAGGAAGGACAATCTCCACACCAGACTCGCAAAAATCCTGCTGCAATCTCCACTGCGAGGTCAAAATCATCACCGCTGGAAGCCTACTCAGCGCATCAGGAACCACATTCACCTTGTCAGGGTGATACTGTAAATCAATCTCATAATCCGCCATGAGCTCCAACCATCGACGCTGTCGCATGTTGAGCTCTTTCTGAGTAAAAATATACTTCAAGATTTTGTGATCGGTGAAGATCTTCACTTTCTCACTCAGCAAGAAGTGCCTCCAAATCTTAAGAGCAAACACAACAGCAGCCAACTCCAAATCATGCGTCGGGTAATTCTTCTCATGAACATTGAGCTGACGAGATGCATACGCCACAACGTGCCCGTGCTGATGCAACACACAACCGAGACCCTTGGCAGAAGCATCACAAAAGATCTCAAATCCACCGCTGCGATCAGGCACAACAAGAATAGGGGCAATTGTCAACCTCTCCCTCAGAACACCAAAAGCATTCTCACACTCACCGGACCAAACAAAAGATACATCCTTCCGCGTCAATCTGGTCATCGGCTCGGCAATACGGGAAAAGTCCTTAATGAAGCGCCGATAGTAACCAGCAAGTCCAAGGAAACTCCAGATCTCAGACGCTGACTGCGGAACAGGCCACTCTCTGATGGCCCTGATCTTCTCGGGATCCACTGAAATACCCTCTCCAGTCACCACATGCCCGAGAAAAGCAACTCTGTCCAGCCAAAACTCGCACTTTGAAAACTTAGCATACAACCGATGCTTCCTCAAAATCTCCAACACTGTCCTCAAGTGCGAGGCATGCTCTTCCTCCGACTTAGAATAGATCAGAATGTCGTCAATAAAGATAACGACAAACTTATCCAAAAAGTCGTAGAAAATCAGGTTCATCAGATTCATGAAAACTACGGGTGCGTTGGTTACACCGAAAGGCATAACCACAAACTCATAGTGTCCATACTTCGTCCTGAATGCTGTCTTCGGAACATCATCCTTCTTCACCTTCAGCTGATGATAACCACTCCTCAGATCCAACTTCGAAAACACCCTCGAACCTCCAAGCTGATCAAAAATATCATCGATGCGAGGCAACGGGTATTTATTCTTGATGTCATCGCATTCAACTCCCGATAGTCCACGCACATGCGACGCGAACCATCCTTCTTCTTCACCAGCAGCACCGGTGCTCCCCACGGGGACACACTAGGATTGATATAACCCTGCTGCATAAGCTCATCCAACTGCCTACGCAACTCTTCCAACTCTTCTGGCGCCATACGATATGGTGCCTTCGAAATAGGCTGCGCTCCCGGAATAAGGTCAATAGAAAATTCCAAAGCCCGATCAGGTGGCAATCCAGACATCTCCTCGGGGAAGACGTCATCAAAATCTCGCACCACAGCTGGCCTCTCCAACTCCATCTGCATAGCCACAACCTCCACTGGTCTGGCCCGAAATCTGACAGGACCAAGCGAACTGCTACCACGGCTGAACTCAAACACTGGGTGTCCGGTAATCTCGAACACGACCTTCTTCCTCCGACAGTCGATCGTAGCATAGAAGCTCGCAAAGCCAGTCCATCCCAAGGACCGCATCATAGTTGATGATGTCGTGGACAATGAAATCAGCATAAAGCTCATGTCCACAGACCACCAACGGGCAAGAATTGCAAGCAAGATGCACCGAGACCACGCCATTCCCTGTAACGATATTCCAACTCTTGGAAAGAGGGGACGTCGACAAGGAATGCTTCTCCACGAAGCTCCGAGAAATAATGCACATCGATGCACCAGAGTCAAAGAGAACTCGTGCAGGAAATGTGCACACCAAAATCACACCTACAAACAGTCTAACAATCAAGCCCTAGTCTAGCAACAATCATGAGCAAGCAACCAAACATAATCTAACAATCAAACATAACTAAGGAAGAAACAGCTAGGAGGGAAGTTACCTGTGATAACCTCATCCATGGCCATGCTCTCCTCCTCAGTCATCAGAAAAGCCTGCCCTCTCGGCGGAACAGCCCGCTGAAAGGCCTGTCTCTGTGGAACAAGGGGCGCTCCACGTCCAGCGGGCATAGGAGCTCGCTGCTGCAATGGCTGTGCTGCAATAGGAGCTCGCCAAGGCTGATTCGACTTGGGACACTCCCTGATGGTATGGGCAGGATCTCCGCAGACAATACACTGCCCCAGGAACCTCCTGCACTGATCCCTGAGGTGCCCGGTCTTGCCGCAGAAATGGCAAGTCTTCAGAATAGGCCCTCCTGGCCTCTTGAACTGAACTGGCTGATTAGGCTTGAAACCAGGCCTAACCACCGCCCTGGCCTGCTCCACAGGCCTCTTCCCAGCTCCTGAAACATGTCCCTTCCTCTGGTTCAAATTCAACTCCTGCCGCCTCGCAGCAATCAGAACCTTCTGATATGTCTCCAGGTCAGAAGAGGTCACAAAACTCTGAAGCTCCAAGGCAAGTCCCTGGAGGAACCGCTGAGCTTTCTCATCGGCATCTTGCACCATCTTTGGTGCAAACCGACTGAGCCTCGTGAACTCTTGGTGGTACTGATCCACCGACAAACTCCACTGCTTCAGATCTATGAAGCGCTGCAGCATCACCTGCCTAGCAGCCTTCGAGAAGAACTCTCCATCAAATCTGGACTTAAAGGTAGCCCAAACTATCGGCTCCACCAGCATCTTCTCTTCAGCATCCCACCAGTTTCTGGCATTGTCCTTTAGCTGCCTCTTAGCCAAATCAACCCATCCAGCCGGGTTAATCTTCGCCATCGCCAGGTTATCCTCAATGTTCCGAATCCACTCATCGACAGCCAGAGGACCCTCAGACCCATCAAAATATGCGGGACCCAGCTCTCGAAATTGCTTCGCTCCCGGCTCGGAGCGAGGGGCATCCGGAAGTGCCCGGGCAGCTCGAGCAAGTGGAGCATTCTGGACTTGCAGGAGCACGCCCTGCTGCACCTGCATCATCTGGAGCATCATCCGCATCATCTCTCCATTGGTGGGTTCCCGCTCAGGCTCCTCGTCATGAGGGGGCGCACCACTACCTCCACCACGGGTGAATCGCCTTCCTGCCATCTAGTGACACAGAAAACAAAGCAAATTAGACTCATAGCTTATGACTCGGATGTCGAACTTAGTTTATTGGACATTCTAATATTATTATCGTCATTCCAATAATCGCAGTTACAGAAGAGGACCTACATGGGCCACCAACAAAACCTGTCACGCCCCGCTTCCCTAAAATGGAGGCGAGACGTGAAAAGGTCCGCACTGGAGTGGAGCTGTGAAGCCCAAACCTGATAAGCGTCAATAAAACATAAGCAGGTCCCTGTAACCACGAACGGAACAACAATAATAACACAAGGAGAGACATAAATAAAATCTCAAGTCTCAGAATTTGTCCAACATGAAAATTAAGTTCAACATCCAGAAAAGCCACCAGGCTAAAAGAAAGAGTCTAAAGGCCCAGAACAAGGCCAACAAAAGGGACAACATAACAAAGTATGGGTGCTACGCACCGATAACTAAAAGCAGTCTAAAGAAAAAGGGAAGGCCCCACGAAGATACTAAGACTGATCTCCAATGTCCACGAAGTCCTCGATCAACGTGGGCTCTGACTCAGCGTCAGCAAACACCACGTCATCAGCGACAAACTCAGGCTCGGGATCTAACATGTGTCACCCAAAAGAGAAAAGGGGCACATGTCAGCAAATCGAAAGACTTGTGCAAGGAAACTGAAAGAAAGGTAAACTAACAACCTAGCAGTTAAAATATGGTGCATGGCACGGCAAGTATCGTATGGAAGTAACAAGGGAAGTTCAAGTAGCAAGTAACAAGTGGTAGGTGTGACATGTATTGTCAAGTAACAAGTACAAGGGGTCACCCACACACATGTGAGCGCCCTATTGCCAGCAGGCTGTATTCAAGTACAAGGGATCACTCACACACAGGCGAGTGCCCTATTGCCCGCAGGCTGTATTGAGCTCGTTTTCTGGACCACGAGCTAGATTTGTAATTGGCCTAGGGTTGTGCCCGCAAGACGGGTGCCTAGCCAAAACAAGTAGCACTAGTATGTAGCGATGCTACGCAATCACGATGAGTGTTCAAGCATGCAATGACATGAGCAGATATTTGCGTACCGTTAATTGAATTTAAACATGACAGGCAAAATGCAATGACATGAACAGATATTCACATACCGTTAATTTAAATTAAACATGGCAGTTAAAGATGCATGGATGACATGAACAGTTAATACGCGTACCGTTAAGTGAAATTAGACGTGACATACAAGCATGATGAGGGTGACAGATCAAGCTTCGTTGTCAAGCTAGGTCAATGGCGTCCAGACGGCTATCCTTTCATCGTCTAGTCTCTTTTACGCTAAAGCAAGGCAATGGCCTAAGACATGGCCCAAATCAAGAGATGCAAGTTTCACTTGCCTAGCACCGAGGATGATGATCAACGAGGCCGTCACACAAATTCTAACTACGGCGATGAGATCGCTGCCATGGCAAAACAATATTAGAACAACATCTAACCTAGTTTTATTAGGGTTTCACAAAAACACATTGGGTTATGAAAACATTAAGAGATCGATTTATTACCGTATCGGAAGCGGAAGAACGATGCCGAGCAAGCACGGCAACGGAAGAAACGATCCGGGGAACCTAGGGTTCAGATCTGGAATGGATGGGGAAAATCTGGAGAAATGGGATTTTGGGGATTTTTGGGGGTTGGAGATGACCTAGGGCATGGTGGTTGGTCAAAATGGAGAGGGGGAGAGTCTCTAAATGAAGGAGGAAGGCTAGAGGAAGGTTGGGGAAGATCAGAGGTCAAGGGGGAAGTGATTTGGGTTCAATATTACGTATTTGACCCCCCATTTAGCCCTATTTTGTGCTTACGTGATGCTATATTGGTCTCTAGTACATACGTATTTTCTACACATTTATTTATTAGAGAAAACACACTATTTGAGCATAAAACAGTAATTAATGGAGTATTTCTGCACTTTTTATATTTTTCATAGCTTGGTCTCGATCTCACGATTCCAATGACTATTTATTTGTATTTTTCTGAGATCTGTGCTAATTACTATGAATTTTTGAATGCAGAATACAGTTTAAATGGGGAAATACGGCCGAAATACGCCGTAAATACAAAAATACGGCCGCTCAACTTTACGGGAGGGACACGTGGCAGCAATCGGAACGTCCTCGCTTCAATCCAACGACACAGACGTAAGGGACGACGTGGATTTGCGCGGTCCGTTGGATTCGGATCCAACGAACAAAAATCGACCCCGAAGGCGGGTCAAAGGCGGGAATTTCTGGCCACGTGTCACGATCAGAAGCGTTGCCGCCTTGATCGAATGGATGAAAGACGCCCCGCTCGACGTCGAAGCACTCAGCGAGACGAGCCACGCGGCAACATCCTGACCGCACAACCAAGATCGGACGGCCATGAATCACTCCGCAATTTGAAAGAGCAGCGAGCGAAAATCGATCGACGTGGCTCCATCGTAGCCGCTATTTCACGATCCAACGGTCGAGATGGGACTCTGATGCGTATTCGGATTCGTTAATGGATGCGGGCGCCGATGATTCGAAGCGGGTGCGCACGAATATTGAAGCACACGTGGCGCTACCTCGTTCAATCCCGCAAGAATCGTGCGGCTGAGTCTTCCAACGCCTATAGGATGCGGGTTTGAGTGATTTGGAGCGGGTATTTGAACCCGTTAAGCTCCCCAAACCCGCAATGCTTATTATTTAAGCGTATTCTAGGGTTTTGGGGCGTATTATTGGCGTATTGGAGCACCTAGGAGCCGAATCTTCTCTCTGAAAAATTCTGTAAATTTCCAGAGGCCTGTCTTAGTATTTCCAGAGAGTTTGAAGTTGAAACTTGGAGAATTGGTGATATTTCCTTTAACTCAAACCCCGTATTTTGGTGTTTTCTAGCGTATTTTGCTATAAACTTGATGTATTTTGCTATGGAAGTTGTTTATTTTTGCATGATGTGTAGCTAAATCTCTGTTGTGCATGATATGGAGTAGTTAGGGGATGTGATTCGTGTTATTTAGGTTGAATATTGTTGTTCTTCATCGTAAAAGTCGCTAAAGTTGTATGTTTTTGCTATTTAATCCTCTTTTCGTCTTCCAAAAGAAGCGAATACGTCGATGATCACCCCACAAGGGTGAGATTTGATCTCTCCAAAAGAGAACTTCATACCATATTTGTAGAATTATAGTTTTAGCGACGTTTTTATTCATATTGTGCTTGAACCCGCAAAAGGGTATTTTCCGATGAATCGCTCCCAAAAGGAGGATTTGTTGAGTTATATTTAATCAACCAAAATACACGAATCGCTGATCCTAACGAGCCCATATCATGTGCACGTTTCTCATATATTTTCATACACGACTCTTTCGTTGTTCGCTTTGATTACGTATTCACGACACACTTTCACACCATCATCACTTTCATTATTAAAGTGTTTAGTTTCTCTACGTAGACTTTCTATTTGATTTAAGCTTGTGGTTTCAACAGATTTCTCCCGAGGATTCGACATCTGGACTCCCAGATTTTACTACTTGAACGGACTCTTGCGCTTGAGAGAAGCACCTTTCGGAGGCCACCAAGTTTTTGGCGCCGTTGCCGGGGAGAACGATTTGTTACTACGGTTTATCTCATTCAGAGGACCTTCGGTGAGATCTTTCCACTTTATTGTATATAATTTTTGTTTTCTTTTATATATATAAAAAATATTTGTGCTAGTTTATGTGGCATAGGACTCCTAGGACACATAGGTTGACTCGACGTTTTGATATGGCTAATAATAATATGGATGAAAATTTTAGCAACAACAACGAAAATAATGTGCAACCTGGAGTGCCTAGGACTTTAAAAGATTTACTTCGACCCACTAGGACTAGCACTGCTTCATGCTTTGTTTTACCTACTGATGCAAATTCTTTCAATTTTAAACCTGGGGTGATCCAACTCTTACCCACCTTTCATGGGTTAGACAAGGAAAATCCATATCTCCATATTAAAGGATTTGAGGAGGTTTGCTTGACATGGTTTGATGGAAAAACTAGCGAGGACACGATATATCTTAAACTGTTCCCATTTTCATTAAAAAACAAAGCTAAAAATTGGTTGAATGCATTGCCATCACGCTCTATTACTACATGGATTGATTTGCAGGCTGAATCTCTAAATAAGTTTTTTTCCTATTCACAGGACACAGGGACTGAAGCGGCAGATTATGAACTTTGCCCAGAAAAGCGAGGAAACATTCTACCAGGCATTTGAAAGGTTGAATGAGTTGCTGCTCGCATGTCTGCACAATGGCTTCGACAAAAGCAGGATTATTGGCTTCTTCTACGATGGACTGCAGCCGCAAATGAAGCAATTTGTAGAAATGATGTGCAATGGAGGATTCTTTGATAAAGAGCCAGATGAAGCTTGGACGTACATGGAGGAGATAGCAGAAAATACGCAGACATGGGACACTACTTCAGACTACGAGAGAGGAGGCCACTCTACACCATCCCAGCCCACACGAGGAGTGGTATTCAATTTGAAGCAAGAGGATGCGTTGGAGGCAAAGATGGAGGCCATGATCTCAAACAAGCTTCATGCCATGAATTTGAAAGAGGCCAAGGCGGTTGAGATATAGCTGACTTGCGCACTTTGCGACGTCAGTGGCCATGACACCAGTGCATGCCCCACACTTCCAGCCTTGAAGAGCATGCTAGGAAATCCTACTGGGGTGAATCAAGTGTCTTCGAATTACCAGAACTTCAATTCCAACAAGGGGTGGCGCAACAATCCAAACTTGAACTGGGGCCCCAATCAGCAGACTCAGCAGCAGCAGGCTCCCCCTCAGTTCCGACAACCTCAATACAACAGCAACCACTATCAAGGTGGGAACCAGAGGAGGGACCATGAGCCAGTGCATCAACATCAGATGCAACCATTTGGCGATGCGCTTCAGCAGCTTATCCAATTGCAACAAGCTCAGATGCAGTAGCAGCAGGCTCAATTTCAGGCTCAGCAGACTCAGAATCAGCAGATGAGCGAGAGCTTGGCGAGGCTTACAACGACATTAGAATAAGGTAAGCTTCCATCTCAGTCAATTCCAAATCCTAATATGGGCTCATCTTCTTCTGCAGGAAATAATATGAAGCCTTGCCAAGCGGTGTCCACTTTGAGGAGTGGAAAAGAGATTCAGAAGCCTGACCCACCGAGCAAAGAAGCTGAGTAAGAAGAGGGAATTCAGATCCAAGAAGAGGGAATTAAAGAACAAGATGAGGTGCAGGAAGAGAGCACGGATGTGGGTGTGAGCAAAAGCGTCATTAAAGAGAAGGAACCCGCAGCATATGTACCTGCAGCACCCTACCCTCATCGGCTACTTCAGAAAAGCAAAGATAAGTATCAAACTGAGATTCGAGAAATTTTTCAGAAGTGCCAGATAAATATTCCATTGCTTAATGCTATTAATCAAATACCTGACTATGCTAAATTTTTGAAAGATTTGTGCACGGTTAAAAGAAAGTTGAATGTGAAAAAGAAAGCATTTTTGACTGAACAGGTTAGCTCTATTGTGCAACAAAATACACCACCTAAATTTAGAGACCCTGGATCACCCACCATCACTTGCACCATTGGCACTAAAAAGATTGGAAATGCTTTATTGGATTTAGGTTCTAGTGTCAATATCTTGCCATATCCTATCTTTGTGCAGCTTGGGTTAGGACAGCTAAAGCCTACATCTGTTATATTGCAACTAGCTGATAGATCTATTAAAGTTCCAAAGGGATGCATTGAGGATGTCCTTGTTCAGGTGGACAAATTTTACTACCCTACAGACTTTATAGTTCTAGACATCCAAGGACCCCAAACTGCCAATGCTACTCCCATCATCCTATGTAGACCATTCCTAGCGACATGCAATGCTTTAATAAATTGTAGGGATGGTCAACTGAAAATTACTTTTGGCAACATGACTTTGGATTTGAATATTTTTAATACATGCAAGTTGCCACATGTGGATGATGAGATTGAGAGGGTGCATATGATTGATTCATTGGTGGATGATTATATTTGTTCTGAATTTTGTGATGATGCTTCTATTGTTGAGACTATTATTGGTGATGCTGATGACATCTCTTTTGTGCAGGAGAACGTGAAGGAGCTGAACGCAGAATGGGAGCCTAGGTTTGAGGCTTTGCCACCTAATGCATCAATTCAAATTTCATCAGAGGTGGAGGATCCAAAGCCCGAATTAAAGCCACTTCCTGAATATCTCAAGTATGCCTTCCTAGGAAACGAAAACAGCTTCCATGTGGAAATATCTTCTAAACTCTCTTTAGAACAGGAAAGCTCTTTACTTGATGTGCTAAGAAAGCATAGAGGCGCTATTGGTTGGTCCATTGCTGACATAAAAGGTATTAGCCCTATTGTATGCATGCATCACATTTATTTGGAGGATGACGCAAAACCCACTAGAGAAATGCAATGTAGGTTAAATCCAACATTAAAAGAAGTGGTGAAAGGCGAGGTTTTAAAATTATTGGATGCAGGCATTATATATCCTATTTCTGACAGCAAGTGGGTTAGACCTACACAAATTGTTCCTAAAAAGTCTGGCCTCACCGTGGTTAAAAATGAGAATAATGAGCTTATCCCAGTTAGAGCCACCACAGGTTGGAGGATGTGCATAGACTATAGGAAGTTGAACTCCCGAACTAGAAAAGATCATTTCCCTCTTCCATTTCTTGACCAAATTTTAGAGAGGGTAGCTGGACATGAGTACTATTGCTTTCTAGACGGTTATTCAGGTTATTATCAGATTGAGATTGCACCTGAGGACCAGGAAAGACTACTTTTACCTGTCCCTTTGGTACTTTTGCATTTAAAAGAATGCCGTTTGGTTTATGTAATGCTCTAGCTACTTTTCAGCGATGCATGCTCAGTATTTTTGATGATATGGTTGAGAAAATTGTTGAGGTATTTATGGATGATTTTTCAGTATATGGTAGCTCTTTTCATGATTGTTTAGCTAACTTGGCTCTTGTTCTTGACAGGTGCATTGAAAAGAACCTCCTATTGAATTGGGAGAAGTGTCATTTTATGACCACAGAGGGACTTGTCCTAGGTCACCTGGTTTCTAAAGATGGTATACAGGTAGACAGAGCCAAGGTAGCAGTAATTGAGAAGCTACCAAGTCCTAAATACGTGAAGGACATCAGATCATTTTTGGGACATGCAGGATTCTATAGGCGATTCATTAAAGATTTTAGCGCCATATCTCGCCCTCTTTGCAACTTACTTACTTTAAATGTGGCTTTTATTTGGACACCTGAGTGTCAACTTTCTTTTGAAACTTTAAAGAAGTTGCTGATTTCTGCTCCCATTTTGCAGGTGCCAGACTGGTCCCTACCATTTGAAATAATGTGTGACACGAGTAATTATGCAGTTGGTGCAGTCCTAGGCCGAAGAAAAGACAAAGTTCCAGTGGTGATTTACTACGCTAGCAAGACATTAAATGACGCTCAGAGGAATTATACGACCACAGAGAAGGAGTTGCTAGCTGTAGTATTCGCGTTGGAAAAATTCAGGAGCTATATTCTGGGATCACCTATTTTGATATATACTGATCACTCTGCTTTAAAATATTTATTGTCTAAAAAAGATGCTAAGCCCCGATTGATACGATGGATTTTATTGTTGCAGGAGTTCAATGTCACAATCAAGGACAAGAAAGGCGTGGAGAATCTAGTAGCTGACCATTTATCACGATTGACAGTAGGCCTTGATTCAGCAGATGTGCCTTTAAAGGACTCCTTTCCTGACGAGCATCTTTTTATCGTTTCCACCTCTCCATGGTATGCTGACATCGTTAATTATCTGGTAACTGGTAAGACCCCTGACACTTGGTCTCTTCAAGACTTTAAACGGTTCAAGTACGAGGTAAAATATTTCTTCTTTGATGATCCATACTTATATAAATATTGTAGTGACCAAATTGTTAGGAGATGCATTCCTGATCATGAAATAACCAGTGTGATACAATTTTGTCATGATGGAGTGTGTGGTGGAAACTTTTCAGCGAACAAAACTGTGGCAAAAATCTCGCAATGTGGCTTTTATTGGCCAACTATGTTTAAAGATACATTTCATTATTGCAAGACTTGTGCTGCATGCCAACAATTAGGGGGTATTACTAAACGTAACATGATGCCTTTAAACCCCATTTTGGAAATTGAAATATTTGATTGTTGGGGCATAGACTTCATGGGACCTTTCCCACCTTCATTTGGATATGCTTATATTTTGGTTTGTATTGATTATGTTTCTAAATGGGTGGAAGCTATTCCTTGCAGGTCGAACGACACTTCCGTTGTGCTTAAGTTCCTCAAAGAGAACATTTTCTCTAGGTTTGGAGTGCCAAAGGCCTTGATCAGTGATGGAGGGTCTCATTTTTGCAACCGCATGTTCGCTACTTTAATGAAGAAGTTTGGGGTCACACATAAAGTTTCTACTCCGTATCACCCCCAAACCAATGGCCAAGCAGAGTTGGCAAATAGAGAGATCAAAGGAATTTTGCAGAAAACGGTGAATCCTTCAAGAAAAGATTGGATTTTGCGCTTACCTGAAGCGTTATGGGCTTACAGGACGTCCTACAAAACAATTTTGGGGATGTCACCTTACCGTCTAGTTTTTGGGAAGTCTTGTCACTTACCTGTTGAGATAGAGCATAGATCTTATTGGGCTATAAAGAAAATGAATTTTGATACTGATGTCTCTTTTTCTTCTCGCAGGTTACAATTGTTGGAGCTGGAGGAGTTGAGGAGAAATGCGCACGACAACGCTAAAATATCAAAAGAGAGGATGAAATCCGTCCACGACATGATGATCTTGAGGAGGGAGTTCACCCCAGGCCAAAAAGTACGCCTATACAATTCCAGGCTACACATTTTTTCTGGGAAGCTTCGCTCTAGGTGGTATGGACCTTTCATAGTCAAAGAAGTTTTTCCACATGGCGCTGTGCTCTTACTAAATGAAAAAGATGGAAGCGAGTTCAAGGTGAATGGCCAGAGATTGAAGCATTTTCACGAGCCTTGGACCAAGGAAGCGAGCACCATGGATCTCACAGACCCACCTTCGGGTGGGAACTAATCAGGTGTGTTCTTTCCATGATTCCCTACTCCTAACATTGAGGACAATGTCTATTTTAAGTTGGGGGGAGGGTATAACTTTTAGGATTTTCTTTATTTTCTTTTTTCTTTCAGGATTTTATTTTATTTTTTAGTTCCCTTTTTGCAATGAAATTTTTTTTTTGAGTTAAGAATATCACCAAAATCTATTTTACCTAGAAATGACCCTCATGTGATGAAATTTCTCGATATCTATTCACCACCATACACATATGATCTATTTTCCTCCACCACTATTGTTAAATATTTCAGTCTCATTATACATGAATTTGAGTGCTTGTGGTGAATTTCTTTTTACACATCTCAATGGCAAGATTAATCGATGACTTAATGAATCTAGAAATTATGGATTAGCAAGTGGTATGCTTTCATTAGAACACACCAAAGTTCATGCACCAATAATTCATAAATTAACTGGAGCATTGTTCTTTATCTCGTATTCATTGCCATTTGCATGCTTGGTGTGATTTTGGGTAGAAAAACGTACCACGTCATTTGAAATGATTAGGATACCCATTCTTGTGAAAAATTAAAGAAGAGGAAGTTATCTTGCCACGTTGTTTATGCACACACAAACGAAGAAAAAATGAGATGAATGAGGAAGAAAAAAATGAATAAATGTGCTATTAAAGAAATAACTTGGTTGGATCGAGTAGTACAGTCCGAGGGGCCCTTCTTGGCCTAATGCCCTACTATCGTCTGATTTGGGAGCCATTGACCGGAACCTCAATTATTTGATGGAGCGATCCAAGTTATATACTTTTCCGCGAATGTTGCTTGATGCACGTTACGCGGAACTATGGAAAAAAGCGAAAGAAAATAGAGAATAAGTGTGCATGATTAACAAGGCAAGAGAATTTCCAAAGCTTAAAGAAAACACAAGATGTGGTGTGAGTCCCTATGAATAGAGATTGACGTGTGTACGCTTTAATACCATTTTATTTTCAATGCTTGCTTCGCATGAAAAATTCACGCTCCAAGTTAAAATATGTGATTGAACGGTGTGAAACATTGATTTTATATACTATGAGCTATGAATTAATTGATAGTGAATTTGAGTCTATTTTATAACCATTTGAGATGCTTGACATTCATTTTTTTTGAAAACCCACAAGTACCATTACTTGATGAGCTTGAAATTTTGATATTAGTGTGTGGTTATCTCTTTTGTCGTAGTAGTATGATGGTGAGTAACTTGAGATCTGATAAGGTGATCTAGGCGTATTTTAATCGCTCTTTTTGCTAGAGCTAGCAAAACGCTAGTTGGGGGGTGTGATTTGGGTTCAATATTACGTATTTGACCCCCCATTGAGCCCTATTTTGTGCTCACGTGATGCTATATTGGTCTCTAGTACATACGTATTTTCTACACATTTATTTATTAGAGAAAACACACTATTTGAGCATAAAACAGTAATTAATGGAGTATTTCTGCACTTTTTATATTTTTCATAGCTTGGTCTCGATCTCACGATTCCAATGACTATTTATTTGTATTTTTCTGAGATCTGTGCTAATTACTATGAATTTTTGAATGCAGAATACAGTTTAAATGGGGAAATACGGCCGAAATACGCCGTAAATACGAAAATACGGCCGCTCAGCTTTACGGGAGGGACACGTGGCAACAATCGGAACGTCCTCGCTTCAATCCAATGACACAGACGTAAGGGACGACGTGGATTTGCGCGGTCCGTTGGATTCGGATCAAACGGACAAAAACCGACCCCGAAGGCGGATCGAAGGCGGGAATTTCTGGCCACGTGTCACGATCAGAAGCGTTGCCGCTTTGATCGAACGGATGAAAGACGCCATGCTCGACGTCGAAGCACTCAGCGAGACGAGCCACGCGACAACATCCTGACCGCACAACCAAGATCAGACGGCCACGAATCACTCCGCAATTTGAAAGAGCAGCGAGCGAAAATCGATCGACGTGGCTCCATCGTAGCCGCTATTTCACGATCCAACTGTCGAGATGGGACTCCGATGCGTATTCGGATTCGTTAATGGATGCGGGCGCCGATGATTCGAAGCGGGTGCGCACGAATATTGAAGCACACGTGGCGCTACCTCGTTCAATCCCGCGAGAATCGTGCGGCTGAGATCTTCCAATGCCTATAGGATGTGGGTTTGAGTGATTTGGAGCGGGTATTTGAACCCGTTAAGCTCCCCAAACCCGCAATGCTTATTATTTAAGTGTATTCTAGGGTTTTGGGGCGTATTATTGGCGTATTGGAGCACCTAGGAGCCGAATCTTCTCTCTGAAAAATTCTGTAAATTTTCAGAGGCTTGTCTTAGTATTTCCAGAGAGTTTGAAGTCGAAACTTGGAGATTTGGTGATATTTCCTTTAACTCAAACCCCGTATTTTGGTGTTTTCTAGCGTATTTTGCTATAAACTTGATGTATTTTGCTATGGAAGTTGTTTATTTTTGCATGATGTGTAGCTAAATCTCTGTTGTGCATGTTATGGAGTAGTTAGGGGATGTGATTCGTGTTATTTAGGTTGAATATTGTTGTTCTTCATCGTAAAAGTCGCTAAAATTGTATGTTTTTGCTATTTAATCCTCTTTTCGTCTTCCAAAAGAAGCGAATACGTTGATGATCACCCCACAAGGGTGAGATTTGATCTCTCCAAAAGAGAACTTCATACCAAATTCGTAGAACTATAGTTTTAGCGACGTTTTTATTCATATTGTGCTTGAACCCACAAAAGGGTATTTTTCGACGAATCGCTCCCAAAAGGAGGATTTGTTGAGTTATATTTAATCAACCAAAATACACGAATCGCTGATCCTAACGAGCCCATATCATGTGCACGTTTCTCATATATTTTCATACACGACTCTTTCGTTGTTCGCTTTGATTACGTATTCACGACACACTTTCACACCATCATCACTTTCATTATTAAAGTGTTTAGTTTCTCTACGTAGACTTTCTATTTGATTTAAGCTTGTGGTTTCAACAGATTTCTCCCGAGGATTCGACATCTGGACTCCCAGATTTTACTACTTGAACGGACTCTTGCGCTTGAGAGAAGCACCTTTCGGAGGCCACCAAGTTTTTGGCGCCGTTGCCGGGGAGAACGATTTGTTACTACGGTTTATCTCATTCAGAGGACCTTCGGTGAGATCTTTCCACTTTATTGTATATAATTTTTGTTTTCTTTTATATATATAAAAAAATATTTGTGCTAGTTTATGTGGCATAGGACTCCTAGGACACATAGGTTGACTCGGCGTTTTGATATTTTAATAATAATATGGATGAAAATTTTAGCAACAACAACGAAAATAATGTGCAACTTGGAGTGCCTAGGACTTTAAAAGATTTACTTCGACCCACTAGGACTAGCACTCCTTCATGCTTTGTTTTACCTGCCGATGCAAATTCTTTCAATTTTAAACCTGGGGTGATCCAACTCTTACCCACCTTTCATGGGTTAGACAAGGAAAATCCATATCTCCATATTAAAGGATTTGAGGAGATTTGCTTGACATGCTTTGATGGAAAAACTAGCGAGGACACGATATATCTTAAACTGTTCCCATTTTCATTAAAAAACAAAGCTAAAAATTGGTTGAATGCATTGCCATCACGCTCTATTACTACATGGATTGATTTGTAGGCTGAATTTCTAAAGAAGTTTTTTTCCTATTCACAGGACACAGGGACTGAAGCGGCAGATTATGAACTTTGCCCAGAAAAGCGAGGAAACATTCTACCAGGCATTTGAAAGGTTCAATGAGTTGCTGCTCGCATGTCCGCACAATGGCTTCGACAAAAGCAGGATTATTGGCTTCTTCTATGATGGACTGCAGCCGCAAATGAATAAATTTGTAGAAATGATGTGCAATGGAGGATTCTTTGATAAAGAGCCAGAGGAAGCTTGGACGTACCTGGAGGAGATAGCAGAAAATGCGCAGACATGGGACACTACTTCAGACTACGAGAGAGGAGGCCACTCTGCACCATCCCAGCCCACACGAGGAGTGGTATTCAATTTGAAGCAAGAGGATGCGTTGGAGGCAAAGATGGAGGCCATGATCTCAAACAAGCTTCATGCCATGAATTTGAAAGAGGCCAAGGCGGTTGAAATAGAGCAGACTTGTGCACTTTGTGACGTCAGTGGCCATGACACTAGTGCATGCCCCACACTTCCAGCCTTGAAGAGCATGCTAGGAAATCCTACTGGGGTGAATCAAGTGTCTTCGAATTACGAGAAATTCAATTCCAACAAGGGGTGGCGCAATAATCCAAACTTGAACTGGGGCCCCAATCAGCAGACTCAGCAGCAGCAGGCTCCCCCTCAGTTCCGACAACCTCAATACAACAGCAACAACTATCAAGGTGGGAACCAGAGGAGGGACCATGAGCCAGTGCATCAACAGCAGATGCAACCATTTGGCGATGCGCTTCAGCAGCTTATCCAATTGCAACAAGCTCAGATGCAGCAGCAGCAGGCTCAATTTCAGGCTCAGCAGACTCAGAATCAGCAGATGAGCGAGAGCTTGGCGAGGCTTACAACGACATTAGAAAAAGGTAAGCTTCCATCTCAGTCAATTTCAAATCCTAATATGGGCTCATCTTCTTCTGCAGGAAATAATATGAAGCCTTGCCAAGCGGTGTCCACTTTTGAGGAGTGGAAAAGAGATTCAGAAGCCTGACCCACCGAGCAAAGAAGCTGAGCAAGAAGAGGGTGTTGGATATGGAAGACGTTTGTACACCCTTGTGGGGGATGTACAAGGGAATACGGACCTCGAACGTCGCGTACACGAAGTCGTGTGCAAAGGGAATATGTTCCCTTGCGGATAGGATCTCTAGATTGATGGGAAAGTCGCATTATATGTGCATAAGTGCATGCGACATATGGCTAATAAAGGGGTAATATCTTAAGCTTATGTTGTACCATGCATATGGTACAACTTAAGCTTATAATATGCCATGTACGATGGTACACCTTAGTTAAATTGTTCCAAAGGAACAATTACTCCTAAAATAACTACCTTGGGGGCTATAAATAAGACCCAAGGTTTAGCCATTTCCTTACACTTTTGCATGGCATTCTTGCATGCATTTCATTCTAGCGAAGCTCTGCCGAAATCCTTCCTCTCTCTTTATCCAAGTTCTTAATCTAAAAGTAGAGATTTAGATTGTGGATTTAGTATTACTCCGTTCGTGAGAAGACTCGATCCGTCGTGGCGAATCCGAAGGCGAAGTTCGTAGACTACCGTGCCGCATACGCAAGCGTAAGTCTCAACTTCATTTATCGATCCTAACTCTGTTTTGGCAGGATCCTACATTGGTATCAGAGCCATACGGGTTCGCCCCGGTCAAATCGCCGCCCCGTCGAAACTATGAACGAGTCGTTGTCTTTTTCACGAATGGGTATCCTACCATTACGGATATGGTAGGAACGCTTCGTGACGGAGAGAACGCAGCGGTTGTTCTTTTCACGTTAGGGTCTCCTATCATTACGGATATGGTAGGAACTCTCCGTGACGGGAAGAACCGACCGTTCACGTAGTATGTTATTTTTCATTTTTGGCACACGGCCATTAGAAAATAACCACTTTCTCGACGAACGGGTGCTTCATCGACGAACGTGTGCTTCATCGACGAACGTGTGCTTCATCGAGGAAGATGATGGAAGTTATCTCCATCGGAGAAGATGGATTTTGGTGCATGTGCACCATGGCCAAATGGGCTATGGAGGCCATGCACACCCCCTCCCCATGTGGAGGGGGTTGGCTACGGCCAATAACCACCGCGACCACCCCATCAAGGGGGAGGAGTGCATGCGGCCACCCCATGAAAGGGGAGACTGGCCATGGCCAAAGGGCAATGGCCGGTCAAGGCCAATAAGCCATGGCCGGGCCAGGGCCGGCCGGCCCTGGCCGGCCACGGCCAGGGCCAGGGAGCCCTGGCCGCGGCCAGGCCAGGCCAGGCCAGGGCCGGCCCTGGCCGGCCAGGGCCAGGGCCAGAAGGCCCTGGCCGAGGCCAGGCCAGGGCCTGGCCGCCCTGGCCGAGGCCAGGGCAGGGGCCCTGGCCCCCGGCCAGGGCCTGGCCGCCCTGGCAGAGGCCAGGGCAGGGGCCCTGGCCCCGGCCAGGGGCCTGGCCGCCCTGGCAGAGCCCTGGCCTCAGGCCAGGGCCTGGCCGGCCCCGGCCCTGGTAGAGGCCGGGGCCTGGCCAATGGCCGGCCCTGGTCACTGCCAGGGCCACGGTCGGCCCTGGCAGCGGTCAGGGTGGCCGGGGGCCGGACTGATCGGCATTGGCCGGGAGTGATTCAGACCAATTTTTTTTGGTCGACCAATTTGGGTGTTTTGGTCGACCAATTCGGCAAAAGGCCTTGGTCGAATATAAACGTGCCGACTAGCCCATACGGGGCCAAACGACAGTCGTCTGCGCCAAAATTCTCTCATACAGGGGGAAACGCCTGGATCCATACGGGAGCCAGCGACGATAGTTTGCAAAAAAAATCCCAAAAGGGGGATCCGACCTTGGCACAGATACGGCTCATTCCCGACAAATGGTCAGGAAGTGCCGAATGTTTCACTAGTATCATAAGGGTACTAAGATGAAATATTTTTTTTTTGAAAAATACGTTTTCATACGTTTTGAAAAATACGTTTTCAAAAACGCTTTTCCGCTGCGAAGTACTATAAGAGTACTAACATTTGATAAAGTGAGGGAGAAATATTGAAAGTTACTCTAGATGGTGATTGGAAACATAGTGACCTTTCCGATTCTAGAGTAACATCTTCAATATTTTTCGAAAGTAACTTATCAAATTATGAATATCATTCCAAGTGGGAGTTGATTTTAGAACTATCCATATGGGATATTCTATTATCATTTCAAGTGGGAATTATATCTGAAAAATACGTTTTCAAACTCGTTTTCCGCTGCTAGTACTATAAGAGTACTATTGTTTGATAAGTGATGGGGGAATATTGAAGGTTGTTCTAGATGGTGATTGGAATCGTAGAGACCTTTTCGATTCTAGAACAACATCTTCAATATTTTTCGAAAGTAACTTATCAAATATAATATAATTCCAAGTGGGATTTGAATTTTTAGAACTATCCAAATGGGATATTCTATTATCATTTCAAGTGGGAGTTATATTTTAAGAATTTTTATGCAATGTTTTGATCAAACCTTCAGTTTTGTGTCTTTTTGCAGCATTTTAAAAGTAAAATGTCTTCCGCTTCAAAGAATATCGTCGCTGAGTTAAACAGAGGTGAAAAACTCAACGGCGATAATTACAAACTTTGGTCCATTAAGATACAATACGTTTTAGAGGAGCAAGAAGTGCTCGAAACTCTAAAGAACGTAATGATTGAACCTGAGTTGGGCACTACGGCCCAACACAGACGAGACAAGGAAGCTTTTGATGCTTGGTCTCGGAAGAATAAGATAGTGCGCATTACGTTATTAAGCAGTATGGCTGATGACATAATGCGCATCTTCCGGGAGCATGACTTAGCCATGGACATATGGTCCAAGCTTGAGGAGAAGTTTGGTGGCACATCGGTGTCCAAACTTCGAGCCTTGACTATAAGATTTGATTCATATAAGAAACGTCCAGATCATTCCATGGGGAAACATCTGCGACATATGGCGAATCTAATCTCAGAGTTAAAGGATGCAGGTCATGTGCTCACAGATGAGCAACAAATCCAAGCAGTCATACGTTCCCTACCAAATGGGTGGGATCAGATGAAGATGCATCTCACTCATAATGAGAGCATCAAGACCTTCAACGATGTTTCCAAGCACCTCGAATTAGAGGAAGAGCGGCTTGCGGCTGCCAAGCCAAGTGCAGAAGTGCACATGGTTGCTAGTTCCTCACACGGGGGAAAGAAACGTAAAGATCGTTCGAAGTCTTCTAATGAACGTAATAAGCAACCTGAGTCTACCAAGGAACCCAAACATAAGGGTGGGCACAAGAAATGTCACAAGAAGAAAGACTTGAAAAGGATCAAGTGCTTCAAGTGCAACAAGCTCGGTCACTATGCTCGTTCGTGTACGAGTGGAAGTGACGAGGTAACTTGTAATACTAGTTACATATGTGTTTCTAGTTCATTATTTCTTGTGGAATCTAATCCATTTTGGGATAATTGATTCAGGTACCACCGACCACATAACAAGGGACAGACGGTCCTTCATGGAGTATCACCGGATACCCCAAGGAATGAAGTGGATCAATGTAGGAAACAACACACGTGTTGAAGTGAAAGGCGTTGGGACTCGCAAGCTAGTCTTGGACAACAGCCGCACTCTCCTACTTCATGATGTTCTCTTCATTCCATATATTCAAAGGAATATTAAAACTGTGGTCAATTTAATGGGTCTTGGTTATAATTGGTTCCTTCATGATTGTAATATGGACCTATTTTGTAATAATTCCTTTTTTGGTACTGGGTTTGTATTTCAAAGGATTTATTGTAATAAGTACAATGTATGGTTCCTCATGTAATGAAAATTTCCTTGTGACAAATTCTTTGACTAATGAGTCTAATATAATTTGTTGGCACACAAGGCTTGGTCATATTGGACCAACGCGTATGGATAGACTTGCCAAACGTGGCCTTCTAATCCAATGTTTCAAAGGTTGAAATGTCGACCTGCGAACATTGCCTTGTGGGGAAATCTTGTCGCAAGCCGTTTGGAACCGGCACAAGGGTCGAGGTTCCATTACAGCTTATCCATTCGGACATATGTGGTCCGATGAATGTCAAGACAAGACGCGGAAAGTCCTATTTCATCACTTTTATTGATGATTTCACCCGATTCGGACATATCTATTTGATATCCCACAAAAGTGAAGCTTTGGCTTGCTTTAAAAACTATATGAGTTTAGTGGAGAATCAATTAGATCGCAAGATTAAGGTCTTGCGAACCGATAGTGGCGGTGAATATCAATCAACAAGTTTTAAGGAACTTTGTGATGAAAAAGGCATAGTACATCAGGTAACTATGCCTTATACTCCTCAACAAAACGGTGTTGCAGAAAGGAGAAATAGGACTTTAATGGAAATGGTCCGTTCAATGATGGCACAAGCTAACATGCCAATCACCTTTTGGGGTGATGCATTATTGACGGCCGCTTTCATTTTAAACCGCGTACCCTCGAAATCAGTTAGCTCCACTCCTTATGAGTTGTGAAACCAAAGGTCTCTTGACTTAAACATTTTGAAACCTTGGGGTTGTGCATCCTATGCACATATTTCCTCCCATAAGTATGGCAAACTTGGGCCAAGGGGAAGGAAATGTATCTTTATACGATACGCAGAAAAACTCCAAAGGTTATGTTTTTGTTAGTCAGGAAGACAATGGTGGGCTAATTGAGTTTGAGTCGAGGGATGTCACTTTCTTGGAAAATGAGTTTCCAAGACAGGGCGAGATAAGTCAGGACTTATCTCTATTTGAGATTTATAATCAAGAAAGATTACCTCATTCGAGTGGGAGAATTCTTGGTGAAAACAAAAATACGTTTTAACCTTCACCAATGGATTATACGAATGATGATTATCCTATTCCATACGGGAATAATGATCCAAGTGGGAGCAATTCTAACGACTTTCCAAGTGGGAGTGATATTAGAATTGATCCAATTCTAAATTCGAGTCAACAAGGACTTGAAGAATCTCAAATACGACGTAGTAATCATACAAGGTTGGCTCCTCTAAGATTTGAGGATGAATTTCCGCAAACCTTTATGACTTACTACAAGAAGATGACGAGCCTGCTACTTTCAAACAGGCCATATCTTGCCCTGCGAAAGACAAATGGATGGAAGCGATGCACGAGGAGTTAGAATCCATGAAAGTTAACCAAGTCTGGGACTTAGTTGACTTACCCAGAGGACGTAGAGCTATTGGGAACAAATGGGTTCTCAAGATCAAGCATAAGGCTGATGGCTCTATTGACAGATATAAAGCTCGCCTTGTCGCGAAAGGTTTTACACAACAGGAAGGGATAGACTACGAAGAGATCTTCTCACCTGTTGTTCGTTTTACCTCAATTCGCCTGATTCTGGCAATGGTAGCTTGCTTAGACCTCGAATTACATCAAATGGATGTAAAGACTGCCTTTCTCAATGGAGAATTGGACGAGGAGATCTATATGGAACAACCAACAGGGTTTGTAAAAGAAGGAAACGAACATAAGGTTTGTAAACTTCATAAGTCCATATATGATCTTAAACAATCCTCGAGGCAATGGTATATACGATTTCATAAAGTTATCAAATGGTTTTACCATGCTTGATGAAGATAACTGAGTATATATCAAGAGGATTAAAAGCAAGTATATTATCATGTCTCTATATGTAAATGACATTTTAATAGCCAGAAATGACAAGGGCTTTGTGATGAGTATCAAGGCTTGGCTTTCATCAGTATTTGAGATGAAAGGCATAGGAAAAGCCGCATATATCCTTGGAGTTAAGATTTCAAGGAATCGTTCGAAGAAACTTCTTTCTCTTTCACAGGAGACTTATATAAAGAAGGTTCTAGAACGATTTAATATGCAGGATTGCAAGTCCATTGATATTCATATAAGCATATGTGATAATTTATATCTGGAATCATGTCCAAAGAACCAAAAAGGAAAAGGAAATTATGAAAAAAGTTCCATATTCCAGTGCAGTTGATAGTCTTATGTACGCTATGGTGTGTACGAGACCGGACATCTGTTTTGCCATTGGAAATGGTAAGCTGTTACCAATCCAATACAGGGCAAGTACACTGGAAAGCGGTTAAGAGGATAATGTGTCTTGTAAGATCAAACACATTGATATCCGACACGAATTTGCAAAAGACTATGATAAAACCAAGAAGGTAGACATAAGGTACATATCTACGCATGAGATGATAGAGGATCCGCTTACGAAAGCGATCCCCAGAAATGTGTTTTATAAACACTTATCATCCCAAGGATTGCGTAAAGAGCTGAGTTGTACCAATATATATTCCAATGTCTGAGAAAGATCAAATTAGATAAAAGAATAAGTTTTTTTTTCAAACATTGCATATGAATTTCTTAAGAAATGTTTATGTACATTTTTTGAAATCTCAGCTGAATTCTAGTATGTCGGACAGATTGTGGTTTTCTCTCTCACATGAGCAACCGCCTTATTCTATCAGACGGATGGAATAGAGATGAGACCTGTTTGAAGTCAAAATCATCAGACGGATGATTTAAGAGTCATGACTTAAACAAAATGGTCGCATGAAAGATCTGCATCATATGGATGCTTACAAAAGATCTAAGAGGATTTTTTGAAATCCTATCTGTCTAAATGCGGTATGTGAGTCCAAAGGATTATTTGAGTAGAATAAGGGACTCAAAGTCAGACATTGTGGTGTCTGATCATCATCCTTACAACATCATTGAGACATACACTCCCTGGGAAAGGAGCGATGTTGTAATACGTGTTCATACCACGTATGCATTTCGACCACTGAGTTAGTAGCAATAGTGTTTGCTATTATGTGAGACTCAAAGGCCATATGGGCCTTAACTCTTACCCTCAAGGACTCCAATTGGTTCCTTTAGATTTGACGAGATGATCGCTATCTTAGCGTGTTGCTAATGGGCTATGATAATTCGGCTCGGCGGGGCACGTTAGAAAAGCGAATCAAGTCAAGATCAGAAGGTTCGCAAGAAGAGGAAGATTGATTTCATATTCACATTTGGACTTTAATGATTCAAAGCTGGCCAGCCAATTGTGATCCAGATGGGATTCAATTGTTGAATATAAAGTATAAGAAATGTGAAGAAATAAACTAGGGTAAAGCATGCGTTGAACTACTCAACTTTGCACCTTCGAGGTCGTTGTGTATCTCTAACAAGTGCATAACAACAGACTCTACGCGCATGACGGTCGCACGGTCTATTTCTCGGTATGATAGATGAAAGAACTAAGAGAAAGACATTCTCTTACAATCCCCTCAAGTGTGAGTGGGAGATGTTGGATATGGAAGACGTTTGTACACCCTTGTGGGGGATGTACGAGGGAATACGGACCTCGAACGTCGCGTACACGAAGTCGTGTGCAAAGGGAATATGTTCCCTTGCGGATAGGATCTCTAGATTGATGGGAAAGTCGCATTATATGTGCATAAGTGCATGCGACATATGGCTAATAAAGGGGTAATATCTTAAGCTTATGTTGTACCATGCATATGGTACAACTTAAGCTTATAATATGCCATGTACGATGGTACACCTTAGTTAAATTGTTCCAAAGGAACAATTACTCCTAAAATAACTACCTTGGGGGCTATAAATAAGACCCAAGGGTTAGCCATTTCCTTACACTTTTGCATGGCATTCTTGCATGCATTTCATTCTAGCGAAGCTCTGCCGAAATCCTTCCTCTCTCTTTATCCAAGTTCTTAATCTAAAAGTAGAGATTTAGATTGTGGATTTAGTAGCCTTACTCTGTTCGTGAGAAGACTCGATCTGTCGTGGTGAATCCGAAGGCGAAGTTCGTAGACTACCGTGCCGCATACGCAAGCGTAAGTCTCAACTTCATTTATCGATCCTAACTCTGTTTTGGCAGGATCCTACAGAGGGAATTCAGATCCAAGAAGAGGGAATTAAAGAACAAGAGGAGGTGCAGGAAGAGAGCACGGACGTGGGTGTGCGCAAAAGCGTCATTAAAGAGAAGGAACCCGCAGCATATGTACCTGCAGCACCCTACCCTCATCGGCTACTTCAGAAAAGCAAAGATAAGTATCAAACTGAGATTCGAGAAATTTTTCAGAAGTGCCAGATAAATATTACATTGCTTGATGCTATTAATCAAATGCCTGTCTATGCTAAATTTCTGAAAGATTTGTGCACGGTTAAAAGAAAGTTGAATGTGAAAAAGAAAGCATTTTTGACTGAACAGGTTAGCTCTATTGTGCAACAAAATACACCACCTAAATTTAGAGACCCTGGATCACCCACCATCACTTGCACCATTGGCACTAAAAAGATTGGAAATGCTTTATTGGATTTAGGTTCTAGTGTCAATATCTTGCCATATCCTATCTTTGTGCAGCTTGGGTTAGGACAGCTAAAGCCTACATCTGTTATATTGCAACTAGCTGATAGATCTATTAAAGTTCCAAAGGGATGCATTGAGGATGTCCTCGTTCAGGTGGACAAATTTTACTACCCTGCAGACTTTATAGTTCTAGACATCCAAGGACCCCAAACTGCCAATGCTACTCCCATCATCCTAGGTAGACCATTCCTAGCGACATGCAATGCTTTAATAAATTGTAGGGATGGTCAACTGAAAATTACTTTTGGCAACATGACTTTGGATTTGAATATTTTTAATACATGCAAGTTGCCACATGTGGATGATGAGATTGAGAGGGTGTATATGATTGATTCATTGGTGGATGATTATATTTGTTCTGAATTTTGTGATGATGCTTCTATTGTTGAGACTATTATTGGTGATTCTGATGACATCTCTTTTGTGTAGGAGAACGCGAAGGAGCTGAACGCAGTATGGGAGCCTAGGTTCGAGGCTTTGCCACCTAATGCATCAATTCAAATTTCATCAGAGGTGGAGGATCCAAAGCCCGAATTAAAGCCACTTCCTGAATATCTCAAGTATGCCTTCCTAGGAAACGAAAACAGCTTCCATGTGGAAATATCTTCTAAACTCTCTTTAGAACAGGAAAGTTCTTTACTTGATGTGCTAAGAAAGCATAGAGGCACTATTGGTTGGTCCATTGCTGACATAAAAGGTATTAGCCCTATTGTATGCATGCATCATATTTATTTGGAGGATGACGCAAAACCCACTAGAGAAATGCAACGTAGGTTAAATCCAACATTAAAAGAAGTGGTGAAAGGCGAGGTTTTAAATCCAGATAATATAATATAATGCAATAAATTCAGATACATGAAAACCAGTCGTTACAATTGATTTCTATAAGATTGCCATGTCACAGTTTGAGTGTAGCTCAACAACTGTAACACGGGTCCTATAGTTACCAACCCCTAAAATAAGGAGGGCTACGGTTAATCTTGAAAAAAAGATCATTAAATTATTTGACTTAGATATAGTCCAGAGTGTCATACAATCATGATTCGTGTCATTGCGGTCCAGCAGAACACAGCCAGGGAATTGACTAAGCCAGGATCACTATCCCTTATAGGTTGATCCAGCAAACTTAGCCAAGCACATTGACTTGGATCATGTTCCATTGAATGAAGCTTGTCATTTTTATATGCGTGCCATAGACTAAAAGGCTTTTATTAACAACTAATTAATCCGATCAACTAGTTGCATCTTTAAATTCAAAATTTTAGGATTTGTTTAATAACTTTTATTAAATCCTTATCAACTATAAGGTTCACGTGCTATCCTAATCGTTATTAGGATTTTAATAAATTTATTAACAACGTTAAAAGAAAAGTCCTTTAATGAGAATTAATTTAATAACAATTAGAATTAAAAATTCATTAAAGGGACTACCCTAATTAGGAATTAGGTCTTAAAGTGTTGTTAATATTTTATTAAAACATAGCATGTTATTAGAATTTATCTCATAAATTTTAAGAAGTTCTTAATGGCTAATTGACGTGCGTTTATATTTCATATATTTGCGCACGTTTTCTTCCGTGTTTTTCCGTATTTTACCGCCGTCTTATATTCGTTTTCTCGTGTTTTCTTGTTTTCTTTCACTTTTCCGTGTTTTCCGCATTTTGCAGGAGTTTACTGGCATAGGGGACATAAAACGACGATATCGCAAGTCCCAGGAGCAACGGGAGGAGTCATGCGTGATCCAGGGGGTCAAACGACGATGATATCATCTTTCAGTCCCTCACCCGATCGGTTGGTCATCTTCAACCAATCGGGTGATGCACGCGTGCACCACCCGGACGCAGCTTGGAGCTCACAAGAAGTCACCCGGTCAGTCCACAGGCCGGTTCAAAAGCCCAAAGTCTCTGGATTTTTATTGTGATTTCCAACCGATCGGGTGACCTTCACCCGATCGGTTCATCTGTAGCCGAATCGCCAGAGCCAAGACACGGTCAGGTCAACCGGCCTCCTCACCCGACGGCACCAAGATCCAACCGGTCACATTCATATGTCAACCGACCGGGTGAAGATGACCGGGTGAAGTCCCGCTGTGTGCTGTAAATGAGTGAAGCTGATCACCCGATCGGTTGACTTGTCAACCGATCGGGTGAAATCATTTTCTATATATATAACCCTAGGTTTCCCAAATGCGGGAGTTGGTTATTTTTTACTGTTTTCTTCATTTTGTGACGGCTGTAATTTCCCAGTTTTTGTAAGTTTTCGGATCTTTGTCAAACTTTAGTATTATCTTAATTGCTTTACTACCTTTGCATTTCTATCGTCTGATTATGATTCTTACGGTCGATTTCTGTTTAGATCGCTTTTTACTAAATATGTGTGAGTAGTCCCCAAATCTGAGATTTTGGTGGAAACCCCTTCGTGGGCTCTTTCCGATGCGTCCATAGGTCTAGGAAATCGATAGGGGTTAGGAATCTAACGGTTACGCGAGGTGTTTTATTGTCATCGGCGGGAAAAAGACCGCCTTTGACCGTCGGGCCAAGGGGGAATAAACTTGGCGGTTGACTCCCTAGCCATAGCTCACGCCCTTAGCGTAGACGTTGAATCCTAGCGCGCGGGAGCAGCAGGACGAGACGTTGGGAGTTATCGTTGCGAGCTTAGTGCTCCCGGAGTCGATTAGTGTTAATGGACACGGGAGTGCCCACTGATCGAACCCGGGAAGTCCGGCGTATCATCCTGGGCACTGACCGGAATATCGGGCCTATGGGACGCCGGTACCACTCTTAGAGGCAACGTCTCACCATTAGACCCTAATTCCGCTATCCTACCCATAGGCCGTATCGGCGAGAATCGCACGATAGGGTGGAAACCAAAGTCCCGGGTTTGTCTTTTATATTGTCTATACCTTGCATTCTATTTACCGTGACAACCCATCCTTTGATCCGGGCTAGCTCGCCCATGGGGTGATTTTGATTCTCTTTGACACAAGCACATCCACGCCTCCCTGAGTTCGACCCCCAAGCCACACTACAACACCGTGCGCTTGCGGTTACAAATATTTAAATCTCACGCCCCCGATCGTATTATTGCACACATCTAGCACGCACAAGCGGGGGGCTGTCAAGCTTTATGGCGCCGTTGCCGGGGATGCAACATGCTTGTTATTTTAGGATCTCATGAACCCTTGTGTCTAGCTCACATCCCTACCTTGCGATAATTTTCGCACTCTACACTTTTTAATTTCACTTGTACATATTGTAGATAGTATTTGTATAGAACTGATTGACTGAATCGTCGTGCTGCCGTCGCTACATTCGCTTCCCGTTTATGCAACCCGTGCTTTTGACGTGTTTGCTATTTGTGTAGTTCTCTCTCTCCTTTCTTATAGGTTCTCTGCCCTACGACGAGGATGTTGCATGCAGTTTCGGGAGACATCTTGGATCACTATAACCACATCCGTTGTTTGGCACGAAGCTTGGCAGAATCCCTAAATGCTTCGAAAATACTATCCCTTCTGGCTGCCGCTCTGGAAAATCAGAGGAGGTATCATGATATGCAGCAGCACCTTGCCACGACAACTCTCTTTCCTCATGATGAAGTGGCGTATATCGACATTCCTAGTTTCGAGTTTAGTGAGGAAGAATTGTTCGCGGAGTTTTGTCAGGAGAACCATCAGGCTGAGTCTGTCGGTTACGTTGGGCAGGAACCGATCTATTCCTTGCAGACTTCTATCAAGCATCTCAGATCTTTGGACAATGAGGAAGCTAGAAACAGTTGTGGGGAACCATCGACTGTTGAAACCTGTTTTCACTTAGAAGCCATCTTCCCGGATAATTATTATGAGCTTGAAAGAGACCCAATGCCTTCCCCGGTCATTCCCACAATACCTTACGAGACTTTGCCATGCGGAACCACGGCTGGGAGTGAGGTTCCGGATGCTGGCTTTCAAGAAATCCACGAAGAACTCCTTTCGCTTGAGGATGCTCAGCTTGAGAAGTATGCGTCGGGGCCTCATGAAGTTGAGATGAAAGAGTTACCACCGGGGCTAAAGTATGAATATTTGGGGACGGGCTCGACCCTGCCGGTCATAGTGAACTCCTCACTGCCCGAAGACCAGATGACCAAACTTCTTAGTGTTTTAAAAAGGTTTAAAGGAGTTTTCAGATATGCAATTGAAGATTTAAAAGGGGTTAACTTAGGCCTCTGCTCACACAGAATACTGCTTGAAGATGAGCAAGCCTCCTCGATTGAGCCGCAGCGGAGGCTAAATCCCATAACGATGGAAGTTGTGAAAAAGGAGATTGTTAGGCTTCTACATGCCGGTATCATATAACCTATCTCCGATAGTCGCTGGGTTAGCCCGGTGCATGTCGTACCCAAGAAAGGAGGAATGACGGTGGTTTGCAACGAGAAGAACGAGCTAATACCAATGAGGACCGTCACGGGGTACAGGATGTGCATTGACTATAGAAAGCTGAACAAGGCTACGAGGAATGATCATTACCCTCTCCCCTTCATTGATCAGATGCTCGAGAGGCTGGCGCAGCACAACTATTTCTGTTTCATGGACGGGTACTCCGGATTCCTTCAAATCCCCATTCATAATGATGACCAGGAGAAGACGACTTTCACTTGCCCATTTGGGACATATGCGTATAGAAGAATGCCGTTCGGACTATGTAACGCCCCTACTATATTCCAAAGACTCATGTCTGCTATCTTCTCTGACTACTCCCAGGACATCATGGAGGTTTTCATGGACGATTTTTCCGTCTATGGAACTAAGTTTGATTCGTGCCTCAGCAATCTAACCAAAGTCCTGGGATTAGTCATAAACTGGGAGAAATGCCACTTCATGGTCCAAGAAGGGGTTGTGCTGGGTTACGTCATCTCTTCGAGGGGAATCGAGGTTGATAAGGCTAAAGTTGAGGTGATTGAAAAGCTTCCGCCACCGCTCAATCTTCGAGGAGTCCGTGGGTTTTTAGGACATGCGGGATTTTATCGCCGCTTCATAAAAGACTTCTCTAAGATTTCCAGGCCGCTGACCCAACTCCTCGTGAAGGACGTGCCTTTCGTCTTCAACGAAGAGTGTATGGAAGCCTTCCGCACCCTGAAGCAAGCTTTGATTTCTGCGCCCATAATACAGCCACCGGACTGGAATCTACCCTTAGAGCTGATGTGCGACGCTAGTGATTATGCGGTCGGCATCGTCTTGGGGTAGAGGAAGGATAAGAATCTGCATGTCATATATTATACGAGCAAGACCCTTGACGCTGCCCAAAGAAATTATACTACTGATTTGGGTTCAATATTGCGTATTTGACCCCCCATTTAGCCCTATTTTGTGCTCATGTGATGCTATATTGGTCTCTAGTACATACGTATTTTCTACACATTTATTTATTAGAGAAAACACACTATTTGAGCACAAAACAGTATTTAACGATGCAATTCTTCACATTTTATATTTTTCTTAGCTTGGTCTCGATCTCACGATTCCAACGACTATTTATTTGTATTTTTCTGAGATCTTTGCTAATTACTGTGTATTTTTGAATGCAGAATACCAATTAATGGAAAAAATACGCTAAGAAATACGTTTATACGGTCGCCGCACGAATCACGGCGCAACACGTGGCGTCCATCCGCTCGTCTCTGCACGAATCCAACGGCTGAGCGTCGCTCCGAGCTGCGTATTCGTCGTCGAAATTGGCGGGCGACGTGGCATCATCGCCTCCATCCACGCTTCATCCGACGGCCCGAAGCGACGCTTAGCGGGGCGAAGACGTGGCCGAACGCGAACCCCAAGATCACGATCCAACGGTCGCGGTTTACCCCGAAGCTGCGGAGCGATGCACAGCGAAAGCGGGCGACGTGGCTGCATGAGGACGGTCCGATGTCGATCGAACGTCGGAGAACACTCCCGCCTGAAGCGAAACGGAGCGGCTATGCGGAGTCATCGCGACCGCCCAAGTGTGATCCAACGGCACAGATGAACGCGGATCCGAGTTCGAAGCGGATGCGGGTTTTTGCGTGATTTTTGAAGGCCACGTGTCAGCCCCCAGCTCGATCCCGCTTTGATCAACGGCTACAAATTGGCCCGCTCGAGATCTACGGCCCAGATTGATCCGGGTGCGATTACTGTGCGGGTTTGAACCCGTTAAGCCCAATAAACCCGCAATCTTATTATTTAAGCGTATTCTAGGGTTTTTGGGCGTATAATTGGCGTATGGGAGCACTTAGGAGCCGTATTTTCTTCTGCAAAAATTCTGTAAAATTCCAGAGCCTAGTTTCTAATTTCCAGAGAGTTTTGAAGACTTTTCAGAGAGATTTGGTGATATTCTCTTCAACTTTAGCTTGTATTTGGGTGTTTTAGCTTGTATTTTGCCTCTAAACTTCCGTATTTTGCTAATAAACTTATGAATTTGAATCTGAAAATTGTGTATTTCTGCACCATGAGTAGCTAAATATTTTATGTGCATGGTATGGAGTAATTAGGTGATGTGAATCGTATTCGTTGGTTGTATTATTGCGCTTAATCGTTGTATTTGCTAAAGTTTTAATCGTCGCTCGTAAATCTACTTTTTCGTATTCCAAAAGAATTGTTCTAAGTAGATGATCACCCCACAAGGGTGAGATTTGATCTCTCCAAAAGAGAGCTTCATACTTCATATATACGTTTACAACTTTAGCAATATATTATTAGAATTGATGCATTAACTCCCAAAAGGACATCTTCCGACGATTCGCTCCCAAAAAGAGGTTTCGTTGTGTTATACTTGATCAACCAAAGCTTACGATTCGCTGATCCTAATGAACCCATGCCATGTACATGCCTTTTATATCTATTTTTCACAAATTAGAGTTCGTTGTTCGCACGAAACAATTCCATCACCACACACTTTTCATACCACCTTCACCATCACTATTAAAGTGTTTAGATTTTATTCGTAGTTACTCTATTTGATTTGGACTTGTGGTTTCAACAGATTCTCCCGAGGATTCGACATCTGGACTCCCAGATTTTACTACTTGAACGGACTCTTGCGCTTGAGAGAAGCACCTTTCCGGTCCCACCAAGTTTTTGGCGCCGTTGCCAGGGAGAACAGTTTGTTACTACGGTTTATTTCATTCAGAGGACCTTCGGTGAGATCCTTCCACTTTATTGTATATAAACTTTTGTTTGCTTTCATATAAAAAATATATATTTGTGCTAGTTTATGTGGCATAGGACTCCTAGGACACATAGGTTGACTCGACGTTTTGATATGGCTAATAATAATATGGATGAAAATTTTAGCAACAATAACGAGAATAATGTGCAACCTGGAGTGCCTAGGACTTTAAAAGATTTACTTCGACCCACTAGGACTAGCACTGCTTCATGCTTTGTTTTACCTGCCGATGCAAATTCTTTCAATTTTAAACCTGGGGTGATCCAACTCTTACCCACCTTTCATGGGTTAGACAAGGAAAATCCATATCTTCATATTAAAGGATTTGAGGAGGTTTGCTTGACATGCTTTGATGGGAAAACTAGCGAGGACACGATATATCTTAAACTGTTCCCATTTTCATTGAAAGACAAAGCTAAGAATTGGTTGAATGCATTGCCATCACGTTCTATTACTACATGGATTGATTTGCAGGCTGAATTTCTAAAGAAGTTTTTTCCTATTCACAGGACACAGGGACTGAAGCGACAGATTATGAACTTTGCCCAGAAAAGCGAAGAAACATTCTACCAGGCATTTGAAAGGTTCAATGAGTTGCTGCTCGCATGTCCGCACAATGGCTTCGACAAAAGCAGGATTATTGGCTTCTTCTACGATGGACTACAGCCGCAAATGAAGCAATTTGTAGAGATGATGTGCAATGGAGGATTCTTTGATAAAGAGCCAGACGAAGCTTGGACGTACCTGGAGGAGATAGCAGAAAATGCGCAGACATGGGACACTACTTCAGACTACGAGAGAGGAGGCCATTCTGCACCATCCCAGCCTACACGAGGAGTGACTTATAATTTGAAGCAAGAGGATGCGTTGGAGGCAAAGATGGAGGCCATGATCTCAAACAAGCTTCATGCAATGAATTTGAAAGAGGCCAAGGCAGTCGAGATAGAGCAGATTTGCGCACTTTGCGACGTTGGTGGCCACGACACTAGTGCTTGTCCTACACTCCCAGCCTTGAAGAGCATGCTAGGAAATCCTACGGGGGTGAATCAAGTTTCTTCGAACTACCAGAACTTCAATTCCAACAAGGGGTGGCGCAACAATCCAAACTTGAACTGGGGCCCCAATCAGCAGACTCAGCAGCAGCAGGCTCTCCCTCCGTTCCGACAACCTCAATACAACAACAACAACTATCAAGGTGGAAACCAGAGGAGGGACCATGAGCCAGTGCAACAACAACAGATGCAACCATTTGGCGATGCGCTTCAGCAACTCATCCAATTGCAACAAGCTCAGATGCAGCAGCAGCATGCTCAATTTCAAGCTCAGCAGACTCAGAATCAGCAGATGAGCGAGAGCTTGGCGAGGCTTACAGCGACATTAGAAAAAGGTAAGCTCCCATCTCAGTCAATTCCAAATCCTAATATGGGCTCTTCTTCTTCTGCAGGAAATAATATGAAGCCTTGCCAAGCGGTGTCCACTTTGAGGAGTGGAAAAGAGATTCAGAAGCCCGATCCACCGAGCAAACAAGCTGAGCAGGAAGAGGAAATTCAGATCCAAGAAGAGGGAATTAAAGACCAAGAGGAGGTGCAGGAAGAGAGCACGGATGTGGGTGTGAGCAAAAGCGTCATTAAAGAGAAGGAACCCGCAGCATATGTACCTGCAGCACCCTACCCTCATCGGCTACTTCAGAAAAGCAAAGATAAGTATCAAACTGAGATTCGTGAAATTTTTCAGAAGTGCCAGATCAATATTCCATTGCTTGATGCTATTAATCAAATACCTGCTTATGCTAAATTTCTGAAAGATTTGTGCACTGTTAAAAGAAAGTTAAATGTGAAAAAGAAAGCATTCTTGACTGAACAAGTTAGCTCTATTGTGCAACAAAATACACCACCTAAATTTAGAGACCCTGGATCACCCACCATCACTTGCACCATTGGCACTAAGAAAATTGGAAATGCTTTATTGGATTTAGGATCTAGTGTCAATATATTGCCATATCCTATTTTTGTGCAGCTTGGGTTAGGACAACTAAAGCCTACATCTGTTATATTGCAACTAGCTGATAGGTCTATTAAAGTTCCAAAGGGATGCATTGAGGATGTCCTCGTTCAGGTGGACAAATTTTACTACCCCGCGGACTTTATAGTTCTAGACATCCAGGGACCCCAAACTGTCAATGCTACTCCTATCATCCTAGGTAGACCATTCCTAGCGACATGCAATGCTTTAATAAATTGTAGAGATGGTCAACTGAAACTAACTTTTGGCAACATGACTTTGGACTTGAATATTTTTAATACTTGCAAGTTGCCACATGTGGATGATGAGATTGAGAGGGTGCATATGATTGATTCGTTGGTGGATGATTTTATTTGTTCTGAATTTTGTGATGATGCTTCTATTGTTGAAACTTTTATTGGTGACTCTGATGACATATCTTTTGTGCAGGAGAAAGTGAAGGAGCTCAATGCGGTATGGGAGCCTAGGTTCGAGGCTTTGCCACCTAATGCATCAATTCAAATTTCATCTGAGGTGGAGGATCCAAAGCCAGAGTTGAAGCCACTTCCTGACTATCTTAAGTATGCTTTTCTTGGCGATGAAAACAGCTTCCCTGTGGTAATATCTTCTAAACTTTCTTTAGAGCAGGAAAGCTCATTACTTGATGTGCTGAGGAAACATAGAAGTGCTATTGGTTGGTCCATTGCTGACATTAAAGGTATAAGCCCTATTGTATGCATGCATCATATTTATCTAGAGGATGACGCCAAACCCACTAGAGAAATGCAACGTAGGTTAAATCCAACATTAAAAGAAGTGGTTAAAGGCGAGGTACTAAAATTATTGGATGCAGGCATTATATATCCTATTTCTGACAGCAAGTGGGTTAGCCCTACACAGGTTGTTCCTAAAAAATCTGGCCTCACCGTGGTTAAAAATGAGAATAATAAGCTTATCCCAGTTAGAGCCACCACATGTTGGAGGATGTGCATAGACTATAGGAAGTTGAATTCTAGAACTAGAAAAGATCATTTCCCTCTTCCATTTCTTGACCAAATTTTAGAGAGGGTAGCTGGACATGAATATTATTGCTTTCTAGACGGTTATTCAGGTTATTATCAGATTGAGATTGCACCTGAGGACCAGGAAAAGACCACTTTTACTTGTCCCTTTGGTACTTTTGCATTTAAAAGAATGCCGTTTGGTTTATGTAATGCTCCAGCTACTTTTCAGCGATGCATGCTCAGTATTTTTGATGATATGGTTGAGAAAATCGTTGAGGTATTTATGGATGATTTTTCAGTATATGGTAGCTCTTTTCATGATTGTTTGGCTAACTTGGCTCTTGTTCTTGACAGGTGCATTGAAAAGAACCTCCTATTGAATTGGGAGAAGTGTCATTTTATGACCACAGAGGGACTTGTCCTAGGTCACCTGGTTTCTAAAGATGGTATACAGGTAGACAGAGCCAAGGTAGCAGTAATTGAGAAGCTACCAAGTCCTAAATGCGTGAAGGACATCAGATCATTTTTGGGACATGCAGGATTTTATAGGCGATTCATCAAAGATTTTAGCGCCATATCTCGCCCTCTTTGCAACTTACTTACTTTAAATGTGGACTTTATTTAGACACCTGAGTGTCAGCTTTCTTTTGAAACTTTGAAGAAGTTGCTGATTTCTGCTCCCATTTTGCAGGTGCCAGACTGGTCCCTACCATTTGAAATAATGTGTGACGCAAGCAATTACGCAGTTGGTGCAGTCCTGGGCCAAAGAAAAGACAAAGTTCCAGTAGTGATTTACTACGCCAGCAAGACATTAAATGACGCTCAAAGGAATTATACAACAACAGAGAAGGAGTTGCTGGCAGTAGTCTTTGCGTTGGAAAAATTCAGGAGCTATATTTTAGGATCACCAATTTTGATATATACTGATCACTCTGCTTTAAAATATTTATTATCTAAAAAAGATGCTAAGCCTCGATTGATACGATAGATTTTATTGTTGCAGGAGTTCAATGTCACAATCAAGGACAAGAAAGGCGTGGAGAATCTAGTAGCTGACCATTTATCACGATTAACAGTAGGCCTTGATTCAGCAGATGTGCCTTTGAAGGACTCCTTCCCTGACGAGCATCTTTTTAGCGTTTCCACCTCTCCATGGTATGCTGATATCGTTAATTATCTGGTAACTGGTAAGACCCCTGACACTTGGTCTCTTCAAGACTTTAAACGATTCAAGTACGAGGTAAAATATTTCTTCTTTGATGATCCGTACTTATATAAATATTGTAGTGACCAAATTGTTAGGAGATGCATTCCTAATCATGAAATAACCAGTGTGATACAATTTTGCCATGATGGAGTGTGTGGTGGACACTTTTCAGCGAACAAAACTGTGGCAAAAATCTCGCAATGTGGCTTTTATTGGCCATCTATGTTTAAAGACACATTTCATTATTGCAAGACTTGTGCTGCATGCCAACAATTAGGGGGTATTACTAAACGTAACATTATGCCTCTGAACCCCATTTTAGAGATTGAAATATTTGATTGTTGGGGCATAGACTTCATGGGACCTTTCCCACCTTCATTTGGATATGCTTATATTTTGGTTTGTATTGATTATGTTTCTAAATGGGTGGAAGCTATTCCTTGCAGGTCGAACGACACTTCCGTTGTGCTTAAGTTCCTTAAAGAGAACATTTTCTCTAGGTTTGGAGTGCCCAAGGCCTTGATCAGTGATGGAGGGTCTCATTTTTGCAACTGCATGTTCGCTACTTTAATGAAGATGTTTGGGGTCACACATAAAGTTTCTACTCCGTATCACCCCCAAACCAATGGCCAAGCAGAGTTGGCAAATAGAGAGATCAAAGGAATTTTGCAGAAAACGGTGAATCCATCAAGGAAAGATTGGAGCTTGCGCTTACCTGAAGCATTGTGGGCCTACAGGACGGCCTACAAAACAATTTTGGGGATGTCACCTTACCGTCTTGTATTTGGGAAGTCTTGTCACTTACCTGTTGAGATAGAGCATAGATCTTATTGGGCTATAAAGAAAATGAATTTTGATACTGATGTCTCTTTTTCTTCTCGCAGGTTACAATTGTTGGAGCTGGAGGAGTTGAGGAGAAATGCGTACGACAACGCTAAAATATCAAAAGAGAGGATGAAATTCGTCCACGACATGATGATCTTGAGGAGGGAGTTCACCCCAGGCCAAAAAGTACTGCTATACAACTCTAGGCTGCACATCTTTCCTGGGAAGCTTCGCTCTAGGTGGTATGGACCTTTCGTCGTCAAAGAAGTTTTCCCACATGGCGCTGTGCTCTTACTAAATGAAAAAGATGGAAGCGAGTTCAAGGTGAATGGCCAGAGATTGAAACATTTTCACGAGCCTTGGACCAAGGAAGCGAGCACCATGGATCTCACAGACCCACCTTCGGGTGGGAACTAATCAAATGTGTTCTTTCCATGATTCCCTCTTCCTAACATTGAGGACAATGTCTATTTTAAGCTGGGGGGAGGGAAATAACTTTTAGGATTTTTATTTGCTTTTTCTTTTTCTTTTAGGACTTTTATTTTCTTTTTCTTTTTCTTTTAGGATTTTATTTTTTTTAGTTCCCTTTTTGCATGGAAAAAAAAAAAATTTTTAAAGAAATATCACCAAAGTCTATCTTTACCTAGAAATGACCCTCATGTGATGAAATTTCTCGATATTTATTCACCACCGTACACTCGTGATTTATTTTCTCCATCACTATTATTCAACATTTCAATCTCATTTTACACGAATTTGAGTGCTTGTGGTGAATTTCTTTTTATACATCTCAATGGCAAGATTAATCGATGACTTAATGAATCTAAAAATTATGGATTAGCAAGTGGTATGCTTTCATTGGAACACACCAAAGTTCATGTACCAATAATTCATAAATTAACTGGAGCATTGTTCTTTATCTCGTATTCATTGCCATTTGCATGCTTGGTGTGATTTTGGGTAGAAAAAAGTACCACGTCATTTGAAATGATTAGGATACCCATTCTTGTGAAAAATTAAAGAATAAGAAGTTATCTTGCCAAGTTGTTTATGCACGCACAAAAGAAGAAAAAAATGAGATGAATGAGGAAGAAAAAAATGAATAAATGTGCTATTAAAGAAATAACTTGGTTGGATCGAGTAGTACAGTCCGAGGGGTCCTTCTTGGCCTAATGCCCTATTATCGTCTGATTTGGGAGCCATTGACCGGAACCTCAATTATTTGATGGAGCGATCCAAGTTATATACTTTACTGTGAATGTTGCTTGATGCGCGTTACGCGGAACTATGGAGAAAAGTGAAAGAACATAAAGAATAAGTGTGCATGATTAGCGAGGCAAGAAAACTTCCAAAGCTTAAAGAAAACGCAAGACGTGGTGTGAGTTCCTATGAATAGAGATTGACGTGTGTATGTCTTGATACCATCCTACTTTTGATGCTTGCTTTGCATGAACCATCTACGCTCCAAGTTAAAATATTTGATTGAACGGTGTGGGCCATTGATTTTGTGTACTACGAGCTATGAAGTAATTGATAGTGAATTTGAGTCTATTTTATAACCATTTGAGATGCTTGACTTTCATTTTTTTGAAAACCCACAAGTACCATTACTTGATGAGTTTGAAATATTGATATTAGTGTTTGGATATCTCCTTTGTCGTTGTAGTATGGTGATGATTAATTTGAGATCTGATAAGGTGATCTAGGCGTATTTTTAATCGCTCTTTTTGCTAGAGACTAGCAAAACGCTAGTTGGGGGGTGTGATTTGGGTTCAATATTACGTATTTGACCCCCCATTTAGCCCTATTTTGTGCTCATGTGATGCTATATTGGTCTCTAGTACATACGTATTTTCTACACATTTATTTATGAGAGAAAACACACTATTTGAGCACAAAACAGTATTTAACGATGCAATTCTTCACATTTTATATTTTTCTTACCTTGGTCTCGATCTCACGATTCCAACGACTATTTATTTGTATTTTTCTGAGATCTTTGCTAATTACTGTGTATTTTTGAATGCAGAATACCAATTAATGGGAAAAATACGCAAAGAAATACGTTTATACGGTCGCCGCACGAATCACGGCGCAACACGTAGCGTCCATCCGCTCGTCTCCGCACGAATCCAACGGCTGAGCGTCGCTCCGAACTGCGTATTCGTCGTCGAAATTGGCGGGCGACGTGGCATCATCGCCTCCGTCCACGCTTCATCCGACGGCCCGAAGCGACGCTCAGCAGGGCGAAGACGTGGCCGAACGCGAACCCCAAGATCACGATCCAACGGTCGCGGTTTACCCCGAAGCTGCGGAGCGATGCACAGCGAAAGCGGGCGACGTGGCTGCATGAGGACAGTCCGATGTCGATCGAACGGCGGAGAACACTCCCGCCTGAAGCGAAACGGAGCGGCTACGCGGAGTCATCGCGACCGCCCAAGTGTGATCCAACGGCATAGATGAACGCGGATCCGAGTTCGAAGCGGATGCGGGTTTTTGCGTGATTTTTGAAGGCCACGTGTCAGCCCCCAGCTCGATCCCGCTTTGATCAACGGCTACAAATTGGCCCGCTCGAGATCTACGGCCCAGATTGATCCGGGTGCGATTACTGTGCGGGTTTGAACCCGTTAAGCCCAATAAACCCGCAATCTTATTATTTAAGCGTATTCTAGGGTTTTTGGGCGTATAATTGGTGTATGGGAGCACTTAGGAGTCGTATTTTCTTCTGCAAAAATTCTGTAAAATTCCAGAGCCTAGTTTCTAATTTCCAGAGAGTTTTGAAGACTTTTCAGAGAGATTTGGTGATATTCTCTTCAACTTTAGCTTGTATTTGGGTGTTTTAGCTTGTATTTTGCCTCTAAACTTCCGTATTTTGCTAATAAACTTATGAATTTGAATCTGAAAATTGTGTATTTCTGCACCATGAGTAGCTAAATATTTTATGTGCATGGTATGGAGTAATTAGGTGATGTGAATCGTATTCGTTGGTCGTATTATTGCGCTTAATCGTTGTATTTGCTAAAGTTTTAATCGTCGCTCGTAAATCTACTTTTTCGTATTCCAAAAGAATTGTTCTAAGTAGATGATCACCCCACAAGGGTGAGATTTGATCTCTCCAAAAGAGAGCTTCATACTTCATATATACGTTTACAACTTTAGCAATATATTATTAGAATTGATGCGTTAACTCCCAAAAGGACATCTTCCGACGATTCGCTCCCAAAAGGAGGTTTCGTTGTGTTATACTTGATCAACCAAAGCTTACGATTCGCTGATCCTAATGAACCCATGCCATGTACATGCCTTTTATATCTATTTTTCACAAATTAGAGTTCGTTGTTCGCACGAAACAATTCCATCACCACACACTTTTCATACCACCTTCACCATCACTATTAAAGTGTTTAGATTTTATTCGTAGTTACTCTATTTGATTTGGACTTGTGGTTTCAACAGATTCTCCCGAGGATTCGACATCTGGACTCCCAGATTTTACTACTTGAACGGACTCTTGCGCTTGAGAGAAGCACCTTTTCGGTCCCACCAACTACCACGGAAAAAGAATTGCTAGCTGTCATCTACGCCATGGACAAGTTCCGGCAATATCTCGTGGGTGCTAAGGTGATCGTGCACACAGATCACGCGGCTCTCAAATACCTATTGAGCAAGAAGGAAGCTAAGCCACGGCTCATTAGATGGATTCTCCTCATCCAGGAATTCGACCTGGAAATCAGAGACAAGAAGGGGCGGAGAATGTAGTTGCCGATCACCTATCCAGAATGTCTACCCTCAACTTGAACGCTACTCCAATCGATGATTCGCTCCCTGATGAGCATATTTTCTCCGTCTCTTCTTTCTGGACCCCTTGGTATGCCGACATCGCTAATTATCTGGCTTGTGCCATTGTCCCCCACAATGTGAGCTACCAACAGAAGAAGAAATTCTTCCATGAGGTCCGCAAATTTTATTGAGATGACCCCCATTTGTACAAAACCTGCAATGATTGGGTGATACGGAGATGCATCCCTGAAACTGAAACAACCTCTATAATTTCCCATTTCTATGGTCAGCAATGTGGAGGGCATGCGAGCACCTATAAGACGACTGTGAAGATTCTCCAAAGCGGATTCTACTGGCCAACCCTCTTCAAAGACACCCATGCTTAGTCCAGGCCTGCGACAAATGCCAAAGGACGGGGAATATCTCCAAAAGGAATGCGATGCCTCAACACTACATCCTGGAGGTAGAAATCTTCGACGTATGGGGACTGGACTTCATGGGACCGTTCCCTTCCTCTTCAGGGAACCGGTATATCTTGGTAGCCGTGGATTACGTATTGAAGTGGTTTGAAGCGATAGCCAGTCCGACCAATGATTTCAGAGTGGTGGCCAAGTTCTTTAAAAACAACATCTTCCCGTGGTTCGGTGTACCTCGAGTCCTGATCAGTGACGGAGGGAGCCACTTTATAGAGAAGAAATTCGAGGCACTTTTGAAAAAGTACGGAGTACAACACCGGGTGGGGCGTGCCTACCACCCGCAGACCAGCGGTCAGGTGGAAGTCTCTAACCGGGAGATTAAAATCATACTAGAAAAGACGGTGGCCAACTCTAGGAAGGATTGGTCATCAAAACTTCCTGACGCGCTTTGGGCCTACAGGACGTCATTTAAAACTCCGATCGGCACAACCCCCTACCGGCTTGTCTATGGGAAAGCTTGCCATCTGCCTGTGGAGTTGGAACATAAGGCATTTTGGGCAATCAAGAATCTAAACTTCGACGCCAATGAGGTAGGTGGGCATCAGCAGTTACAACTTAACGAGCTCGACGAGATCCGGCTCAACGCCTATGAGAATGCCAGGATTTACAAGGAGAAGCTGAAGCGGTGGCACGATAAGCGCATCTTGAAGAGGGAATTCAAGGAAGGGGACTTAGTTCTCCTATTCAACTCAAAGCTGAAGCTCTTTCCTGGAAAGCGCAAGTCAAGGTGGTCGGGACCATTCCGCGTCACCAAGGTCTTCCCGCATGGGGCTATTGAGATAATGGGAAGGGATGAGCCATTTAAAGTCAACGGGCAGCGTCTGAAACATTATGCGGTGGGAGAACCGGTTTTCTCTCCGGTCGGAGTCTCAACGACTGACAACGCGTCTTCAGACCCCCCGGATCCAAATTGACCACCAAAAGAGGCGTCGAGTAAACGACGTTAAACAAAAGCGCTTCATGGGAGGCAACCCATGCTCTAAATTCCGACCTTTGTTTTTAAGTTTATTTTTTACTTAATCTTTCTATTTTTGATAAATAAATCCAGCCGTGAAAACTTCCGTTGAGGGACTTAGGGCATTCATGATTTTTGTAGGAAACAAGCCCTCACCCGATCGGGTGACCATTCAACCGATCGGGTGAGACAAATCAGACAATGGCCCATGTCTGTTCTCCAGTGAACCGTTCAGGTGGAGCTAGTTGAAACCGGGTCACTGACCGTATGGTTAGAGCTGAACTTTCGGAAAATTTGGAATTCACATCAACCGATCGGTTGAGTAATACTGCGGACGGGTGAGTGACCGGGTGAAATGTCATATGCTCTCGAAAAGATATGAGAAGCGGTCAACCGATCGGGTGACTACCCACCCAGTTGATTCACCTGTAGCTGTTGGCCGACGAGATATTTTCAAAACTTATCCAATCGATCGGGTGAAACATCACCCGATCGGGTGACTTTCGCCCCTATAAATATCCCTGTTCGTGCGACCCGACCCCCAAACTTCTAGTCGCGCGATCTCCCCCCTCCAACTGCCAAATCGATCTCCCTCATCTACCCCATTACCCCTAAACCCTCATCCTCACTCATTTCTCAAGCCCAACCCCCCATCACCACCCTTCCCATCAACAACATTCACTCACCAAACATCCAAACCCTAACCCTAGCCACAGATTTTTGAAAATCCTGTATCTTGTCGGATCAGCGAGCGGCGGCTTCCCTCATTGCTTCCCTATATTGCGTGGGGTCTTTCGGGTGCTTGATATCACAACGTCGATGGGTAACCTCTTTCTACTCTTCATATTTATTTCATTTTATATAATGACTTGAATTTGTGTTTGCACACTTTATCTGCTTCATCATCTTCATAGACACCATATCGCACCCCATCATTCTTCCCCGAGCCATCCCCATGTTCGGGAAAGGAAAGGAAATAGCCTCATCATCACGCAGACATCCCCTACACGGCCCCTTTTCCCCATCTTTCCTCGGCATAAACCCTACGTCCGAGGAGCAATCCGATCGCTTACAAGCCCTCCTTCATCGCCCTATGCGACCTACTCTTTTCGTTGATTTCCCCACCCTACATTCCCTTGGACTCTTTAGGGGCGTCTGTGCACTTTTTCGCTTCATAGGCTGCGATTATCTTTTGCGGACCCAAGCCAATACACACAGGAATCTCACACTTGAGTTCCTCAGTTCTCTCTAGGTGTCCGATCATGGTTTCACCTTCCGAGCCTTCAATTGTGATTTTTCCATGAGCTTCAACACGCTTAATGACATTCTATTCTTTCCTCGCCCTGATCGCCATGTTGAATGCTCAACTCTTGATCGATCTGACATCTTTTCTCGCTTTCGGGCCGATGGCGCTTAGCAGCGATTTACCCGATATACCACGTTTCCTGCGGTAGCCCTCGCCTCCTATATCATACACCCTTGCCATCGTTTCGCCCATTGCTTCCTTGCCAACACCATTTTCGCTCGCATAGATGTATCCACGGTGTCTAGGGACGAGTTGCTTTTTCTCTATGCCATGTCCCACGACCGAGTACATGGCAACATCCCTTTACCCTTAAACACCGCCCATTGGATCATCCACGAGATCATATCCGTTAGCAGTGTAGCTTTCGGCTCTATTTGCTGTGGGGGAATGATCACTTTTATTATCAGTTGTGTCTTGAGGATGCCGCCTGACCTCCCTATTGTCCCGGGTCATAGCCGTATCGATCGCGATTACTTGATCTCTATCGGTATGCTTACCCCTTTTAGGGAGGATCGTACAGCCTACCTCTATAGTCCTGCCTACACTCCTTTTGCCATCCTCCCACCCTCATCTCCGGAGTGTTTCCCCTTACGCCTTACACACATACCCTGGGAGTTCTACCCAGATCCTTGGTACGCTTCCCTTGTTCACTTCCCACCCTTGATCCTCCCGATTGGCACCCGTCTGTTGATCCACCCCTTCCCACCGTCATTCACCACGATCCACCAATGTATCCCGATCCTCCGATGGTCTTGCCTGTTGCTCCCCCTTCTCCTATTCACACACCCTCTCCTTCGTCCTCGGAGGATTCCTTCTACCATTATTCACCACCTTCTTCACCGTCCCCTTACCATTCTACCGCTAGCGACTCCGATTGACTCCCCCTTGCATATCTCTGCATTTTCACGATCACATCATCTTGCTAGCACTGTCATGTCTAGCTTGGGGGAAGTCTATTTTGCTGTGTTGTCGTGTTTTGTTTTCTTTGTGTGTGTGCTTGTTTCATTTGTCGTATCGTATCATTTTCTTTTTTTTTCTTTTCTGTTTTTATGTCGTGTGGTGTGCTTTTTATCTTTCGTGTCTTTTTGTGTCTGTGCGTATTCCCCGAGGAAGAACTCCCTTAAGGAAGCCGACTCTTCCTTTTCGACGCCCGCCCTTGATTTAGATGTTGGGGATCCTTCCCTGAATGCGCTCCTTCCTTGAGTGATCCTTGCTCTCTCCTGGGGCTTGCACCACAGAGTGGGACAGTTCATTGCCCTCCCGTATTTAATTCTATTGCATTAAGGGCAATGCAAGCTTCAGCTTGGAGGAGTCGCACTTTGTGCGTCATTTGAGTCTTTCTTTTTCGTATTTGAGTCGTTTTTCTCCGTATTTTTCTTTTTCTTTTTCTTTTCTTCTTTTTATCTCTTTCTCCTAGAGATGAACCCTATGATGAATTGCCACAAAATCACACACACCTAGCATGGCATCGATAATCACATTCACTAACCCTAGGATATCGAGTCCTCTTGCATTTCATGCATCGTGGGTCCACATAGCTTTTTGTGAGTCGTGCGTCGTGCCTAGCTGTTTGGTGTGCTTCTGCTTTGTGATTTTACTTTATATACATGTCTAAGAATTACCCCTAGATTATCACGCTTCGATATGAATAATGCAGTATTTGCTTCTCTTGTCTGTTTCTGTGTGCATGATTATATATATATATCGTATGCTTCATTTCGCATGTGTCGGGATTCCACAATTAAGGACTAGGATAACCCATATAGCCCATGCTCTAATTAGTGAGAATAGTTTCTTTTGCCCAAGTGTTTAGATTCCGATTTCTTTTTTGTTTTACTTGGTGCAAATCCCCTCGTTGTGTACCGTTCTCCCACTTGGGAGAGTACACATGTGTATAGCCAAAACCCCAAAAATCCAAAAAAAAGAAGAGAAAAGAAAAGAAAAAAAAATTGTATAGCCAAAAACCCAAAAAAATATACAAATACCCAAAACCCAAAAAAAATTCCCGTGTGAATATCTTTTCCTACTTGCCAAGAATAAAGGGAAGGCGAGAATTTGCACCAAGTGTTCTTCTCCACATCATCTCAACCCCCATCGGTTTCGAAAACACTTGGCTTAGGAACTTTTTAGCTATTATCTAGGCTATAGTGGGGTGATTTCCTTAACCCTAGTTGTGGAGTCCCTGACGCATGATATGTTTCAATTCTCTCTCTATTCTCGTGCATGCTTGAACTTTATATTCACCGCTTTATTCAATTCGAATCGATATTTGGGTCATTTCCTGGATTTGTGTATATCGAGCTTTATCGCACATCGTAGATAGTGACATCGTCTACTAGCACACGACCACACTCACTCGCGCTTCACCGCGTGGGCCCACGGCACTTGTCTGGACTCGTATTCCTTGGTTTAGTGATGTGATTTAGCGTTTGCTTGCTTGGTGTGTCGTCTTTGATTTTGTTGGCCCTGGCGGACGATCTAGGATATAGTGTTTTCTTTTTCTTCTCTTTCTCTCTATTTTCTCCCTTCGAGCTCCTACTCTCACTCGTCTTCCTCGAGGACGAGGAAGAGTTCAGCTTGGGGGATTTTTGAAGTGCATTTATATTTCATATATTTGTGCACGTTTTCTTCCGTGTTTTTCCGTATTTTACCGCCGTCTTATATTCGTTTTCTCGTGTTTTCTTGTTTTCTTTCACTTTTCCATGTTTTCCGCATTTTGCAGGAGTATACTGGCATAGGGGACATAAAACAACGATATCGCAAGTCCCCGGAGCAATGGCAGGAGTCACGCGTGATCCAGGGGGTCAAACGACGATGATATCATATTTCAGCCCCTCACCCGATCGGTTGGTCATCTTCAACCGATCGGATGATGCATGCGTGCACCACCCGGACGCAGCTTGGAGCTCACAAGAAGTCACCCGGTCAGTCCGCATGTCGGTTCAAAAGCCTGATCGCGCCCCGGATGCACGTCCCGGAGTGACGGTTGTAGTTTTACCGCAAGCGCACGGTGTAGCGGCGAGCGGGTTATCGAACACAGGGAGGACGAATGAAAGTGCCTGCTCCAAACAACCTGGCTATATGAACAGAAAAGAGGGAATTTGCCTTTGGCGATCCTGTCACAATCGTCAGACAAAATATGGGGATATAAAATCAAATAAGGGACGCCTAGGGAATAGGGAATCCCCGCTACTCACCGTATCTCGTCAATGTGATTCGTTGGCATCAACATTTCTAGGGTAGAATTTCGGATGAACTAGTTGCAAATGAATGTAAAACCTAGCTCACGCTCTCGCGCTGTTGCCGGTCTATAGCTTACCTAGGTTTGGGTCCAATCTCTTGCAAACCCTAGCCTAGGCAAGCTAGCATTAGGATCAACATCATCGTTCAATCGCGCCCCGCGCCCACTCTCGTGCAAACTCGGGCCACAACCTAGGCTGGGATAGTTCCTACCCGTCCAATCTCTTGTAAACGGGTATCGGCATGGAATCGCAACCGAGAACCCTAGTATCGGTCCAATCTCTTGCAAACCGATACTACGGAAACTCGATTCCAACCCAATTCGGATTTCTAGGGTTTCCTATCGAATTGGGATCCAATCTCTTGCAAATCCCAATCGATATGATCACCTAGCCTTCCGTAGTATATCGATCCCAAACTAACCCTAATAGCAATTCTAGCAATATTTCTACCAAATCATCACAAATCAGAAATTGGGCTCGTAGGGTTCATCCCCACGCCCCAAGACGTATAGACTACTCACAATTCATATCACAATTGCAAAAATAATCAATTGAAATAACAAGAGAATTCATCACAATATTCAAATAAGCAATAAAAATGAGATTTTTAATGGAGAGGGAGACAAACCAATAGAGTTCTCCAAGAATCCAACAAAAATAAACTTTTCTCTCCCCTCCAATAGCAAGAATCAAAACCTAAAAGGTTTAATCTAAAAAAGCTGCAAAAAGTAAAGGAAAAAGCCCCCTAACCTAGGTTAAAAACTGGGGTTAAATACCCCCCAAAATCGTCCAAACAACTCTGACCAAAATGCCCCTGCGCAGCCTGAAAATCGCAATTTACGCTACAGGCAGCGCGGCTCACTCGGCCGAGTGACAAAAGTCGCTCGGCCGAGTAAGAAACCCTGAGAATTTCCAGTAAGTCTGGGTCTTCGGGGGTCTTTACTTCGGGGGTGGCTCGGCCGAGTGAGTTGTCGTCACTCGGCCGATGGCTTCTATGTACTCGGGCGGTCGGCATTTTCCACTCGGCCGAGTGGGTCTTCTGAAGCTCAGGCAGACGAAAAACAGTAAGTTGGCTCTTTTTGATGGGCGTCGTCTGAGTGCCACTCGGCCGGACGGAGTCTCGTCACTCGGCCGATGTGGCTTCCGGTGCTCGGCCGAGTGCACACATGAAGCGTGTCCGGTCTGGTCGGCCGAGCGGGGTCTCGCTGGTCGGCCGAGTGACTCCTTCACTCGGCCGAGTGACTCCTTCACTCGGCCGAGTGAGACACCAAAAATGCCCAAACAGCTTGTTTCTGCCTCCTCGTCGCTCCTACGACGTTCTTTCTTCTTCCGCTCCTCTCCAATAACAAAATACCCCTCGGGGAAGTCATCGGTGACACTCTGGAGTAGGCGTATCTCGGGATCGCTTCAAATCGCTCCAAATCTCTTGAAATACGACAAAAACAACAAATCGTGAAAAGCATCGCAATATTGTCGATAAATCGTGAAAAGCGTGATTTGAGCGATCTAAATGGCATGCAATCATGCGTAAAAAATGTGTAAAACACGGAGTGATCAAAATCCCCCAAGCTTACCTCTTACTCGTCCTCGAGGAAGATAAGTAAAAGGTGGACCCGGTGGATTCGGGAAACGAAAACGACGAAAAACGAAAAACGAAGAACGAAGAAAAACGAAAAACGAAATAAAAACGAAGAAGAAAGAAGGAAGCGAAGAGGGAAGCTGCTAGATCATTTTCTCAGGACGTGGGTTTTGCTTACTCATATAGCATGCACCGAATGTAGAACACATGTCAAAGAATTTTATTACGATATCATAGAATAATGGTGCAAATAGAAATAGAAAACCCAAGAATAATGATATAACATGAAAAACGGAATAATTTTAGAATTAACATCGTCTGAATCATTTAAAGCGGTATACAACATCGCAGATCACACACTTTTCAATTGAACGCTTTCTAAGAGGAGTATAAGAATATCACGCAATAGAATAGAAAGAATAGAAAAGTGTGGATTTCATGAAATGAGTGCTAGGCTTAGATTTCTGGATTTCGTAAAGCTAAAACGATCTCACCGAGTATAGAATATTACTTAGCCTAGGTTGTCGTGCAACGTCAAGTAGTCACTCTCTCACACATCATTGGATTCCCTCCCCCAAGCTTATCTATAAGCGTGGTGGCACAAAAACAATATTTACATCCCCATTTTTTATGAAGCTCCAAAAGTAACGAAAATAAAAACAAAAAGAGAGGAGAAAGAGAGAACATGAGATGGGATCGTTTATTGAGATTCTTTTCTCTTTTCTTTTTCTTTTTTTTTCTTTTTCTCTTTTTTTGGAATTTGGAGCTAGGAATTAATAGCGGGGGAAATGCCATATAATAGAATCGCTAAGGGGAGATTCACCAATGATTTTAAAATAGAGAATTGATGTTCAAGATATGTGGAGAAAGAAATAAATATGTCTCTCAGTTCACTCTATAAGACGTGCACGCCAACTTCAGCAGGGTAATCTAATCTACTCAGTTTCGATCACAAAAAAGCTAACTAATCTAGATTTACATAGCTAACATCATTCAATCATCCTGAAGTGAAACGTACAAATCATGCATATAGAAGTGATATAGGAAAAGAAAACGGTACTCCATATATAAGCATTCAATGCGTGAATCTTGGTGTGTTTTCTGCGATAGCATACATATGAATATTCAGACTCAGCTAATAATAAAATTTCATCCATTTTCATGCGGAAAAAGTGTGGGTTACTATCTCTAAATGCAAGGCAAATCATAGCATATGATATCAGAAATAAAATCTAGGACATGACAAATATAACATGCATATTGAGAAAGCTAACTCCACGTCATCATCATCACAGAAAAGTCATCTCTAGCATGAGATGAAAAAGAAATAGAGATAAAGAGAGAAAATAAAGCTATTTACAATGCAGCACACAAGGAAAATAAGGAAAACGTGATGCATGGTAAAAAGGAAAAAAAATGATGAAAATAAGTGCAAAAGCGGAAAATGGCGTGAAAAAACTAAAAACAAAGGTGGTAAATCGAAAAGACGTGAGAACTCACTCCCCCAAGCTAAAGTGCACAGTGTCCTCAATGTGCGAAGTGTGGCACACCGAGAGACAAGTAATGTGAGGGGAAGGTGAGGATGCATGCATGAGGAAAAGGAAAAGAAAATAATGAAACGAAAAATATGATGCGGACATGATGATGCAGATATAGGAGTGGTACAGATATAAAAGTGTGACACCAAAAACTCCCCCTCTCTCCCAAAAAAGATATATAAAGATATGAACAAAATGGGTACCCAAAACAGTGAGGGGAGGGGGGGCAAAAATCATCAGGACCCAGCAGAGACGGGCAGCACAACGGCAAAAAGAATCAATGGCATCAAGGGTGCCTAAGAGGGTGGGGATGCGCCGTCTCCGTCCTGAGGCGGAGGAGGAGGAGGTGGTGGCTGTGGAACAGGCTGCTGAGCGGGTGTGGGTGTGGGTGTGGAAGCAGGCTGGGTGTGTGTAGGAGTGGGGGTGGGTACCTGCTGGGTGGGTGTGGGTACGCGAGGGAGCCGCTCTAGAACCTGGGTGAGGCAGTAGTGAATGTGCGGAAGTAGGTCAAAGCGGCGAGCCATATCGGTGACGGTGGCGGACAGGGTCCTAAGGTGACCTCTGAGGCCACTCACCACCCCCTCGAGAGCACGAATGCTCTGAAGTACAGTGTCGGGGGGGGAGGTGGTGCAGAGGGACGCACCGGTCTGTGCTGTGCAGGACGAGGCTGGCGTACTCGGGTGGCGTAGGTGATGGGCTCAGCAGGTAAGTGGACGAAAGGTGATGTGCTCGCAAGTGTGGGCCTAGCCTCAGTGGGAGGCCGGGGCGCAGGCTGGTAAGAAGTGGAGGTAGCAGCAACGGAAGAGGAGTATAAAAGTGGCAACGAGGTGGCCAGAGAGGTCGGCGACACAGACGTGTGGACAGACGCCGTGACACTCTCAGAAAATACGGCAGCGGTGGAGACAGAGGTGGAAACCACGGTCTCCACGGCGGCAGCAAAAGAGGGCTCTCCGCTCTCAACTACTGTCGGTGGGCGCTCGGGTAAGGCAGAGGAAACGGGCTCAACGGACAGAGGGCCAGTAGTGGTGGTGGGCGTGGAGGTAGTGGAAGTGGGCTCAGCGAGGGTACTCCCGACACCGGCAGAAGTGTGGACAGAGATGTCGGGAGCAGCAGGAATATCAGGCTGCTGAGGGGCCATGGGGTCAGCAGGAGCAGCAGGGTCAACGGGTGCAGCGTGGACAGCGTGGGCCTACTCAGCCTGCTCAGCCTCCTCGGCCTCAAGCACATAGGCGGTGGGGATCAGGAGATCCATCGCCGGGAGCCAGTCCACCTGTGCTGGTGCTATCTGAGTCCGAGCTGGGCTCGGAAGGATCATGTAATCCGCACCGAATGGACCGTGCAACCAAACCCAGTGCCGCTGACCATGCGGACGAAGCATCTTCATCCGGGCCATAACATCTATGAACAGTGAAGTGGGGCCCGGGGCTCGTCGCACGTCAACAGGAAAGTCCTCATCGGTCATCATGGCGAGCAGGGTGATCAGACCGCCACAGCATATCGGTGAGCGAGCGCCCACCGATACGATGATACGATCCAAAAACCAGCTCATGATATCAATCACGACGACGGGGACCAACTCGTCACCCTCCCTAGATAGAGCTCTGGGGCATGTCATCGCGTAGAGCATATAAAGCTCCGTCATCCGGGCCTTGGCCGAGGCCTTGGCCCTACTAGGGTCAAAGGCAGCAGGAAGACCCGTAATCCGGGCCCAGAAAGCACCGGCATCGAAGGAAGGTGGGGGAATGTGAGTGGGGGCGTAACCACGGTCGGCCCCGGGGACATCGGGCCACGAGAAGAAGGCTCTCATCATACTGAGAGTGACCTGGCACTCTCGGTCCATGAACCTGAACGAGCATCCCTCGTCGGTCCGGGCGATCGAACTAAGCACCTCAAGTGTCGGACGGACAAACGTGTCCGCCGACACCTGGAAGAAATCTCGCCAACCCACGTTGTCATACAACGTGAGCATCCCCTCGAGTACCCCCAGGCGTCCTAGGTCTGCAAGGTGTGCGAACCTGGAGGGTACGATCGAGCGCTGGGAAATGCGCTCGAAAACGACGCGGTGTGCGTCGTCCCGGAACGTAATCCCCAGCGGCCCGATAAGTGGAGCCGGTGGTGGTGGCTGTGGGACGGCAGAGAGTGGCTGTGCGGGGTGAATGGGCTGTGCGGGCTCTGCAGGCTGTGCGGGGTGTGCGAGGCCTGCAGGCTGTGCTGGGTGAACGGGGTGTGGTGGAGTAGGCAGAGGAGAGTCCTCCACCTCGTGGGAGGGGCCGGCATCATCCGACCGCTTCCGCTTGGCGGAAGCTCTCCTCGACCGCGGCCATGTCCGGGGCGGCATATGGCCCCCGGGTGCTCACCAAAAGCAATAAAAATGTGGCGTGCGTAAAATAAAGGAAAGAGTATACCGCGACACGTCGCGAGAGCAAAGCTATGGAAGCGTGCGAAGACGACGCCTCCACGTAGCCCAAAACAATCCCCGGAAGCTCCCCTGGGCTCCCCTAGGCTCCCCAATATACCCTGCACATCAAACGAAGATATCAGCGAGTAATATTCAAAACATATGGGGGGTTAGGGGTATAATAGATAGAAATTGAATTTAATTTGGGTTTGGGGTTCGTTATACACATGGATCGTCGAAAAATACACAAAAGAGGAGAAATAGGCGAAAAATCGGGTTACCGGAGCTTGACCGGAGGTGTGGCCGCCAGCGGCGACTCGGGCGAGGGGCGGCGACGTTCGGCCGGAGGTCGGTGGCCGAGCGCCGACACGTGGTCGGAGATCGGACGAGCGAGGGGGGGGGGAATCGGGCACTGGGGGAGTCGAAGGGTCGGAAATTTTGGATTTTAACTCGTTTCGAAAAACGCGTCCCCCGTGCCCCCTTTTATAGAAAAAGTTACGGCTCGGCCGAGTGACTAGGTCGCTCGGCCGAGTGAACTTAACGGAAAAATTCCTCCCCGCTTACGCTTCGGCCGAGTGGCCTTGCCACCCTCGGCCGAGTGGAGTAAGTCCATTCGGCCGAGTGGCTCAAGCTACTCGGCAAGACTCGCCCTAGGAGCGTATCAGTTTTACTCGGCCGAGTGAATATATATACTCGGTCGAGTAGCGATTATACTGAAATCAAGGAAAGAAACAGAGAGTTGGGTACAACAGACTTCCCTCGTTCGTGAGCCGCTCGGGCGGACGAACTTATGTGCTCGGCCGAGTGACTAGTATACTCGGCCGAGTGAACCCTGTTTTCTGCTGATTGTCTTCGTTTGGGCTCTAAACTCTGTTTTTCTTCCTCCAGTCGATTTCATCTTCCTCCTAAGCATCGAGCGCCTTCCTGGAGTGCTCCTCGTCGCCTTGTTCATCCTCCTAATGATAGGTACCTCGTTCTCCTCTCCTGTCAAAGAAAAATAGGACCCGTTATCACGAAATTTTTGGGCGAACGACTCAAAACACTAATAATTTCTAAAGCAAAAATAAAGGAAAAGTAAAAATAAAGCTATAACCATCGGGTTGCCTCCCGACAAGCGCTCGTTTAAGGTCGTGAGCTCGACCCCCTATGATTTTCAATTAATGCGGGATGTTTGGTGCATATGAGATGCACCCGTCAAATTTTCCGGGGAGAACGCTTGGATTCGGAAGTTGCGGCGGCGTGTTCTCCCTCGGTGGTCTCTCGTCTCGAATAGTGTTGGGGGGTGGCTCCCCTAAGATAGCACTTGCTCCGGTCCTCGGCTTCACCGGTGACACCGATTTCTGTATCGGCGGAGCTTTCTTCGGAGACTTCATCTTCGAGAGCTTGCAGAGCTCTCGTATCCTTGCGACATCAGCGTCGCCTTCATCAATGTTCATGGAGTGGTCGGGGGAATGCTCCATCTTCTCTTCTTGGTCCAAATCCGGCCCTTCCTCGAAATCTTCTTTGAATAGAGCGCCGATTGAATGAGGGATCGCCTCCTCAATTACCTCGTCAAGGAGGTATGAAAGATCATCCGGCCGTCCCTTAAGGAGATATATTCTATTGATTTCTCCCATCGGGACTCCCTCGGAATAATGCTTGAGCCTCTGACCATTTACTTTGAATGTGGCTCCGTCCTTGCTTTCCAACTCGAAAGCACCTCCCGGTTGTATGTGCTTGATGGTGAAAGGTCCGGACCAACGTGACCTCAACTTACCGGGAAATAGTCGGAGCCGGGAATTAAAGAGCAAGACCTTGTCTCCTACTTTGAAGTCTGTAACGGTTATGCGCGCATCGTGGAGAATCTTGGTCCTTTCTTTGTAAATTCTTGAGCTCTCGTAGGCGTCTCTCCTTATCTCATCAAGCTCGTTGATGTCCAAGAGTCTCCTCACCGCCGCACTCTTATAATCATAATTAAGGGTCTTGATGGCCCAATACGCGCGGTGTTCCAACTCTACCGGCAAGTGGCAAGCTTTCCTATAAACAAGTCGGAAAGGTGTGGTGCCGATGGGAGTATGAAAGGCCGTGTGATATGCCCATAGAGCATCGTTTAACTTCATTGAGCAATCCTTTCTACATCAATCCACGGTCTTCTCAAGAATTTGCTTGATCTCCCTATTTGAGACCTCCACTTGGCCGCTCGTTTGGGGGTGATATGCCATGCCAACTCTATGGTTTACCCCGTATTTCTTCAGCATGGCCTCGAACTTGTTTTCTATGAAATGGCTCCCCTCGTCGCTTATCAAAGTACGAGGCACTCCGAAGCGTGGGAAGATATTCTGCCTGAAGAACTTAGAGACGACCCTTGCATCATTGGTGGGAGTAGCGAATGCTTCCATCCATTTGGAGACGTAATCGACGGCCAATAGGATGTATTTGTTACCATTGCTCGACGGAAATGGTCCCATGAAGTCCACTCCCCAACAATCAAAAAGCTCAATTTCTTGGATGGGCCTCATTGGCATCTCATTGCGTTTGGAGATATTCCCGGTCCGTTGACATCTATCGCATCCCTTTACAAAGTCGTGGGTGTCTCTAAACATTGTTGGCCAGAAGAATCCGCTCTGCAAAATCTTAGCGGTTGTCTTGGAGGCGGCATGATGTCCCCCGCATGGCATACCGTGGCAATGCAAAATGATTGACGTTGCTTCCTCTTTAGAAACACACCTCCGAATAACACTATCTTTGCATATCTTGAAGAGGTATGGATCTTCCCAAAAATAGCTACGCACCTCATGCAAAAATCTCCTCTTTTGATGCGTGGGCATCCCATGCGGTTTAATTCCATAAGCCAAGTAGTTGACGAAGTCCGCGTACCAAGTTATTTCTCCGGGCCTTATGGCGTATAGCCTCTCATCCACGAATGTGTCGTCGATAGGTAAACTCTCATCCTCCTTGTCACGAATAAGCCTAGACAAATGATCTGCCACGACATTGTCCGTACCTTTCTTGTCCCTGATCTCCAAATCGAATTCTTGTAACAAGAGTATCCACCTAATTAACCGAGGTTTGGCCTCCTTGTTTAAAAGATACTTCAACGCCGCATGGTCGGTGTGGACAATCACCTTGGAACCAAGGAGGTAGGAGCGAAACTTCTCGATGGAATAGACGACCGCTAGAAGCTCTTTTTCGGTAGTTGTATAGTTTTTCTGCGTGTCATCCAATGTCTTGCTCGCATAGAATATCGCATGAAGCTTCCTATCTTTCCTTTGTCCCAATACCGCTCCAATGGCTTGGTCGCTAGCATCACACATTAGCTCAAAGGGAAGGCTCCAATCCAGTGGTTGTATGATGGGCACGGAAACTAGTGCTTCCTTCAAGGTATTGAAGGCTTGCAAGCATTCCCCTGAAAAAATAAAAGGAGTATCTTTAGCGAGCAAGGAAGTAAGCGGTCGGGCAATCGAGGCGAAATCCTTGATGAAGCGGCGGTAAAACCCCGCATGACCAAGAAAGCCTCTAATGCCCTTGACATTAATAGGAGGAGGGAGTTTCTCGATTACCTCAATCTTTGCTTTATCTACCTCAATTCCTCTCGAAGAGACAAGGTGCCCGAGAACTATACCTTCAGTGACCATGAAGTGACACTTCTCCCAATTTAGAGTGAGATTGTTTTGTTGGCACCTTTTAAGGACTTTAGTAAGATTGGCCAAACAAGAGTCAAACTCACTTCCATAAACCGAAAAATCATCCATAAAAACTTCCATAATGTTTTCAATATAATCGGAAAATATGGATGTCATGCACATCTGAAAGGTGGCGAGAGCATTACAAAGACCAAACGGCATCCTACGGTAGGCATAGGTACCATAGGGACAAGTAAAAGTGGTCTTTTCTTGGTCATCTTTGTGCAAAGGGATTTGGAAGAATCCCGAATACCCATCTAGATAACAAAAGTATTTATGTTTCGCTAGGCGTTCAAGCATTTGATCAATGAAGGGCAATGGGTAATGGTCCTTTCGGGTAGCTTTGTTTCGTTTCCTATAATCAATGCACATTCGCCATCCCGTGACAGTGCGTGTAGAAATGGGCTCTCCTTTATCATTTTTTATAACTGTCATCCCCCCTTTCTTGGGGACGACGTGAACGGGGCTAACCCATCTACTGTCAGAGATAGGATAAATAATACCGACGTCAAGCAATTTTAGGATTTCCTTTTTAACCACCTCTTTCATGTTCGGGTTTAACCGCCTTTGAGGCTCTATGGAGGTGGCGTCGGTATCCTCCAGATGGATCCTATGTGTGCAAAGCCTAGGGCTTATCCCTTTCAGATCAGAGATAGTGTAGCCAAGGACATCTTTGTGGCTCCTAAGAACGTCTAGGAGTTTCTCAAGTTGATCATGCGTGAGGTGGGAGTTAACTATCACCGGAAAAGTTAATTTATTACCCAAAAAGGCATACCTTAGATTCGGTGGTAATAGTTTAAGTTCTACCTCAAGAGGTGCCGCTCCTTCCACTTCATCGGCTCGCATGAGTTTGGCTTCTACCTTGTCATCCGAGTTTAGCTCATGTTAGGTGGCATGCTCTCATGCGAAGACTCAGACTCACTACTTACTGAGGACGATGCATCGAAATAGGCGCTCTCAGATTCTGTGCTAGCATCGTCAAAATCTTCACTCTGCTCCGGTTCGTTCCTGGAATCAAGAAACACATCAGACGATTCATAAAAGCAAGAGTGAGTGTCATAGAGTGTAACTCCCTGAACATCGGTTTGCTCGAAAGATTCTTCGGGAGTATAGTGCTCTTCGACACTTGTTCTATCGTCTTTGAAGTATAACTTATCGTCTATCACCTCAACTCAGACATTGCCCCCAATAGTCCCATCCGGGGAGACTTGGTCCATCACAAAACTGGCAAACAGTTGTTCGTCGGGGTCCTCGATATCGATAGCAAATGCTCCTGTGGCGTGGACCTCATCGACAAGCTCCTTAAGGAGGTCTGTGAAGGAGTCATAATCTCCCTGACTGAGTTCCGTCGTCAACATTGCATCCTCCATTCTCCCTGTTAAGATCTTATGCAAAATACGGGGAGAATTTGCAAATAGGGCTACAAACAGAGTTAGAACAGGATATAGAAGAAAGTAAAGAAAGAAAGAAAAATAACCGGGTGGTCGATGCCGAACACCGTCAAAATGTCGATCCCCGGCAACGGCGCCAAAAACTTGGCCGCGCCCCAGATGCACGTCCTGGAGCGACGGTTGTAGTTTTATCGCAAGCGCACGGTGTAGCGGCGAGCGTGTTATCGAACACAGGGAGGACGAATGAAATTGCCTGCTCCAAACAACCTGGCTATATGAACAGAAAAGAGGGAATTTGCCTTTGGCGATCCTGTCACAATCGTCAGACAAAATATGGGGATATAAAATCAAATAAGGGACGCCTAGGGAATGGGGAATCCCCACTACTCACCGTATCTCGTCAATGTGATTCGTTGGCATCAACATTGCTAGGGTAGAATTTCAGATGAACTAGTTGCAACTGAATGTAAAACCTAGCTCACGCTCTCACGCTGTTGCCGGTCTATAGATTACCTAGGTTTGGGTCCAATCTCTTGCAAACCCTAGCTTAGGCAAGCTAGCATTATGATCAACATCATCATTCAATCGCGCCCCGTGCCCACTCTCGTGCAAACTCGGGCCACGACCTAGGTTGGGATAGTTCCTACCCGTCCAATCTCTTGCAAACGGGTATCGGCATGGAATCGCAACCGAGAACCCTAGTATCGGTCCAATCTCTTGCAAACCGATACTACGGAAACTCGATTCCAACCCAATTCGGATTTCTAGGGTTTCCTATCGAATTGGGATCCAATCTCTTGCAAATCCCAATCGATATGATCACCTAGCCTTCCGTAGTATATCGATCCCAAACTAACCCTAATAGCAATTCTAGCAATATTTCTACCAAATCATCACAAATCAGAAATTGGGCTCGTAGGGTTCATCCCCACGCCCCAAGACGTATAGACTACTCACAATTCATATCACAATTGCAAAAATAATCAATTGAAATAACAAGAGAATTCATCACAATATTCAAATAAGCAATAAAAATGAGATTTTTAATGGAGAGGGAGACAAACCAATAGAGTTCTCCAAGAATCCAACAAAAATAAACTTTTCTCTCCCCTCCAATAGCAAGAATCAAAACCTAAAAGGTTTAATCTAAAAAAGCTGCAAAAAGTAAAGGAAAAAGCCCCCTAACCTAGGTTAAAAACTGGGGTTAAATACCCCCCAAAATCGTCCAAACAACTCTGACCAAAATGCCCCTGCGCAGCCTGAAAATCGCAATTTACGCTACAGGCAGCGCGGCTCACTCGGCCGAGTGACAAAAGTCGCTCGGCCGAGTAAGAAACCCTGAGAATTTCCAGTAAGTCTGGGTCTTCGGGGGTCTTTACTTCGGGGGTGGCTCGGCCGAGTGAGTTGTCGTCACTCGGCCGATGGCTTCTATGTACTCGGGCGGTCGGCATTTTCCACTCGGCCGAGTGGGTCTTCTGAAGCTCAGGCAGACGAAAAACAGTAAGTTGGCTCTTTTTGATGGGCGTCGTCTGAGTGCCACTCGGCCGGACGGAGTCTCGTCACTCGGCCGATGTGGCTTCCGGTGCTCGGTCGAGTGCACACATGAAGCGTGTCCGGTCTGGTCGGCCGAGCGGGGTCTCGCTGGTCGGCCGAGTGACTCCTTCACTCGGCCGAGTGAGACACCAAAAATGCCCAAACAGCTTGTTTCTGCCTCCTCGTCGCTCCTACGATGTTCTTTCTTCTTCCGCTCCTCTCCAATAACAAAATACCCCTCGGGGAAGTCATCGGTGACACTCTGGAGTAGGCGTATCTCGGGATCGCTTCAAATCGCTCCAAATCTCTTGAAATACGACAAAAACAACAAATCGTGAAAAGCATCGCAATATTGTCGATAAATCGTGAAAAGCGTGATTTGAGCGATCTAAATGGCATGCAATCATGCGTAAAAAATGTGTAAAACACGGAGTGATCAAAGCCCAAAGTATCTGGATTTTTATTGTGATTACCAACCGATCGGGTGACCTTCACCAGATCGGTTCATCTGTAGCCGAATCGCCAGAGCCAAGACACGGTCAGCTCAACCTGCCTCCTCACCCGACGGCACCAAGATCCAACCTGTCACATTCATATGTCAACCGACCGGGTGAAGATGACCGGGTGAAGTCCCGCTGTGCGCTGTAAATGAGTGAAGCTGATCACCCGATCGGTTGACTTGTCAACCGATCGGGTGAAATCATTTTCTATATATATAGAACCCTAGGTTTCCCAGATTCGAGAGTTGGTTATTTTTTACTGTTTTCTTCATTTTGTGACGGCTGTAATTTCCCAGTTTTTGTAAGTTTTCGGATCTTTGTCAAACTTTAGTATTATCTTAATTGCTTTACTACCTTTGCATTTCTATCGTCTGATTATGATTCTTACGGTCGATTTCTGTTTAGATCGCTTTTTACTAAATATGTGTGAGTAGTCTCCAAATCTGGGATTTTGGTGGAAACCCCTTTGTGGGCTCTTCCCGATGCGTCCATAGGTCTAGGAAATCGATAGGGATTAGGAATCTAACGGTTACGCGGGGTGTTTTATTGTCATCGGTGGGAAAAAGACCGCCTTTGACCGTCGGGCCAAGGGGGAATAAACTTGGCAGTTGACTCCCTAGCCAGAGCTCACGCCCTTAGCGTAGACGTCGAATCCTAGCGCGCGGGAGCGGCAGGACGAGACGTTGGGAGTTATCGTTGCGAGCTTAGTGCTCCCGGAGTCGATCAGTGTTAATGGACACGGCAGTGCCCACTGATCGAACCCGGGAAGTCCGGCGTATCATCCTGGGCACCGACCGGAATATCAGGCCCATGGGACGCCGGTACCACTCTTAGCGGCAACGTCTCACCATTAGACCCTAATTCCGATCGCTATCCTACCCGTAGGCCGTATCGGCGAGAATCGCACGATAGGGTGGAAACCAAAGTCCCGGGTTTGTCTTTTATATTGTCTATACCTTGCATTCTATTTACCGTGACAACCTATCCTTTGATCCGGGCTAGCTCGCCCATGGGGTGATTTTTATTCTCTTTGACACAAGCACATCCACGCCTCCCTGAGTTCGACCCCCAAGCCACACTACAACACTGTGCGCGTGCGGTTACAAATATTTAAATCTCACGCCCACGATCGTATTATTGCACACATCTAGCACACACAAGCAGGGGGCTGTCACTAATCTAAGAGGTTGTCTTGTGTTATCAAATAAGGGACAAGATGTTATAGCCATTAACATAAAGTTACACTAATTTTATCGCATAAAATAAAGGTGTACAACTATTTAACAATTAAATAGACTAATGTTTATCAAATAAATAAGTTTAGCATGCATACTTAAATTTAACATTTAAATTTAAAATTGTGATTTTTAAAACATTTTATTTTATCTCATAAAAATAATAACTTGTTTTTAAAAAAATCACCAAATTTGCATGATACTAAAAATATTTATCGCATAAAAATTTTAAACTGTTAAATCAGTTTTAAAAGTATCACATAAATTTAAAACATCATTTTTATAAAATTTCATGCTTAAAAATTTATCATATAAAATTTTTAAACATCTAAAATTATTTTAAATTTATGCATAAATTTAAAGAAACATTTTCAAAAAGGGCTTCTAAAACATTTTAAAAAATTATCTCATAACATTAAACATTTTATATTGCATCTAAAAATATTTTAAAATTATCTCATAACTTTAAAACATTTTAAAAGTATTTTAAAAGGAATTTCAATGTTTAATAAAATCGCAGTGCTAGATCGTTACGTAAACCTAGGCTCTGATACCACTGAAGGGTTTTCTGGTACCCTTAGGGCACAAAAACTCTACTCCCGTCCTAAATCGGATGGAACATAGACATAAGAAAAACTTGCAGCGGAAGAATAAACAAGTTAATCTAATTAACATGCAGTTAAACAATTTAACTTAGCCCTAAGGTACAAGATCCTTAGCCAAGATCTATGTCGACTCGGGATGGATCTGACCATCCCAAGAAGGATCTAACCTACTGTGATTAACTTAAACTAAGGCTTAAAACACATACCCGGAATTTCAACCCTGGAGCAGGCGAGATGTTCCGCACCGTCTTCCGAGCCGCTCCCCATCCCATGTCGAGCCGCTCCTCGAACCGCTCCGCATCCCGAGGCGAGCAATCCTCGTGTCGCCGAGCCAACCACGCGCTGAAGAAAGTTTCACACGAGTAAAAGCCTTCGCCAAGATTTCGGATCCGAATCTGAACTCCTTCGAAGCTTTGCTAGAGCCCTCAGGAGTAAGGAAGAAATATAGGGAGATAGAGAATATTAATTTAAGCCTAGATCCGAGCGTGCTCCAACATTTACGAGAACCATTCAGATCTAGAGCTTGGGACGAGTTTGGAGGAAGGGGGAGGCCCCTATTTATATAGGCGGCGGACTCTCCCCTTTTCCGCACAACCGATGTGGGACTATTAAATTAGAGTTACTAAAATCAAGTTAGTTTGCCTTTCACAAAGTGCAAACTTCCGTGAATTTTAACTCCATAATCGTTGAGCTTCATGATTGATACAACCTATCAATTCGAATGGTGTTCAACGGTGAACGCATAGAAAAAAACGGCTCGTCAATCCGAGTCCGTTTGACCCCTCAATTGTATGTCCAAAGTTCAGCCCAAAGGCACAAATTCGCACAAGAGCCAGCCGTCACAAATAAAACTGCCTAGGGTTCAAAATCCTAAGCTGTGGGGCCCACAGAGTGGGCCCCATAAAAGTCAGCCCGCAACCGGGCTCGGGTGCCCGTACAGAAGGGCAGCCCGCCAGCTGTACGAGCGGGCTCGGCGCCCAGGCCCACACAGCGGGCCAGGCGCCTGCCCGCTATGCGGGTGGGCAGAGGCGCCCAGGCCCACACAGCGGGCGCCCGCCCGCAATACGGGCATGGGCGCCCGCCCGCTTCGCGGGTCAGGGCGCCCGCCCGGGCCGGGGCGCCCACTTGCATTGCGGGCTTGGGTGCCTGCCTGCTTTGTCCCCTTTTGATTTAATCAGCCCTTTTGGCTGATGTCAACATGGGCTTGGGTTTTATTTATTGTTTTGGCCATAACTCTTGCGTTTGATGTCCGATTTGGACGTCGTTCGAACCTGGGTTTAGACCGAGATATTTCCGTCTTACCCATGAACTTTTCTTGCGTTTATATAATTAAATATTGTCTTAAACACTTTAAGACACATTTAATCTCATTTAGCATCATATGCAAATTAGTCCCTATCCTAGCTTAAATTATCATTTGCAGCAAAATGCAATCTTCCTTTGCATCAAATGCAAATTATTCTCCCTAACTAATTTTTACCTATTACTAGACGAAGGTCGCACTCTATGTGAGACCCTACAACCTGACCCTTACAACAGATTGGGCTCGAAGCCCTATACGACAGTGACCACGAGCAGTGGTTGCCATCCCTGCTTCAGGAATCATCATTATGTGGTTGACTCATTGACATGAGTATTGTCGGGACCACCCTGACTGTTTCCATGATGAATTCTACAGTTATAGTCTCTTTGTCTAAACTATGTCGTGTAGATCAAGTCTAGGGTACGGTTAAACTGTCAACCCCAATAACTTGACTTCGGTTAGTTTCTATCGATCTTTAGTCAACTAATGTTGCACTTCTTTCAACATACTCTACGCAGAGATTTTACTAAAGACCGAACTAACTCTACGACACTAACTCCCATTGACCGGGAGAGCCGAATCCTCTCTTGGCCACTCCTCTCCTCGTACGCTTCAAGTGACACCGAATCAAAGACCTTTCGACATGCCTAGCCTCGAAGCTAGGTCAGTGATCTAAGTGACACTGTTCACGCACAGGTTCGTAAATTGACCTCAATTCAAAAGACAAACTTGCTTATCATCACTTAGAGTTATCACTGACAGATTGGTCACTATAACCATATGATAACTCTTGTGGATCGTTCAGTGAACTCATTCTCTAATGAGCACATGTGTCTCGTCTCCGACTTTGCCAAGTCGAACGATCATGAGATCATCGCCACTGGTTAATGGTGAAGACTAAGACACAATGGTGTACCGATGTTTCGATATCCTTGTCTCGAAGCATCTACGACCACGAACCCTTTTAGACTTATGTTACAAACGATCAAACATTTCTCCATGATCGAGATACTCATCTCGATACCTGTTTGACCTTGCATAAAGTCTCAGGACTTTACCTAAGTTGATATCTAATGTTAACTACATTATAATATAACTTAGATAAATTATTACCAAACAGCTTGCTGTTATTTCGAACAAGACATTTGTGCTATTCACACAGAGATAAATAGCCTCAAGGGCATCATATCTCTACAGTTTTCCCAGGTCACTCGGTCGAGTGCATCAGCACTCGACCGAGCTGACCTTCAATGCAAAAGAGCTCCTTCAGCACATGTGCACAAGTCACTCGACCGAGTAGAAACGTCACTCGGTCAGATCAACTACAACTCAATCCCAATTCCTAGTCGAAGTAGGAGAGCACAAGAGTGACCCGATCGAGCAATTCAGCCACTCGGTCGAGCCGAGGCCCGATCAGAACGAAGATTTTCAAAGGCATCCTCAACTTATTGTAGCTCGACCGAGTAGACCAGCGCTCGACCGAGTACTTCAACTACTCGACCGAGCGGAATTAATTTCAGAGCGGCGCATGAGCCTAAAGAAGCAACCTAAGTGACTCGACCGAGCACGACGATCACTCGACCGAGCTGCTCGCATATGAAGCTGAACCAAAAAAGGAGAAGCGGCTGACTGTGTCTCCACTTGACCGAGCAATGCCGCTATTCGACCGAGTAGGGTGCCGCAGACCAACTGAAAGGGGGCCCAAGAAGCCCTTTCTCCAGATTTTTGTGGGGTCCATCCCCATTGTATTTAAGCATAGTTTTTACCTTAGTTTAAAGGAGGCTATTCAGATTTTATTTCTTAGAAATCATTAGTTTTTCCTAGAGAGTTCTTGAGCTGTCACTATTGTTTCAAGACAAAGTTGATATTTTTATTATTGTAATTTGCTTGGAATCTCTTAATCTTAATTCTCTGCGATTATTTGTTCGTCTTTAGCGCTTTGGTAACGATCTCTCATCTCTCTATGCTTATTTTGATGTTTTCTATTGCTATTCTAAACACTTTTGTTGATATCGCTATGATTCATGAGTTGTCGTCTCTAAGGCTAATGGATTAGCCCTAGGATCTTAGGATTTAGAAGCAAAGTAAGAATTTTTACGTTGTTTTGGTATAAAAGGGATGTGTTTTGGTTGATCCATCCAAGTTTGTAGGAGATCTCATATAGGGTTTGTGATCCACGGAAGTGGTACATACCTTGGACGTGTATCCTATGAACTTAATTAGACACGTTAGTGAATTCAATTAGAGTTCGTGATCCACTGTAGTGGCACACACTTTGATGGTTTCCACCGGCGTCTTATATTACTAATTGATGACCTAAGAAAGTAATGTTGAGTATTGTTTCCCTGGATTTGGTTTTGATGATGAACAAACATAAATATCGTGTACTAACTCTTTGTGAGCGCAGTTATGGAGATCGTCGCCAAAATTCTATGAACATCAAAAGCAACGTCTCAAGACTTCTCAAAACGCGTGATCGAGTGCCTGAAGCTTCGTTGAAGCTAAAGGAGCATTATTGAAGTCAAGAAGATTCGGATTGAAGCTTAGAAGACGATTCGTCAAGTTTAATTTATAGTCTTCTAGCTTCTTTTCGTAGAATGTTAAGCCTTGAGTAGGTCTTACATTTTTATCTTCATAACGCTCATATTTTAGAGCTAGGATTATCTTAGAAGCCCATAGAAACTTTCCAGAAGCTTCACGCTTCATTTCGCGGCTTCTTGTGCATCTTAGTTGGTTCAAGAAGAAGAACCAACCGACTAGATTGTCATCTAGTCGGTCAGTAATCCTTCTTGAACCGACTAGATCACCTTGCTAAACTCAGCATCTTCATTGTTGACCAATTAGTCGGTCCAAGAAGGTTCACCGACCGACTAGTTGTCAAACTAGTCGGTTTGGAATCCTTCTTAGACCGACTAGTTAAGACTTCATTTTTCAGCCTGAGCTACTATTTACAGTTAGTCGGTCCAAGAACATTCATCGACCGACTAGTTGTGAAACTAGTCGGTTGAAATTTGTTCTTAGACCGACTAGCTCTCTTTGAATTCAACCTATTCTCTTTCAAATCTTAGTCGGTCAAAGAACACTCACCGACCGACTAGTTGTCAAACTAGTCGGTTGGCAAGTCTTCTTAGACCGACTAGTTCTAACTCCTTGAATTCACTTTATTGGCTGTGAACTAGTTAGTCGGTCCAAGAAGAATCACCGACCGACTATTTGAGAAACTAATCGGTCAGTGATCCTTCTTAGACCGATTAGACTGCTTCAGAAATAGATCCGTTGGAGCATTAAATGCACGAATTTTTCCCTCTCTCTCCTCTCTAGCCTATATAATCTTGAGATGCTTCTTCATAGCATTCAAGGCTGCCATTATTGAGTTTTAGATATCAAAGAGAAGGGCATTTAATTCTCATTCCAAGATCACTCATTTCTTCCAAGAATCTCTCCAAACTCCTTGAGCACTAATTTCCTCAAGAGAGATTCTCTTCATTGTAGGCCTCTCAAGCCAAGAGCTTGATTCAAGGTCACCAACTCCACCCTAGGCTTCGATCGCTGTTCATCTTCTTGGAGCTAGGGTTTGGTGCCTTCTTCTCCTTCAAAATCTTCTTGCCCTAAAATCATAAGTTTACTCAAGGTATAGGATTTTGTTGGTAAGCATTTCATATTTCATTTACTTTGATATTGCTAGTTTTTCTATCGGTTTGCGAGAGAAGTTTGTGATCCCGATTTGTGGGAGTCACATTTTCATTTGTGTATGATTTGGTCTTGTAGAGGTTTTCTACAAGAATTTCATAGTGCAAATTTGAGTTAGAGGATTCTAACTCAAGTAGCCGGAGGGGATCCGGGTGTTTGGGACGTAGGATCACCGGAAACAAGTCGGGGAGACTTGGGTGGATCCGAACCCGTTATATCGTTTGTTTGCGGTTGTCTTTTATTGTTGTCACTTTTCATTTCCGCATTGTTGGTTGAGTTTGCAAGATAATTAGGAATTATCCTCTTGATTATTTTAAAGTACTATTCACCCCCCTTAGTACTTGTGCAGTAGCTATCAGGGCATCACATTTGGTATCAGAGCCAAGTTCATAGCTATGTCTTCCAACGACAACAAGACCATTCGTCTACCTTCAGACTACAGCACCTTCAGGAACCGTGAAGGAGCTTCTTCGGTGATGGAAGGACACTCCTCAACTAGGCCTCCTTTCTTCAACGGTACCAATTATGGGTACTGGAAATACTGGATGGAAACGTTCCTCCGGAGCACATCATTATGGAGAGCTACGTTGACGAAGTATGTCGAGCCCACCGAACCTGACTTCGCGAAGTGGACTACCGCAGAGGTCGCCGCGGAGGTAAACAATGCCAAGACAATGAATGCCTTGCAATGTGCGTTGGAGCCCGAAGACTTCAACAAGATATGCACATGTAAGAGTGCATATCAAATCTGGAACTCACTCCTCATCTTGCATGAAGGAACGAGTAGGGTAAGAGACTCCAAACTCACTGTTGTAAATAAAGATTACGAATTATTTCATATGCAACAGGGTGAGAAGATGAAGGAGTACTATGCTCGCTTCGTTGACATTACCAACGAGTTGGAGGCTCTTGGAAAGACCTACACCCAAAAGGAGAAAGTCTCAAAGATCATTGACGGACTTCCTTCTTGTTGGGAAAAGCGTACCTTTGCCATCGAGGAAGGTAACGATATGAATAAATATACTGTCGTTCAACTAATGGGTACCTTGATGTCTTATGAGGTATGCAAGGACAGTAAATTAAAGATGCAAGACAAGATGAAGTCGTACTTGAAGCAAGACGAGCCAAAGGAAAAGGCGATTGCGTTCAAGGCCGCTCCATCTACATCTACCGATGATGAAGAATTGGAAGCCGAATTGGACTTGGAATCCATTGCCCTCATGGCAAAGAAGTTTAACCGATTTTTTCAGAAAGGTAATTTCAAGAACAAATCTAAATTTAGTTCTTCTAACGCCTCCGCCCCTTTGTGTTTTAAATGCAACAAGTCAGGACACATGAAAGCGGATTGTCCTCAAAACAAACACAAGGAGAAGTGGAAGGCACCAAAGTTCGACAAGTCAAAGAAGTACAAGCAAGGGTACAAGAAAGGGCTTGTCGGCACATTCACCGACTCCGACGAGGACTCCTCAAGTGGAGAGTCGGATGATGAACAAGTGGAGCAAGCACACATGTGCTTCATGGCTAGAGAGGAACATGATCAAGAATCCTCCTCCGATGAAAGTGAGGATGAAGGCGATGAGGTAACTATGAATGACCTTAGATTAACTAACGAGCAAATATGGTCTAAGTATTCTAAATTGGTTTATAGATATACTAAGACTAAAGATGAGTTAACTAGTCTCCAAACTTCACCTAAGCCTATCACCATCAACAACGACACCGTTGTTGAAGGTTTGAGAAATGAGATTGTAAATCTCAAATCTCAACTTGAGCATGTTCATATTGAGAATTCGGATGAACACGAGATGGCGGATTTGATTTCTCATAACTCAACTTTGAGTATTGAGAATGAGAATCTCAAATCTCGTGTTTGTGTACTCACATCGCAAGTGTCCACGTTGGATGCTTCTATGCATTCTATCACCGAGAAGTATGAGTGCACATTAGGCCGAATTAATAAATTCAATAAAGATAAGGACCATTTGGATAATATCCTAAATGACTTACTTCCGGTCAATCATCACATTGGCTTGGGGTATAAGATGGGAAATTCATCCAAATCGTCTACCACCTTTGTTAGGCCATCTTCCGAAACCTCAACTAGTGGGAGTAAATACCCCATGGATAGTTCATCTACCAATGGTGCTTCCACTAGATACACACCCTCATTTGGAAAGAAACCCACTTTGGGTGGACCTCCAAAGAAGGGTCATGCTTATATGTACACCAAGACTATGCCACGTAGGAACACACATCCTACTCCACCGGTTCACAATTATGATGATTTTTATGCACCACGTCCACGAGCACGTGCACACCAAGTGAGACACTCATGCACGTGTTCCTCCACATGCATATGTTCATCCACATTATTATATGAATGATTACCATAATGCACCATTTCATCATGTGCCATATGCTTATCCACGACATGCATTTCCTAGGCCACCTCCTCATAGGCCACATGCATCACGTAGAAATCAACAACGTATGCATGCTCCCAATAGGAATACGGCTCCCAAAATATTCACTATTTGGGGCCCGAAGAACACTAACATACATGAAAAACAAGCATACATGAATTCCTATTTTATGAATGTCGTGCACAATGATGATTATGTTGGGAAGTCTAAGTCCAATTGGACTTGGCTTCCAAAGGTCTAATCTTTTAGGACCCAATGACCTTGGGTACCATGGAATGATATTTCTATCTTTAGGTACTCAAGAAAAAGAAACGGAGCAACAAATCCAAATTTAGCTCCAAGGATGGGTGGATACTCGATAGCGGGGGTTCAAAACACATGACGGGTGAAGCTTAATTGCTCTCCGGAGTGGTGCCCATTGCAAATGGGAACCGAGTCGTCTTTGGAGGCAATGCGAGCGGAACCATCATTGGTGTTGGTACAGTAGGTAACCCATCTAAACTCCTAATAAGTGATGTATACCTTGTTAAAGGTTTAAATCACAATCTTATTTCAATAAGCCAACTTTGTGACAACGGTTACAAAGTTAGCTTTGCGAAAGAAATGTGTCATATTTTTAGTAAAGATAATGATAATTTGTTATTTTCTGGCACACACCATAATGATATATATATCCTTGATATCCCCAAATCACATGAACAATGTCTCATTGCCAACACAAGTGAACAACACTTATGTCATCGACGTTTTGGTCATGTGAACTTTGGAACACTTTTAAGCTTTCCAAGTTAAATTCTATTAAAGGATTTCCAAAGCTTACTTTCCAAAAGAAAAGCTTTTGTGACTCGTGTCAACGAGGCAAACTTCCAAAATCGTCATTTAAACCTAAGAAAAGCATATCCTCTAAGCGGCCTTTAGAGCTTTTACATCTAGATCTTTTTGGGCCAACTAGAGTTGCTTCATTAGGGAATGCTCGATATGGACTTGTCATCATTGATGACTTTTCTAGATTTACTTGGGTATTTTCTTTAAGTAATAAAAATGATGCTTTTGAAAACTTCACAATATTTGTTAAGAAAGTACAAAATCTCATTGGAACCACCATTGTCACTATTCGTAGTGATCATGGAGGGGAATTTGAGAATGAGTCTTTCTCAAATTTTGTGATGAAGTTGGTATTACTCACACCTTTTCCTTCCCTCGCGCACCTCCTCAAAATGGTGTTGTTGAGAGAAAGAATAGGACGCTAGTGGAATGTGCTCGCACTATGCTTGATGATAGCCAACTTGGCCATCAATTTTGGGCGGAAGCGGTACATACCGCTTGCTATGTGTTTAATAGGATACTTTTGAGGCCCGGCACCAAACAAACTTGTTATGAATTGTTGTTTGGTAGATTGCCTCAAATTAAACATTTTCGAGTTTTCGGCGCAAAATGTTTTATCAAAAACACGTATAGAAGTTTGGACAAATTTGATCCAAGATCCGATGAGGGGATTTTTGTTGGATATTCCTCACATAGCAAAGCCTACCGGATATACAACAAAAGAACCTCAACGATCGAGGAATCACTTCATGTTTCATTCAATGAAAATTTTGTCCCGTCTAGAATTACTAATGATGATGACTCCATGGATGTGTTATGTGATTCTATTGATAATTCTAAGTCTATTGATTCTATTGATACTAACCCTACTAATGAGTCTTTTGAGAATGTTCCTAGTGATTAGGGAATTCCCAAACGGCTTCATACAGTTCGTGACCATCCCTATGAGCAAGTCATTGGCAGCATTCATGATAGTGTCAAGACGAGATCTTAAGTCAACTACTTCGCTCATTGTGCCTTTGCATCCTCAATAGAGCCAAAGAATATTAACGAAGCGTGCGAAGATAGTGCTTGGATCCTAGTCATGGAGGAAGAACTCATTCAATTTGAGAGGAATGAGGTTTGGGAGCTTGTTCCTTTGCCTTCGAAGAACCACACCGTTATAGGAACGAAGTGGATTTTCAAGAACAAGACCGACGAGAACCAAAACGTCGTCCGGAACAAAGCTCGGTTAGTAGCTCAAGGCTACCGGCAAGAGGAAGGTATAGATTTCGAAGAATCCTTTGCTTCGGTAGCTAGATTAGAATCTATTAGGTTGTTGTTATCTTTTGCATGCCATAAAGATTTTAAACTCTTTCAAATGGATGTAAAAAGTGCGTTTTTAAACGGAGATGTTGTTGAGGAAGTTTATGTTTCTCAATCTCCGGGTTTTATAAATGAAAAATTTCCAAATCACGTTTTCAAACTTAAGAAAGCACTTTATGGTTTGAGACAAGCTCCAAGAGCTTGGTATGATCGCCTAAAGAACTTTCTTTTGGATTTAGGTTTTAAAATGGGTGAAGTTGACTCTACACTTTTTGTTAAGTATTCGAATCATGATATTATTTTAGTTCAAATTTATGTTGATGATATCATTTTCGGTGCTACTAACTTCACTCTTTGCGAAGAGTTTTCTAATGTCACGAAGGACCAATTTGAGATGAGCCACATGGGTGAGCTCAAATATTTCTTAGGTCTCCAAATTCACCAAATGCACGATGGAATCTTCATCCACCAAACCAAGTACACGGTGGAGTTGCTAAAGAGATTTGGAATGGAGAATGCCTCGGGCAAGAAGACTCCAATGAGCACTACTACACATCTTGATAAAGATATGGGCGGCAAAGATGTAGACATTCGTCTATATCGAGGTATGATAGGTAGTTTATTATATCTTACTGCCAGTCGACCCGATATTATGTTTGATGTATGTGTATGTGCTCGTTATCAGTCTCAACCTAAGGAATCTCACTTAGTAGCGGTAAAACGTATTTTCCGTTATTTAAGTTACACACTCGACTACGGATTATATTATCCAAAGTCTAGCCCATATGAGTTAATCTCATATAGTGACGCAGATTATGCTGGATGCAAATCCGACAGAAAAAGTACTAGTGGCACTTGCCATTTTATAGGAAATTCTCTTGTCTCTTGGTTTTCCAAGAAGCAGAATTCTGTATCACTTTCAACCACCAAGGCAGAATATATTGCCGCCGATGCTGCGTGTGCTCAGGTTCTTTGGATGAGACACACTCTTAAAGACTTTGGTATAAACTGTGATACTTGCCCTATCAGGGTGGACAACCAAAGTGCAATATGTCTCTCTAAGAATCCGGTACACCATTCCCGCTCTAAACACATAGATGTCCGTTACCATTTCCTAGATGATCATGTTGCTAAAAAGGACATCATTTTAGCTTACGTTGAAACCCAGAAGCAAATCGCCGATATTTTCACGAAACCACTCAAGGAAGACTCCTCTGTGCGGTTACGTCGAGAATTGGGGATTATGGGTGAATCCGAGATTTAGGATTCATATTTTTCAATAATCTTGCATGATAATAATTTTCGTTATATATGCTCATGCTAAGATGTGTTGGGATTTTCTGGATTTATGGTTGGATTTTCGGAATTTATGCTAAAATTGTTCATGAACATCGTATTTATATTTTTCAATGTTTTATAGGGTAGTATAATGATGTGTGAGAGTATTTCGATGTTTCGTCCAAGTGCGCGTAGGAGAGAACTCAAAATTTCGACATTTCAAATTTTTGGACTCTTTTAGTCGGTCCTAGTTCATTGGCCGACCGACTAGATTGAGTTCTAGTCGGTCAGCTATTGAACTAAGACCGACTAACTCATGCCCTATCTGTGACTTTGCTTGCTGTTTGCACTTAGTCGGTCCAAGCTCATTGGCCGACCGACTAGATTGCATTCTAGTCGGTCAGCACTTGAACTTAGACCGACTAGTTGCGCAGGGGCATCTGTGTCTTTTTGCATTCCGATTCGTTTTTAATCTCCCCGCACCGATTAGAATTCATTCTAATCGGTGCGCTTGTCTCTCCTCTGCCCTAACCCCCGTGACTCCTCATCTCCCTCTGCTGTGCTCCATCCTTTCCGACCATCTCCGACCGTCGCCGATCACTCTCCTCCATCCTAGGGTATAGCTCTCTCTCCCTCTCAGCTTTTAGGGTTTATTTCTGATCGATTTCGTTGTATCTCATTCGACTTAGGGTTTCATTCTAGGTCATACTTCGATTTCAGTTCGTTTTAGGGTTTATTTTAGGTTTTTCTCTTTCGATTTCGTCGATTGTGTGCAGTCTCGTCTCGATAATGGCGAAGACACGTATCCCTATCCGTCCCTCTAGTCCGTCTCCCATGACCGTCGAGTCTCCTCCTACGGACCCCCATCAACCCAAACGCCGCACCAAATCGACTCATCCATCCTCCTCTTCGCCTCCTCTTAAGAAGAAGAGGACGGCAACTGCGAAGCCTAGAGCCTGATCTTCACAACCCAAGCCTAGCTCTTTTCATGCTCCCACTCCTCCCGATGACTCTGACGCAGAGTATTTTCCTGAGTCTGAGCCTACCGCTAGGGCTCCTACTCCTCCTCCTCGATCTAGCTCTCGTCCATCTAAGGGGAAGGCTCTCATGCCTTTGGGTGATGTCGATATCTCGTTGTGTCGCGATGACCCGTTGTGTCTCGCGGCTTACAATCGTATCGAGCACTGTCCATTGATATTGGAGCACTTCGTTCAGTTCTCGGACTTTTCACATCTCGCCGATCTTCTCTCCTATAGCGGCATTTTAGACTATCTTCGCCATGACCCCAAGGCGAACCCTCACCTGTATCCCCGACTCGTCAAATTATTCTATGCAAATCGAGTACGGGGTGAGTATGACGACACCCGCTGCATTGAGACGACTGTCTTGGGGACACCTATTGTCCTCACGGTAGAAATCTTAGGGCAGTTGATCGGTGTCTCATCCTCTGGCCTGCTTCCTGCTGATATCTCCGTGGATGATATCCACGATCTTGACCAGGCGATGCTTTCTGAGATGTTCAATGTCATCCCTCCCGCCATGATTGGCGTCCCCTCAAAATCATTTAAGCCTAACGCTTGGGTCCTCAATCTTATCTTGAAGTCGTGCCTCCTACCGAAGTACGGCTCTTCTAGCTTGCCCTCCCAGCCGTTCCTCAAGCTGATCTACGCTCTTTTCATGGGGAGCGAGATCAATTGGGCTCGTATTATCTTAGATAAGATGGAATCTTTTGAATGCATCCGAAAGTCCACCAAGTCTGCTCACATCCCATATCTTTGTCTGCTGACCCTTGTATTTCGTCACTTCGGCGTCCCTCTCCCTCCCGATGACCAGCATCCTCTGGGTCCTCCCCTGAATGCGACGGCCGTCAAGAACTCTCTTGCGGCATTACGTCACGTTCAGAGGACTACCCCCTCTGCTTCAGCTGCTCCTGCTCCTTCTCGTACTCCGTCACTCGCTGAGTTTGCAGTTTCCCTGCTACGTGTGGAGTCTCGTATTTCTCGTTCTGAGGAGATGCTAGCTCGCATCTGTTCTCACTTGGGCATTGAGGTTCTCCTTCAGTGTCTGACGAGGAGGAAATGGATGAGGCTGATCTCCAGGAGCTTGTTGGATCTCATGTTCGTGCCCCAGAGGGTACGTCTGCTCTGCTACTTCTGCTGGTGCTCCCGAGAGCACACCTGCTGCCACCATTCCTTCGGTGGATACTTCTGCTAGTGCTCTCGAGACCACTCATGTTGCCACTCTCCCTCAGTTGACACTCCGGTCGTTCCCGTGACCACCACCCCTTCTGCAGAGCCTGTTGCTGCTGCTGACCCTGCCTCCACCTCCTGAGCTTGCGTTGGAGGACTCTCCCATGTGCACATTGGATGATCTACGTTGTCGTGAGAGAGTGGGGTAGGATAGTTGGGTGATTCTGATTTTTGATGTATTTTTGGATGTTTTGATGATACATTTTTTGATGTCTGTTGAGACATGTGTTGTATTTTTATGCCCCGATCTGAGGATCGTTTATATGTGTGTTGACAGATGTATACCTTTGATGTACCTTGTTACACACACACACACACACACACACACACACACACACACACACACACACACACACACACACACACACACACACACCGTGTAGTCTCTGATGTCGTCTTCATTGTTTACTTCATTGTCTCAACGTTTACTTCATTGTGCGCATTATATTCTTGTTGTCTCTGTGTTGTCTTCGTCGCTCAACGATTGTATTGATCATATAGAATTCTTTCAATGAAAACATAGAATTGTTTTTCATGCACTAAATTCATCAAGAATGTTTATATTGGAGAGTATGTTCCATAACTCAATACGTGAAATTGATTTGAGTTTTGATGATTTTATTTTTCGATTATCGACTATGGTCTCGTTGGCACGCTTTGATTTACTACGTATTTTACATTAGTGTCGTTTGGACCGGTGTCGTATTCTACGACTCCCGTGCTTTTATTTGTAGCCATTGTTGTTATCGTTGATCTCCTCCCACTCTTTTTGCTAATGCCAAAGGGGAGAGAATTAATAATGACGATGTGCTAAATGATAATTTAAAGCAATTTACCGTGAATCTAATTTGATATGTTAGATTCAGGGGGAGTTAAGATATAAAAATGGATTTCAAATCCTAAATTTCAATAATTGGATTCACATTTTATATTTTCTGCGTCTGCTTGATGCTTATGATTATTATTTTATATGGAATTAACGTGTCATCAATACAGGGGGAGTAAGTAAATTTCATTTGAATCATTATTGTTGATTATTATTTATGTTGGTTTGTCATCACCAAAAAGGGGGATAATGTTGAGTATTGTTTCCCCGGATTTGGTTTTGATGATGAACAAACATAAATATCGTGTACTAACTCTTTGTGAGCGCAGTTATGGAGATCGTCGTCAAAATTCTATGAACATCAAAAGCGACGTCTCAAGACTTCTCAAAACGCGTGATCGAGTGCCTGAAGCTTCGTTGAAGCTAAAGGAGCATTATTGAAGTCAAGAACATTCGGATTGAAGCTTAGAAGACGGTTCGTCAAGTTTAATTTATACTCTTCTAGCTTCTTTTCGTAGAATGTTAAGCCTTGAGTAGGTCTTACATTTTTATCTTCATAACGCTCATATCTTAGAGCTAGGATTATCTTAGAAGCCCATAGAAACTTTTCGGAAGCTTCACGCTTCATTTCGCGGCTTCTTGTGTATCTTAGTTGGTTCAAGAAGAAGAACCAACCGACTAGATTGTCATCTAGTCGGTCAGTAATCCTTCTTGAACCGACTAGATCACCTTGCTAAATTCAGCATCTTCACTGTTGACCAATTAGTCGGTCCAAGAAGGTTCACCGACTGACTAGTTGTCAAACTAGTCGGTTTGGAATCCTTCTTAGACCGACTAGTTAAGGCTTCATTTTCCAGCCTGAGCTACTGTTTACAGTTAGTCGGTCCAAGAACATTCATCGACCGACTAGTTGTGAAACTAGTCGGTTGGAATTTGTTCTTAGACCGACTAGCTCCCTTTGAATTCAACTTATTCTATTTCAACTCTTAGTCGGTCAAAGAACACTCACCGACCGACTAGTTGTCAAACTAGTTGGTTGGCAAGCCTTCTTAGACCAACTAGTTCTAACTCCTTGAATTCACTTTATTGGCTGTGAACTAGTTAGTCAGTCCAAGAAGAATCACCGACCGACTATTTGAGAAACTAATCGGTCAGTGATCCTTCTTAGACCGATTAGACTGCTTCAGAAATAGATCCGTGGAGCATTAAATGCACGAATTTTTCCCTCTCTCTCATCTCTATCCTATATAATCTTGAGATGCTTCTTTATAGCATTCAAGGCTGCCATTATTGAGTTTTAGAGATCAAAGAGAAGGGCATTTAATTCTCATTCCAAGATCACTCATTTCTTCCAAGAATCTCTCCAAACTCCTTGAGCACTAATTTCCTCAAGAGAGATTCTCTTCATTGTGAGCCTCTCAAGCCAAGAGCTTGATTCAAGGTCACCAACTCCACCATAGGCTTCGATCGCTGTTCATCTTCTTGGAGCTAGGGTTTGGTGCCTTCTTCTCCTTCAAAATCTTCTTGCCCTAAAATCATAAGTTTACTCAAGGCATAGGATTTTGTTGGTAAGCATTTCATATTTCATTTACTTTGATATTGCTAGTTTTTCTCTCGGTTTGCGAGAGAAGTTTGTGATCCCGGTTTGTGGGAGTCACATTTTCATTTGTGTATGATTTGATCTTGTAGAGATTTTCTACAAGAATTTCATAGTGCAAATTTGAGTTAGAGGATTCTAACTCAAGTAGCCGGAGGGGATCCGGGTGTTTGGGACGTAGGATCACCGGGAACAAGTCGGGGAGACTTGGGTGGATCCGAACCCGTTATATCGTTTGTTTGCGATTGTCTTTTATTGTTGTCACTTTTCATTTCCGCATTGTTGGTTGAGTTTGCAAGATAATTAGGAATTATCCTCTTGATTATTTTAAAGTACTATTCACCCCCTCTAGTACTTATGCAGTAGCTATCAGGGCATCACAAGTAGCATCAATGAACGCCATCAAATCACAGATAGAAGCTCTAACCCACGGTGGTGGCGTGAGTAGAGATTGAGAATAATTGTTGTTCATAATGCACAGATCGCGTGTAAGGCCATCCACGGTGGTGGAGCTAAGCACAAGATACGTTAGACGAGTGGCACAATGGTGGTTGGCCATAAGTTCTACATTTTAGATGCGACAATCTCACCCTAATAAAGCCAATTCAACGTAGAAATTGTAGCGTAGCTTTAAGATCCGACGATCCTGGTGGTGATTCCTATTGCCATAGTTTTTATCCTATTGTTAATCGAGATAGTAACTATTCGTGACAATCTTTCTGAGTACGTCAACTAGCATTGTTCTAAGACTTTGAATAGATCCAAGACTATAAAAGCATCTGCATCCCTGTGGGTTCGACATTTTTTATATTACAAAGCATTGACACAGTGCACGTGCGGTAAGTTTCCGGAGTTAAATTCAGAGCGCATCATTATACATGGATGACATATTGATTGCTTCCTGCAATATGTTCGAGATTAAGAAGCTAAAGCTGGTGCTGGGTAGAGACTTTGATATGAAGAACTTGGGCCAATCGAAGAAAATCCAAGGGATGATGATTTCCTGGGATATGAAGAAGGGCAAGCTTAAATTGTGTCAGAGGGTATATTAAGAAATTTTTAGTCCGTTATGGGATGTAAACTGCAAAGCCTATCTCGACACATCTTGGAGCTCACTTTCAGCTATTGACGCTGCAGTCACCTACCACAAATGATGAGAAGAAACAAATGTCTCAAGTGTCATGTCCTAATGCAGTCAAGAGTCTCATGTACGCGACAGTTTGCACACATCAAGATATTGCACAAGCAGTTGGGGTGGTGAGCAGATATATGGCTAACTCTGGAAAAGAGCATTGGCAGGCCATCAAGTGGATCAGTCCATATCTGCATGGTATAGTTGGTGTCGATTTGGATTTTGGCAGATGAGACAGAGTGGTGCTGACCGGGTTCTGTGATTCAGATTATGCTGCTGAAAGGGATAGACGAAGATCTACCATGGAGTATTGTAATGCCCTGCTAAGCTACTGCACACGTACTAGAGGGGGGTGAATAGTACTTTAAAATAATTAAGAAGATAATTCCTAACTATCTTGCAAACTCTACCAATCAATGCGGAAATGCGGAAATGTAAATATTAGACAACAAAGAAAACAATCGCAAACAAGCAATTTAACGGGTTCGGATCCACCCAAGTCTCCCCGACTTGTTCCTGGTGATCCTACGTCCCAACCACCCGGATCCCCTCTGGATACTTGAGTTAGAAACCCTAACTCAAGATTTGCACTATGAAATACTTGTAGAAAACATCTACAAAGTCAAATCATACACAAAGGAAATTGTGACTCCCACAACCCGGGATCACAAACAAACTCTCACAACCGAGAGTGAATCACTTACAATATCAATGTAAATTGAAATAGAAATTCTTACCGACAAAATCCTATGCCTTGAGTAAACTAATGATTTAGGGCAAAACGGATTGTGGGAAAGATGAAGAGGCACCAAACCCTAGCTCCAAGTAGATGACCAGCAATGGAGTCCTAGGTGGATGTTGGTGACCTAGAATCAAGCACTTGGCTTGGAAGGCTTACAATCAATGAATCTCTCTTTTGAAATAAGAGTGAGGGAGAGATGCTTGAATGGAAATGAATGAGCTTTAAATGAGATTGAATGCTTTCTCTTTGATCTCTAAACTTATCTTAAAATCAGCCTTTTGTGCAATGAATGCAGCACACCAAGTATATATAGGATAGAGGAAAGAGAGAGCAAAAATCGTGGCATTAAATGATCCAACGGCTCTATTCTGAACCAAACTAGTCGGTCAAAGAACAACCACTGACCGACTAGTTCATCAACTAGTCGGTCGGTGAAACAACATGAACCGACTAAGAGGTGAACAATGAATAGATGAAAGTTTAGACTTAAGGAACTAGTCGGTCCAAGTAGACTTGCCAACCAACTAGTTTCACAACTAGTCGGTCGGTGAGTGAACTTAGACCGACTAAGAGATAAAACAAATAGTCTGAGTACAAATTGAATTAGTCGGTCCAAGAACAAATGTTGACCGACTAGATCATCAACTAGTCGGTCGCCAAATGTACATAGACCGACTAACGATAAACAGTAACTTAGGCTCAAAAATGGAAGTTCAACTAGTCGGTCCAAGAAGGATTCCTAACCGACTAGTTTCACAACTAGTCGGTCGGTGAACCTTCTTTGGCCGACTAACTGTAAACAGTAACTGAGCTAGAAATTGAGAAGGCAAACTAGTCGGTCCAAGAAGCTTTGCCGACCGACTAGATCACCATCTAGTCGGTTGGTTCTTCTTCTTGAACCAACTAACATGCACTAGAAGTCGTGAATCGAAGCGCGAAGCTTCGGGAAAGTACATATGGACTTCTACTAAGATCCTAGATCTAAGATATGAGCGTTATGAAGATTAAAACGTAAGACCTACTCAAGGCTTAACATTCTACGGAACGAAGCTAAAAGACTATAAATAAAACTTGACGAACCGTCTTCGAAAGCTTCGATCCGAATCTTCGTGACTTCTAAAATGGTCCATAAGCTTCAACGAAGTTTTAGGCATACGATCATGCGCTTTGAGAAGTCTTGAGATGTCGCTTTGGATGTTCATATAGATTTGGCGACGATCTCCATAACTGCGCTCACAAAGAGTTAGTTCACAATATATTTATGTTTGTTCATCATCCAAAACCAAATCCGGGGAGTCCAATATCCAACATTCTCCCACTTTTTGGGATGACAAACCAACATAAATAATAATAAAAAATAATGATTCAAATGAAATTTACTTACTCCCCCTGCATTGATGACACGTTAATTCCAAAATATATTTTAATCATAAGCATCAAGCAGACGAGTAAAGTATAAAATGAGAATTCAATTATTGAAATTTAGGATTAGAAATCCATTTTTATATCTTAACTCCCCCTGAATCTAACATATCAAATTAGATTCTTGGAAAAATGCTTTAAATTATCATTTAGCACATGTCATTATTATATCTCTCCCCCTTTGGCATTAGCAAAAAGAGTGGGAGGAGATCAACGACAACAACAATGGCTACAAATAAAAGCACGGGAGTCGTAGAATACGATAACGGTCCAAATGACACCAAAGGAAAATACGAAGAAAATCAAAGCGTGCCAATGAGACCAAAGTCGAAAATCGAAAAACGAAATCATCAAAACTCAAATTAATTTTACGAATTGAGTTATGGAATATACTCTCCAATATCAACATTCTTGGTTAATTTAGTGCATGGAAAACAATTCTATGTTTCCATAGAAATAATTTCTATTTAACCAAGTTATTATCGTCGAGCGAAGGAATCAATCATCAGAGACATATAAGAAATATAATGTGCACAAGAGAATAAATGTCAACATCGATGTATATAAATATATGAAACATGAGTACATCAAAAAGATACATCCGTCAACATACATATAAGCGATCCAACGATCGAAGCACAAAATACATCACATCTCACAGCTGATATCGGAGTATCACATACATACAAAAATATCAAAAACATCATCAGAGACACATCAAAATACATCATGAAAATATCAAAAACTCCACAACCACTATCTATCCTACCCAACACTCTCACAAATAGATCTATCATCCAAAGTGCATCGGGAGAGTCCTCAGAGAAGCTCAGGAGGTAACGGGAGGATCTGCAGCAGCAGCAGCAGGCTCTGCAGTAGGAGTGGTGGTCACCGGATCAGCAGAAGTGTCCATGGGAGCGACGGTAGTGGCCTCGGGAGCACCAGAAGTAGTATCCACCGTAGGTATGGTGGTAACAGGCGTGCTCTCGGGGTCACTGACAGACGAAGCAGCAGCACCAGAAGTCGTACCCTCAGGGGCACGAGCAGCAGCAGCACGAACAAGCTCATCGATCTCATCCTCATCCAACTCATCCTCATCAGAAACTGACGGAGGGATCTCAATACCCAAACGAGAGGCGATACGAGCAAGAATCTCCTCAGATCGGGCACAGCGAGACTCCACACGTTTCAACGAACGTGCGAGGTCATCAAGAGTAGTAGAGGGAGCAGGAGCAGCTGAAGCATACGCTGAAGCAGAGGGGGTCGTCCTCTGAACGTGACGAAGCGCCGCAAGAGACTTCTTGACGGCCGTCGCATTCAGAGGGGGGGCGAGGGGACGCTCATCATCAGGTGGCAAAGGGACACGAAAGTGACGGAAAACAAGTGTCAACAGGCACAGATAAGGGATATGGGCCGACTTGGTGGACTTTCGAATACATTCGAAAGAGTCCATCTTGTCGAGAATGACCCGTGCCCAATTGATGTCACTTCCCATGAAAAGAGCGTATATGAGTTTCAGGAAAGGCTGGGATGGCAAGGAAGAAGAGCCGTACTTCGGGAGGAGGCACGACTTCAAGATCAGGTTAAGTACCCAAGCATTCGGCTTGAAGGACTTCGAGGGGACGCCAATCATGGCAGGAGGAATCTCATGAAAGATCTCAGATAGCATGGTCTGGTCAAGGGAAGAAATATCGTCGACGGAGATATCGGAAGGGAGGAGGCTAGACAAGGAGACACCAAGCAACTCCCCTAAGATTTCTGCCATAAGGACAATCGGTGTCCCCAAGACATTCGTCTCAATGGAGTGGGTCTCGTCGTACTGACCCCGGACACGGTTTACGTAAAAGAGTTTGACTAGGCGAGGATATGGACGTGGATTCTCCTTAGGGTCAAAGCGAAGATAATCTAGAAGTCCGCTATAGGATAGGAGATCGGCAAGGCCTTCGAAGTCGGAGAACTGTACGAAGTGCTCCAACAGCAGCGGGCAGTGTTCGATACGGTTGTATGCCGCGAGACACAAAGGGTCATCGTGACATAGCGAGATATCGACACTGCCAGCTGGCATCGGAGCCTTTCCCTTAGGCTGTCGGGTGCTAGATCATGGTGGAGGAGTAGGTTCCCTATGGGTCTCGGTCTCGGGAATGTATTCCGTGTCAGAATCGGAAGGAGAAGTAGGAGCACGGAACGAAGCTGGAGAGACAGGTTGCTTCCTAGGCTGAGATCGGACTCGGGGTTTGGCGGTCGCCGTCCTCTTCTCTTAAGAGGAGGCGAAGACGACGAAGGTTGGGTTGTTTTCGAGCGGCGTTTGGGTTGCGAGGGTTTCCTAGGAGGTGACTCTATGGTCATAGGGGACGGGCTCGAGGGTTGGATCGGGATACGTGTTCGTGCCATAAGCGTGACAAGACACGTACGAATCAACACTAGAAATCGAGTTCTAGAACCCTAGACAAACCCTAGCCGAAACCCTAGCAATGAACCCTAACCCTAAGTGCTGAAATCGATTGAAAAAAGGACCTAGATGGAAACCCTAGCAGCTGAGAGTTGGTTAGAAGTTACCCTAGGTGGAAGATCGACGACAGACTAAGCTGAGATGGCCGGAAAAGTGATCGGAATCGACGAAGGGAGAGGAAGCTCGGGGGGTTTTTGGCTGAGAGAGGAAATTTCGATCGACTAAAGAGAGATTAAGTCGGTCGGGGGGCTTAATAAATCGATTGGAAGTCAAAAAGACGCAACTGTCCCCGATGCAATTAGTTGGTCACAGTTCAAGCACTGACCGACTAGATGATGATCTAGTCGGTCGGTCAATGAGCTTGAACCGACTAATTGCAAACAGTAACTGAAGCCAAGATTTAGGGCTTGAGTTAGTCGGTCTGAGTTCATTCACTGACCGACTAGATGATGATCTAGTCGGTCGGTCAATGAACATGAACCGACTAACAGAGTTCAAAAAATTTTAGAATTTGAAATTTTGAGTTCTCTCATAATCGCACTTGGACGAAACATCGAAATACTCTCATTAATCATTATACTACCCCATTAAACATCGAAAATCTTAAATTTGACGTTTATGAACAAATCGAGCGAAAATTCCGAAAATTCAACGAAAAAATCCAGAAAATTCCAATACATCAAGCATGTGCATATATAACGAAATTGAATAGCATGCAAGATTATTGAACAAAATATAAATCCTAAATCTCGGATTCACCCATAATTTGAGTACAAATTATTGAACAAAATACTCTCATTAATCCTAAATCGGTCGGTGAGTGAACTTAGACCGACTAAGAGATAAAACAAATAGTCTGAGTACAAATTGAATTAGTCGGTCCAAGAACAAATGTTGACCGACTAGATCATCAACTAGTCGGTCGCCAAATGTACATAGACCGACTAACGATAAACAGTAACTTAGGCTCAAAAATGGAAGTTCAACTAGTCGGTCCAAGAAGGATTCCTAACCGACTAGTTTCACAACTAGTCGGTCGGTGAACCTTCTTTGACCGACTAACTGTAAACAGTAACTGAGCTAGAAATGAGAAGGCAAACTAGTCGGTCTAAGAAGCTTTGTCGACCGACTAGATCACCATCTAGTCGGTTGGTTCTTCTTCTTGAACCAACTAACATGCACTAGAAGTCGCGAATCAAAGCGCGAAGCTTCAGGAAAGTACGTATGGACTTCTACTAAGATCCTAGATCTAAGATATGAGCGTTATGAAGATTAAAATGTAAGACCTACTCAAGGCTTAACATTCTACGGAACGAAGCTAAAAGACTATAAATAAAACTTGACGAACCGTCTTCGAAAGCTTCGATCCGAATCTTCATGACTTCTAAAATGGTCCATAAGCTTCAACGAAGCTTTAGGCATACGATCATGCGCTTTGAGAAGTCTTGAGATGTCGCTTTGGATGTTCATATAGATTTGGCGACGATCTCCATAACTGCGCTCACAAAGAGTTAGTTCACGATATATTTATGTTTGTTCATCATCCAAAACCAAATCCAGGGAGTCCAATATCCAACAAGTTTATGTTTACATTGGGCACCATAGCGATGTCGTAGAGATCCATCTTACAGTCAATGATTACGTTGTCAACCACGAAAGCCGAGCTGAAAGCCGCAGTGAAAGCTGTGAATGAGGCTAAATACATCATGAGTCTACTGAGGATTTCGGCATGCCACAGACTATCGACGGTGTTCAGTGATAGCCAGAGGGCCGTACATCTCTTCAAGCATCATGCCTATAGCTCAAGAACTAAGTACATCGTAGGGCGTGACTACTTTATGGAGAAAGAAAGGCATGTGATTATGCTTCAGAAGGTTTTGACAGAGAAAAATCCTGCAGATATGTTCACTCGACACGTTCCTCCTATCAAGCTCAAGAATTTCTTGAGCTTGATACATTTGGTGATTTTAGTGATGCGCCGGAGGGCATGATTTTCGAGACGAAGAGGAGGCCGTGGAGTGGTCGAGGAGTGCCGATTAAGGTAGAGCTATTGATGGTGCTGATGGTGTGCCAGAGAAGTTGGTGGATGTTTGAAACATAGTTGAGTGTTGAAATTCTGTTGCAAAATCCTATTTGTGCATAATTACCAGGATCAGACGTCTGATGCTCAGATGTCTGGGAGGTCTTCACCAGACGTCTGATCACCAGCCATAAAAAAGTAACTGCTCCCTGCTGAATAAAATTAATTGTTCAGTCTTTTTCAGACGTTTGGAGTTCATCTCACAAACGTCTGATTAGTGGGTCAGATGTCTGGGAGGATAACTCCAGATGATTGCGGTTGACTCTGTTTTTTTTAAGCTTAACATGTGACCATTGGATTAAGCGATTGCTCAATCGAACGGCCACGTTTCTTGGGTCTCTTTGGGGTGATTTAATGAGATCCTTTAGAGATGTTAGTGTATGAGTTGAATGAGAGTTGTTTAGAACAATTAAGAGAGAGCTTTTAAGAGAGATTAGAAGAGATTGGAACCACAGAAGAGAAAGCTAGGTGGATTTTGAGATTTCTTGGGCTATTGGTCTTCTTGTGTTCTCTTTAGTTCTTCTTAGTGAGTTGATAGTGGGGGCTTGATGTTTTATCCAAGTTATTACTCACTTGAGGGAGATGAAGAAGTTGATGTAAAGCTTGTATTCTCTGATCAGACAGTGGACTCGTCTTGGATGCTAGGGTAGGTCAACGCAGTGCATCATTTACTTTCTGCATGATTCATTTGCTTTCTTTGCTCCTGCAAGTTCTGTATTGGGTGAGATTGTTATTGTGTTGATCCGATTTTTGCGAGTTCTACTGCCCAGCTAGTCATAGGATTTGTTGGTTCCGCATGGGATCTTTTCGCATCAAAACCGACCTGCCCAGACGTCCGAGCTCCGTGAGATTCTAGGCATCAACAAAGAATATGATATGAAAATATTGGTGAGTTGTTTTGTTAAGGGTGTTTACTCTATTGCTCTTGTAATCTCTCTAGCCAATTCTTAAAAGAGCGCGGTAATAAGTCAGCAATTGTGCTACTTTAGACGGATGACCCGATTATCAGTGAAGATGACAAAGTCAAAATAAGAAGAAGAAGAAGAAGAAGCAAGAACGTCTCAATCCTGGTTCCAGGATAACCAAAACCACTTCCTCAACCTTGAGGTCGATCAAAGGGAAGCAGGTTTGTTTCTCTATCAAAAAATATGTGCAAAGGATAGGGTGATTAAAAATGGCAAGGTCAACCGAAAGACAATTCCAAACGCTACAAAAATGTGTCGTAATGTACACATGAAGGAAAAGCGCTTGAATATCTAATCCTGAGCTGAAAACTAGTTGGGAGAAATGACATTCATATTTGGACAAATCCAAAGGAGCCTCGATTGAAAACGCGATGGAGATCCTCACATTATGTAATAGTTACACTTGATTATGGTCTACCATACAAGGAAGTTGAAAGATGTACACTAATCAGCTAGTGGGATGCCAACTATGCCTAAAGACAATGATACTTGATGCTTCAAAACCAGTTGTTTTTAGGGATGAGAATGGGCATCCCAAAGCCCGATTGGGCTTCCAATTGGGCATGCCACATCATCATCCCTACCAATCCTTCACTAATTCTAGAAAGAATTAGTGAAGGATTGGTAGGGATGATGATGTGGAATGCCCAATTGGAAGCCCAATCGGGCTTTGGGCATGCCCATTCTCATCCATACTTGTTTTCAGTTTTGGCTTAATACCCATCTCATGGTCAGTTATAATGCCCAATCAATGTGTTATGTGCGGGTGCGGAAGCTTAGGACCGTCGGATGATCCGGTGATGAGATGACGAGCAAGAAACAAGAAGAACACTATAAAGATTGAATCTTTGGGCAGTCAAATCCGGTGTTTAGATGATCTGCTTTTGGCTCCTCCCCTTCTTTCAATCACCCTTTTTGATGCCCTCCATCAATCGGCTTTACTCGTGATTATTGACGATATGATATAAAATATAACATCTCTTTCTTTCAAATGCGAAGAGGAGAGAAAAAGAAGTAGAGCAAAAAGAGAGGTATATGCCGAATCGAAAGAGAGGTGTGAAGCTAACATGTGAATGGAAGAAAGGGAAACAAATAAACAAGTGCGGTTTGAAAAGAACGAGAGAATGTATGTAATTAGGATGTACATTTCGATATTTATAATTTGTTAAAGGAGTTTTGGAGAAGAGTAAAAATACTCTCTAATCAAGAGTAGCCATGGCACAAGCCATGGATCGCTATATATTCATTGAGCTAGGATTTTGGAGTCCAAGGGACTCCCCACTAACTTAGTGGGGAGTAATGGTGAGATGATGAGGGGAGGGAGGCCAAAGGCCTCCCTCAACTTACAACACTCCTCGTCATCTCTCCATTACCTTGGGTTAAGCATATAAATACTTCAGGATTCAGTATGCTAATGGGGTGGATACTTCTGGATCCAGAGCCACTGTGGTTGCCTCGTTAAAACCTTAGCTATGGAAAACCCAGTGGGAAAACCAGCAGCTTAAGGAAAAAGAGTACAACTATCGAGGGACTCCCTCTGATCTGTACAAGCTTCAGGCTTGCAGATTTCATATGTATCTATACAATCATCTCCTATTTGTCTATACATCCATCATGTTTTGAAAGCAAATACAGTCATCACTCATCTATACAAGTTTCACTCATCTAGTGGCTATTGGTAAGTAATGGCGCTCTGGAGTGGAATGGTCTTCGAAGTTGGTAGATGACTCCACTAAAGTATTCTTTGAATCAATCTTCTGTGTACCTACAAGGTACTGATGGACCTGGCTGAGCGTTTTCAATAATTGCTTCTTGGATGATGAGCTTCTCAGAAGATGTAGACATTGGAGGATGATGTGTAGATATTTAGGAGGTGGCCAGCCTTTTGTGTTTTAGTCATCACGATGATCTTTAAACCTGCATATGTGATATATATTCCTTGACCCTTGGAAGTTGCGTAGAAGCAGCTTATTCTTGGTCTAGTGGTGCTCTCCAGGACAACACTGTATCTGCTTAACAACTTTACTGCAGACGTTCTATCAAAGACACGTGCAGTTGGCCAGATAAAGAATGTAACAAGTGCACTAGAGATAGGCTCTTCGGGACCTAGGATGTCCTCACCCTCTTCCAGCGACTGGAAGGTGTCATAAGCATTTATTTTTAATAAGTTGCAAATGGATATCATTCTTCATAAACTCCAGGTGTATGAAGGATATTAAAGGGTTCCACCACGAAGGTGTTAAATATATAAGCCGAGACAATACCTTGTTATACCTAGGTTTTTCATTTCCAAGGTATGCTTAAAGCTATCTGATATCTCAATGGTCTCTGCAATAGATCCTATTAGTTTTAAGTCGATCACATGTACGGCGAATATCACAAATCCCGTCAACGATCTTTCGAAAAAGATACACGGGCAGAATATTGCTTAAGATTAACTAATGATCTTTGTAGCCTTTATGGAGAAGATGTTTCTACGTCTCTCTTTCATCTTTGGGGGTAGAGTATACCCTTATGAAAGTTTTATATAGATATCTATATCTATATTTCCGTATGTGTATGCAGTTAAAACGTCCATGAGCTGCATTTATTGGCTTTTTCAGAGAAGTTTAGGCTTTAGTAGGAAAATGATCACATTTCCTTCATTTCAATTTCTTATGAAATCCAACTTATATTCCACAGGTTTTACACATTCAGGTGTATGGACTACTGGTCAAAAGATTTCGCTTTTCAAGAGTGAATCCAGCTCTACTCTTATTGCCTCGTCCCACTTTGGCCAATCTATGCGTTCATGCTATAGAAAAATGGGTTGACGTCATCGTCGTATTCAGCGACGTGAACGGCAATAGCGAAAGCAAAACCGTCGACGACGACTGTGCTATATATGTCCAGTACCTCTCCAGTACGTACGTAATATAATGATTTTTCTCCTGTTGTTTCCTCTTCAGGGGAAATTAGGAGGGGAGCAGTTGTCTGAGCTCAGCATCCTGTGGATGGATCAATTTTTTTTAATATATCCAGTAATCTTCCTCTTTCGAGGAAATTTTTATATTTTTAACCTTGCGGGCGTCCTCTTTTCAATTGAGATACATCCAATTCTGCTGTCGGTGGATTGCATCCATCTTTGGGAATGTCAATCCTAGCTGGCGTGTTGGCAGCAGGGACGTGTGAATGAATAATCTTCTGGTTGTTCGTAAATTTATCCGGCAATTGATGTACTTTAGTCTGAATGTGAAGGATCTTCTGGATCTCATCTTCACACAGAAAAAGTATGCAGATCATAACGGGATTAGGAATTTTGTGTCCCATGATATGGTCTCAGAAGCTTCAGGCTTCTTTAGACTGTGTGCCTATTTCAATGAGACTTGCTCATCAAATTCACATTTATGAAGACTTGGTGGTAAACCATAAGTAAGCGGCATCAGCAATAAGATATGGCCACAAGCGGGCCATATCGTGATAAGCGATGCGGAATGCAGTGTGTTGGTCTCTAAACATCAACATGCAACTGGGATTTAACAATGGACGTGAAATCCATTGGGGTCTCTTTTTTAGAGACTCTGATAACTCATTCTGAGTATGAACATGCTACAGGATGTTCAATTTCAATGCCAGTTGCTTGGCAGAAGTCTTCAAAGATATGTGTAGTGAATTCATCCACATTATAAGCTTTGAGAAAGCTATGTAGCGAGTGAATATAAAGGCACACAAAAGACCATCTAGTAGATGCATCAATCAGTACAATGAAGTACCGAAAATGGGCCATTTGCAAGGTGAATAGGCCCGCAAAGGTTACCATGTATTCTCTCAATGAAGCCAGGAGACTCGCATCCCACTTTCAGGAGTGAAGGTCTCTCTAAAAGTATGCCCTTATGTCAAAGGAAACTCAATCTTTTGAAGAATATTCAGGTTCTCCAATGGATTCATTTGTCAGCACTGGGGCCCAGAGGCCTCGACATTTGATGATGCGTCCATCATCTCTGATCCAGGATGACCAAGTCCATTTTGCCAGAGCTAAAAACTATGGCAATGAAAGGCACTTCTGGTGTTCAGTCAAGTTGGCTTTCTATAGGATAAATATCTGTAAGTATAGGGGCCCGACGGGGGTCCAATAAAATCGTAAGTAGATGGGCTTCTAGCAATCCTCTTGACGAGTTACATATTGATATTCAATATTTATTATTCACAGTTTTCAAGTTATGTTCGTTTAAACGAAATATCCTTGAAACGTGAAAAATTCCTATATTTTTAAGGGGAGAAGTTTGCATCTTATAGTCTCGTTGTATGTGGGAGCAATATTAATGCTACACCAGTGCAACGAGACACTGTCCACAATATTACATACTTCATCTATATTCAAAACGAAATTTTATTTAAGTAAATGTAAAATGACATTCAAATAAAAGTTCATACAAAAAGCAAGATGAAGCTATATGTAATTTTTAATGCATAGATATAGATATGGCTTAATCGAGCAGGTCGTCATTCTCGAAGTCTTTTGCAGTGGAAATCGTTGGCGGCTGGAAAGCTGTCAAGTTTGTTTCAAGAAGAGACTTCTGGCTCGCCTGATATAGTTCCTGGAGGTGGCGATGAGTGCGGCAGTTTCTGAACCAATGTCCAGTCATGCCACATCTATGGCATTTATCCTCCCAGTTCTTCTTAGGAATTGACACTTGATCAGTGTTCTTACGATTCCATGTGAAGTTTCTCTTTCCTTTGTTGGTGTTGGTCTAGGGTGAAGCTCCTTGTGCTTGCTTCATTATAGATTTCCCTTTGTTATATTTAGCCTTCTTCTTGTTTTTCCACTTCTGGGGAGAAACGTGATGGGCTTTAGGGATAGGGGCAGAACCAGCTGGACGTAGATTATGAGTAGCTAGCAGTAAATCTCTATTTTGCTCTGCCCTAAGTAGGCAAGAGATCAAATCAGATAATTTCGTGAAGTTACGTTCACGATACTGCTGCTTGAGGATTGCATCTTTCTCGTGAAACGAGGTAAATGTATTTTCCAACATGCGTTGCTCTGTCACTTCTTCACCGCACAACTTCAAGCGTGAGATGATATTATGAAGTGTAGAGTTATACTCAGAGACAGACATATAGTCCTGAAGTCTGAGGTTTTCCCACTCATAACTGGCACGTGGTAATATTACATCAATTTGATGTTTATACCGTGCCTCCAGCGCTGTCCACAGCTCCATTGGGTCCTCTACCGTTCGGTATTCGGCCTTTAAGGTCCGATCTATATGTTTCCTAATATAGATAATGGCTTTCGCCTTATCCACATCGGAGACAGTGGTAGGAGTGCTGCTAGACGATTGGGCCGCTTCTGGGGCCTTACTAGCAGAAGCATCGGTCGCTGCTAGGGTCGATGAAGGAGCCAAAATTGAGCCAAGGAGGGCCATCGAACGCAAGTGGAACTTCAGGTCCACTCGCCAACTCAGGTAATTTTTCCCCGCAGCATCAAGGACCTCGAAATCGACGCTTGCCAATTTTTCCATTTATCTATGCAATTTAAAGCAAGCATGAATTAATTAAAATTGAAATTCACGCATAAAAAATAAAATAAGTAAAATGTGGGGATCGGCCAGATACCCAAAACGTACAAAGTCCAAAGTCCGAATATACAGTCCATAAAGAGAAGAAAAATACAATTTGGAAACCAAGAAGTGGTCCCTGTCAATTGAAAATATAAACTCCGTCTTCATATCTCGGTACATCGGTCTTTGGCATTAATACATTTAATCCTCACTTACAAATTCTCTCAAAAAGAAAATAAAATTGCAAGGAATTTAAAAGGTATCAAACTGGCCGATCCCAAAAATCACATTTTAGCTTATATTAACAACCACGGAGTTTATAATATGCTACAGGCAAAAAAGAAGCAACCACGCAGTTTATATAACACATGCATATATAATATGAAAAAAGAGACTATAAAATATAATAATCTCTCGGACCACGGGGAGACGTCATACACTGTTAAGTTAGTTGACTAACGGCAGAGCGGTCGCATGATCCTTAAGATAATTATATTTGAAAAAAATCCTAATATTCCATAAATAAATAATAAGGCGAGAGTGTTATAATATTAGCAATTTGACTAATTGGGCTACAGGCCCAAACAAGAATTTAAAATGAATTCTTATTATTATTAGGGCTGCATGCCCATAAATAATTTAATAATTAATTTAATGTTTTGGGCTGCAGGCCCATTTGCAAAAATTTAATTAACATATTCATTTTGCAATTGGATTTACTGGGCTGCTGGCCCAATTGAGAAGTCAAAATTAATTATTAATATGAATGGGGCTGCTGGCCCATAAAACTTATATACATCGTTATAAACTGGGCTTCAGGCCCAAATTAGAACAAAATTAAATATTATTCTAATATGGGATGTAGGCCCATGAGTAAAATTAAAATTAATTTAATTAGCTATTTAAATTATCTGGGCTTCAGGCCCAAATAATCAGACAAAATGAATTAATTTTTATGTAGTAGGCTTCAGGCCTAAGAAACAGCCCAACAAATATTTAATCAGTTTTGAGATTAAAAATTAAAATCTATTTTAACTTAAACCCCAAAACAAAATTTAGGGTTGATGACCCCCAAACCATTTTCTAATAGATTGTATCCCCTCCTCTCCCATTTATCTACGCAAAACAACTCCCTTCGGTGTCAGGCGCTATTAACCCAATTTCACCGGTAGAACCCCCCCTCACGCGCAGACGGCAGTCACCCTCCCCGTTTGGGGGGGGGCGACACACAGAACAACCCCCGACGTGGGGGTGTCGGATATTGCCTACAAACGACCCCCCCCCCCTCGACGGGAGGGGTGGGTATTTCGTCGGATCCCCCCGGGCAGGACGCCGGAGAACCCCCCAGCCATGGGGGTGGAGTTGCAGACCCCCCCCCCGTCTGGGGGGCGGACGCTGGAGCCCCCTCCCCCAGCGTATAGCCATGGTAAATAGCCAAAAAATGGGCAAAATTGGGAATATAATTGCTGAAGATTGCATAGATATTCTGCTACAGATTGTTTTGCAGGGAAAAATCCGTAGGTTGGAGATGAAAAGTTTGTTGGGGGTTGTGAATATTTTTATCATTATTTTAATTTTTGATGATTGTTATAATCTACCAGATTTATACAAGCATTAAGGAAAGCTATGTAAAATCATAGATAACAATATGTTGTATGTATCTACAGGATCGAAATGAAATTACATCTAGATCAAAGGTCTAGGGAAGATCGTGATAATAAAAATCCGTAGATAGTTCCGCTCCCGATACGCTCCAAAGAAAAATCCACGCAAAGCTTCCCCGCAACAAAAGATTCCTTCGCACGTAGTGATTGAAATTTTTTTTGAGGGGAGACGGGATAAAAAGCTCAAAGATTTTAGAGAAAACGTGCTGATAACGTGTTAAAGGAGTTTTGGAGAAGAGTAAAAATAATCTCTAATCAAGAGTAGCCATGGCACAAGCCATGGCTCTCTATATATTCACTGGGCTAGGATTTTGGAGTCCAAGGGACTCCCCACTAACTTAGTGGGGAGTAATGGTGAGATGATGAGGGGAGGGAGACCAGAGGCCTCCCTCAACTCACAACATAATTTGTCTTTTTGTAAAAAGGAAATTAAAGACAACGGTTTTTATTGTTTTATCTCTCTCTCTCTAGTCAACATGTTTTTTCTGGTAAAATATTATATTATGGAATTTATGTGTTTTGATTCTTATGTAATCATAAAATTAGCCATCCAAAAATCGCCCAAGTTATCACCGGGTTTAAAAATACGACCATTACCAAAGTGCTCCTTGTTATGAATCAACTACTGGGGGAGGAGCCCCAGCTCTTTATTTATAGGCAATTGGGGAATACAAATATGGGCTTACAATGATATGGGCCTATCTCTAGGATAGCCCAGAATCTCACCCAACTACGGTTAAATAACCGTTCACAACACTCCCCCTTATCCAGCCATAGATGTGGACTCTGCTCGTGAATGCTTCAGGATTCTGAGCGTAGAAGAGTCTCACATGGGGTGGATACTTCAGGATCCTGAGTTGGTGAGATTTGTCTCATTAAAACCTTTAGCTATGGAAAACCCAGTGGGAAAAACCATAGTTAAGGAAAAAGAGTACAAATGCTCCTTAACTCCCCCTGATTTGTTCAAGTGACTCTGATCATGAATACTTCTGGATTCTGAGCGTCACAGAGGGGTGGATACTTCAGGATCCAGAGTTGATGTGATTTGTCTCGTTAAAACCTTTGGCTATGGAAAACCCAGTGGGAAAAACCATAGCTAAGGGAAAAGAGTACAAATTTTGTCAACTCCCCCTGGTCTGTAAAAGCTCTAAGGCTTTCAGATCTCGTAGGCTTATCTCATCACTCCTATTTACAATATTCCGAAAATGTACACAGATTACAAATTTTATCACCATCAAGCAGCTGCTGAATCCAGAAACTCTGGAGAGGTTTGCTAAGTTTCGTCGCCTTTGATGTGGTCTTCAGACTATATGGTCAGCTCCACAGAACCAGCTTCTATCCCAGTTGTCACCGGGATGTGATGTACCACCAGGCGCCCTCAAATACACCATTTATGTGATTCTGGAATGGTGAGGATCTCGGAATTGATAGGGAGATGTTGCCTTCATAAGTTGCTTTGCATATTTGCAGTAGATGGCCATCCCACTGTGGGTACCCGTTCTGTGATTTATCAGTATAGGGACCGGACCTGTAACCTGCATTTGCATAAACATTGGAGGATGCTACTGTAATTTGTAAGTCCAAATCTTTTGACCCTTGGAGGAAGCGCAGAAGGCTTGACTCCGGTCTAATGGCCCTTGTTAGGTGCCAACTATCTCTGACTAATGAGTTTACTGCAATTGCTATTCCTGGACACATGCAGTTAGCCAGGAGTGCATGATTGCACTTAGATAAGGGACTTTAGGACCAGTTATATCCTCCCCCTCTTCCAGCGATCGGAAGGGTTCTTTTTGTACATCCAGTAAGTGTGCCACCGTAGGTGTACTTTGGATGACAATGGTCCTTTTAATTTCTCCAACGCACTTCTGGGTGTTTGTAACAGGATTCTATGAGCCATGACTTTATATTTGCCTAGGTCTTTTTATTTCATGTTTAAACGTCAGGCTTGTACATGTAGTTCGGTTTTCTCTTCAGGAGATCCGATGAGATTTTAGTTGTCTCCAACTATGATCTCTAATCCTGTTCTTTGCACAGATGCAAAGACAACCTTCAGTAGGAATCATTGACTTGTCAAGTGATTCTCTTGGTTGTACCTTTATTTGTTATACTTATTGTTTTTCTTCATTTTGAATAGACGTCCCGAAGTCTATTCAGGCATTTAAGGAAATGTGGAAATTATCTTTACAAGATATCCACGAAGGTATGTTGTCACAACATCCAATAAGAGCATATCCATAATTTTCCTTCGCCAAATCATAAGGTATTTGCTTTTGATAACATAGGGAGACTGATGCATCATTTATGAGACATGCTCATTTGAGTTTGTTCGATCCCTAGTTTCAGCGAAATTTCCTTGGGCTATAGGTTGTACCTTATAGCGTACGATTTTGTATTTATTTTTCTTATGTGTACAATACTTTGTTTAATCCACAGGTTTGACACCTTTTTGGTGTCAGGACTTCAGGTCCGAACATTTCACGTTTCATAAGTGAGTCCAGCTCATCTTTTATTGCCACGTTCCACATTTTGGCCAATCTCTACGTTTGTCTTCTAGCAACGGAGTGTGGAACGATAATTTACAAACATCATCGCTTTTGCGATGTATATGGCAATATGGTACGTGAATACATTTGTCGACAATTTATGTTTTATCTGTCCAACACCTCCCCAGTACGTACAACATTTACTTAATTTCACTTTTTCCCGGCAATTCCTCTGCAGTGGATTCCAGGAAGGGTGATGGTGTGGACAGGAGCTCATTGTCCTATGGTAGTATTGTCTTAAGGTCTCCAGGAGTTTCTGTCCTTAGAGCCTGGTGGTCTGCCTCTTTTCTGTTGAGGATCAGCCACTTCTGCTGCTAGTGGGTTGCATCCATTCTCGGGGATGTCAATCCTAGCTGGAGTTTTTGCAGCAGGGATGTGTGATCTGACAATCTTCTGGTTGTCAATAAACGAATCCGGTAATTTATGAACTGTGTTCTGGATGTGTAAGATCTTCAGGATCTTATCATCACATTGTTTTGTTACCGGATCGAAGTGGGTCAGACTTTTTGTATCCCACTTTAACATTTGCTTCGCGCCAGATTTTCCAGTATCTGGGCCTATTTTTGGGAAACTCGTCTCATCGAGATCACAGTCTTCAAGGTGTGCCTTAATTACGTCCCCCGTTTGGGGTTCTAGGTGTCTTATACTTGAGGGTGAGTCAAACCCTTCATAGATACCTAGGCGACGTTGAGGACCTATTTTTGTCCTCTGTATTGGTGCGATTAGGATTTAAACTGTGGGCCGAAGATTCTCCGAAGAGAAATGTTCGGTGGCATTCCATATGCAAGTTGCATTGGAGACTCTGACCTCCAGAGGGTCTTATTTTCATTTACGATGCAGCATGCAGAATTTGCATGTCCCCATGCATCCATTTGCAATCGGGATTTAATGGACGTTCAATCCATTGGAGTCTACTTTTCAGTGACTCTGCCGACCCATTTTGGGTATGAACATGCGGCACTTGTATGTTCATTTTCTATTCCCGTTGCTTGGCAGTTCTCTTGAAATGACTGGGAGGTATATTTCCCGACATTAACCAGACTTATTTTCTATATTTTATTGTCTGGGAAATGTGCCCGCAACATTTTTATTTTTGTGCCAATAGCTTTGGAAAAGTTAAGTTGCGGGTCTGTAGTAGGCACACGTACGAATATACTGAGGATGTATTTATCAGTACAATAAAGTACCGAAATAGCCCACTAAGGGTGGTGGATTTTATCCACATCTATCTCCTTGTATGCTTTTTGAGGAAGCGTGGAGATTCTTTTTCAACTTTTTGTGGAGATGGCCTTGCAATTAATTTTTCCCTTATAGCAAGGGATGCGAGGGAATTCTCCCTTCTGAAGAATCTTCTGGTTCTTCAATACATACACATGGGATGAGATGCAGTGCATCATCACAAATCCAGGGTGGCCAAGTCCATCATGCCAGAGTAAAAACTAGGCTGATGTCGGGCACTTCAGGTGCTCCGTTTAATTCCGCTTCCTTTCTCCGAATCTTCGTATGGTAGAGGCCTCTAAGGCGCTCAAAACGTTCAAGTATGGATTTTACTCCTTTATCTTGAGACGTTGCATACGGTAATATTTTTTTTTCTCATTTACATTTGTTGTTTCCAAATGGAATCCGTTGAAACGGATGTCCTTGAAACTTAGAAAGTTTCTTTTGGAATTCGGAGGGGTTAGTGCATCCTCTATTTTTGTGACGTTTGGGGGCAACAGTGTTGCATTCCCTGGATCTTCAATATGGCCTTGATATTGGGCTTTGTATTGAAGAAATCGTACGTATTTATTGTCTACTAATCATTTATGAGAGTAGTTTCAAAAGATGAAACGTATAGGCACATGTATATTCCGATAGACATATTCATTTATTGTCTAAAAATTTTCATTCAAAAACAGATTGCGTAATATAAAAGCTCTCATAACATGAAATGTTCTAAACAATTTGCTAAGATAAAAGTAAAGGCTAATCAAGCATGTCATCATTTTCGAAGTTGTCAGCTGAAAACTTGACTGGAGCATCAGAGGTTATCAGGTTTGTTTCAGCTTTATTTTTCTTGTTCTCTTTATACAAATCCTGGAGATGTTGCGGAGTTCAACACACGCTGGACCAGTGGCCTTTTATGCCACAATTATGGCACTGGTCTTCACATTCCCTCTTGGGTGGGGGTGCATAATTTTTGTCATTTCTGTGCCACGTGAACTTCCGCTTACTTTCATTATTTCACTGCTGCTGTAAATTTCCCTTGGCATTTTTCTGTTGACCCCCCTTCTGTGGTTTTTCTTTTCTTTTATTATCTCTCTTCTTTTTGAAGGAAGAGGAATAGTGAGCTTCTGGTAGGGGGCAGTGCCGGGGGCGCATATTGTGAGTGGCGAGAAGAAGCTCTCTGTTTTGCTCGGCCATGAGTAAACATGACAGCAGCTCAGAATACTTGATGAACTTGCGTTCACTGTATTGCTGCATGAGTATCGCATCTTTTTCATGGAAGGACGTATACGACTTTTCCAGCATGCGATTTTCTGAGACTTTCTCACAACACAACTTCAGGCATGAGGTGATACTAAAAAGTGCTGTGTTGTACTCAGCAATGGACTTAAAGTCCTGCAGTCTCAGGTTCTCCCACTCGTATCGTGCCTTTGGGAGTATAACATCTTTCTGATGTTTATACCTGTCCTCAAGGGCAGTCCATAGCTCAAGTGGATCTTCGACCGTAAGGTATTCAGCCTTTACGGTCTTGTCCACATGACGGCGAATATAGATGATGGCTTGCGCCTTCTCTATATCGCTAACATTTTCTTTTTCAGTCACAGCAGCGATGAGGGACTTTGCCGGCAGGTGAAACTTTACGTCTAGCTGCCAGCTTAGGTAGTTTTTACCTAATGCTTCCAGTACTTCGAAATCAATGCTTGCAATATTATCCATTTATCTAGCAGAGCATAAACATGCATGAATTAATAATTAATCAGAGAAGACATTTTGTAACGACCCGCTCTCGGGGGCCCGTTACTTATTTGATATTTGCAGGTTCCGCAGTTTACCAGTGAATTCAGCATAGCCACAACTCAGAGATGCATCACAATACTCAAAACCAGCGTACATACGTTATTACAGTCCAAATTAAAGTACAACAATCACCAGCACGCTTTCTGAAAAGAAGTGCGGAAAAGTAAATACACAGTACCACACACCAACAGTAAAGTAAATAAAACTCTGCAGCTTCAGGGTCAAGTGTAGGCTCCATGAACTCTGGGGCAATCTCCTCGATCAGATCTTCGTCTGTCGGTGCCATAAATGGAACCGAAGGTAAGTCACAACAATTCTAGCAATAGAAAAAGAGGAGTGCACAAATATGGAGTATGCTATGGTAAACAGGTGCTGAAAGTAAAGTAAGGATAAAGTAAGGACAGACAAGCATGCAAGTGCGATAAGTAAAGTACATCAAGTCAAGCATGCAAGGGTGACAAGTAAAGTAAAGGTGACCGAGCAAGTACAACTAGTAATGACGATAGCAATGTCTATAGCAATAATGATTGCAATAGTGAGAGTACTTGTGCCTATTCTAGTTCGTGACTTATAACGGGAAGTACGATATGCAACCAAGAGTCCACCTGATATCCCGGGTTACAACAAAACGATACGGTACAATCAATACGATACAATCAAAACGGTACTTTTCAACAAAACGATACTGTTCAGTCAATACGGTACTATCCACTGGAGATCGGACTGGTCGCTCCCGCACTTTCACAATTATAAGTTACCCCAAAACCCAGTGTGTGTGTACAGGTTACTATTCTTTGCAGTTTTACGAGTCATGCACATATCCAGTTACAATCTTTCTGTCAAGCATGTCAATCTGTTCAGGACAATAACTGTTCCGAGACTAGATGTTAAGTCCTATGTTCATACGCGTCAACGATACTCTAAAGATCTTTGCTTGTTGAAAAGTCAAGGCAGAAACCTCAAGAGAGAATGTCAGTCCTGAGCAATGTTTGAAGTCCAACAACTAAGGTACCGATCCATGCTTCGAGCATGCGGTGTTTCCATTAAGTACACTATCTAGATTTCTAAAGTTAGAATTTACTGTGACTTACAATCTTCGAGATGATGGTAGTGGGCCGAGACTGGATCTAGTGCGGATGCACGAGATTCGATGCCTGCAAACACAAGAACAACTAGTTAGAGAATACACTATTTCTTATTTATTTAACTTGGTCGTTTTGATTTTTAAAACTGTTGAAACAGTATCGAAAAGCGTTCTAAATTTTTATGTAGGCTATATATGATAAAAATAGTTTTACTGCAGGAAGAAATATTTTTCTGAAGTCCATATTAATTTTTATAATTTTTAGAAACTCAAAATAGTTTTAAAACCCAGATTATTTAAGTTACGCGTATCTTCCTTAATTTCTTACGGGAGCAATACAAGTCGGAATGACTTGAGTGAACAGTCAAAATGACCGTCTCGAAGTCTATTATCACATATAATTTTATCAAATATTAGTGTACGTAAAATCAGCGAGTTACGAATTTTAGAAAGATTTATACCTATTAAATCTTTAAGTTCGAAAAATCATTCCGGAATAAGTAGGCGTCTGATCGCAGTGAGACTAGCGCCATTGGATCCGAAATATCGTTTCTGATTTTCTGGAGCTATCCACACATTTTTCTGGCCCCTGTATAATTAGTTATAGATTTAAAACCATTAAACTCTATTTTTAATTAATTAAAATAACGAAAATACGAAAGTTCTCAATATTTACGAGTTTGCCATCGTTTAAAACTTACGCAGCTTCGAAATAAAACACAGAGGTGGGGGGGTTTTTGTGCACGGCGATGTCGAGGCGGGGGCTGACGGTGGCGGCGACGGGGGGGGGCAGCGACGGGGCGGCGCCGGCGGCGGGTGGAAGCGGCGGTGGGTTGCAGCGGCGGCGGCGGCGGACTTCGCCGGAGCGGGAGGCCAACGCGAACGAGCGAGGCGGGAGCTCCGGCGGCGTTCGCTGTCGGCGGTGGCTGACGTCTCCGGCGATCGAGAGAGGCGGAGCAGCTCCGGAGAACGGCGAGCTCGCTGAGGGGCTACGGCGAAGGCTCGGCGCTGCTCGGGGGCTCCGGGAGCGTACGACGACGGCGGGGGCGGTGCTCGCGGCGGCCAGCGGCGGCGGGCGCTGCTTCGAGCTGGGCGGCGTCTCGTCGGAGTAGAGGGCGAGGAGAGAGAGACTGAGGGGGAGAGAGGCGGGAAAGAGAGGTTGTGTGTGGGTTACGGTGGAGAGAGAAGCGGGCTTTGGGTTGAGTTGGCCTGTGTGCAAACAAACTGGAGAGAGATTTTTAAGTGTGGGTTAATTTGAGAAGCTGGGAGGGGATTAAATAGGCAATTAATAATCATTAAGCCTAGTTAGTCAAATCTAATTAATAGGTTAGGTATTGCTTTTTGACAAACGGTGGAATTTGAAGTCACCCATGAAACACATGGCTTCTAACGTGTTAGGTAGGTAATTAGGATAGATTAAAAGTAATTAGTAAAAAGTAAAACCCCCATTAGTGAAAGTGATTAGTAAAATACAAAAAAACGAAATTACGATTTTGCCCCTACTAGTAAACGTGTCTGAAAAATTACGAAAACATACCCACGGGATCGTATCGTCGCGAGGATTGCGAATACGAAGTCCGTTTCAGGATTTGGACTACGGAAATACTAGTTTTTGGCCAAAACGTTTAGAAAGCGGGTTTGCAGGTTCTCTATTGAAACCATATCAGAAAATTACGAAATTAATGTGGGAAGCCCCAAATGATCATAGGATGCTACTGCAGAAGTTTGAAGTTGTTTTGAAAACGTTTGTATAGAAAATAAATTCATTGACCCAAAACTGCAATATCTGAAAATGAATTTTTATCAGATCTTTTAGAGGTATTTGACGAAATCCGATTTTACTAAAATACTCCATAACTAGTCTGGTAGGAAATTTTTGAAATCAGTTAAAACTCCTAACAAACCATTATAAAATACAATTAAAATTGAATTTACTCTAAATACTTAATTTAAATATTTTTGGAAAATACAGGCCGTTACATTCTACCCTCCTTAAAAATAATTCCGTCCTCGGAATTTAAAAATATTTTTGAAACAAATAATTGATGTTATGAAGAAGCTCAAGCAAATAAAAGATAGAAAGATGGTAATCTTTGTAAATCAGGCTGTAAATAAAACGAAATATGATATGATATTATAGCATCAAGAAAACAAGAGATATTACTAATAAATATATACTATTAACATCACCATAGCTTCCGTAACTATTCCTGTGACCAGTATCATTACAATAGTTACACCGCAATCTCAAGTTGCCCAAGATCAACATGAGATAGTAATATCACATGAAAATGAGGGCTATTATAATGACAACATCTGTTCGAACTTGGAACCTGAGGTGATAAGCCAGTAGCAAGCTATTTAAACCACATAAACCGGAAGACTATAAAGTTTATTCGTGCTACTGGTGACTAACGGGTCTGGCCACAGATGTTGTTCATAATATAACATGCATCGACTAATCCACGGGTACCAACACCATCAATTTCCATAATGCCCAACCACATGCTAACGTCCAAATCACCGCCCAAAGGTAAGTACAAGGCCAACACTCTAAGTCAGTACTCCCTGCTAGCATTCCTTCCGTCAATCTCCATACTATCCCACAATAAGGCAGGATCCAAGCTCTCATCCAGAGCCAAGCACAAGGCCTACATCCAACTTCAACACCCAAGGCCAATATCATGCCAATAATCATCGCCATCACTCCTTCCGTAGACCAATACTTGACATTCGCAACACCCAACATTACCCAACAAATGAACAACCAAAAACACGCTTTCCCGCACACCAAAAGGAGTAGACGCAAGAGGAAGCCTAAACGGGATCTCAACCGGGGTGAGACCCAGGGCAGAGAACTCAAGAGAAGCCCAAGGATCACGGTTTCCCAAGATCTCAGCCAAGCGACGGTAACGAGTGTGGCGGCGAGGGTTGTCGCCAAGGCCAAAAATCCCAAAACAGAACGTCGAAGGGCCATTGGTGGTTGCGGGTCCTCGGCGATGAGAGCTGCGGCTGGTTGACGATCCATGGCAGGGACTTCCGATGGAGTGGAGCAGAAGCTGGCGGGGCTTCGGGTGAGATGGCGAGCTCGCTTGGGGAAGAGGCCGGGAGGAGGAGGGGCGATGTCTGAGCGAAAAGGGAACCAAGGGGTGGCTTGGGAAGGAAGGAGAAGAGGGGTTAAAAAGAGAAGGGGGGCACCGAAAGTCGTCGGTGTTAGGCGGGAACGAGGGTCGAGGTGGGGAAGCGGACAAAGGAAATAAATAGGGGACGCCGAAAGTCATGGGTAGGTAGTATAGGGTAGGCGGGAACGGGGCTCGAGGCAAGGATGAGGACAAAGGCAATAATGAGGGGAGGTGGTAGGTGGGAAGGAATTCCAACACGTGGAATAATCGGGTACAAGATGGGAGCAGGGTTAGAAAAGAAATAGGAGTTTCAAAAACATAACAGCCTATACGTGCACGCTACGTTTGGCTCGTCTCAAAATCTCCAGCATCATCCTTGAGTACTTCTGAACGTCCTTTGATCTGCTTCTGCTGAGGAATCCGAACTTCTGATGATCGAAAAATTCGAATGCTACCCTCCTTAAAATAAACGTGGCTAGGGTTCAAGCAAACTAGAAATAGAAAGATTCTAAGAATGTCAAATGAAAGGTCATCAGGCTTAAAAGGAGGTTGGTAGTGAATAATATCGATGAAGTCACATAATCATGATTCATGTCCTTGCGGTCCAGCGGACACAGCCAGGGAAGTGACTAAGCCAGGATCACTTATGCCCAGTCTAGCTAGGCTGATCCAACAGACTTTAGCCAAGCACATTGACCGGTATCATGGTCCATTGAAGGAAGATCATCATTCATATGGGTGCCACCGACACAGAAGGATTTTTTTTAAATACAACTAATTAATCATATCAAAATGAATTTTTTTTTTAAAACCAGATGGCCAACTCCATTGGGCTCTCCGAGATGTTCCCGTCCGACTTTCGAGTGTCAAACCTGCATTCACAAAAAGATGTCAGCTTAGTCGAGTATTGTATACGATACATCCTGGTTTTACTATACTGTTCACGAGGTATTTTGCACGGACCTGCGTGGGCCACCAAAACTTGTAACGACCCGCTCTCGGGGGCCCGTTACTTATTTGATATTTGCAGGTTCCGCAGTTTACCAGTGAATTCAGCATAGCCACAACTCAGAGATGCATCACAATACTCAAAACCAGCGTACATACGTTATTACAGTCCAAATTAAAGTACAACAATCACCAGCACGCTTTCTAAAAAGAAGTGCGGAAAAGTAAATACACAGTACCACACACCAACAGTAAAGTAAATAAAACTCTGCAGCTTCAGGGTCAAGTGTAGGCTCCACGAACTCTGGGGCAATCTCCTCGATCAGATCTTCGTCTGCCGGTGCCATAAATGGAACCGAAGGTAAGTCACAACAATTCTAGCAATAGAAAAAGAGGAGTGCACAAATATGGAGTATGCTATGGTAAACAGGTGCTGAAAGTAAAGTAAGGATAAAGTAAGGACAGACAAGCATGCAAGTGCGATAAGTAAAGTACATCAAGTCAAGCATGCAAGGGTGACAAGTAAAGTAAAGGTGACCGAGCAAGTACAACTAGTAATGACGATAGCAATGTCTATAGCAATAATGATTGCAATAGTGAGAGTACTTGTGCCTATTCTAGTTCGTGACTTATAACGGGAAGTACGATATGCAACCAAGAGTCCACCTGATATCCTGGGTTACAACAAAACGATACGGTACAATCAATACGATACAATCAAAACGGTACTTTTCAACAAAACGATACTGTTCAGTCAATACGGTACTATCCACTGGAGATCGGACTGGTCGCTCCCGCACTTCCACAATTATAAGTTACCCCAAAAACCCAGTGTGTGTGTACAGGTTACTATTCTTTGCAGTTTTACGAGTCATGCACATATCCAGTTACAATCTTTCTGTCAAGCATGTCAATCTGTTCAGGACAATAACTGTTCCGAGACTAGATGTTAAGTCCTATGTTCATACGCGTCAACGATACTCTAAAGATCTTTGCTTGTTGAAAAGTCAAGGCAGAAACCTCAAGAGAGAATGTCAGTCCTGAGCAATGTTTGAAGTCCAACAACTAAGGTACCGATCCATGCTTCGAGCATGCGGTGTTTCCATTAAGTACACTATCTAGATTTCTAAAGTTAGAATTTACTGTGACTTACAATCTTCGAGATGATGGTAGTGGGCCGAGACTGGATCTAGTGCGGATGCACGAGATTCGATGCCTGCAAACACAAGAACAACTAGTTAGAGAATACACTATTTCTTATTTATTTAACTTGGTCGTTTTGATTTTTAAAACTGTTGAAACAGTATCGAAAAGCGTTCTAAATTTTTATGTAGGCTATATATGATAAAAATAGTTTTACTGCAGGAAGAAATATTTTTCTGAAGTCCATATTAATTTTTATAATTTTTAGAAACTCAAAATAGTTTTAAAACCCAGATTATTTAAGTTACGCGTATCTTCCTTAATTTCTTACGGGAGCAATACAAGTCGGAATGACTTGAGTGAACAGTCAAAATGACCGTCTCGAAGTCTATTATCACATATAATTTTATCAAATATTAGTGTACGTAAAATCAGCGAGTTACGAATTTTAGAAAGATTTATACCTATTAAATCTTTAAGTTCGAAAAATCATTCCGGAATAAGTAGGCGTCTGATCGCAGTGAGACTAGCGCCATTGGATCCGAAATATCGTTTCTGATTTTCTGGAGCTATCCACACATTTTTCTGGCCCCTGTATAATTAGTTATAGATTTAAAACCATTAAACTCTATTTTTAATTAATTAAAATAACGAAAATACGAAAGTTCTCAATATTTACGAGTTTGCCATCGTTTAAAACTTACGCAGCTTCGAAATAAAACACAGAGGTGGGGGGGTTTTGTGCACGGCGATGTCGAGGCGGGGGCTGACGGTGGCGGCGACGGTGGGGGGCAGCGACGGGGCGGCGCCGGCGGCGGGTGGAAGCGGCGGTGGGTTGCAGCGGCGGCGGCGACGGACTTCGCCGGAGCGGGAGGCCAACGCGAACGAGCGAGGCGGGAGCTCCGGCGGCGTTCGCTGTCGGCGGTGGCTGACGTCTCCGGCGATCGAGAGAGGCGGAGCAGCTCCGGAGAACGGCGAGCTCGCGGAGGGGCTACGGCGAAGGCTCGGCGCTGCTCGGGGGCTCCGGGAGCGTACGACGACGGCGGGGGCGGTGCTCGCGGCGGCCAGCGGCGGCGAGCGCTGCGTCGAGCTGGGCGGCGTCTCGTCGGAGTAGAGGGCGAGGAGAGAGAGACTGAGGGGGAGAGAGGCGGGAAAGAGAGGTTGTGTGTGGGTTACGGTGGAGAGAGAAGCGGGCTTTGGGTTGAGTTGGCCTGTGTGCAAACAAACTGGAGAGAGATTTTTAAGTGTGGGTTAATTTGAGAAGCTGGGAGGGGATTAAATAGGCAATTAATAATCATTAAGCCTAGTTAGTCAAATCTAATTAATAGGTTAGGTATTGCTTTTTGACAAACGGTGGAATTTGAAGTCACCCATGAAACACATGGCTTCTAACGTGTTAGGTAGGTAATTAGGATAGATTAAAAGTAATTAGTAAAAAGTAAAACCCCCATTAGTGAAAGTGATTAGTAAAATACAAAAAAACGAAATTACGATTTTGCCCCTACTAGTAAACGTGTCTGAAAAATTACGAAAACATACCCACGGGATCGTATCGTCGCGAGGATTGCGAATACGAAGTCCGTTTCAGGATTTGGACTACGGAAATACTAGTTTTTGGCCAAAACGTTTAGAAAGCGGGTTTGTGGGTTCTCTATTGAAACGATATCAGAAAATTACGAAATTAATGTGGGAAGCCCCAAATGATCATAGGATGCTACTGCAGAAGTTTGAAGTCGTTTTGAAAACGTTTGTATAGAAAATAAATTCATTGACCCAAAACTGCAATATCTGAAAATGAATTTTTATCAGATCTTTTAGAGGTATTTGACGAAATCCGATTTTACTAAAATACTCCATAACTAGTCTGGTAGGAAATTTTTGAAATCAGTTAAAACTCCTAACAAACCATTATAAAATACAATTAAAATTGAATTTACTTTAAATACTTAATTTAAATATTTTTGGAAAATACATGCCGTTACACATTTTCATGCGAAGGCAATATTTAACGAAAAGCTAAATGTGTGGATCGGCCAGTCCCACAGGAAAGAGTCCAAAAGTCCACAGTCCAAATTATACAAATTTGCAGCTTTAAAAATGAAAATACAACTTTGGAAACCCCGTGGGTCCCATATGATATCTCCATCTTCAAGCGTGGCCTCCGTCTTCATGGAAGTTGGTCTTCTTTCTTTGACATTTACATAAATTCATCACTACAATTTCTCTCAAAGATAAAAGAAAAATGCGGGAAATAAACTGTGGGACTAAACGGCCGATCCAAAAACCACATTTAGCAATTCATGCAGAAATATTGTGCTCATCAACATTTTCATCAGACATTTTCATCACAGGTATCACAGGCATTTAATATTCGCAGAGATGGATAAATAATTTAATCACTTAATAATTATTGGACCACTGGGCAACGTCACGCACCGTTAGGTTAGGTTACTAACGGCAGAGCGGTCGCATGATCTTTCTAATTATTAAGTTTTAAATACAATGCACAACCACGCATATAATATCCACAGAATAAGCCTAGTGATGTAAAGCATCTAAAGATGATTTTTACAGAAAAATCATTACGATGCAAGGGTTGAAATGAATGGGTTTAATCAATAAAATTGAATAAGAACCCAAAATTAACATTTTCTTTTGTATGAGGAAAGCAGGTTCCCTCATCATCCCAAAAGCCCCCCCCCCAATCCCCAAAAAGTCCTCGCCTACCCAATATTTGTCCCGTAATTTACCGTGATTTTTGGGATGAACGGTTAGGGAGGGGGGGTTTTCCGGTGACGGCTAGCCGCCGGAGGGTTCAAAAATTAGAGTTTTGACCCTAAAAATTGGGTTTTTGGGATGAACGGTCCGTCGTTTTCAAGGCGACAAATAATCCCCATATCGATCTTGCGAGATCTAGGGGAGGGGTAATCATACGTATGATTAAAAAATATCGTTTTTAGTATTTTTTTTACCTCTATATCCGTCCTCCGGATATAGCGACGGTTGCTTGAAGCCCTACGCGGATGACGACCCTTGATGGAGGAAGCTGTACACCGCGCTCGTGGATCTCCCGTCTCGCCTTCGCCTTCGCCTTCGCAACGAACGGAAAGAAAATTTTTAGAGTCGTGCTGATAACGTGTTATGAATCAACTACTGGGGGAGGAGCCCCCAGCTCTTTATTTATAGGCAATTGGAGAATACAAATATGAGCTTACAATGATATGGACATATCTCTAGGATAGCCCAGAATCTCACACAACTACGGTTAAATAACCGTTTACAACACTCCTTAACATTTTATTTCACCAAAACTACCCATAACAGTTTTTTTATAAAAAAAAAATCAATACTCCATTGTTCTCTAGAAGTCTCCTAAACTTTATAATTATTTATAAAAATTGCCTTAAAGTTAGAGTAGCATATACGCCCTTAAGTTTTGGGTGCGTCAATGGGTTGTGTTGGAGAAGGCCGGCACAAGCTTGAGATATATCTGCATGAAGTTTTTAGATAATTGGATCGCCACCCAGCGATTGTCTTCCCAGATGTCGATAATTAATCATATGAGATGCTCAGGCCACCATGACCCCAACAAGCTACATGCATGCTCGAGATTCGAAGCAATCGTCGTGCATTCCTTGTTAACATGATTCGCATTTGTTGGCATCTTTCGTCTTCCCAAATGCTCCAAGCGAGTGTAATCCCCAGGTCAACACACATCTATGCGATATGAGCCAGGTGGCATTTCACATAATGAAAATATGTGGAAAATGTGAAAAACTAATCACTCTCACATTCATGTTCCTGTATTTGCACTTTTTAGCAAACATAATTATTTTTTATAAAATTGATGAATTCACGAATCTTGAAAAAATCGGAAACAATTCCCGAATTGTTTGAAAAATTGGTGAATTGTTTAAGCATGTTTCAATTAGAAATCAAATAATCTGCATGAATGTTTATCATATTTCTATGCCTGGATTGTTCCAAAAATTATCGAAAAATTCATCTATTCTTAAAAAATTTCACACGCGATGCTTGAAAAATCTACGCATTAGCATTATGCACACGTATTTTTAAAATAGCTTGTGCATTGCTCCAACTTTGTTATATAATTTGTGAATCAGTCAAGTCCTGTGTTAAAAAAGTTATTTACGAACTAAGATATTTATAGGGTGAACGAATTATTCCTTACAATTCAAATTATTTGCTAACCTTACGTTATTATTCAAAACACCTAACCGGTTTTTAATTTAAAAATAATTTTTTTACTTTGTTATGAAGCTAAAAGGATTCAAACCCACACCTCTTGCTTCAAAAATATATCCAAAAATTATTTTCAATAACTAAATTATAACACTATGATCATTTTATATTAAACTAAAACTACTGCCAAATTTAATACAATTATTTCCAAAAAAATTTTACTAGCCATATTATTTATGAATTTAATCCTGAAATAATTTAGCTAAAATACATTTCAAATTCTTTTTTCATTTTCAAACAGCTCTTCTAACTTTCTTCTCAATTTTCGTTGATAACCAACATGATCAAAAAAAAAATCTCATTTCATTTTTCTTTTCCTTTATCTATTTCCTTTCAATTTCATCTGTGTTTCATACATTTTCTCTCAAACAAAACAGAAGCTGAGAAAACTCCCGAGATTCTTTCACAAGCCTAGAAAACTCAAATCAAAGCGGTAAACTGTTACCTAGAAACTTTTGCTGCTTCGGCGCTCATGGCAACCAAATTCATTCCAGACCCAGAAGCTCAACCGCTGGAATGGTCATGCTCGATTTTCTTCAAAGTTTTCATAACATATTATTAGACAGAATAAATAAAATGCAGACTCAACCGCTAAAAATGGACTCGATGAACCAAGAACGGTTGTGCAATCTAATTAATTAAACCAGATGAGTAGAATTAAATGCACTTTTTTGTGTCGCATGCAAGCTATAATCCAATGCACATGTAAGTATGTAACCCAAACATGACACCTTAGCAAGGACACCAAACTTTACAATTTATTTATTTATTGACCTAAGCAATCATTGGACCGCCTATGAACACTCCTAACACACTAAAGACCGGCCCTCAACATTAAATTTAGAGGGACTAATAACCGTGGGCTGAAACAAATGGGCAAGGAATTTTAAAGAAAAAGGCAAAGTAACAGAAAGAAAAGTCTAGTTACATTTCCTAGGGAGCCAAATATACATGGTGAGATGAAAAATACAAAAAGTGGGGGATACGAACTCAAAGGGATTTACAAGACGGTGTTGATGTGAAGCGCCTTTAGCAGGGCAGTTGCCATTTGCTTCACTAGGACCTGACCGCCGGACCGCTGCCCATCTCTGCGTTCTTCGATCAAATTCTGGAGCTTTTGTGGGAGATCGTTCTCTACTATCAGCTGCTTTGGTCGTGGGTGATGCTCATAAACAGCCTATATCAACAAAAAGATCAGTCGGTTTCCTCAATATTGGGAAATGCAGCGGGGAAAGAGAAAAGACTTCCATTCATTTTTCTTGCGATGCAAACACAGAAGATGTTCACTAACCCTTATTAACTTCAGCAGATTGAGGCGTGCAATAGCATCTTGATGGTCAAGTCTTGCAATGAGCAAAGTAGTAAGACCGCTGACAGCCATTGCCGTATTTATTCGTGATGATTTCCTGAAATGTTTCAGACGTAAAACAACAATGAGAAAGGGAATGAAATTATAAGGAAAGTAATGCATATTGTTGACAGCATACGTTATTATCTTCAAGAACGGCTCCAATATGTTAACAAAATATTGTTCGGGGCAACTCTGGAAGAACTTGACTAACTTCTGAATGGCTTCCTTCTTGAGCAAAGATTGTTCTACTTTTCTGTGATCGTTATCATGAGCCAAACATACGGCAAGAGAATCTAATGCAGTTCCCGCCCATGCTTCATCCTCTAATAAGTTGAGGTACACATCCAATCCTCCGTGAGCCCTTAATTGCTCTCTAGAATTCCGGGAAGCATGGGCCATATCACACAGTAGAGGCAACGCATACTGCTTCAAAGGTGAACATGAAATGATGAAATTCATCAAATGTGGTATAATTCCATTTTCAGCTGCTTGTTCTTGTCTCCGCTTGTTGATCTTGCATAGGTTGAATAGTGCATTGAGGACCTAGCCAATTGAAAAAAAAAACGGACGTAAGTTGTTTCCCAGACTTTCCACTAAATCTAAGCTAGAAACGTTTCCCTTCTATGCAGAAGTTAATGATAAAAGATAGATAGATAAAATGTTCCCTGATATTAGACCAACCGGAGAACTCAAGTTGTGCAGTTGAGCTCGGTAGGCAAAACTTCGAAATCTTTCAAACACCCTCACAAGTATGTAACATAACATGCTGACAATGAGCCCATGGAATGAATGATTTTGCTGATTCATTTTACTCGGTCCCTTTGAAAATGATTATGTTGCTAAAATTCAGAATTACATCTCAGATGTGATAAATAGATGATCTAATCTTGAATTCTAATGCATGAGAATCGACAAATGCATGTCATATGAAACTATGTAAGCTATGTGACTGCCTTGGTGCAAGATACTGTGCCATGATCTCTTGGAAAAGAATGACAATTCAGTGACGTATGCAGTATGCAGGTCTTGCACCATTTGTGCATGGGATGTTAGAAAGAGATTAAATACAAAACACCTAGGATGAAAAAATTACTACAGACAGAACCGCAGGTTGCACTCTTCCCTAAGTTGCATGTATTGATAAGAAGCAGTCATAAGTAATATGGTCATTCCAGGATCCTTTGTGAAAATAGTTTGGCTATCATGATATGGAACCAATGCATAAATAAGGTCAGGATTTTTTGGGTGTGGGTTGGTGGGAATCACACGAATGAGGCTCCACAACCAACAACAATCCCTCGTGAAGCATGGCTATGGTATGTTAACACATACGTCTACAAAGAAATACCAATGGGGAACATGATGGAAAAGTAGAATATACTATTTGGCTCAATAAGTTATCAGGAATCTACATGGTAAACTTAAATCTTATTCAATTAATTATTAATAACCCAGCTTATAGGCAGGAAAGATAATCATGCTGTATGGTATATCTGGAAATATGCGGAGTACAATAAATTTGATACAGATGGAAGTTGCAAAATATCCATATGCATACGAGTTGTAGATGTCCTGCCTAAGCCATGCACAAGCACAATAACGAATATACAGCGCGCGCGCGAACACACACACACAAAGAAGGCTCACTCAAGACAGGCATTTTGAAATTAATGCAGATCATTCATGACATTTGGTTACCAAGCTTTTAGTAATTATTCCAAGAATGAAATGCTTGATAGCAACGTCCTTTGTTTGGTAATTTGATCAATGACATCTGATAATGTTATTCATGAATTCACAGTTGAATTATTGGGTTCATGGATTCTGCAAGACATCTTAAGGTATAATATCTATCATGTTCAGCTTTCACTTGAGCTTGTCATCTCACTTCATAATTGTTTGTTTTTTATTAACCTTAATCATCCTACTTTTTATTTAGTTGGTAATGTAGTTTTTTATCTCTGATTAGTCATAAACCATACATTCATCAATAAAAATCCATTAGTATACATATATTGACTACTTAAGAAGTTCTCCATTCTAAACTTTGTGCAAGTTGTCTGTTTTTCCTTTATCTGTACCTTTAATGGTCATTATTTTGGGTTTCGTAGTATACATGACTCTCACAAAAAGTGGAACATGCGGATCAGCTAAGGAAAATTGGAGGTAAAAGAGTCCATTATGGGAGAATATGCACCGTTCATATTTATCTCCACATTCTAAAACTAAAATCCACCAAAAATATACCAAACCACATCCTATTTGCTCTTAGACCTATGCATGGAAAAATTTCTATTGTCGGGGGTGGTGGTAATTGTTTTGCACGATTTGGGGTAATTTACAAAGTATTATTGTTTTGGAATACGTCGGGCCATTGAAAAGAAGTGTTATTGATTGTTGCGACAAAAATTGAGAATGAAATCCTCATGTATGTATGTAAGTGTATGTATGTTGACTAGGATCCATTTGGATGGACCAACCATGCAGATCCTGCTGGGTTTTCTAGGTCCTTAGGGCCATAAATACGACATCCGGCCTAAGTCGGTCGGACGAAATTATCAAATAAGCAGCGGAAAAACATACTTAAAACAATTTTAAGTTAAGCCCTAAAGAGAACAAACCCTAACCAAGATCTCTACTACCTCGGGGTTGGTCCGACCAACCCCCAAGGATAGATCTATCTAAATTATGCAATTTATAAACGCATGCTTAATTTAAACTACTAATCTCTCACTTCGTTTCCGAATACGAAGCGTCGTTTTCAGCAACACTTCTTTGGCCACCGCGTCGCTTCCCCAAGCCGAATCGTGTCCCGAGCCGAACCGCCTCCCGAACCACTTCCCGAACCGCGCCGCGTCCCGATGCGAGCAACACACTTGTCGCCGAGCCAACCACGCGCCGAAGAAGATGTCACCTTGAGTGGATCCGTCGTCGAGACTCCGGATCAGATCCGAGCTCCTTCGTAGCTTTGCTATAGCCCGAATAGGAGCAAGTCAGAAATTTAGGGAGAAAACGTATTTATTTTAAGCTCATATCCGGGCTTGCTCACGTTTAATAGAGCTACTCAGATCTGACGCTTGGGACGAGTTTTGAGGAGGATGTATGCCCTTATTTATATAGGCGGCTGACCACTCCCCTTTACTCCATATCCGATGTGAGACTAAATAATTTGTGAGAAAAATTAATTATAGTTTGCCTTTCACAAAGGCCAAACTTTGGTGAATTTTTCCTCCCTCACCGTTGAGCTTCGCAAGTAATACAACCTATCAAATCAAAGAGGGTTGAACGGTGAACGCGTAGGAACAAACGGCGCTCCATTCCGACGTCGTTTGACCCCTCAAACGTCGTCTCAAAAATGGGGAAAACCATGCACAAAGCCAAAAACGCTGCAGCTGCCTAAAGGGTTCAAAACCCTAAGCTGTGGGGCCCACCGAGTGGGCCCCACGCTTGCCAGCCCACAAGCGGGCGCCGGCACAGGGGTGCCTGCCCGCACAGCGGGTGGGCCGGGGCGCCCACCCGAATTGCGGGCTTGGGCGTCCGCCCGTCCTGCTTTGGCTGGTGTAGGCCGGGTGCCCGCCTAGCTGGCGCCCGACCCGCAATGCCCAAATATGGCCATTTGTTGTTTTGGCTTGATTTCGCACGTTTGGAGTCCGATTTACGATCCGTTTGAACTTGCGTTTAGATCGGGACAATCATGTCATCCAAGTAACCTTTTCCACGCGTTTATTACATTAAATATGTACATAAACATTTTACGACACATTTAATTCTTTTTTGCATCACATGCAAAATTCCTACATCCTATATAAAAAATCAGTTGCATCAAATACAAATGATCTGAGGGCATACATCCCCAGCATCTCCCACTTGCACTCAGAATCATTTATCCTGAATGCAAGAGCTAACTACAACCTCTTTGCAGTTTCTATTCCTTGCATCAAATGCATATTCTCCCTAATTTCTACATATTATTTGACGAAGGTTCTCACTCTGTGTGAGACCAGACAGTCTGACCCTACTACAGGTTAGGCTCGAAACCCCAGATGACAGAGACCACGAGCAGCAGGTGCCATCCATGTTTCGGAATCAAATTATGTGGTTAAACTCATTGACATAAGTGTTATCGGGACCACCCTAATTGTGTCCGTGATATAGTCTCTTCGTCAAAACTATGTCGTCTAAATCAAACCTAGGGTATGGTCAATTGTCAACCCTACCAGCTCGAACTTGGTTAGTCTCCATCGATCTTTAGTAAAATAATGTTGGACTTCTTCCAACATACTCTGACCAGAGTTTTCGCAAAAAATTTAACTAACATCGCGACACTAACTCACATTGACCGGGAGGACGAATCCTTTCTTGGTCACTACTCTCCTCGCACGCTTCAAATGTCATCAACTTTCAACGGGGCTCTCCGAGGCTAGATCAGTGATCTAAGTGACACCGTTCACGCACAGGTTCATACAATGACCTCAAGTCAAACGACCAATTTACATATCATCACTAAGAGTTATTATTGACAGATTGGTCAATCATAACCACATGATAACTCTTGTTGGGTCGTTCAGTGAACTCATTCTCCAATGAGCATATGTATCTCGTCTTCGACTTCGCCAAGTCAAATGTGTTGGATATTGGACTCCCCGGATTTGGTTTTGGATGATGAACAAACATAAATATATCGCGAACTAACACTTTGTGAGCGCAGTTATGGAGATCGTCGCCAAATTCATATGAACATCCAAAGCGACGTCTCGAGACTTCTCAAAGCACGTGATCGTATGCCTAAAGCTTCGTTGAAGCTTATGGACCACTTTAGAAGTCATGAAGATTCGGATCGAAGCTTTCGAAGACGGTTCGTCAAGTTTTATTTATAGTCTTTTAACTTCGTTCTGTAGAATGTTAAGCCTTGAGTAGGTCTTACGTTTTAATCTTCATTTCGCTCATATCTTAGATCTAGGATCTTAGTAGAAGTCCATACAAATTTTCCCGAAGCTTCGCGCTTCGATTCGCGACTTCTTGTGCATGTTAGTTGGTTCAAGAAGAAGAACCAACCGACTAGATGGTGATCTAGTCGGTCGGCAATCCTTCTTGGACCGACTAGTTTCAGTCAGTCAATTCCAAGCTCTTTACTGTTTACAGTTAGTCGGTCTACATTGACTCACCGACCGACTAGTTTGTGAACTAGTCGGTCAGTGATGCTTCTGTTTATCTTTAGTCGGTCTGTGTTCATTTATCGACCGACTAGTTGATGAACTAGTCGGTCAACTTTCCTTCTTAGACCGACTAGTTGAGCTTTACTGTACATGCCAATTTTCACCTGACTTACTGTTTATCGTTAGTCGGTCTATGCACATTTGGCGACTGACTAGTTGATGTACTAGTCGGTCAACATTTGTTCTTGGACCGACTAAATCAATTTGTGCTCAGACTTCAGTTTTCTCTTATTCGGTCTCAGTTAAATAACCGACCGACTAGTTGTGAAACTAGTCGGTCAGCTACTCTTCTTGGACCGACTAGTTCCTTTTGTCTGTGCTTCGACCTTTTGGCTGTTCTTCCATTAGTCGGTCTACGTTTATTGACCGACCGACTAGTTGATGAACTAGTCGGTCGGTGGTTGTTCCTTGACCGACTAGTTGGGTTCAGAATAGAGCCGTTGGAGCATTTATTGAAACGTTTTTCTCTATCTCTCTCCTCTAACTTATAAATACTTGTTGAGCTGCATTCATTGCACTCAAGGCTGATACTAAGACAAGTTTAGAGTTCAAGAGAAAGCATTCAAAGCTCATTCAAAGCTCTTTCATTCCATTCTTGAATCTCTCCCACTCTTACTTCCAAAGAGAGATTCATTGAGTGTGAAGCCTTCCAAGACAAGTGCTTGATTCTAGGTCACCATCAACCTCTTAGCTCTCCATCGCTGATCCACATCTTGGAGCTAGGGTTTGGTGCCTCTTCATCTTCCTCAAAATCATCTTTGCCCTAATTCGTAAGTATACTCAAGGCATAGGTATTTTGTGGTAAGCTATTTCATTTCAATTTACTTTGATATTGTAAGTGATTCGCTCTCGGTTGTGAGAGTGTGTTTGTGATCCCGGGTTGTGGGAGTCACAATTATCATTTGTGTATGATTTGACTTGTGAAGGTTTTTCACAAGTATTTCATAGTAAAAATCTTGAGTTATGGTTTCTAACTCAAGTATCCGGAGGGGATCCGGGTGGTTGGGACGTAGGATCACCGGGAACAAGTCGGGGAGACTTGGGTGGATCCGAACCCAGTAATATTGCTTGTTTGCGATTGTTTCTTTGTTGTCGATTATTTACTATTCCGCATTTCCGCATTAATTGGTAGAGTTTGCAAGGTAATTAGGAATTAGCCTCTTAATTATTTTAAAGTACTATTCACCCCCCTCTAGTACTTGTGCAGTAGCTTAGCAGGGCATTACAAAATGATCATGAGATCATTGTCACCACTGCATGATGAAGACTAAAACACAATGGTCTATCCGATATTTCGATATCCTATTCTCGAAACAACTATGACCACGAACAATTTCAGACTTGTGCTACTAACGGTTAAACAATTCTCTATGATCGAGATCCTCATTTCGATACTTGTTTAACCTCGCATTAAGTCTTAGGATTTTACCTAAATTCTAACGAAGACTATATTATTATTAAACTTAGTTAAATTCTTACCAAACAGCTTACTGTTATTTTGAACAAGATGTCTGTATAGATACACATGGATGAATTTTCCTCGAGGGCATACCCATCTCTCAACATCTCCCACTTGCATTCGGGCCCATTTATCCCGGTATCTCATACCATATAAACACATAAGTCTTTCCAGACTTCATGTGGCAGAGCCTTCGTGAGTGGATTTGCTAAAACGTCTACTGTATAGACTTAAGGGGTTCCTATGTTTATCTTAGACCATACATTTGAATCTCATCAAAATAATTCACTCGGTCTCTTGGAATCCATAATTAATTTCTTGACTAGATCTCATCCAGCTCGTTGTACCTTACGAGAATAATCCATAATAAGTTTTATTGGTCATTTAGACGGTTCATAATCATTTTTGACAAAGTGTCAAACTCTTTGACCACTTTGTCAAATCATATGTTCCGGCTCCTTGAGGCCTCACATGCTTTTATTTGCTCACACTAACCTTGAAAACTCTCTGGCCGATTCATATAAATTCGTTCTTCTAAATCACATTTAGAAAACAGAAAATACATGAATGCTCCAGTTTTCATGGTCATCATGAGCATTAACATCGATTTCGGTCCTAGTAGATCTGTACACATCTGCTGGTGAGACGGTTTCATCATATCTGTTTATAGGAGTTAGGATGATAACCGTTCTCAATCAACATAAGTTGTACTTCACTATTCTCTCTCTGCACAAATATTCTATCATGAAGATTTACTTGCAGCCAATAAGAAACACTTTCTTTGTGCATTTAACTAAAGTCCGACTTTATTTACATGCACGGACCTTTTCTGATTGCATCAAGCCATTTCTTAGGGTCGCTACTCTGAATGGCATCTTGGAAGTTGTCTAGGCCATCATAACCTATGATGTCTTACTCGACTTTTCGTCTCACGAGTCTCGAGCAATCCTTTAACTTCCTAACGATTGATTTAATGAATATCTTATTGATAAGCTCCTCATAGAACCTTATCAAGAATCTAGGCATTACTATCTGGGACTTAACCTAAAGGGAGGATTGTAACTCCGAGCCACTTGCCATGCATCACACCGTGTCGAACAAAGTGCGATTCATGCTCTCCAACACACCGATGCGTTAAGAGACTTGACCTGAGAGAAAATCACATTTTCTTATAATTACGCAAGATTTATACAGCTACGTATTCGACTATTCAATCTGATCGAAGCAGTTCAAAATACTTCTGTTACTGTATACTTCTATTTTATCAGACTTGTGTTTCATCAAGAACACGTGTCGTAATAAAATAAGTATAACTTATCTAGGCTAATTTAGACTTGGATCTGAATACATCCGTATGTACAAGACTGTGAGTTCTCCAACTTATTCTCCCACTGTCTCACAGAAGATGTTGGGCAATTATAACTTTGAGACACGACTTACAAGTGTCTTTCGACTCATAATACGAGAGGTCAGACCCCTCTTTATGTGACTTGTTAAACTTAGTCTCTTCGGTACGGTCTATTCTATTTAGCCATATAAGTTTTGTTATTATCTTGTGTATTCATGTATTAACATTTAATACATTATTGTTTATACAAATTACTCATTGTTTTAGAAGCAAGGTGACGTCATTCGCCAAAAAATGTTAGACGTTTCCTTTGGTCCAAGTAACAACTATTGCTCCCTTTTCCAATACGTATGACAATCTATTCTTTTTTGTATAACGGTTATCCTGAAGGCGTGACATCAAATATGTCACATTTTCAGTTCCTCCTACTTTTGCCTTAACTAAGGATAGATAAAACTTTCTTTCTCAAATGACTTTCCTTAATGCCTTCTTCCTTTTCTAAATCTCATTTCGATATTACGCGTCTCAACAAAAATAATAGTCATGCAAACATCTGATGTATCCAATCTTTTTAGCTTAGTAACCTTGAGTGTGCTCAACAAGTTGCTCATCTCAAGATCCGATTGGGATACATAGTCTTACACCGTTTATGCACTCCTCTTCGATTCAAACAATTTGATCCAAGTTTCGAACGTTGCGGATCGAAACCATTTTCCATACAATCTTAAGTGTACTCAACAAATCGTATGGAGAAACAAGCTTTGAACCTCAGTATGTGCAAGCTGCTCCTCATAGAGGCGAGTGACAGGTTGCGTGTATTTATTTTGTTGGACCTAGAGCTTAAGGAAACCATTGTCATAAAGCCTGTGCTAAGAAGATTATTTTAATGTTAATAAGAACATAGTTTAGTCTATCAATAGAATTTGAGTTGATATTCCATTAACCAACCATTTGGATCAGTTAACTTATTTTCTTAGGATATTATGTTTGTGATTCCATTCGTACACATAGAACTAGCCTAATTTAGCATATGTTCAATTTTAAATATAAATAGAATGACTTTTATCTAACAATATCCTCCCACTATTTTTGCGATCATTTTTAGCCATAATAATGAACGATTTAATTAAATTAAATTAAATGGGAAAGAGATCCAACCACCATGAGCCTCACAACCTTGAGTGTACTCAACAAATTGCTTGACTCTGCGGTTGGTAGACGACTCTTCATCAATCATATCATATATGATTTTCTTGTTAGTTTTTACCCCTAGGCACTTTGATCATGAGTGTGCTCATCCAAATCACAATGACTAGTCTAATCAAACCCTTGTTTTCATGTCTAGCCTAACTTACGCTGGCGCTCGGTGTATGGGCACGACGCGACGGTTTGGGTTAAATCTTAGACTACATCTCATGTAATGAGAAGTTGGTTTCCATAAAGTATTTATGACATAGCTTGAGTGTGCTCAACAAATATAACAAAGAACATATAGTTGCCAACATCTAAAACAAATAGGGTTACAGCTAATCTCGAAGAAGATTTTTAACGCAATTGACTAGATATAATCGACGATGCGGTCCAGCGGAACACGGCCATGGATTTGACTAGGCCAGGATCACTATCCCAAGTCAAGCAAAGGTGATCTTCAACACTAGTCAAAACACACTAGACCGGATCATGGTCCATTGAAGGAAACTTATTATTCATATGTGTCCCGTACGATTAGAAATTGCTTCATTAAAACTAGTTAATCCTATCAACTAGTTGACTCCTAAAATTCGAAATTATTAGGATTGGTTAATAACTTTTATTAATGTCCTTATCAACTATAGGGATTTTTTAAGGTGTAATCCTAATAATGTATTAGGTATTTAAAATTCAAGTTGCAACAATTTTAAATCATAGCCGTTTGTTCGAAATTATTATTAAAACAATTAAAATAATAATTTAGAGAAGGCTATTCAAAACAGGAATTTAATATGTTGCAATAATTTTTAAATCATAGCATGTCCAAAAATTATCTCATAATTTTCTGGAAGTTTTTAATGCTATCCTAATAGTCTTTCTTGAATTATCACATAATCAAAATTAACTAATATAACCATTAAAACATTAACTAAACAATTTAACATGGCATAACAAAGCAATTTATCTCATAAAAATATCTTGCTAAACATGCATCCTAAAATTTATCACATAAGTTTACGTTACATCCAAAATTATCACATAATGTTTAAGATTTAATTTTAAAATAAAATTAAATCTAATTTTTGAAAACAATTTTCGAAAATAAAACATTGCTTTAAAACGACATTTTAAAGCTTAAATTGAAACATCCATCAGATGGAGAAGCATATTGTATATCATGAATTTTATAAATTGCAAATCTATCTATATTACAAAAGGAGGTTTTTGAATTTTTGTCCTATGTGGCAATGTCTCATTGCCACATGGGACAACCTTTTTAAACCCAAAACCCAAAAAACACAAAACTCCACCCAACCCCAAAAACACACCCAAACCCAAACACCCAAAATCACACCCACAAGCAGAAAAACCAAAACCCCAAGACACTACACATTCAAACCCACCATTCTCATTTTCACCCGGTTTTACACTCATCGAAACACCCGTGTGGGTCCTGCGTCCTTACGGGTGGTTTGATTTTTGGGGTGTCCGTGCACTTTGTACACGTGTTATTTCGATCCCATCTGCTGATATTTCGGGGAAACTAAATTTTTGGGAACTAAGATTTTGAGGGGACCTAATAATTATTGAGTGATGTTTGTTTAAAATTAGTGGGTCCAAGATTTTTTAAACAAACAATGCGCCGAATGCGCCCGCTAAATTTATTTACACTAATTTGTTGTTCCGCGCCTAAGACACCTGCGCCGAAATTGTTGTTTTACATCGAATTTGTTGTTCTGCGCCGAAGGCACTCACATCGAATTTGTTGTTCTGTGTCGAAAGCGCATGGGGTGAATTTGTTGTTCCGCACCGAAGGCACCCACGCCGAAGGCGCCCACGCCGCTAAATATTTTTTAGCTAATTTGTTATTCTTTTAAATTTTGGTTGTGAAAATAATTTTTCGGGGAACAAAGATTTTGCGAGTGAAAATCTTAAATGAACCGTGCCCGCGGGCACGTGTTATGACTAGTAGATCAATGTAGTCCAATGGCTCTGATACCACTGACGGGTTTTCTGGGTCCTTAGGACCATAAATACGACGTCCAGCCTAAGTTGGTCGGACAAAGTCATCAAATAAGCAGCAGAAAAACATACTAAAAACAATTTTAAGTTAAGCCCTAAACGGAACAAACCCTAACCAAGATCTCTACTATCCTGGGTTGGGTCCGACCAACCCCCAAGGATAGATCTATTTAAACTATGCAATTTATAAACGCATGCTTAATTTAAACTACTAGTCTCTCACTTCGTTTCCGAATACGAAGCATCGTTTTCAGCAACACTTCTTTGGCCACCGCTTCGCTTCCCCAAGCCAAACAGCGCCCCCGAGCCGCTCCTTGTCCCGAGCTGAACCGCCTCCCGAACCGCTTACCGAACCGCGTCGCGTCCCGATGCGAGCAACACAGTCTTGTCGCCGAGCCAACCACGCGCCGAAGAAGATTTCACCTTGAGTGGATCCTTCGTCGAGACTCCGGATCAGATCCGAGCTCCTTCGTAGCTTTGCTAGAGCCCGAACTAAAGCAATGCAAAAATTTAGGGAGAAAGAATATTTATTTTAAGCTCAGATCCGGGCTTGCTCACGTTTAATGGAGCTACTCAGATCTGAAACTTGGGACGAGTTTTAAGGAGTGTGTAGACCCCTATTTATATAGGCGGCTGACCTCTCCCCTTCACTCCATATCCGATGTGGGACTAAAGAATTTGGGAGCAAAATTAATTAAAGTTTGCCTTTCACAAAGGCCAAACTTTGATGAATTTTTCCTCCCTCACTATTGAGCTTCGCAAGCGATACAACCTATCAAATCGAAGACGGTTGAACGGTGAACGTATAGGAACAAACGATGCTCCATTCCAACGTCGTTTGACCCCTCAAATGTCGTCTCAAAATGGGAAAAAAACCATGCACAAAGCCAAAAACGCAGCAACCGCCTACATGGTTCAAAACCTCAAGCTGTGGAGCCCACCGAGTGGGTCACACGCTTGCCAACCTGCACAGAGGGGCGCACGCCCGCATTGAGGGCGGGCTGGGGCGCCCGCCCACTGTGCGGGCGGGCCTGGGCGCCCACCCGCATTGCGGGCTTGGGCGCCCGCCCATTCTGCTTTGGCTGGTGCGGGTCGGGTGCCCCCCTAGCAGGCGCCCGACCCGCAATGCCCATATATGGCCATTTGTTGTTTAGGCTTTATTTCGCACGTTCGGAGTCCAATTTGCAATCCGTTTGAACATGCGTTTAGACAGGGACGATCCCGTCATCCAGGTAACCTTTCCACGTCTTTATTACATTAAATATGTACGTAAATATTTTAAGACACATTTAATTCCATTTTGCATCACATGCAAAATTCCCACATCCTATATAAAAAATCATTTGCATCAAATACAAATGATCTGAGTGCATACATCCCCCAACAAATCCATCCAAGTCAAATTTAAAATTGAGCAACCTAAAGGGAAAGTTCATTATATTGGATGTGATGTAACATATTTAGGCTATATATAAATAAATTTCAAATGTTGTGAACATGTTTTACATATAAATCAAGTGATTACAAATCAATGTAATAGAATAGTTATAAAATTGCTTAATTTGCAACCACTTGATGCATAGGTAAAATATGTTTAAATTATTTGACATTTTGCTTGTAGTTAAGTTAGGCATGTTATTACATTCAACTGACGAATTTTCCTCTTAGGTTATCTAATTTTAAATTTGACTTGAATAAATCGATGGACAGGCCCAACGGACAGGCCCAACAACATAGCAGACAGAACCCTCTCTCACCACACCCCCTCCAAATCCACTATCACCACTCCCCCTCTCTCAAGTTCAGTTCTAATTCCCCCCCAACCCCCCCAACCCCCCCCCCCCCCCCCCCCCCCCCCCCCCGCCCCCCAAAAAAAAAAGTGCCTATGACCAACGCCCCATTACCTAGCCTCAGGAGGCCCGCATAATCAATAGCAGGAAGTAGTTGCTTCAGCAAAAGCAAATAAGTTGCTTTTGCAAATCTATCCATTGGTCATGCAGACCAAACCCACTAGCCAAATGAGCCTCCCAACAACAGTTACTGGCTGTACAACTTGAATTCTTATTGATTTCAATGAAGTTTTGAGGAGGGGCTGCTTTAGGTGGATCATTTTTTCTGTAAGAGCAAGAGTTCTAAAGAGGCGTCGATAATCGAAAAGTTGTAGTATACAAGGATTAAATGGTGGAGAACAAGGACAACAATGGAGTGAAGTATGGGGAGATGTATATCCCTACAATATACATAGACCAATGGCGAAAAATGTGACATATTTGGTGGTTCTTTCTTTTCTCCGCATTTTTTAGTTGGAAATTTTATTAATTATTAATGGACATAATGTAAGAAAAAATTTCTTCTATCTTGCACGATAAGCTCGTCAATGCTTTATAAACGATATTCACAGACAACATTGCCATCCATAACTATTTTATTTATTAAATTGCATGGGGCTGTAATTTTTTGATCTCCTCTACAAACATTTGATTGAACAATAGTTGCGATTAATTTGAAATATTTGTTTGCATTAATACATCATAGTTGTTTATTTCATAAACTAATTAAACAATATAATTTATTTATAATGACATAATTTATATATAATTTTAAAATAATTTAAAAATCATAATTTGATAATATATTAAATTTTGGATTTATTATTTAACACTTAATTCTAATCAGTCAATAAATTGATTTCAAAAGTATCAGTTTGTTTGTAAAGATAATATAATGCAAAGAAATCCATGTCTTCAAATGTCATATAACAACGCCTTGATTCAATCCGAGAATGTCCTACAAAATCCCCTTGGACATGTCCTGGAATTTGTTCTAGAATGACCATGTGAGACGAATGCCCTAGTCTATCCTAGATAAATAACACCCCCTCGTCAAAACCCTTTAAGTCCTCAATGATCAGGTGCATCGGCAAGCAATATGAAAACAATAAGATTATTAATCTATTATACAATTGAGTGATGTTTTTGAATGTGTTTGCCGACTAAGACAAAAGGGTAAGTAGAAAGACGACTGAGATTGAATCTTGGAAAATCAATGAGTACGCAGAGAATTTGTGTAAAATAATAGAGGAAACCCAAAAATTTTAGAGGGAACTATATTGGCAGTGTACTAAAATTTTAAATTTTGGATGAACTAAATCTGAAAGGAACTAATTTGGGATAACAAAATTCTTTGCGGGAAACTAAATTTTAATTTAAAATCTTGGGGAACAAAATCTGGAGTGAACAAAATTTTGGAGAGAACTAAAATTTTAAATTTTGGTAGGAACCGAGTCGGTAAGGAACTAAATTTTGGTGAAATAAAATTTTAGGTGGAATTAAATTTTCTCAGGAGAACAAAATTTTAGTTTGAATGTAGCTAAAACTTTTTGTTTGGGGAAATACGTTGATTAAGGCAGAAATTTTTTTTGGGGGCAAGATTTTTAATGTGTTCAAATTTTTTGAGGGAATATTTTGAATGCCTATTGACATATAGTCACATGTTATGACTAGTGTATCTATATTTTAGGACATGTAGACGATAACAATTATCACAATAGTAAGTTGAGTGTGCCTCTTGACTGTCACATGAGTAAATTTCCTCACATGGTAGTCAATACATACGTATTTTGAGTAAAACATACATAGTTCACCTTGAGTTCGAATGTGTTTTCCCACAAATTCTATTTTTCAGTCATTTTGCATAAATACTTGGGTAATCACAAGTTTAAAAATAAAATAAAATTGTTCTCCACTTATCATCTAAGGTGCCCTTAATCAACACATCTTGGCATTATAATCGGTAAGATTCACTAATTATTCACTAATTATTTGATTAAACCTAACATGAGAATGACAATGTTAAAACAAGGTTTGATATCTCAGTTTTGGTTTCAGTTTTCGACGCTTTTTGAATTATAGGTTTTGCTTGGTTGCATCTTACATAAGTTCCGCTTAAATTTTCGATTTGATACCTGTGTTCTAAATTTACCTAAGTCTCTAATGAGTGTCACTCTCTTGGAACTTAATCAACAAATCTCTAAAACATACAAGATAGAATATGAGCACTCAGGAATTAAATCACACAATGCAAGAGAGATAGAGTAAGAGCAAGTGATCAAACGCACACACGAGATTTTTACCTTGATTCGGTCAACCTGTGACCCACTCCAACATCCACTAACCGACTCTAAGCATGATAGCAACATTGCCTCAATAACAATAAGGATTTCTACAACCGTGTCTCTTCTCCACTAAGAGAACTTCCAACAACAGCAATAACCTCTTCACAAGAGGACCTCTACACTTGAGGCTTTTCTCCAATTACAATCAAGGAACCAAATTACTAAGCAATAATAAAAACTCAACATCTCTTTCATTAGAGGATTTTACAGTACATTTGCATTGCTTTGCATTGCTGTAGAACAGATTCATGTAGCCAATAGACAGAAGCTTGTAAGTGAATATGGCTAAGGAAAACTCTAATTGTGATCTCAAAAGAATCAAGATTAAGCTTGAGAAGATCACAATTATATGGCCAAGAAAAATGATTGCTTAAAAGTTTTGAAAACTTAAGAATTTATGGCTTAAAAGATCTTTTGAGGGCTTAAGAGAGCTTGAAAATCATTTTAAAAGCTTAGAAATTAATCAATAAATTCATATTTAACTCTCACAACCCTCTATATATTGATGCGATTAGGGCTTTTTGTGGGGATCAAAGGTGGGATTTTTATGGCTTTGGACTTCCTAATCTAGGGTTTATATGACGTAGAACTGATATTTAAGCACTAAATAATTCCTAGAACAATAGATCTAAACTAGAGAACAATTAACTAGCTAGAGAATTAAACTAAGAATTCTTAAAAAATAAAATACCTTTCTCAATTCTTCGATAAAAATCCATCCTAGGGCCGATCGGCCCCTTATTGGGGGAGGGGTTATCAAATGTCTAATTACTCTATAACCCTCCCCATCTCTCGCGGAATCACAAGTTTGGGACCGGGTCCGTGGTGGACCCAAGTCGCCTCCTCCGATAATAGACCCGAACCTGACCCCCTTCCAAGCCCACACGGCCGGTCCCCCCTATTGGCCGAACCGCATCATTACGCCCCCCCAAAGTGCCACCTTGTTCTCAAGGTGGAAGTCTGGAAACTGGTTGCGGATCACTGTAGCGGGCTCCCATGTAGCATCGTGGTCTGGAAGGCCCTGCCAACGAATCCGTACCTCCTGAGTCCCGTTTGCGGCCTGCCGGATCCCTGTCAACTCCTGAGGCTCCAGAAGCACCTCCATGTCATCTGTCAGAGTGGGTGGTAGGGTGGGTGATAGTGTGTGATTCCCGATGGCCCGCCTCAACTGCGATACGTGAAAAACCGGGTGAATGATGGAGGTGGCCGGTAACTGCAGACAATAGGCCACCTTCCCGATCTGGGCTGTCACCTCGAAAGGTCCATAGTAGCGGGCTGCTAACTTCTCATTGCTCCGTCGGGCCAAGGTCTTCTGTCGGTAAGGGCGGAGCTTCAAGTAGACCCGGTCTCCCACTGCAAAATGCTCATCTCTACAGTGTACATCAGCCTTGGTCTTCATAATCTGCTGGGCCCTAAACAGGTGTTTCTTCAACTCCTCAAGATATTTGTCCCTTTCAGTCAAATGCTCCTCCACCTGTGAAACCGGAGTGGTCCCACGGCTGTAATGGATCAACTGGGGCGGGTCCCGACCGTATAAGATCCGAAAGGGAGTGCTCTGCGCTGCCGAATGGTACGAGGTGTTGTACCAATATTCTGCCCATGTCAGCCATCTGGCCCACTGCCTCGGCGCATTCGATGCAAAACATCTCAGGTATGTTTCCACACTCATATTCACCATTTCTGTCTGACCATCCGTCTGGGGGTGATAGGCAATGCTCCTTCTCAGCTTGGTCCCCTGCACCTTAAATAACTCCTTCCAGAAACTGCTGATGAATACCTTGTCGCGGTCCGACACTATGGAGGCGGAAAACCCGTGCAAGCGAACCACCTCCTTCATAAAAGCTGTTGCCACTGTAACTGCAGTGTAAGGGTGTCTGAAGGGTATGAAATGGGCGTATTTGCTGAGCCGGTCAACCACTACTAGAATAGAACTGTATCCCTCTGATCGCGGCAACCCCTCGATGAAATCCATGCTAATCTCCTCCCAGACCCTCTCTGGTAAGGCCAACGGCTGTAGGAGTCCCGCTGGTGCCATTGCCAAATACTTGTGACGTTGGCACACGTCACACTCTGCTATCCGCTGGGCGATGTCTTTCTTCATCCCGGGCCAGTATATCTCTCTCGTCATCCTCCTATAAGTCTGCTGTATCCCGGAGTGCCCGCCGATGGAACTGCCGTGGAACTCCTGAAAAAGCATCGGAATATGGGAGGAACCCCGAGGAATCACCAGCCTGCCGTGGTATAGGAGCCTCTGCCCGTCCATGTTGTATCCCTGGAAGTCCGCAGAGCCCTGCTGCAGTGCCTCACGTATCCTCGCCAGGTCCTCATCAGCCTCTATCTCCCTGCTCAAAGGCTCCCAGTCCAGAAGGACCGGTGCTGAAATGATCGCCACCTCTGCATGCTCCTCGCGACGTGACAAGGCGTCTGTCGCCTTGTTCTCTAGGCCCGACCAGTACTGTATCTCGAATGTGAAATGGACCAACTTGGAGAGCCACTTCTGATGCTCCTCGGTAACCATATGCTGCTCCAATAAATATTTCAAGCTCCGCTGATCGGTCCTCACTATGAACTTCCTAACCAACAAGTAGGGCCGCCACTTCTGAATGGACAGGACAATCGCCATCAGCTCCCGCTCATATACTGACTTCAGCCTCGCTCGAGCTGACAGAGTCTGGCTGAAGAAAGCAATAGGCCTCTGGTCCTGCATCAACACTGCGCCCAACCCATATCCTGACGCGTCGGTGTCTATCACAAATGGTCCGCTGAAGTCAGAAAGTGCTAAGACAGGCACCGTCGTCATCGCCTGCTTCAAGGCCTCGAAGGCCTTGGTCGCCTCTTCGCCCCAGTGGAAGTTGTCCTTCTTGAGTTGCTCGGTTAGTGGCCAAGCAATCGAACTGTACCCCTGGACAAACTTCCTGTAGTACCATGTCAAGCCCAAGAAACCTCGCAACCCCCGTAAGGTGGTAGGTATCGGCCAGTCCAACATGGCTGCAATCTTGGCACTATCTGCTACCACCCCCTCCGCCGACACCACGTGTCCCAAGTACTCCACCAGCCGCTGTCCAAATAAACACTTCTTCTTATTAGCAAATAGATGCTGCTCCTGCAACTCATGTAGAACAGCTCGCAAGTGCCCCACATGCTCTTCCATGCTACAGCTGTACACCAAGATGTCGTCAAAAAATACCAGCACAAACCTCCGTAGGTAAGGTCGAAACACTCTGTTCATCAAGGCCTGGAATGTCGCAGAGGCATTCGTCAGGCCGAAGGGCATGACCAGGAACTCATAGTGCCCCTCATGAGTCCTGAAAACAGTCTTAGGCACGTCGGCCGCCCTCATCCGTATCTGATGGTACCCTGACCTCAGATCAACCTTGGAGAAGCAGGCTGCCACGTGAAGTTCATCCAACAACTCATCAATCACGGGGATGGGAAATTTATCTGCCACTGTCTTCTTATTCAGGGCCATGTAATCTACGCAGACTCACCAACTGTCATCCTTCTTTTTCACCAATAAGACTGGACTGGAGAAAGGGCTAGTACTTGGCCGTATCACACCTGCCTGTAGCATGTCCTCCACTAGCCTCTCTATCTCATCCTTCTGTACATGTGGGTACCTGTAGGGCCGCACACTGATGGGGGACACGCCCTCGCGCAAGACGATGGCGTGCTCATGATCTCTGTGTGGTGGCAGTCCCTGGGGTTCCTAGAAAACATCCTCATACTGAGCCAGCAGCTGCTCAACCTCCGGTACCATCTCCTGTGTCTGGTCCTCGATCTGCACTGAAGCAGTCACAGCCTGTAACTCCACCAAGAAACCTCCTCCCGCTGTGTGGATCGCCCTGGACATGGCCTTATAAGACACCAACGAACGGCAGAGGCTGGGATCCCCCCTGCAATACCACTGTCCTCCCCCCATCCTGGTACTCCATCGTCAGCATCTTCCAATTTGTCCTGGTCTCCCCGAGGGTCTGCAGCCACTTCATCCCCAGGATGACATCGGTACTCCCTAGCTCCAAGGGAAGGAAGTCTGTGATAATCTGTATTCCCTGCATAGTCACAATCACCCCGCGGCAGACGCCCGTGCTGTGTGTCACCTGTCCCGTACCCAGCATCACTCCATACCGCCCAGTGCCACTCATCTGCAGTCCCTGTGCTTCCACCAACCTGCTGGAAATGAAGTTGTGGGTGGCCCCACTGTCGACCAACACTATCACCTCCTGGCTGCCCACCTGTCCCACCAATTTCATGGTATGGTTCGGTGTGAACCCTACCACGGAATTGAGGGACAACTCCGCAAAATCCAAGTGCTGGTGCTCTACCTCCTCCTCTACTGCCTCTAGGATGACAACCTCGTCCTCTCCCTCATCATCACCAGCTATCAGTATCTGGAGAGTCCGATCAGCACACCGGTGTCCTGGGGTGAACTTCTCATCACATCGAAAACACAAACCCTTCACCCTCTTCTCACGTATCTCGGCATCTGTCATCCTCCGTACATGCCCCCCAGCTTGGGGCTCCTGCCTCCTGTCTCTGCCGCCCCCAGCAACGGCTGTAGCTCCATGTCCAGTCGTGGTCCCTGAGGAAGGTGCAGTCCTCTGTCCCGTAGCAGCCGCCTGACTCCTGAATGTGGCACCTCCCCACGTTCCACGGGCCCTCCGCTCTGTCTCCTGATGGTCCTCCACCTTCCTCGCCAACGTCATCATCCCGCGAAGACCAACAGGCTCAAACTGCCTCAATCCCGACCTCACCGTAGGCTTCAGGCCCTTCATGAAACAGCCCTCCAAAGACTCCTCAGATACTCCCCGAACTCGATGGCAGAGCGACTCAAATTTCCTGATATAATCCCCTACGCTCCCATCCTGCTTCAGCGAGCACAGTCTCTCGAACACGCCACCAGCCTGTCCTGCACCAAATCGCTCCGTCAAGAGCGTCGTGAACTCCGCCCATATCTGAAAAGGCTGCTGCTGATCAGTCCATCAAAACCAGCCTAAGGCATCCCCCTCCAAGCAAACACCTATCGCCCGAAGCCACTCCTCTCCTGGGACCGCTGACACCTCCAAGTACCTCTCCACCCGGTACAGTCAGTCATCGGGGTCTCCTACCTCGAAAACAGGCACCTCCAGCTTCCTCAAGCGTCTCTCCCCAGGGTATCCCCCTCTCTCCTACTGATGGAATCCTCCCCTCGACTGGTACCCCTGTCGCCTGTCTGAAAAGTATGCCTCCCGATCTCGGAATCCTCCCTCCGCACCATGTCCCTACCAATCACCCTGTGGGTGACCATACTCTGTATGGTGACCTCCGGGTGCACCGTGATATGCTCTCCAATCACCCGTCACTCCACCGAAGGGTGGGGGCTGAGTCGACGACCCTCCAGTGATCTTGTGGTGGCCACCGGGCTGCTAAAAACCTCCGCCGGGCCCCCCAAAAGCCTGAAAACCTGTAAATTGCGCTCCTCGGACCTCGGTCGGGGCCCCCGGGGCCCGGAAGGGCTAGGGAAAGTCTGTCTGGCATCCTTGGAGGCCGACGGGGCCCCCCAGGGGTCCGCTGGACCCCGGAAACCCCCATGGGGTCAGCCGAAGCCCCCCAGGGCTTCGCCGGGGGCTGCCGGCCCTGAAATTGGGCTGGCGGCCCCCAGCGAGCTCGCATGGGCTCGCTTGGGGGGCGGGAAGGGGAGGCAGGCCAGGCCGCCCCTCCTGGGGCCCCGGCGGCCCAGTTCCGCCCCTCTGGGGCTTCGCCGGGCCCCCCAGAGGGCCGGGAGGGTTCGGCGGCCACCCGGGTTGCTGCCGGGTGGCCGGAAACCCTCCTCCGGTGCGATGTTCTCCTTGGCGTGGCGGTGCGTGGTCATTGTGAGTCCACACGCGTTGTCTCCTTGATCGAAGCCTCCGTCTTCTTCTAGATCCGGATCATCTTCAAAAAAAACCGTCTTTTTGCCCTTGTCCTTCGCCAAAGGTGGCTCCTTTTTGCTTGGATCCACCTTTGGTACGAGATGAGCGGTCAACGCCGATATAGCTTCCGTCAATTCCGATAATTTTGCCTCCGTTTTCCCTTGGTTCTCCTTCATCTCTTTCATCTCCCCCCGGATTTGCGCGGCTAGCGTCTTTCTTCCTTACGTCGATGAAACCCTTGCTAATTTGGGCCTCCATCCGTTCAACCTTCTCTTCCAAAACTTCGACCCGCTCCTTGGATCGTGCGCTCGCCATTGATTGACCGCTCTGATACCAATTTGATGCGATTAGGGCTTTTTGTGGGGATCAATAGGATTTTTATGGCTTTGGACTTCCTAATCTAGGGTTTATATGACGAAGAACTGATATTTAAGCACTAAATAATTCCTAGAACAATAGATCTAAACTAGAGAACAATTAACTAGCTAGAGAATTAAACTAAGAATTCTTAAGAAATAAAATACCTTTCTCAATTCTTCGATAAAAATCCATCCTAGGGCCGATCGGCCCCTTATTGGGGGAGGGGTTATCAAATGTCTAATTACTCTATAACCCTCCCCATCTCTCGCGGAATCACAAGTTTGGAACCGGGTCCGTGGTGGACCCAAGTTGCCTCCTCCGATGATAGACCCGAACCGGACCTCAGAACCTCAGAACAAGCAACAAAGGAACAAGCCGTTATAGAGTATGAACCCAATAACGGCTTGTTCCTTTCAAAAAATGGAAAGTATGAACCCAAAAGCAACAAAGGGTTTACTTTCAGCAGTCGCCCATTTGATGCACATGTAATTCACTGCATTTCCGGATTAAATGACATTGATGAATGGTGTCTGTTAGTTTATGTAATGATATGAGGCCAGTTCCCCCCACCTTCTTTCTTCTCACCGGCCCCAATCACCATCTCTCATTTCTCACACCCACGCCTGCAGCCGAGACTCGATCTCCTTTCTCTCGCGCGCTCCGAAATTCGTCCGGTAACTCCGATCTCTTCTTCTACATCTTCCACTCTTCAAACTTACGCGTTATAGGTTCTCTCTACAATTTCGGTGTTGAATTCTGAAAATTGTTTGGATCCGAACGATAGATTCTTAAGTTTAATTTTGGTTTCGTTTGATTGCATGAAAGGATGATTTTTGGGAAACCTTGGAATGATGTGCATGCTGATTGGGTTCATGTTGGTTTATATTGGGTTCCTGTTCTGAGGTTCGGCAGGGCTACCTTACTCCAACTTGGTCTCTGGCACTAGTCCATGTTGACCGTGGAAACTCACATAATTTGTACCTTTTCTTCGGTCTAAATTTTTAGAAATGAGTTCTTCTTTTTCTTTACACCAAGTTTACAGTTTCCAAAAGAAACAAGAAATTCTTTTCTATGTTCACTTGCTCATTTTAGCATCTTTATAAATTAATTTGTGTTTAGGAAATATCCCGTTTTAAAACTGAAATTTGTAAAAAGAAAATTTCTTTTCGTACTTCCATTTGGTGGGTTGTGAATATTAAGCTCAAGGTGTTGGAATTGATCATTGCAACCACAGGTGAGAAATTCTCGAGACAGATAATGTTATTGCATTTTTAAAACATCTTTGGATAATTGTTATTCTATTGTTTTGTATTCCTTAAAACCCTGTAAAATCGATATCCAAGCATGCCATGACTAGAATGTTTGATATTAGCTTTAAACTGTGTAGTTAAGGAGATGTTACAATTGAAGATGCTTAAAATGTATAGCTTGCGGACTGATATTGGAAATTGACGCATGACTTGTCTTGTTACTCCTACATGAACAAAATTTTGGCTTCTTGTCTGTGGACCCCTAACTTCATAGTTTAAATAATATTAAACTTGGACAAATACTACTAGGTATAACTATGCTTGACACTGTTAAAATGCAAAACTAGAGACAACTGAAAATTTAGACAACATGACCCAACATAATAGTGCACATGACACCAAACTGTTAACTAAACAATTTCACATAACTCGTTGGGGTTTGGAAAAACTTATAATTGAGAGTGCTGGCGCGATTGGAGACCTGCTTTCGGCCTGTATCTGGGCGGATTCCGTCTATGGATCCTGGTTCCCTGCCACAGTTGACCTCTAGACTCGGCCCGGGGTAGTGTCCCGCAGTCCAATATGGTCTCAGTGTTACACATCGTGCTCTCCATTATAAATCATGACCTAGAATTGGTTCACATTAACAGTATAACCTCACAGTAGTTAATGGCATTGAAATAATCATAACATGGTACATCTATGTACCGTACCATTTAAATATGTTTGCTATTGTATCTCTTTGTTTATGCATCGTTATTATTACTATTGCTTGGTTAGATATAATCTACTCTATTGAGCAGTGGTACCACTCCTGTTGCCACTAGGTGACGAACAGGAATACACGGAGGCACCTAAGTACGAGGAGTCAGAGCTTCCGGTTCAGGACGCTTGGGTTTGAGGGCCAGTTGATAGTAAGTGTTCTTGATAGTTTCTTTCCATGTATTTACGTTTCAACTTTAAAGTGAGATTGTACTTTTATTTTTTACAGAACTTTGTAAACTTGATAAGAAGGTAATGAAATGAACATAGTATTTTAATTCTGTTAATGGCAGTGTTGCTCTACTCTACATATTTTCACTGGTATCTGCAGGACATTCATATAATTGTACAAAAGTGACGGCACCCGGACATGGGGCGTTACAAGTGGTGGCACATGCAGGTACGCGCAACCACCTCGTTAACAATATAGAGCGAGTAGGAATTACGTATTTAAGATGCTCAATTGACTTAATCTTACATTATGCATATATGTGTGAAAGTTTACATTCGCAAAAGACGTAGAGCAACTAAGAAATTGACCATGGACGAAAATTCTTTGGGATCATCATATGGATCTGGGACGGGCGACAACACTGTGTCGAATACGGTGCATCTAATCTCAGACCAAGTTTTACGAAAGATGGTCCAGGCAATACAGAAGGAACCTAGACAGAATGAAGGAGTGCAGCAGTTCTGCGCACTACGGCCGCCAACTTTTACTGGACGAGAAGACCCTCTAGATGCAGAGGAATGGCTGCATTCTATTACCGATATGCTGAAGGCAGCACGTGCACCTACAGATTCATAGGTTGACATGGCAAAAGCTGCAACTGACCAGAGAGGCCAGGATATGGTGGGATGCTGCAGAGGGCAGACTGACACAGCCGATCTCTTGGGACACCTTTAAGGAGACGTTCAATGCCCCCATACTTCTAACCAGAGGCACAAATGGAGTTGGATGCGCAATCTGTGGGTCCGAAACAAAGCTCTATGACTATAGAGGAATACGATGTTGAGTTTTATAAGCTCAGCAGGTGTGTATGTTAACGCATGACAGTTAACTATACTGTACATATGTATTTGGTAACGAATTAGTATTCCAAGTTTGTCAAGGACATGGTGTCCACCCCTCTGGCTCGGGCCAAGAGATTTCAACAGAGCATGGACATCAACATCAACAACAAGATGGTTGGGTTCAAATTGAAAACACATGCTGACGTACTCTCTACATCTCGAGAGTACGAGTATGTACAGCAGGAGCAGGAATGAGAGCGACAGTCGACGGCCCCTCCGAGACGACCACCACCTTCTACAGCAGCTTCTGCAGGGTCCAGTCAACAGCTATCTGCTCCCTCCAGGCAGTTACATCGACCCATCCAGCAGACTCGGTTCAAATGGCCAACATCGCAGCATCATCAGCGTCGCCCTACCTCAATCTGTCATTACTGCAACAAGCCCGGACACATAAAGCCAGAATGCAGACTGTTTCTGAACTTGTCTCATGTGTGGGGCTAAAAACCATGTTGCCAGAGACTGTCCACAAAGGGGACAAAATCCTATAGCCCCATCTTTGACGCTGCGCCAGCTACTGCTCCAGCTGGAGGCACTCTGTGTGACCCTCGCTTTCACCTCAGTGGAAGGTCTTTCAACAGGTGAGATCACAAGCCCTATCTCCTCGACGTCAGACATTCATTATGACCACTGCAGAGGCCGAAACTACCAGACAAGTTATTACAGGTATGACTTTATTATTTTCGGTATTTATTTTATTTTGCGCATTAGCTACCGTAAGCTTAGACGTAGTGGCTATTACATTAGGTACTGTACTAGTAGTTAGCAGCATTGCCCTTGCATTATTCGACTCGGGAGCTTCCCACTGTTTCATGTCTCGACAATTTGTCGACCAACATAATATTTCTGAGTCACCACTTACATCCTGTTGGGATGTCAACACGGTTAGTGGGATGTTGAGGAAGTCTAGCGGGAGTTTCTCTTGCCCCATAGAGATATGCAGGCAAGAGATTTATGCGGATTTCCTCATCATTGAGATGCCAAGGTTTGAAGCAGTCTTCGCGATGGATTGGTTAGGAACATTTACGCCACCATCGATTGACTGCGTGGAGTAATGAAGTTCGAGATTCCTGATCATCTAAAGTTTGAGTTCGTCAGAGGGAGCAGGTCAGAAAGGCCGATCAAGTTTAGAGCCAGACCAACAGAGGTAGTAATGACTGACATGGATACCGAGCCGGAGAAACCAGAGGTGCGAGAATTCCTGGATGTGTTTCTGTATGAACTTACAAGTTTGCCCTCAGATCGTAATATCGAATTTTAAATTGACTTAGTGCCAGGAGCCCAACCCATATTAAAGAAACCTTATCGTATGGCACCATCGGAATTAGAGGAAGTATGAACCCAGTTGGATGATCTTCTACAGAAGGGATGGATACAATCTAGTGTATCGTCTAGGGGTGACCCAGTGTTGCTGGTGAAAAAGGACGGGACCAGACGCATGTGCATTGACTTCAGAGAGCTCAACAAGTGAAGAATAAGTACCTTTTTCCCCGTATTGACGACATGTTCGATCAACTTGGTGGGTCAAGTGTCTATTCGAAGCTGGATCTTAGAACTGGATACCACCAAGCGAAGGTTATGAAGGAGAATGTGCCTAAGACTACATTTCGGACTAGGTACAAACACTATAAATTCTTGGTGATGTTGTTTGGTATTACGAATGCAATGACGGTGTTCATGAGTTTTATAAACCTAGTGTTATACGACAACCTCGATAAATTCGTAGTGGTTTACATTGATGATATTTTGGTGTACTCGAACGACAGACAGGAGCATGCAGATCATTTGAGGAAGGTTGTTGGGACCTTAAGCCGACATCAATTGTACGCCAAACTCATTAAATGTGAATTTTGGCTAAGCAATGTGGCTTTCCTGGGCCACGTGGAGTCCAAAGATGGGATTTCTGTGGATCCGGAGGATGTATCAACAGTCCAAAAGTGGCCAATTCCTAAGTCGGTGCCTGAGATTCGAATCTTCTTGGGACTAGCTGGCTACTATCAGAGGTTCATTCAGGACTTCTCGAAGATCGTGGGACCAATGACGCGGTGATGAGAAAGGATGTTGTGTTTGTTTGGTCCAAGACTTGCAACGATGCATTTGATGAGCTGAAGAGGAGGTTAACTATGAGCACCGATATTGATCATTCTAGATCGGATGAGAGGATTTGAGGTATTTTGCGATGCATCCGGCAAGGGTCTCGGCTGTGTACTACACCAGCATCGCCGGGTCGTGGCATATGCGTCCAGGCAACTGAAGACCCATGAGAAAAACTACCACTCATGAGCTTGAGTTGGCGACAATCATTTTTGCTTTAATGATCTGGCTTCTTGTTGGGAGAGCAGGTGAGGGTGTTTACAGGCCACAAGAGTCTGAAATATATTTTCACACAGAAGCAGCTAAACATGCAACAGCGTCGGTGGGTCGAGCTTATGACAGACTACAAAATTGACCTTCAGTACCACCCTGAAAATGTCAATATTGTACCTGATGCACTTAGACGTCTTCCAACAGTAATGAGTCCTACAACTTAGTGGAAGCCCAAGCAAGAGCTTAGGAAGAAGTGGATAGAAGTAATATCGCCAGGGATGACTACTTCTCTAATGAATATTCAGATACAATCCAACTTGATAGACATGATCAAGGAAGCGCAGACAGAAGATACGAAGCTACAGAATATCAAGGAGTTGGTGATGGCTGGATAGCGACCAGAGTTCACGATACACACAGACAGATCTTTGAGATTTGACAATAGGCTTTGCGTACCTTCTGGATATGTTAGAGAGGAGCTATTGAAGGAAGATTATATTTCGCCATATTCCATTCATCCAGGCAGTACTAAGATGTATCACGACCTGAAGCAACACTATAGGTGGCACGGAAAGAAGATGAGTGTTGCACAGAGTGTGGCCAAGTGTTTAGTGTGCCAGCAGTTGAAGGCTGAGCACCAATGAGTTGCAGGCTTATTACAACCACTGTATATTCCAGGGTGGAAATGACAGCATATCACGATGGACTTCGTGACTGGCATATCCCGGAGCAAGAAGCAAAACGACGCTATTTGGATAATTGTGGATCGATTGACGAAGTCCGCACATTTCATCCCTTTCAGAGTTGGACAATCTACAGAGGTTCTTACCAAGAGATATATGAAAGAGATTGTGAGACTGCATGGAGCACATGTGAGCATTGTTTCAGACAGAGATACCCGGTTCACATCGCATTTCTGGAAAAACTTATATAATAATTTGGGCACTCATCTCAAGTTCAGTACTGCTTATCACCTCCAGACAAATGGACAGTCAGAGCGTACCATTTAGATTTTAGAGGGTATGATGCGGGCATGTATGTTAGATTTCAAGGGGGTCGTGGGAAGATCACCTACACATCGTGAAATTTGTATACAATAACAGTCATCAAGCGAGCATTGGGATGTCGTCATTTGCGGCGTTATATGGAAGTGGCGTTCGCCCTTGAGCTAGGATGACGTTGGAATCAAGAATTGATGTGACCCGAAATGATAGTAGAAGCAGTTGACGTGGTGTAGATGATCAGAGAAAAACTGCAGTTGGCTCAAGACATGTACAAGCATTGGACAGATTCAAAACGAAGTCATCTAGAGTTTCAACCAGGAGACCAGGTCTTTTTAAAGATTTCACCGAATCGGGGATTGATCTGTTTTGGCCGGCGAGGAAAGCTTAGTCCACGTTACATCAGACTTTTCGATGTGCTTGAAAGGGTGGGAGAATTGGCATACAAGATTGCACTGCATCCATCCTTAGAAGGAGTGCATAATGTGTTTCATATATCTCAGCTACGCAAATATATAGGAGATCCAGCACATATGGTGGACCATTCAAAGATTTCTATGTGTCCAGACCTGACATACGAGCAGCAGCCAGTTGAAATTAATGATCGACGGCAAAAGAATTTGAGGAACAAGAATGCCAACTTGGTGCATGTATTGTGCCATCGTAATGCACCAGGCGAGTCTACTTGGGAACGAGAAGAAGAGATGATGGAACGATACCCCTATCTTTTTGAGAAGTCTTAATGCTTTCAATTCCAAGGACAGAATTTATTGTAAGTGTGGAGAATGTGATGATATGTTTTCAAACCCACAAAGAAGCCCACATGGGCATGTTCCCCCCCCACTAGCCCCCACTCCCCTTTACAATAAATTCCCACCAAACCTCACCCACACACACTCTCATTTCTTTCTTCTCACCGACAGCCCCAATGGCCATCTCTTTCTCACTCTCATTTCTCAGAATCGCATGCCAGCAACCGAGACTCAGTTTTCTCATTCGATCTTCCTCTCTCTCTCTCGGCGAACAACCGACAGCGTTCCGACATTCGTCGATCGCCATTAATTTCGAGCCATACATACTTCGGCAGCTCCGATCTCCATATTTCTCCATCTTCTACATCTTCAAACGTACACGTAAACTGTAAGTTCTCTCTACATTTCTGGGGCTTTTTGGTTCGATTTCCTTCAGATTTTGGAGTTGAATTCTGTAGAAATTGTTTGGATCTTGCTGGGTTTTGAGGGCCGGTTGATAGTGAGTGTTCTTGATAGTTTCTTTCCATGTATTTACGTTTCAACTTTAGAGTGAGATATTGTACTTTTATTTTCTTGTACAAAACTTTGTAAACCTGATATAAAGGTAATGAAATGAAAAGAGTATTTTAATTCTGTTAATTTCTGCTCTGCTCTGGTCTAAATTGTTTTCACTTGTATCTGCAGGACCTGCATATAATTGTACAAAAGTGACAGCACCCGGACATAGGATGTTACAGTTTATATGGCAATCATCAAATTTAAATGTAAACTGTCACCCCAGTTTCCAAAAAAAGGAACGACACGAGACATGCCGCAATGGATCTTGAAACAAAATGGATAAAGTGCCATTTTTTTCCTTTTGGTTCAGTATTCACTAAGCGAACGATAAGACATGTCATGTAAGTCACCAGATGTAAGTCACCAGAAAATGATATAAATATGCATAATAGACTAATGGAATACATACTCAGATACATATTATTTTAAAACATGATGTCAAATACAATGAAACGGAAATACACTGCTTAGGTGTTCCGTCTTACAATTTATTATACTCTACTACAATGAAAACAAAGCATGATGACCTAGTTGTTAGTATTGTGTGTCCTGTTCCAAAGGTTCATGTTCTTCAGGACATACTCCCTGATCAACAAGGCAACCGTTAGATAGGTAGGTCCATAAACCTATAAAGCACAATACATAAGATCTGCATGTGTATATATATAATAAAATATAGCAACCGAAGCAATGTAATATAAATATATGTGACATGACAACGTATGACATGATAACAATGTGTTATGCTAAAGATACGAGTTGCAAGAGTAACAGTGTTTCTGGTCAAGTATTGTGACTCATGTCTAAGGGCACGATATGCAACAGACGAACTCACTCATGCTAACGGGTGCACTCACGCGGGCCAAATATAGTCAGATAGATACAGAAATAGATACAGTAAGATATAATACAAGTAGCGCCAGTCACTCTCACATCCTCAATAATATGAGTTACCACACCCTCAGGTATCTAGTGCAATCCTATAAATGAGGTGTGATGCATGTCGATATCAATAAATAATATCATGTTTCATTTTCAAGTATAGTAAGTGTCATGTTTCAGTTTACAATGCAATAGCATATACAGTAATTTGTCTAAGTCAATATCAAGGGAAGTATTGTATAAAGTCAATATCGTATTATAGCAATGATGGCGTATTGTATGTACTTTAGCTAACCAGCTTAATGTCAATTGTGATCAGGTATAAAGTTTGTTTAGTGGGATTTACATCATCCATACCATATGTCAGGAGACGAAGTCCCTATGTATAGCCCAAATGGCGTAACCATGTGTCAATCCATGTAATTACGTGTTAGGCCTATGCTTTACATAATAATAATAATAATCTCCATACCAATTTTAAAAAAAACCATATCATGTCCAAGTGAATACAACCAAACTAATCAATGCATCATATCGTGAATATAACATAACTCTAGCATGGCCCAAAAATGACTACAAGGACTAGAGTGAAGTGATCAATTTTAAGTTAAAATCATCTATGCACATCTCACATTTTAATTTAAAATATCTAGTTTCAACTCGGTTCTCTGGCAAGCATTTTCAGATCAATGTCATCATCAAATCATGCGATATAATGAGCTCATAATGTAATAGAATCAAACACAAGTAGGGTAATCATATTATCCAACCAGTAAATAGTCAACTGGGTCTCAAGTGACTAATTCGTGCCAAATTTCAAAAAGCCAGAATCAGCCAATCACGAAACCGTGCAAAAGCCCACCCAGCAACAGACCAGAAAGGGCATGCCTCCTTAAAAGACAACGACCAGACAAGGCCCAGCAACAAAGTAGGCAGAACCATGACATTAGGCAGAGCCCAGCGGCCACAAGCAGAGCCCAAAGTAACACAAGACAGAACCCAGTGGTAACAAGCAGAGCCAAGGCATCATAAAACAGAGTCATGCAGTGCAACACAAAACAGAGCCATAGAGACACAAGGAAGGGCAAGCCCAGGGGCAAAGGTATAGCATGGAAGAGCCCTAAGAGGCAACAGACAACGATGGGCATTCCTTGTACTTTCCTATGGACCAGCCCTCAAAAGGAGAAGAGAAAGAATTCCCACAGAATACAATTTTGAGAAGGAACCAGAATTTGTGAGAGCTATTATGATGGAGTTTTTGTCATGCTAATATGAATTGCTCATGAACGCCCTAATCGTGTGCTCTGGATCGATGGCTCCGAACCAATTGTTACGTTTCATCTAGTACTAAAAAAGAAAACCCTAATACAATAAATCTACTCGCTAACTAATGACTAGAAGATAATTCTTAACCTAGGGAGAAAAGCCAAACCCTAATATAATAATCTAAAGGGATAAATAAAATAACTTTCTCAATTTTCGCATAAGAATTAGGGCCGGCTCAACCCCCTTAAATAGCAAAACACCCCTTAAATGTCATTTTACCCAAATGCCCATGTTCCAATTACCGGCCGCAACAGAGATCCACTCCAAAAAGGGTCAATTTATCTTCAATTCAAGTATTAGTTCTATTTCCACCATCAAATTTCTTCTCTTTCTTCCACAAATGTCAGATTATTATTTTAATTTGAGCGGATCGCATCACAAACACTTCATCATAAGGCAATATTTGTTATGTCTAGTTACAGTAAAGAACAATTTATAAAGCCAAATCCAGAAGAAAATATATGAATATAACTAGTACTGCATATATGATAGCAAATAGCCAAACATAATCCGTTTATCAAATCAGTTAGAAGGTCACCAGAATAATCATAGAATATTTCCGAAGGCAGCACAAATTATACTATTAGAAGAACTTATGTGGAGCAAATAACACTGGATGGTACCAAATCAGAGTCATCTGATAATAGTAAAGTATGAAATCATATTGATCAATATGTCAAATTACTTGCAAAGAAATCAGAGGAAACAGTAGCTAAATTCAAGTCGTTCCATTGAAGCAATAAACACAGGATTATAGTTGATTTACCAAATGAGTTGTGCATGCAATCATCACCATGGAAGATTCGGTAAACTAAGTTAATATACGATAAATTGAAGCTGACTAAATCTTATATTGAATTCAATTAAGCTTGTGAAGTATGAATTGACAATGAAAATACAAACTCACTTCGGTGTGTATTTGAGACGCAAGTGGAACTTCACGAAGCTCAAGATTTGGAATCAAATGTTTGATTGCATCTGCCCGCTGAAGATTTTCTAAACAGTTTGGGTCAGTTGACAAATGATTGATGCATTTAAGAATCTGCATTTATTAAGATAGAATTGGGTGGTGGAATCAGTAACATGGGCAAGATAAAAGCAACGTAAGTACTTGCTGTTTTAACAAAGATGAAATATATACCTTAAGAAGAATTGGAGGCTCTATCCTATTAAACATTTGGAAAAGACGGCCAAGCAAGCTTTGGATACACATATATGATTTTACAGTAGTGTCTGCTTGGGCAAACTCTAACAACAGATCTGCCACTTTTTCTAGATATTCCCTCGCAACATCAGCGCTGAAAGATGACACCATCTGAGAAAGCAACCCAGAAGATGTCGTACTACCTGGTCTTGCATTTAGAACGCCAGATCCAGATAACGTTCCAGATGCAGTCTGAGACACAACTCCAGATGTTGAAGCTCCTTCATTAGAAGTTATAGAACTAAGAACCGGTGCTGTCATCCTTTTACTTGGATTCCTTGACAATTTCGTATTGGAATCTATATTTCCAATTTCTCGTCCATGTCTTGATACCTCTGCAAACAATTAAAAAATGTTTATTTAATGCCACCAGCAAAAGAAAAAATGTCAAGTCTACAGTATGCACCCTACATAGCTATGCAATTGTAATTTCAAGGAATGATGTTTTGGCCGAAACCACTTGGTCGAAACCACCATTTTGTTTTGGTTTCGAAGAGGGACGAGACAAATTGCTGATGCTTCTTCTGAAATTCAATTTCGGCCGGTTTCGCTTTTTGCCAGTTTCCGAAACATCACTTCTTAAAAAATTGAGATTGTATTTAAATACGTGAACTTATTTGAACTATAAACATAAGAATATTTATAAAAAATATAAAAATTATAAAACTCTAAACTTTAAAAATTTATATTATAGAATTCATTAAAATTCTACAAAAATTATTACGAAAGCATTGATATATACAAGAAAATTTATATAATTCGAAACCAAAACTCAAAACAAAACCTGCGAGTACGAAACCTAAAATTTTTCCAACCAAAACTAAAACCAAAACCGAGTTCTCAAACCTTAGTTAATTTATCTAAAAATGAGCTTCTCAAAATATCAGCTCAGGAGAAGACATCCAAGTGGTTAATAATGACATTACATGCGATCAAGACTATCTCCTCATAATTCTTAAAGATATTTTTCACAGGAAAAAATTACAACCAAGCCAGGCATCCCCTTTGCAGCAATTTAGCAGCAACAGTATTCAGATGTTTTATACATCATAATAAGTAATAATGTAAATACGTACAGCCAAACCAAGGTTCTTCAATACAAGCAAGCGTTCATTCAGAATTTGCATATCCATACTTCAGAAACCAGAAATCAAAAATAGAAAACTAAGGTTTGAAATTTCATTTTCGATATTAGCATTTACTAGGGGTTTGTGGTATAGGTATTGCTTGCATCGGATGCATCGGGTGACACACACACACAGAATGTATCAGGCCTCGTTCGGCGGTTGGAGTTGAAAGTTAAGGTGTTAAAGTTTCTTATAGTATGGGATGGAATTGGGCTTGAAGCTTGTCACATTCAAAGTTGCTCCAACCTTCGAGTAGGAGTATTTTAATTTTACTTGTCAAAAATGTCATGATCTCCCTCTCATCAATATCCTATACTCCACCATTTTTGTGTGATAGGCTCAGATTAATGGGGTTAGAGGCTAACCCCACCAGCCCTTATTGCCAAACGAAACCTAGGTGTCAATTATATAATCTCATTCAAGGTACTGGTTGTTGGTTGCAGTTAGAGCTACATCACTAGCAAGTAATTTATCTACCCATGAGTTATCCATCAAATACATTGTCCTCACTTTCTCTAACCAACTCCCACATTAGTTGGCCTTATGAAAGATATCTAAATTAATCAGCTTATATTCAATTTAATATAATTCCATAGTTTCAAGTTTTCACCCTCGTGTAATGACTGAAACGGCTCGGTGATATACATGTAATGGTGAAACTAAGAAGCCTTTTGTCTGATCTTGATAAAGATGGGTCTCATTTGAACCACCTACACAAACTCAATTCAAAACGTTATTTGCTGATTTTCCAGATCTTGAATTTGATTATTAAATGAGATTCTTTCGACCATTCTAATATATGGCATATGTAATATTTTTCAACTTCTAATGCTTCAAACCCCCGAGGTTTCACTTGCATTAATCGTTATTTGATAGGTATCGGCATGTTTATGATGGATAGGTATCAGCATGTTTAAAATTAGATATGTCTAGAGTGATACATCACAGCATTGGCCAATTTTTAAAATATGTAGAAAACAAGTGAAAGGCATGCATAAATGACATTTTTCTGTAGATCCCGTAACTAACGCTAAAAGATGACCAAAGTCCAGTGCAGTCGGTCATAACAGATGACTCATTCCATTAACTAGAACTATGAAATTTTGTTGCAGATCTGAAAGGGCTTCAGAGTTGTTGATCACCAGGATAAGATGATTCCGTAACAATATTGACGGGATTATGCTAAAAACATACCATGACTCAAATATGAAACTTCAGTAAATGACTCAGATGACACCTCTAGTAACATTGACGAGATGAATTTTGTCGCATCTGTGAAAAGGCATTGGCCCTGTTCCTAACCCTCGGGAAAAATTTTTACATGCACTTTTTTTGAAATTTCACTTGGATGTTTTACTTAAATGCTTTAGGAACGGGAAAATGAGGGTCTTGCTGTTGGAGCAGGAAATGGTACAGTGTCAGACCCGTTTGTGTCATAGGAGTGGATGAAGGGCAAAATGTCACTTGCACAAGAAAGGCTTCTGACTTAATTCAGTCAGAGGTTAATAAGCTAATTTAAGCCTCAATTTCAGGCCATCTAAATTAAGTAGGTTTCAGTTGGCTTCACCACCTCAGCCAGTTGCATTGAGTATTGCTTTCGGGAAATATATGTGATTGAATATATAATCACATATATAATTAATGGTAGCAAGTTTTGTTTGTGTTATAGGTAAATTGCATAATCTTTTAGTATTGAGAATCTGATATGCTTGGGAATGGATTTGGGGAAGGAAATAGAGCAAAAATAGGATTTTTATTTGATAACTCGTGGAACTGCAATGTTTTGGCCTCAATTCGAGAGGAAGACTACCATCCCAATTAAACTATGGCTAATCTAATCTAAAATAACAACTACTAATAATCTCTCACCATATTCTTCCTAATATTCTTAATAATTTGCTCAGAAACTCTCCCCACTTATTTATAATAAATCTCTCTAATGAGCCGACGTCCCATATGTACCAAACTGCACTTGAACGAGGGCTTTTAGCTGCCATCCAAAAATTATGAAACTGCTACTGCGTCCAGAAATTACGAAACCATCGCTGGCATGTAATTACAGAACTGTCACTGCCATATAATTACAGAACTACCAATGCCGCCATGTAATTACAGAACTGTCACTCTCAGGGTTATACCGCTACCACTCATTCAATTCCCTTTTGATGCCGCCATGTGTATGTGATCGTATCATTACTCACCTTTCAAAAAGATACCTTATTCTCAAGGTGAAAGTCTGAAAAGAGAAGGTGGATTGCTATTAGCCTTGACGAAGCCTCGTCGGCCTCCCCGTCCTTGTCAAAGCATCACCGGCCAACTCATCGTCGCCGAAATATTGTCGGCCTCCCTCGGCCTCGTTGTTGCCTCCTCGGGACCATCGTCTGCCCAAAGCCCTCGTGTGACGTCGAGCGGTGCAGATCTGGCTGGATCTAACCAAATCCTGTCTACCCGGTCGGATCTGCCCAGATCCGACCGAATCCGGCCAGATCCAACCGGATCCTTGGCTGGAGCGGTCTCGTCATCTCAGATCCGTCATTTGGCTGGATTTCTCTTCAAAGGCAACGACTTTTTCCTTACACTTTTCCAAAGAATACACCTTTTGCCTCTGATCTTTACTGTTGTCGTCTTCTCAGTTCAGATCCGTCTTCGTAGCCACCACCTCAAAAGGATGATGGAAATTTATCTCCAATAGTTGGCGGCTCTTTATCTCTAATAATTGCTTCAACATAGATTTGAACGATGAAAATGATGGGCCTGGGCCCCTGCGGGTTTACACCCGCAGGAAAGCCCGCGCGCGCTCCCGCACAGAGGCGGCCCCCCCTTTGCCGACTCCACCTAGCCGCAACCCTCCCCCATGACCTAGCTTTTATTATTTAAGGAGGGGGTATCCGTCACCTAGGGTTATGCTATTTTGATAATTGATATTTGGAGACTCTTAGTGTAGATGAGTGTGGACGTCCTCTAAGCGTCTTGGGAGGAGGGCACACCTCTTTTGTGCCCAATTATCTTTCTATTTGCTATTGTTTTTCCAATAAAAATCTTGTCTTTGTTAGATCCTAACAATTTGGTATCAGAGCGCGTGACGATCCATGACGGCTTCAACAAGATCGCAAGACAAATTCGAGGCGTTGGAGGCGAAATTCACGGGTGAAATTGAGGCAATCAAAAAGACCTTGGCGGGAAACGACGAATGTATGGCGAAGTTAACTACATCCATCTCCCAATTGGCGTCAAATCAAGCAAAGCACGACGATCAATTCGCGCAATTGATGGGAGCCCTAAATCAATTGACGACGAACTCCAAAGGCGATGGGAGCCCTAATCCGACGCAAAAGGCGGCACCTTTGAAGAAGGAGTAGAAGGAGGAGAATTTCCCCCAAATTCAACCCTATTACGTGGAGGAGATGGACGAGGAAGATGACGGGGAGCCATGGAGGGTGGACTACCGCGAGGAAATACGACGGAAGGCGATGGAGAGCCAAAGGAGGGGCGGCGGGCCTAGCCGCCCCAACGGAGATCGCCACGGCCAAGAGGAAGGCCGGCCGAACCCCACAGCGCATCACGAGGCTCGGCCGGTACGAGAACAAGGCGGGGGGCCTCCCCCCACCTCCGCCGGACAATGGCAGGGGCGGCCAAGCCCTGCCGTGGCTCGGCAGGGCCCGGTGACCCCGCCGGCCCTGCCAGAGGCCCGGCAGGGCCTGCCGCCCCTCCGGGGGCCCCGGAGGGGGACGATTGCTTACCGAGAGGGACCAGAGGCCCCCTGGCAGCCGTCAGGGGGCGGCGGCACTTCCAGCAGGGGCCACCAGGGGCGGGAACCCCCATGGCAGCCTCCCGAAGGGCGGGTTGGGCATGGACAGCCCCTGGACGATTTTTTTGAGCCTCCTGGACAGCGGACAGCAAACGAGGAGGGCTACGGGCAGTTTTCGGGGACTATTTTGACCCTCGGAGCGTCGACCAGCAGCAGAGGACCCTTTTTACGGCGATGTACGCGGGAGAGATTGTTATTCTGACGGTAGGGGTGGCTACGAGGCAGAGTTCGGCGACGATGCAGGTTGGGACGATTTTGAGGGGCGACGTGGAGACCGCCGTGGAGACTTCGTGGGCCGCGGAGGAGGGCCACCTGGGCGCTACGAGACACTGGACGAGAGGCGTCAGCATTATCGTCCGCAGCACAGAGAGAGGGGATGCCTGAGCAGGGGCGTTTTGGAGGAGATTGCCGCGTCCAGAAGCTGAAGATGCCGCTATTTCTAGGGAGGACCCACACGCATGGTTGTTTACCGCAGAGAGATACTTCACGGCACATCACATGACCGAGGCCCAGAAGCTGGAGGCGGCAGCGATCTGCATGGAGGGGCGTGCCTTGGGATGGTTCCAGTGGAAAGAGAGGCGGCAACAGATTAGGAGCTGGAGGAGCTAAAGGACCTGGTGCTGGAGAAATTCAGAGACCCCCGTATGGGGAATTTACACGAGCAGCTGTACGCCCTCAGGCAGGAGGGGCCAGTGCGGGACTACATTGAGAGATTTGAGACACTGTCAGGACGTGTTCATGACGTGTCGAACGAGTCACTGGAGGGCATCTTTCTGAAGGGGTTGCGTCCCAGTCTGCGAGCAATGGTGGGACCCTACAAGCACAGGGGGCTTTCAGAGGTCATAGAGATGGCTCAAATGGTGGAGGATGCACAGACCGAGGATAGGCGGGTCCAGAGCAGCTACAGCAGTCAGAATTCGAGGGGCGCCCCATCTGGGGCTGGAGGAGCGGGTACCCCAGCAGGGGTGACCCAGACGAGCCGGGAGAAGCCTGGGGAGAAGAGTAACACGCCAGTGACTGGGGGCAGTTCAGACACATGATGGACGCAGAGATGAGGGAAAAGCGGCAGAAGGGCTTGTGCTTCCGGTGCGATGAGCGGTTTTCGTCGGGCCACCGGTGCGCGGGGCGCAAGCTCTAGGTGATCCTATTGGAGGATGACGACGGCGAGTCTGTTGTCGAGGAGGAGGCCGCTGAGGCGGAGGAGGAGCTGGAGGGCCAGCAGTTGGACGTGGTGGAGGTGTCCCTCAACTCCGTGGTAGGCTTCACACCGAACCATACCATGAAGCTGAGGGGAGAGGTCGGCGACCAGAAGGTGACTGTGCTGATTGATAGTGGGGCCACCCACAATTTCATTTCCAGGAGGGTGATGACACAGCTGGGGCTTCAGCTGACAGATTGCGGCAGATTTAGCGTGATGATGGGGACAGGGAAGAAGGAGAGCAGCCGCGGAGTTTGCAGGGGATTAGTGCTGACCTTGCAGGGGATACTGATTATTGCAGATTTTTTACCTCTAGACCTGGGGAGCACCGACGTCATCCTCGGCATGACCTGGCTTCAGACTTTGGGGGAGATGACCATAAATTGGAAGCTGCTACGGATTGAGTTTCAGAAGGCGGAGAGATCTGTGACACTCCAGGGAGACCCTAGCCTCTGCAGAGCTTTGGTCTCTCTGAAGACCATGTTTAGGACCATCCAGACAGAGGGAGGAGGATACCTAGTAGAGCTGCAGTCGTTGGCAGGAAAGGGAGGCGCAGAGGCCAGTACAGAGCAGCCCATTCCAGGAGAGGTTTAGCAGCTGATGGACCAGTTTGAGGAGATATTCCAGTAGCCTCGGGGTCTTCCACCACCACGGGACCACGAGCATGCCATTGTTCTACGAGAGGGTGTTTCCCCCATTAGCGTGCGGCCCTACAGATACCCTCAGCATCAGAAGGACGAGATAGAGAGGATGGTTTCAGAGATGGTGCAGGCAGGGGTGATCCAGCCGAGCGTGAGCCTGTTCTCCAGCCCAGTGTTATTAGTGAAGAAGAAGGATGGTAGTTGGTGGTTCTGCGTTGACTACAGGGCGCTGAACAAGGAGACGGTCCCCGATAAATTCCCTATACCTGTGATTGATGAACTCTTGGACGAGCTACACGGAGCAGCCTGGTTCAGCAAGCTAGATCTTAAGTCAGGCTATCACCAGATACGGATGCGACGGGAGGATGTGCTCAAGACGGCGTTCAGGACGCATGAGGGCCACTACGAGTTCCTGGTCATGCCCTTTGGGTTGACCAACGCCCCGGCCACCTTTCAGGCTCTCATGAATAAGGTATTCCGTCCCTTTCTCAGGAGATTTGTACTAGTCTTTTTCGACGATATTTTGGTGTACAGTCGTACTCTAGAGGAGCATTTGGACCACCTGTAGGTGGTCTTACAGGAGTTGTAGTACCACCAGCTATATTTGAACAGAAAGAAGTGTCTATTCGGGCAGCCGCAGGTGGAGTATCTGGGGCACGTGGTATCAGCAAGAGGGGTAGCCGCCGACAGAGCGAAGACAGCGGCCATGCTGGACTGGTCGCGCCCTACTACTCTCAGAGGGCTACGGGGCTTCTTGGGCCTTACAGGGTACTACCGCAGATTCGTAGAGGGATATAGGACGATTGCCTGGCCATTGACAGAATTACTGAAGAAGTATCAGTTCCACTAGGGGGAGGAGGCGACGACAGCTTTTGAGGCCCTGAAAAGGGCAATGACCACTGTGCCACTATTGGCGTTGCCCAACTTCACCAGAACATTCGTAGTAGAGGCGGACGCATCCGGACACGGGTTGGGAGCAGTACTTATGCAGGAGCATCGACCTATAGCTTACTACAGCCAGGTATTGACGGCGAGGGCCCGATTGCGATCGGTATATGAGAGTGCGCTGATGGCGATAGTGTTTTCCGTCCAGAAGTGGAGACCATATTTGTTGGGGCGGAGCTTCATAGTGCGGACGGATCAGTGGAGCCTTAAGTATCTACTAGAGCAGCGGATGGTAGCGGAGGAGCATCAGAAGTGGCTGCAGAAGTTGATGGAGTACAGGTTCGAGATAGAGTACCGCCTGGGATTGGAGAATAAGGCAGCTGATGCGTTATCCCGGTGAGAGGAGGCAGAGTTAGCGGCGCTTACCGTATCCATCCTGGAGGATTGAGGCCCACTGCAGCAGGAGGTTGAGACGGACCCGGATTTGGCAACTATACGAGAGGCCCTTTTACAGGGGTCGACTGAGTACCCGGGGTATTCTTTACAGGAGGGGCGGTTACTTTACTGGGGCAGACTTGTGATACCGAAGACTTCTACTTTATTACCGGCCATATTCAGGGAGTTCCACGGCAGTGCTATTGGAGGACATTCTGGGGTCCTCAAGACCTACCAGCGACTATCACGGGAGGTCTACTGGAAGGGGCAAAAAAAGGATGTGGCTAGGATGGTGGCGGAGTGTGACGTTTGCCAACGTCACAAGTACCAGGCTATGTCTTCAGAGGGACTCTTACAGCCACTATCCTTACCGGACAGAGTTTGGGAGGACCTCTCTATGGATTTTATTGATGGATTGCCTAAGTCGGGTGGATTCAGCGTCATTTTTGTTGTGGTAGATCGCCTCAGCAAATAAGCACATTTTATTCCGCTTAAGCATCCTTACAGCGCCGTTTCAGTGGCAGAGATTTTTGTGCGAGAGGTTATTCGTCTGCATGGTCCACCGAAGTCCATAGTCTCGGATAGAGACAAGGTGTTCCAGAGTAAATTTTGGCAGGAGCTTTTTCGCCTACAGGGGACATCCTTGAAGAGGAGCACTGCTTACCATCCCCAGACAGATGGTCAGACGGAGGTGGTCAATAGGAGTGTGGAGACTTACCTGCGATGCTTCATCTCAGAGAATCCTAACGAGTGGGCGCGATGGCTACCGTGGGCGGAATATTGGTACAACACTTCATACCACACGGCGGCACAGACTACACCCTTCAGGATTTTATATGGCAGAGACCCTCCGCACTTACTTCACTATGGCCATGAGACGACCCCAGTTTCCGATGTGGAGCAGTACGTAGCGGAGCGAGACCGGGTTCTAGAGGAGCTGAAGCTCCATCTGGCGAGGGCTAAGCAGGTGATGAAGGCACGGGCAGACCTACACCGTCGAGATGTACACTTTGAGGTTGGTGACATGGTATATCTGAAGCTGAGGCCCTACAGGTAGAGGTCGGTAGCTCATAGAAGGAATGAAAAGCTGGCACCACGGTATTTTGGGCCTTTTGAGATTGAGGCGAGGATAGGACCGGTGGCATACAGGTTGCACTTGCCCCAGGATCTACTATTTACCCAGTCTTCCATGTGTCACAATTACGCCAGGCCATTGGCAACCATACCCCTTCTCCTACATTATCTGAAACCCTTACTGCAAATATGGAAGTGAGGATGGAGCCGCAGTTGCTGAAAGGAGTCCGACAGAGCGACACATGCACGAGACAGGTGTTGTTACAGTGGAGGGGCTTACCGCAGCACGAGAGCACGTGGGAGGACATGAATGATATGATGGCGCGCTTCCCGGACTTCCACCTTGAGGACAAGGTGGCTCTTTGGGGGGAGTATTGATGGGCCTGGGCCCCTGCGGGTTTACACCCGCAGGAAAGCCCGTGCGCGCTCCCGCACAGAGGCGGCCCCCCGCAACCCTCCCCCATGACCTAGCTTTTATTATTTAAGGAGGGGGTATCCGTCACCTAGGGTTATGCTATTTTGATAATTGATATTTGGAGACTCTTAGGGTAGACGAGTGCGGACGTCCTCTAGGCGTCTTGGGAGGAGGGCACACCTCTTTTGTGCCCAATTATCTTTCTATTTGCTATTGTTTTTTAATAAAAATCTTGTCTTTGTTAGATCCTAACAGAAAACTTTTCCTTTATCTGTTCCACCCACGTTCGATGTCGTTACTCCAAAGCAGCATCTTTCCATGCCACCATCAGGATCGATTGTTTTGATACCACTTTGATAGGATTGGGTATGGATTTGGAAAAGCAAATAGGGTAAAAGTAGAATTTTTATTGATAATTCGTGGAACTTTGGCCTCAATTTGAGAGGACCGCTCTCCCAATTATACCTAGGGATAATCTAATCTAATCCAATAATACAAATAATCTTTCTCACAATATTCTTCCTAATATTCTATATAATTCCCTCAAGAACTCTCCCCACTTATGTATAATAAATCCCTCTCTAATGAGCTGCCACCCGATAATTACAAACTACCACTGGCCTAGGATTTTCATTGGTGTCCCAGAAATTACGAAACTGCCACTGTACCAAGAAATTACGAGTGCCACTGGCCTATAATTACATAACTGACATTGCCTTGTAAACACAGAACAGTCATTTATAGAATTGACACTCCCCTCTAGGGTTTTGTCACCGCCACTTTTATGTGATCGTATCAGAATCTCTCTAATAAGAATATCGAATTAGCAAGTGCTAAGTTGCACCACATGTCTAATCAATAACCAATAATCACTTTAGACCCATTATACATGAGGCACTTTAGGCGTCGCCAGGACGTGTCCAACTGTTGGGGCAGCTTAAGCCAGTCTTAGATATATAATATAAAACCAATTACTTTGTTTTCAAAAAGTTATGGTCCAAATCAACATAAATGGAAACAAGATTAACCAAATGGTTAAGCCATGTGGTGCAACCAATCAAACAAGATGAATAGTTTCAGTTACATCCCTACCTTCTATAATCTGCCCCAGTGGTTGTTGTGGATTTAGGGACTTTATTTTTTTTTTCATTTTTCTAATTTAGAGTCTCATTTTCGCAATATGGATAAATAGAAATGGGTAAATGGAGATTAAAAATCTCAAATGAAGGTGTAGATACATGGGAAAAAAAGCAAAAGGGATATGATTCCAGAGAAAAATTAACGATCTGGACTAGCGATACATGGCAAAGACTGGATATAGAAAATTATTGGGTTTTCCCCTTATATATTCATTTCTTTATTTAACTAAGTCTTTCATTATTGCTAAAATTTTGACCAAAACTCAACCGAAAATGGCCGAAATTGATTGTACAGTGTTGTATCAGCCTAAACAAGTCGAAACCAAGTGTTTATTCTTGTTCTGGATATGTGTCTAAGGAAACTGGTCCAAACCAGCATAAATCAATATGTTTCACCAGAAATTTTGTTCCTTACATTGTATGCATCGATATCAAGACTAATAGTTACAGATGAACAATGATGTTGCTATCTGAGTTTCAAATTTAATATATTAGGAGCGAAAAAAGGAATTTACCAGCAAACTCTGCCATCAGAAAATCAAGCTCGCCATTCGTTTTCCTTTCAGTTGAAGCATGCAATAGGGGCAATATGGTTTCATGTCTTTCCAGTCCAGAAAGGTGATGAACATAATCAAGCTGTCCAGATGCATGCCGAGAAGGTGGTTCCTTTTCTAACAAACTTAGTAGAGGTCTAATCTGCTCCTGCTGAGATGATAAGTGATTTGATGCACCAGATTGTCCATTCGATGATATCTCAAAATGTTTTAGAGGTTTATCCGTAGAATTTCTAGTGGCTGAATTTGCAACTCTCTGTTGTCTAACTAATTCAGCTTCAGACCGAGAAGGATCAGACTTCCATAAGCCCCCGTATTCATTTTTTTTGGACGTTGCAGCTCCTGAAACTCTATTTGTCAAATGCCCACCATTTTCATTTGCAAACTCAAGGAACTTAGAAGATAATGAAGCTTCCAATGTACCATGGCCAGCATGAACCTTGTCCAAATCCAACTGGGTTCCATCTGACCTCTGGGAGGCGAACAATGATTCCAAAGCTGCACCAGACAAATGATGCTCAAGCCTAACCTTTGAAGAATCAAGATGTCCAGAACTAGAAACCGGTGATTCAAACTGCATGGAAAAAGGACGGGGAGGATCAAGAGGACCCGATCTTGGAGTTGAACCATTTTGTGGAATAGATCCAGTTCCACCAGGTACAGAAGCTAAGCGAGTTGCTTCATTCAAACTGTGGAGGGTATTTACAAGCCTGAGAAGGATACCATTCTTTGCAGCTATACGGCAAAAGTCATTTCTTGGAGTTGAATGTTGAAGCTTAAACACCTGCCACATGCCATCTATTGCCACATGAACCATTTCCCTGAAGATGTTTCATTATAAGTTAACAGTCTGATGGTCAATCACAAGCGATACAAGAAAATGAAAATCAAAGTGCAGATATTAGCTTATGATTAAGTACAAACCTGTACTTCGCATAATCAGCCTCAAGAAATCCAACCAAGACAGGTATCCCTCGGCAAGCGATAAACATTTCCAACGTCTGAGTGCTGAATGAAAATATAATCAGTATACAATCAGTCAACTAGTCTTTCTGTCACAAATGGGATCAAATGCAGCTACAAAGAGTATACATATAAACCTGGACTGACAAAGCTGCTGAAGGAAAGAAGCTGCTAGCATACGAACTTCTCGAGGGCGATCAGGCATAGCAAAATTCATTATGACTGGAATCTGCATTTTAAGGTATATACACAACAAGACAATCAGGCATATAGCCACGGTCGACCACAAAAAATAAATTCAATGTATGGTAAAAGTTAAATTCTCACAAGGCCAACGAGACAAGCATTTTCCTGGAAAGCAATATTATCTCTCACTATCAGATTAATAATTTGAAGTACGGAGCATATAACCTGCAACAAAATCATTAAGTGTTTATACACTATCCATGATAACACACGGCATTAGTAAAGGATAAATAATGAATTTGGTTCATGTTATAACTTTAACTAATACGTGCATCTATACCACATTTCCATAGTATATTGAAAAGTGATTGATTAATTAATTAATTAAATCAAATGAGAAAATACGTACACGGTGTCTGGGAACTTCTAGAAGTTCCAGCAGAGGCAGGAAACCATGATGGGACATAAAAACATGTTTTTGCTCAGGACGCTGGACGAAGAATGTAACAATCTTATGACAAGCCGACAAAATTACATCTTCAGGTTCTTCTGGCTTCAGCAAACCAACATATTTATTGAACTCTACAGACTGAAAGGAACCAGCAAACACTTAGATACATAAATATTGTAGAATAAGACATCAGTAAAATTAAGCATAAGGGCATGTATATTTATTTAATTTGTTTCCCTGTAATGCAAGAAATCTCAAACTACCATTGCAAAGATCATCAAGGAGAGCACAAACTAAAACGCATCTTGAAAATCAGTAAAAGGGATGCTCCATACTGGGCTCAATGCATATCCCATATTTAAAATAAACTGAATAACCAAGTTTTCTTAATAAATGTGTATACGCTGTTTCATTAAAAATTCAACCAAATGAGTTGACTTCCAGTAAATTTCAATTAATCAACTCAAGATGGTCAGAACCCTCAACTTTCTGGATTAGCAAAAGCAAATGTGAAAGACACAAGTCTGAATTTGCAAACAAACATGGATGTTGGAACCATACACTATATTGTTTTATTTCACAAAATGTGATAAAGTATTCAACCATTAAATCATTATGGCAGTCTTAATCGACCAAATTTAATATTTCAAAGAATAAAAACCTTAAGTTCGGCAGAACTTTCATGTTAATGGAAAGCATATATAATACCATGAAACAGACAAATAATCAGACGAATTATTAATGTATACCTGCAGCTGGAAAATACTGTCTGAATGCAAATTTTCATCGAATACCTGCTTCAAATAAAAAAAACCAAACGTTGAACACCCACTCTAAAAATAGAAATCAAGATGAACACGGATGGTGGAAATGCAGGCACGTGTTCAATTAAAATAATATCATTGGCCAAACATGCATACCGAACTATCTATAACTTTCTCGTTAATAGCATCCATCACCATTTCTAGAAACATCTCGCCATTTCTCTGTCCTGCCTCATTGTCCATGTGTGTCTGCACCATCCTAGCCTTGAGCTCTTTTGCCAAATCATTTTTCCCACCATCATGGCGATGCACCTTTCTTTGGTCCATGTCAGATGTGGAAGTTTCAGCACCATGATCATTTGGAATTCTGTCCAGTGGGGGAAATAAATCCTCCAGGGACGCATCCCCGGGCGTGTCGCTAAATTTGCTTAGCTCATCACCTCCCACTATGACAGATGGGATACCAACCTTCATAAGTTATTACACAGTGTGAGTAAAGCAAGAAAAACATTAAAAAGAAAAGAAAGAAAGAAAGAAGAAATTGGGCAGCATACAAAATGGTCACAAGTGCCACATTTCTATGGAGGTAATCACCGTAAAATGAAATACCAAACCTTGTAAATTATTGATTTTAGGAGTAGACAACACTGGTGAACCACACTATTAATGCTATTAAGGAATAATCATTATATCTCGTAGCACCAAAGCAAGCAAAGGAAAGCAAGCAATAACTAAATAACATATTACTGGCTCAATAAACAAATGAAACACACCAGGAACATTAGGCGCAAGTGTAGATCTCTATCCAGGAAAATGGAAATCTCACCTTCTCAAGACCACCTTTCTGGATTTCTGGCTTAAAGGAAAACAAACTACTCTCATCACGACTTGAGCTTCCTTCCCCATCTTGTTCCGTCTTTATAATATTTTCTCTTCTGGATCCTAAAATATTTATAGCACCATTAGTCATCGTCTCATTACTACAAACCTGATCGGCAACTGTTTGGTTAGCAAGTACTGCTTCTCTACCAGAAGAGCTTAAAGATGGCTTTTCATGAAGAACTAAAGTGGGATCTCTAGCGGAAAGCACTTCATCTTTCAAACTATCCACACGCTCCGTGCAGACAACTTGAGCAACATCACACTTTGAACCGCTATACCCATTAGACCCATTCATTTCTGCAAAATCAGTAGTCAAATGCTCTTTCCCGGGTACATCCTGAATTGAAAGTTCACACAAAAATGAGAGTAATAGAACAAAAATATACCAAACATGTAACAAAAGATGATTAATATTAATGGTCACTTATAAAGATCAGACAGTTATTCGTTAAGGCCAATACATATTGACCAAATCGACCATAATTATGCTAAGAAGAACAGCATGTTGATGGTGACAGGTAGCAATACTTGCTCAGTTTTAGTGCTGCTGCTCTCTGTTTTCTCTGTTAGTGGACATGCATCACCATCGTGGTAATCCCCAGTTGAATTATCATCCACAATATCGTCATCAATGTTCCTTAAAAGAAAAATAAAAGTCAGTAAAATAACCGTTGAAATATGTTTTCAGGGTCTTTATAGGACTCATTCTTCTATTATATGAAACTCCAGAGATTAGAGTATTGAAAAGTATCAGCAGTCATATTGAAAAGCATCAGCAGCAAAATTAGTATGACACAACTGAGGCAACAAGAACCATGAAAAGACCCAGAAACCAAGTATCGGCAGTGATATTAAAAAATATCAGCTATGATTTTGTTATGACACTATATAAGTAACAAGAACTGTTATGGAGCAACAAGAACTGTGCAAAGACCCAGGACCCTCCATCCCTCAATATTGAAAGATATCAACAGTGATTTTGTTATTACACAATCGAAGCAACAAAACAGTTCAGAAGCAACAAGAACTGTGAAAAGACCCAGAAATGAACCCTCCCAGAAAAACTCTGTGCACAATGGTTTTTTCTCTGGCATGCAGGCGTGGCCAAACAAAAATGTGTATCTAAAGAGTCTGATTGCACAGTAAATTCTCATATTCCTTGCACTTTTTCTGTTTATAGAGAGCTACATAAAGGGTGGAACTTGAGCCGAGAGATTTGCATGAAACTTCATACTCTATTCAGTATGTTGATATCTGAATGCATAAGAATTCTAACAAGCTTATTAACCCTAATGCCTTGTTAAAGCCTCTCTTCCTAATTCATTTTGCCTTCTTTCCTTCTCTTGCCAAATCTTCATTTGTGGGGTTCTTCTATTTCTAACATTCTCAATAATCAAAATACACATCACATTATTAAAAGTCAAAATAGAAATAGTTGAAATGGTAAACATATAAACGTAAACATATAAAATTAGCTTTCTATGTCCATTGGTTGACATGAGCCTAATCAGTTAATAAAGATTAAGAAAGTTTATTTCAGAATGATGTGAGGCCATCATAGAAAGTCATGATAATGTTTACTGATAACGTTTTGAATAGTGGTTCCTCAAATTCCAAGGATTAGTCATGAAAACTAGGAAGAATTAAGAAGGCATAACATAGTAACTGCCTTTTCCTTCTTAACGGTCAAGACTCTAACATGATCATACTAGGAAGAATTCTGCAACTTCAGGTTAGGCCCTATGACCCTGCATGAAAACCAAGAACAGAAAATGGAACAAGAAAAACGAAATACATCATGAATGAGACGAAAGAAATGCATGAGACCGTAAGAAGATAAACAGTATCAACATCTGAATGATAAATAGCTGGCGTGAAATGAAATGCCAGTCATGAGATATATGAAGTCAGTCTCATTCTGCTACATTAGTTTGCTGTATGCATCCTTCACTGCTATTTAATTACCGCATAAGCCATGTCATCATCGCAAAACAATATTAATATGCTCCAACTACTTCAAGACCATACAAGTCCAAGCATGGAGACTTCAAATAAGTACATGGAATTCACTCGCTAGTCAGGTAATACTGTATACCACATACGATAATTGATGTAAAGGATATAGAAGATCACGCATATGGTAAACTCGCTGGTCAGGTAATACTGTATAGTGTATACCACATATGATAATTGATGAAAAAGATATAGAAGATCATGCATATGGTAAACAAACAAGAAGAAAACAAATGCATGGAAATGTAAAACACACTAAAACCTTCCAATTGCTCCCGCTATTGATTCCTAAAAAATTCTAGGGGATTGATACTTACTTAACTGATCCTCCTGTTTGTCGCAGAGATGACGGCAAAACACGCCTTGAGTTTTGAATCCATGGATGTGATAGTAATGTTTTTGCATCTGGTCTCTGCATAGCATCCTACATAAACCACTTGATGTTAGGGCAGTGATGATGGATGGGTGAGAACGCTAATATGTGTTCACCAGAGTTTGATGGGATTGTCGTGCAGATCTACGCCTTGTACCTTTTTAAAACATTGACGAAGAAAATCTGTAATGTCAGCTGATAGTCCATCAGGTATAGGAGGATGCACATCCTGTTAAAAAAGAATAAAATATATCATAAAGCTTGTCCAAACAAATATAAGGAAAAAGTTCAGAATTACTGATAAAATATATCACTTCAGAAAATTATAAAAATATAGACAACAGAACCAAAAATATGAAGGATTAGGAAAATAATACGATTAGCATTATACTTTTTTTATAACCAGAATATTTATATATATAGGAAGAAAATACCAAACATTGTGCTTTACACATCAGCCTTCCCACATTTTTCAATCGACTATGCACTTCATTTATTCCCCATTTTTCAATAGCCATCACAGAAAGCTACCATTACTATTTAGTACTACCATCTAAGCACTAGCAATTTTACCAAGCAAAGGATGTCCAATAGGCGATCGTCACCTCAGCTGAAAGTATTATTGTATTAACCATCATTAACACCAGTTTATTGTGACAAAATCCTATTGGATGACGACATTATGCATAGTTGTTAATCTCATCCGACATGCTATTCATATTGTACAAAATGATAGGATATGGATGTCCAATGATATGAATTGGACTATGTTATTGCATTATGTGCAATATCAGATGATATCCGTTCATTTCGTCCAATGCGATATGATTTCTCATTCCTGAATGAGATAAGAGACTCAGTTTGATTTGGACTGTGGTTTTTTGGACCGGGTAACGTTTTTAACTTGACCCGGCTGAAATAAATGGTTTGAACCCCCTTTCATCTCATTTGATTGTGGGGGGATCCAAGTTTCAACAACAAAATTTTTCAAATATAAGCCTTTAGAGCCCTCATCAAGCAATTCCAAGCATCATCAAGTAAAAACTCATCCAATTCGAGTATCACAATCCCTGATCGGTCAAATAAAATGCCACATCAAGCAAGATCAGAGTAGTTTTGAGTCATACTCAATCAAAAAAAATCAAATCCAAGCCTTGCTTGCCCTCATCTGTTAGGACCCTAAGATGACAAGCAGAAACATTAAAGTGTGTGAATAGTGTTTTACAAAAATTAATAAAATCATCCAAGTATTCAACCAAGAAATCAATTTGTGTTATCAACTTGTTTCTTAATCAATAAATAGATCATGCTAATATAAAGTGCGAAAATATAAACTCAAGTATGCAAGATAAGATTTCAACACACACAAAACAATTACAAACACAAGATATTTATTCTGGTTCAATCAACTCTCGTGACCAACGTGAAGTCCCCAAGTCTTACTTGGGCTTTTTACTATTTTCAAGAATAGAACAACTTGCAACTCGGCGAATACTCCTTGCCTCCGTTGCACAACCTCTCAACGAAGCCAACACCAACACCTCACACCTGAGGCTTTATCCTCACACTTGAGATACAACTTTGAGAGAAAAGATTACAACTTCCCTGAAGACTTCAAGATAAAGCACATATAAGTGAGCGTGTATAGGATGGATCTTTAGAAGAGTAGAAACAACACTCGAGAGAATACAGAATGAAAGCTAGAGCTTAATGGTTATTTTGGGATTTTTCTCTCTTTTTCTTTTTCATCTCATGTCATCATAAATTATATCTAATTAACCTGAGATCATCTCTATATATATAGATGAAAAACTACATGAGACAATGCCCAAAATACTTAAGTCAATGGCTAGAAAATGGCTAGTTACGGAAAAACAGTTTTCTACAATGGCTAGTTACTAATCGACTAGTAGTTACTAATCGACTAGTGTAGTCCAGCTAGTCGTCTAGGAGTCAGATAGTCGACTAATTGAAACACTTTAGTCAATTAGGTCATTCATTCCAGAGCAACAGTTTTCATCCACTGAGATTAGTCAGCTATAGTTCATCAGCTAGCCGCTCTGAGAACTCTGGTCGACTAATTCTTCCATCCAAACAAGGTTAAGCCTATTATCCTATTAGTTGACTAAGGTATCATATTGGTAAACTAATACACCCATAATTGTGTTGTTTGGCTATGTGACCTAGGTTGGTCGACTAATTCTTCCATCCAAACAAGGTTAAGCCTATTATCCTATTAGTTGACTAAGGTATCATATTGGTAGACTAATACACCCATAATTGTGTTGTTTGGCTATGTGACCTAGGTTTCATAAATTAATTCCTTACTAATTCTAGTTATTTATCTAGCGTTTCATGTGAGTGTGTGACATCTTCACGGCCTTAACATGAATTTTAAGACAAGAAATAAAGATTACATCGATTAAATATTATTCTATCAATGCTCTTGATTGAACTTTAAGCTCCATGTTCTTATAGAATTCTTCGACTCCTCTTTGATGCCTTGGAGTCTCACCAAATGTCAAGCTTGGATTGTGATCTTGCATTGTATGTCCTTCAAGCTTGAGCAATCAATACTTGGTCTATTTCTACCTTTTACACTAAAGAAATTCATTAGACCAAACATAATGTTTGCTTAACAGCAAAACATAAATTGGGGAATCTAATACCTAACATTCTCCCCTTTTTGGGGATGACAAACATACAAATCAAAATCAAATTAATTAATTAAATTTTATCAAATATAAATCTTACTTCGGCTAACTAAGTGCATACTCCCTAGATTGATGCATATTCTTTGATTTTGATGATGCCCCTTAAATTTCTTTTGTCCCTTAGTCATCAACTAAAAGATAGGAGTCCAAGTGATATTGGCATCCCACTTTCATTCTTAGGAATTGCATCAAAACATATATGCTCCCCATATCAAATAAGATATTTGAACATAAGCATTCAAGGAACTTGGTACCCTCGTAACTTTGGGTCATTGAGGTTAATCATGGGGTTAGATCAAAAATCATAAAATAATTCAATCAAGACTATCAAATTACATTTTAAACTAAATTCTTTTTAAATTAAACTTGAGTATCTTCTAAAATAAGTATTAAGCATAGATACTCAAATATTATTGGGTTCATAAAAATTTAACACTAGGAACTCAAATCCATTTTGGATTTGTTTTCCAAAAATGCATGTACAAACAATTATTAAAATTCAGGCATATTTTTATTAACCAAGATTTGACACCAATACCTCACACTTGAGGGCCAACACAATCACCTCTTACACTTGAGGCTTTCTCCTCACACTCGACAACTTAAGAGCAAATATTACAATTTCACTAAGCCTCGGAGATGAAGCACATATAAGTAGTGTAGGTAAGGGAATTGAGTTTCTACTCAACACGATGGATCTTTGAAAGAGTAAAAACAAAGCTCAAGTGAATGGAGAATGAAAGCTAGAGCTTAAAGTGGGTACTGTCACGCCCCGCTCCCCGAAGACGTGGCTGTTTTCCACAAGAGATATAGGTCTTGATGTTTACCAATGAAAATAATATATGTCATGAGCAGAGATGTACCAAAATACTCATACAGAAATTTCCCATTAATTAATACATGAAATTACAAAGTCGGATACAATACAAGCAGATACAAGCTCTCAAAATAAAAAAGGGAAATACATATGAATACGCTCACAAACTCTTTCTCAGAAATCCACATCCTGTGAATCAAACTCTGATTCCTTAAAACGGGGTCTCCTCGTTTTCTTGTTTGGCACCTGTGTCCCAAAACGAAGAGCCACTAGCAAGTTAGACGTATATCACAATAATTCTAAAATTTAAAATAAAAACAGTGTATTGAAAGTAAAGCATATACGGGAAACAACTAAAATCAGGCATGCAACTGTTAGAGTTTAAAGTCATGTTCTTGGAAATAGTAACTAAAGACAGGCATCCATCAGTTACTCTAGCAGTTATACCAAACTTAGGTCATGGCTCATATTCAGAGACTACAGTAAGCAACTAGGAGTCCACCTTATACCACAGGGTGCTCACCTAGGTCGCGCAAAAAATAGGAACGGGTGGGGCTCTCTGAGACCAAAACAGGAATGGGAGACTCAAAATTATGTCGGGCAATGCTAATTGGGGTCCATCAGATGCATGATGAGACCCGACCGGAACACCTGATGTGGTCATGTCAGAAGCATCGCACTAGTCGTGCCCGCACTCCCTATAATAGAGTTATCCAAAAACTCAGAAAGTCTGTTTTGTTAAGCGTTGTACAGTTTTCACTGTCAATATGGTTTTATTCAAGAGATGTTTCTAAGATGTTAGTATTTGTTTGATCAAGCATGCATCATGAGACAAAGTCTCTGTCTAAGTATCACATCAAAACTAGCTAATATGTTTGATGTGCTATGTGAGTTATATCCATTTATATGCATGATACTAGCAATTTCAAGAGTCATTATGCCAACAGGTCCAATTCCAATAATTTGTCACTTGTAAGATGACATAAATAACATGTCATGTACTGGAATAATAACATGATGTTCCAAGATCATCACAGCACATCCAACATCAAAAGTTTGATATCATAAGATTTCTAGTATAATCAAAAGCATGCACCAAGTGATTGCACCAAGTGACTGCATAGCCACTTAAAAATAGGGGATGGACAATTATATTGATCATATAAGAGACTAATCCATATGTTCAAGCTTTTTATGCCACCAGCCAACATCACATCAAGAATGACTTTTAGACTAATATGAGCATGAAATAAACATAGCCTGAATCCCCATGTCTAACCATCATTAGGGCAAACCCCGATATAAGCCCAATATCCAACCAACAGAGGCACGTGGCCTAATTAAATTGGGCAAAAGAACACGAGTCCAGCAAGTCAAATGGTAAAGCCCAACTCCAACACGACAAAGCTCAAGTCCAACACAATTGGACAAAACCCGAGTCCAACACAATAGGGCAAGGCACCAGTCTCACACCAAACACCAACACCAAAACCCAACTTTAAGTCCATCACCAGAACCCAACACCAATGTCCAACACCAAATACCCAACGCCATAACCAACAACCAAACCCAACACCATGTCCAACATCAGCACCCAACACAAAGTCCAACAACTCCTAACACCAAGTCCAACAACAATACCCACTGTAAGTCCAATGATATGCCAAATAAAGTGACATCAATATCCAACAGGTCTAACAACATGGCATACATAAATAGATATCAATTGCTAACAAACTATTAAGCCAACAAAAAACTATGCATGGAAAAAAACTTACCTCAAAACCTACTCCATGATAATATTATCAAATCATGTGCATGAAGATGTAATGTTCTTAATACTTTAAAATGGGGGAGGGTCAACGGAATGATCTCAGAGAAGTCGCAGCATCAATCATGTTAAGGGTCAAGTCCATTTCTACATGCTTTCCATTCTTCCAGACACCATTATCATCAAGGAACAAGTTCAGCCACATCTAGCATTTGTAGGGGACTGAGATATTTCAAATATTAAGCCAAGTCCAACACCCAAGGGCAAAAGCCCAATCCATCACAAAGGGACAAATCCCAATCCAACTCCAAGGGGCGTAGCCCACGGCCAAACTAACACCCAAGGGCAAAGCACATGCCAACACCAACACCAACACCAAAATCCCACATCAGGGCAACAACACCAAAGTCCAACACATATCCATCAACACAGTCCAATACCAAAATCCCAACACAAAGTCCAAACCCAAGTTCAACATCAATTGCCAACACCAAGCCAACACCTAACACCAACAACTCACATAGCCAGTAGCCACACAACCAACCAGCACCCACACAAAGGAAAAAGCCCGTCCAACAGAGCAACCCCCATCAACCACTATGAAATAGACCCACAAGTGCAACAGTCTACAAGCAAGGCCCGCAACCACGCAAAGGGGGCAAACCCCAGCACCAGCAACAAGGACCATGGCACAGAGAACCCACGGTGAGGACTGAAGCCCAACAGAAAAATTTATGACAGAGAACAGCTGCCAAGCCCCAAGAGAACACAAGTCGTGCTTAAAATATCATAGCAAGGAAGAAGAGAGAACAAAAATTTCAAACCAAAACTAGAATTTAGAGTGAAATTACTGAACGTATGAGAATTGACGAGGGTCGCTGAGCCGTGCAACCATGCCATCGTGTGGATGCGGCTTACTCGTGAAGGGGAGAAGTGACAATCGAGAGGGAAGCGAAGCCCCCAAACCAAATAGTAACTAAAGACATGCATCCATCAGTTACAATTTAAAGTTATTTAAACAATACTTTAGCAGTTATACCAAACCTAGGCCACGACTCATATTGAAGAGTACAGTAAGCAACAAGCAGTCCGCATTATACTACAGTGGCGCTCACTCGGACCGAGAAAAAATAGGAACTATAGGGGCTCTGAGACCAAAACATGAATGTGAGACTCAAAAATATATCAGGTGATACTAGTAAGGGTCCATCGGATGCATAATGAGACGTGGCCGGAACACCTGATGTGGTCATGGCAAAAGCATGGCACCAATCGCGCTTGTATTCTCTATAATAATATGAGTTACCCAAAAACTCAATGAGTCTGTTTTGTCAAGTGTTGTACAGTTTTCAGTGCCAATATGGTTTTGAGGATGAAGTTCCAGGATGAATGTGATAATATGCCAACATGCCAACATGCACAATTCCAACATATCCAAAAACTTCAAAAGTCATTATGCCAACATGCACAATTCCAATAATATGCCACTTGTAAGATGACATAAATAACATGCCATGTACAGGAATAATAACAAACAAGTTGTTCCAAGATCATGTTTTAATTATAACACATCAACATATTACCAAATTTTAATGTCATAAAATTTCTAGTATAATCAAAAGCATGCACCAAAAGCATGCACCATGTGATTCCATAGTAATTTAAAAATAGAGGATGGACAACTGTATTGATCGTATAAGGAACTAACCCATATGTTCAAGCTTTTTATACCCCCAACCAACATCATCATCAATGATGTTTTATAATATAAGCATGAAATAAAACCAAGCCTGAATCCACATGTCTAACCATCATTATGGCAAAACTTGGGATGCAACCAACAGAGGCACATGGCCTCGCTAATCTGGGCAAAAGCACACAGGTGGAAGTCAAGGGGCAAAGCCTAACTCCAACACGACTACGTCGAAGTCCAACACAATAGGGCAAAGCTCTAGTCCAACACTAGGGGCAAGGCACAAGTCCCACACCAAACACCAACACCAAAACCCAACTGCAAGTCCATCACTGAAACCAAACACCAATGGCCAAACCAAGCCAACATTAAATACCTAATGCCATATCCAACAACCAAACCCAACACCAGGTCCAACAATAGCACCCAACACCAAGTCCAACAACTCTTAACACCAAGTCTAATGAGATGCATAGTAAATTGACATCGGTATTTAACAAATCTAAAAACATGGCATACATAAAGAGATATCAATTGCTAATAGAACTATTAAACCAACAATAAACTATGCATGGAAAATAACAACTTACCTCAAAACCTAATCCAAGAGAATATTACCAAAACATGTGCATGCATCAGGATAATGTTCATAATACTTTAAAATGGAGGGAGTGTCAAAGGAATGATCTCAGAGAAGTCTCATCATCGATCATGTTCAGAGTCAAGTTCATTTATACATGCTTTATATTCTTCCAGCCACCATTATCATCAAGGAACAAGTTCAGACACATCTAGCATGTGTAGGGGATGGAGATATTTCAAGTATTAAGCCAAGTCCAACACCCAAGGGAAAAGCCCAATCCATCATCAATGGGCAAGTCCCAATCCAACTCCAAGGGGTGTGTAGCCAACACTAACACCCGCCAATCCAAAATCCCACATCAGAGCAAACCAAAGTCCAACACGAACGCATCACCATAGTCCAACACCAAGTCCAAGCGCAAGTTCAACATGAATGGCCAACACCAAACCAACACCCAACACCAACTCTCATAGCCACACAACCAACCAGCACCCACACAAGGACAAAACCACATCCAACATAGCAAAACCCATCAACCACCAAGAAATAGACCCACATGCCCAACAGTCGGAGCACAAGGCCCGCAACCACGCAAAGGGGGCAAACCCCAGCACCATCAACAATGGCCATGGCCTAGAGAACCTAAAGTAAGGCCTAAAAGCCCAACAGAAAAATCCAAGACTGAAAATAGCCGCTAGCGATGACAAGGGGAGATGGCGAGCTCCAAGAGAATCAAGTTGTGCTCAGAAAAACATCATCATAAGAAATAGGAGAGAACACAAATTTCAAACCAAAATTGGAATTTAGAGTGAAATTACTGAATGACCGAGAGTCGCAGAGGGTCGCCGAGTCGTTCCGCTACATTATCGAGTGGTTGTGGCTTGCTAGTGAAGGGGAGGAGCGACAACCGAGGGGAAGTGAAGCCCACAAACCAAATCCAAACCAAAATGCCTATGAAAATCCCAAAGATCACAAAGATCGAATTTTTGGAAGAAAATCATTTTTCTTTCACATCTAACTCCAAGAGAAGAAGGGTTTAAACAGAGGAAAACCTGCGAGGGGGGAGAGAGAGAGAGAGAGAGACTCAGCTTTCAACGATGACGACAAGGATCCGCATAGGAACCGTCGATTTGGAGTTATGGGCGGCCATAAGTTGTCGGTGGTTGGATGAGGGCTCGGGGGGTTTAAGAGGAAGGCAACAAGGGAGGTATGGACGTGAAGTCATCGTCAAATTTTTCTGATCTGGTCGGGGGTCAAAGGAGAGAGAGATAGATCGGGGTTTTTTCTTCACTGATTCGTCGAGAGAAAGAGAGAGACTTCATGAGGGTTCCCCTTCTGGCTAAGGGGTCGGGTGTGTGAGCTGTACGTGAGAATGGGGAGAACAAGAAGGGGCAGTGGGCTTGTGGGTGATGGGCCTCGCAGATGGGCTTGCTGGTTTTAGAAAAGAAAATAGAGAAAAAAGAAGGCAGAGATGGGTGTTAGGCTAGGCTCGGGAAGAATGGAAGGAAAATGTGGGATATGGCTGAGGTATTGTGCAAAGGAAATTAGAAGGTTAAAAGAAAGATGAGGGGGAAAATAAAGAGAAAAATATATGGAAAAATAATAATAATAAAACATGATAAATATGAGGTATTACAGCTACTGACATTAGTCGACTATAATTCATCAACTAGTCGACAAACTAATGAATTAGTCGACAGTCTGAATACTTTGATCGACTAATTCTTCTGCCAAACAAGGTTAAATATATTATTCTATTAGTCAACAATGGTATCATATTGGTCAACTAATTCCCTAAGAAATCTATTGTTTGGCTATGAAACCAAGATTTTTATGCATAAATTAATTCATTATTAATTCTAGCTATTTATCTCGTGTTTCATGTGTATGTGACATCTTTAAGGCCTTAACATGAATTCTAAAAGAAATAAAGATAACATCAATAACATATTATTCCTTCAATGTTCTTGATTGATGTAGCTTTAAGCTTCACATTCTTGTCATAGAATTCGTCAAATCAGAGAATTCACGTTCTTGTCATATTATTCTGCAAGCTTGGGGTCTCACCACCATGTCAAGCTTGGATTGTGATCTTACTTTGTTTGTCCCATAAGTTTGAGCAATCAATAGTTGGTCTATTTGTACCTTTCACACTAAAAAATAAATTAGACCAAAACAAAATTATTGATCATCATCAAAACATGTATTGAGGAATCAATACCCAACATCATCGGGCTGTTTTGACGTCCAAGCCTTCGTTGAGCATTTGCAAGCCCACGCCAAGCAAAAACAATTAAATCCAAGATCCCGACCCTCGTCAAGTAGTTTCAAACCTTCATCGAGCAGTTTCGATCCCTCGTCGAGAAAAAAAATGCAAATATAAGCTATAAGCCCTATCGAGCAGTTTTGAGCGAACTTCTAACAGTTCTATCATTCATTTGTACATCGGAATAGTCATCGAATGAAGTCAAATTATGTGAGCCTTCTTCACGAGCTACTTTAAGAGGCATAAATTGATCAAAATTTTATTTTTAATTTTAGTTGTTCACTATTTAACAAATTTTAATTTTATTTGCTCACGATTTTTAATTCTATTAGCGAGCCACTATAAAAGCCATTGTAAGCATGATTATTTGTAGTAGCTCAAAGTTTAATGTTAATTAAATCATTGTTAAGTTGTTCAATGTAAGCATAATTTTCTTCAATGTAGCATAATGTGTGAAGAGGACAACAAGGAATAAAATATGATTCTTGAAGAAGAGTGTAATCGAATTGCGAGCATTGGATCGATTTAGGACTATTGATCAGGGTTTTAAATATCGGATATCGATATCGTATCGAATTTGGCCATATCTGATATTGGATATCAGTGGATAAATCGGGGATGCGCGCAAATATCGGGTTGGTCATATCAGATAGGGTAAATACACAATTATAATATCATAAATATCAATGATTGTTCGTATTACCAAAATATCAATAGGATCACATAAAATTACGATAAATGCATTAAGTAATAGCTAAAACTACAAGTCTATAAATTAAAAAATATATTAAAACTGAAAATATTGCATGTATAGAAAATGAATAAAAATATTTCCAGAAAGAGCAACTTACCCTCACATTATTATATAAGATCAGTCTGCACATGTCTCTGGCACGAATGTTTCATCATATACAGCTGCTTCCGCATCAGAATCAGAACTATCTAAAGAAGATCTATCTAAAGAAGATGACTATGAGGAGATCAATGAATCGGAACCTAAAGCTTTCTCCTCGCGCATTTGCTTTTTTCCCTTCCCCTTCACTAAAGATAAAGATGTGATGGCTTTTCCTTTCTTTATAGTCGTTAATCTTTTACTAGCCCTTGGTGTTGGATCGGCCAACATCGCTTCTTCAACTTGCCTCCATATTAGCCTTTCTCCAAGAAAGACTTCTTCTTCATCCTCCGCATTTGAAGCTATAGAAGCATCTGCTGATTTTTTGACATCCATTCGACCACATTGACCTCGGTAATAGAACGAGCAGCTAGAATTCGGTGTTTCTGCTCTCAAATCTTTCTTTTAGCTGGACATTGAATTTGACATAGACTAATTTTTCAATTTATCATTATTTAGTTTATTCCTTCTCTATGTGAATCTATTAATGAAAATACAATAACCAATTAGCCATAAGGAGAAATATGTATAAGATTATCCATTGATGATATAAAAGAAAATACATTTAAAGTTTTACCGTCTCAAAAAACTCCCCAATTTCTTTCACAACCACTTGAGCTAGTGGTCAATCCCAAAATTATCATGTCCATCTTCAACTCAAGCGTCGTGCCACCATGCAAATGTCACCAATTAACTAAAAATAAAAAAACCAAATTAAAATTCATATTAGTTTAAAATTTAAAATATCAAAAACTACTATAGTATGAATATTAGGACTATGAAATTGATATTAGTTTCTTAGTTATATCTTGATCAAGTGCAAGATTTTTTGCTTGCCTTTGCGCTACCTCCCTACCAAAAGATCCACTTGCATTTGCAAATAAAGGCATCTGGGAGCTAATTTTGTCTTGCATGTCATTATCATGGGCATACATCCTGAATATGCACTCATTGAATCCATCAACAAAAACACCATCTCCATCAATAGCATCTCATCTATGATAATAAAAATACGGGTTCCACAAATAACCTGTTAGGTGCAGTCAGATTGTCGTTCCATCTCTTCTCAATAAGAATGACGATCGCCTTGACTTTTTCCTCATCATGCTTCAAATTAATTGTAAACTCCTTACACATGTCCATATCTCCATACAACCACCCCATCGATGGAGTGTCGTTATCTGCCCTTCGAATAACATTGACGATAGTATCAAAAAGTTTCAATGCAAGTGTCATGTTCTTCCACAATAAACGGTTATTGATGATGGTGTATACCTATAAAATACAAATTTAATCAAAAACATCAATTAGTTATTTAACTCTTAAATATGCGAACAAAATAACAAAATGAAAATAGATGTTAGATTTATACACTTCTTGCTTGAGAAATCTTAGAGAACTTCAACTCCTTCCATTCAGTGGAGTTGACAAAACACCTTCAATTTCAAACAAAACTTCTTCTTCTGCAAGCTTTGCAATGACAAAAAAGTTGTAGCAAAGCGGGTAACACCGAGCCAAATAAGATCGCATCCAAACTTCTCCCTTATTATATCAAACATGATAATGTAGGCATACATGTAGACCGTGACAACCCTCGCATCTAAAATGGCATTGCGGATAGCTTCAACTTTCTAATATCCTACAATAAGAGGTTCAATGTGTGTGCAGCACAAGAAGTCCAAAAAATAGAGGGACGCATCATAGCTATGTTGCAGTCATATTGTTCGATGCGTTGTCGATTCACAATCTGAAGGACAAATTGTTCTCCCAGCTTCTCAACTGTTCCATTCACCACATCATAAATATATTTGCCATCATGCACACCAATAGATATGTTCTCAGAATCATAGAACATCGTTCCAACATAAGCATGAAAGACAATGTTCATTATACTCCTACACATCCTGTCAGTCCAATAATCTATCAACAGACTTCATCCATGCAGTCTATATGTGTCCAGAAAAGCTTCCAACTTCTTAGAAGCAACTTCCTTAGGAAAATACTTCTCAGTTATCTCATAGGAAGTTAGACATTTCAAATTAGATCCATATTTACCCACAGCCTACACCATCTGCCCAAATGATGGGTAATCCACCAATGAAAATGGTAATCATGCCTCAAATATATATCGTGTGATCCATTCGCACGTATCTTCCCTTTCCTTCTTCTTACAGTGCTCTTTCAGGATGGATTGCACCCTTTTTCCTATCTCTTTGCTCAGCAGCTCCATCATCCTTGTTTCTTGAACCTGCAGGTGCACATGTCTGTCCATCTGTCCTCTGAATCTTACGGGACCTTGACTGGCTTCATGGGAAGATGAAACTTCAACATCCATGTCTCCAATAACCACATCATCTCTAAGCAGTATTCTAAATATCGGATATCGGTCGCGTATCGGCCTAGGAAATTTGATATCGGATTGTAGATATCGGGGATATATCGGGGATATTGACTAAATATCGGAGTGTCATATCGGAGTCTTAAAAATGATGACATATGCAAACATAGATGTATCTAAGAAGATATAAACTATACTAACTTAAAAAGGTTTGTTTTTAATTATACTTCTCTCATTAAACATGAATATCTGGAAGATTGACTAAATATCAGAACATCATATCAGCTCAATCGATTGTCACTAGAAATTTTCACCGGACGGAGCTGAGCAGAGCGGCATGAGGATCGGATCGTTGATAGGACCGGAGCGGCATGATTAGATTTATGGCAAAGTAGCGATTATCCCTCAAAAAATCGTGATTCGTCATCGTTTTAAGTAAATGATCTGGGTCGGTTGACTCGGGTTGGATCCACTTTCAAGTAGACTGACCCGCTAACTTTATTTTAAAAACCGTGAATTGCGGCCGATATTTCAAAGGGATATATCGGCCGCAACCCGATGTTGGGGCGATATTTCTCTAAATAACGGAAACCGCAATATATAAGCCTATATCGTATCGGCCTAATGATAAAACAGATATTGCAGATATATCGGATATCGGACCGATATTTACAACACTGTCTCTAAGAGCTTGAAGCTTTGATTTCCCATCTTTCGATGACTATATTGCTTGTAATGCAGCAATGGCTTCAACCTAACGTCCTCAGGAAATTTTGTGCAAAGAGCTACATTTCCTTTCTTTTCTGCAAGATGGTTCTTGAAACGGTGAATACGGTCACTGATCACATGCTCGCGAAACTTGCATCTCACTTTATTAGAGCTTGCAACCTCTCCCCATGATACCAGAAATTTGTTCATGCGACGAATGATGCCTTGCTAGATGGTCCAAAAGAAATTTTCAAAATCTACTATCAAAGAGTACAAATTTTATAAAATTATTAAATTAAATTTTAAGATACAAAAACTTTATAAAAATAAAACATATCCTAAAAAATTAAAACATAGCATGACTCATGATTTACAAATAATTATGGGATTTACAAGTACATATCATAATATAGGCATCAGTAGGCAACGTCTCTATTTGTATCCCAAAGGTAATATCGTCGTGCCAATCCCTATATTCAAAAATCGGACATATGCAGCAGACAGTTGCTTGTAAGGGACAGTATTCATTATCTAATAAGCCAATAATCCAACTAGTCATGTTACAAGTATACAAGTGAATGCATGGACCCACATCCCAATATAAGCGTTATATCTCCAATAAGGCAATAGGCTGGCAAGTATTGCACAATACTTGAGTAAAAAGATTAATTCAAATCAATTTCATTGTATAATCATGTGTATACATCCCACCGATTTGAACAATGTCTGTAATAGGCCCATTATTTCAACCACTCCCCACTCGTATTTTTTCGCCCAGCCCATTTTCGACGAAGCCCGCTCGGGCTTCATTTCCACTCGATTCGCTCGATCCCCCTCAGCTCGCTCGACAAGCCCGCTAGGGCTTCGATCGCATCTCTCTCTCTCAGCACCGTGGGGCCCTCAGTAGGGGCCTTTCGACGCATCCCTCCGTCTTATGTCCTCGTCGACAGCGGCAACCCCTCTCCGTCCTCCCTCTGCGGCTCTGCGAAAGCCCATTCTCCTCTTGCTGCGACTGTAGTCCCCTGGGTTGCTTCGGTTGCACTTAACTCACCTCTCCCCCTCCTTCTCTTGGTTACTTTCTCTGTAAGTATCTCTCTACATTTTCGAAGCTATCGGTTGATTTCTGCAGCTCTTAGTGTTTGATTTCGGGGTGATTACTTCGGATTTGCATTGATTTCTCGATTAGATCTCGTTGTGTGTTTTATTCTTCGGTTTCTTTGGTTTTTCGACGAACAGCAGTAGACTTTATCTCCCCTTACATTTCAGTTTTCTTTTGATTTCTTGCGCGCTTAGTCTGAGTTGGAATCATTCGGATTTTGTGAGAAACATTAGATTTTTACAAACGGGAGTGGATGATTTGGGAGAGTAGAGTAGGATTTGGTTCCCTACTGTAATCTAGTGGTGTTGGTTCCCTCGCCTACTTGTCGTGGGGTCTCGGGGTCCTTACATGGGGCTATGTTGGCTTGTGGTTTGTCCATTGCTTGCTGATTTGGGGTATTGTGGTTCCCCTTTCTTGTGGTTTGTCCTTTCCTTACTTGAGTTAGGTTCGGTTGCTCCACTTGCTTGCGGCTTTAGGCTCCTTGCTGACAGATGGTTGCGGCTGGCCTTTTATGTTGACTGTTGGGTTTGGGTGAATCCTTTGATCACTGTTTTGGGGTTTCGTTGTGGTTTACTTGGTATATGAGCCACGTTCCCTGCTGTCTTGGTCGTTAGCCCCTAGTTCCTTGCTAGAAACCATGTGGATTTTGCCGTAAGCACGAGTTCCCCCCACCACGTGATGAAAAGACCACAAATCTGATCCTAATGGCTTAGAACCTCTAGAGCCATTATGAGTGACTTTCAGGATTTTCTTTATCAAGCAATTATTATGGTTCCTTCATTTTCTTGGTTCATTGCATGGAAGAGCTGGGTGTTTTTAATATCAATTCAAATTTGGAATATCAAGATAAGAGAAATATACATGCCTCACTGTCTCACATGCCAGTTTTATTGTTATGCCATTAAATTATCTCCTTGAGTATGCTACTACTAGAAAGTTTAATATTGTAATTAAATTGCGTAGCCTAGGTATGAGAATGGGCATGCCCAAAGCCCGATTGGACTTCCAATTGGGCATGCCACATCCTCATCCCTACTCATCCGTTCACTAATTCTAAGAAAAAATAGTGAAGGGATGGATAGATTTGAGGATGTGGCGTGCCCACTTGGAAGCCCAATCGGGCTTTGGGCATGCCCATTCTCATCCCTAGCGTAGCCCATGGGTTGTTACTTGTGATGTCACTTATACTGAATGATTGGTGCGTTTGAAGTTGGCTCTTGACATGACAGGTTACTATTACATGCATGGCAGTAGACCCACTTGACTACATAGTTTAACTAATATTAAACTGAGACCACATCGCGACACTAAAACGATTAATTGATTAATTCAGCTTGACTCACCGGGTTTTGGAAAAACTTATGATTGAGAGAGTGCGGGAGCGACTGGAGCCTGACTTTTGGCACATGTCTGGGAGGACGTCCATTCTATAGGATCCTGAGTCCCTGTCACAGTGTTACGGTTCTTTCTTCTTTGGACTCAGCCCGGGGGTAACACCCATGTGGTCCAAGAGGGTCTTCGGGTTGCACATCGTGCTCTCTTTCATAAGTCACGACCTAGGATTGGTTCATATTAGCAGCTACCACCTTACAGTAGTTAATAACTTTAAATAATTATAACATGTTTCATTTCTGTACCATGCCATTATAACTGTTGCTAATGTTTTCTTTTTGCACCATTATTACTATGTTGTCGTTTGGCTAGATATTGTCTACTCCTCTGAGTTATGGTACAACTTCTGTTGTCCCACTAGCTGACGCACAGGATTATCTGGAGGCGTTGGAATTGGAGTTTCCGATTCAGGACGACAGGCCTTGAGCACTGTTTGAGTGTGAGTGTGTTCTCGGTGCTTCTCCTTTTTTATACTTTTGGTTTAGTCTTAGAGCGCCTTGTGTGTTGTACTTTTGTACCCCCGTATTTCAATTTTATAATCATGATGTGGAGTTAATGCATGAGTATCTTATTTCTTTCCACTTGTTCTCCTTGTTTTCACTGGCACCTGCGGGACCTGCACAAACTTGCACAATTGTGACGGTACCCAGGGAGCGGGACGTTACAATGTCTTCAACGAAATAATATTATTCAGTCTAATAATATCAATTATTTTCTTAGTACAATTTCTCCATCGAAATAAATATTCTCAGTCTCAGACTCATCCCAAAATTACAAACATGTTATTGTTGTATAGTGCTCTAACTGCCAAGTGAAATTCAGTGTAATTGCACATTAGTTATAGTGACAGAGCACATAATTGCAAACAGAGTGACAGTCACTGAGGCCAGAGGACATGACGCGGATATAATGAGCCAGTGACAGAGCATATGACCTGCAGACAAGGCAGCAAAGCACGGGAACGGCCCACAGAGAGCACAGGAGCCGGTAGTGACAAAGCACATGAGCACAGAGCATAAGAACGGGAAAGAAGAATCGGTCGTGTAAAAAGAAAGATGAAGAAATAAAAAGATGATGAAAAAGAAAGAAGAATATGCACGAAGAAAAAGAAATCGGAAGATTGAAGAAAAAATCGGAAAATATAACCTAAAATCTTTAAAAATCATAAAAAATAACAAAAATATTTAAAAACTGATCAAAACTTAAAATCTATAATTTTACCTCGAAATTAAGTCGGACGGCGAAGAATTGACAGATCAAACCTCAAAACCCCTAGATTAGGTCGGATGAACTAAACAGCACAGAGAGATAAATAAGAGCTTTTTGCGTATTGAGAAGAGAGAACCAAAAGGCTTCGAAAATTTGCGATCCCAACAAGCACAATAACAGCCTTCATCGACCGATATCGGCCCGATATATTGGGCCGATTTCGTCCAATATATCGGGATTATCGACCGATAATTTTAATATGGTGTTTTTTGGGGTAAAATAGCATAGTATCGTATTGGATGGGTGCCGACACCGATATATCGGAAAATATATCGGGCATATCGGCCAATATTTAAATCACCGCTATTGCTATTGCTATATGCTTTTTATCATACATACTTGATCTTGTAGTAGATTCACTTTTGCATTGCTTTTGTGAGAGGAGCTGACAAGTGATGGTTGGCCTCTCATTTGTTATGCATGTCTATGTTAATGTTTCAAAACAATGAAAACTTAGTTTTTCACATTTTTAGCATACCTAATTGTCCATTACATGCTCTATACTTGGATTTCTTGATTGTTTTTAAATATATTTAATTAACTAATTTGCTTAATTTTTTGCAATTTGTCATATATCTTACAAAACATTACGATATTCCATCAAAACGATATACGATACAATATACGATTTGACACCTCTAACATGTTGATCTTCAAACAAAATCATCTGGGTGTCAAGGTTCGGAAAACTCTTCTTCCAAACTCTTCTTCCAATCTGTAAGTGTACCTCTATGTTGTACTACAAGATTGCAGTAGACTGCCAAAAATTGGATCCTTCGCCTCATAATGACGTGCACTGTAATAAGAGGAACAATCACCAGATAACCATGTCGTACGATTAACGTATGGTGGCTACATCCTATGACGTATGAACCTCATAAACAATTGGTCTCAGTTAACCTAATCTAAGAAAATGAATTGACAAAAGCTTAAAATTCTTAAATCGTAAGGAACTATATTAATGTTAATAAATATAACATGTTTACAGATGCAAAAGATATAAAAGGTAAGCAAAAGAAAGAGAAAATAATTAATCGACAGAAAATTTTTGCATGAAATCTGGTTTTTAAAAAAATTCATCCTGTAAATTAAAAGAAACTACATGGATGTTTGCTTGACGATCATCTTGTCACCTCCAACTAAAGCAATAGACGCAACAGTTTCCAATCAATTCCAGCATAACACTTGCTGCTTCTCAGTTCTTTGTCAAGCCAATTACAGAAATAAAACACTGGGTATTCAAGATGAGATATTAAATTTAATAACATGTGATGTGCGCTCATGGAGGAACGCTGTTACATGGAATCCTCTGCTTCTTTTTTAACTCCTCCCATCACCCTCACCCCCACCCCCACCCCCAAAAACACATAAACCCCCTCTTCTATCCCATCATTGATAAGGGGAGGCAATTGTGTCATGCTTAATCGACAGAAAATTTTTGCATGAAATCTGGTTTTTAAAAAAATTAATCCTGTAAATTAAAAGAAACTCCATGGATGGTTGCTTGACGATCATCTTGTCACCTCCAACTAAAGCAATAGACGCAACAGTTTCCAATCAATTCCAGCTTGACACTTGCTGCTTCTCAGTTCTTTGTCAAGCCAATTACAGAAATAAAACACTTGGGCATTCAAGATGAGATATTTAATTTAATAACATGTGATGTGCGCTCATGAGGAACGCTGTTATATGGAATCCTCTGCTTCTTTTTTAACTCCTCACCTCACCCCCACCCCCAAAAACACATAAACCCCCCTCCTCTCTCCCATCCTTAATTAGGGGAGGCAATCATGTAAGTTGTAGATGAGGTCTGGAGGGTAGTGTGGATAGCCAACAAAATTCTATGACAATTAACTTACGCCATATTAATACAGGCATCACCTAACTCAAAACCAGGAAGAATTAGTCAACAAGAACCTGAACAATTCGAAAAAGCGCCGGCATAGGCTGAAGATCATAATATGGGGGAACACAAGTGAGCAGCTCAATAACAGTGCAACCAACACTCCAGATGTCAGACGCAGCACAGACCCCAGACATTTCAATAACCTGAATAAAAAATGATGTGTCAAGAGAAACAGAACAAAAACCAGTTCAGCAAGTTATTAGCAGAGACATGACTAGAAGATGGTGCGTCAAATTTACAGAATCAGCAATACCAGTCCTTGTTTATCTAGTTCTTTCCAGAGCAGATAGTAAATCGGGTATTAAATAAAAATTACATTTATATACACTAGAGTTTTAAGGTGATGCCAAAGAATTTACTTGCAATTGAAAATTCAGACTGTGGATTATTGATAGGATTTTTCTAGGTTTTGTTGTATAAAAAGAGGATTTTTATGGGGAAAATGAGATTTTTAGGATGGTGATTGCTAAATACACCTCAAACATTGAGGTGTATTTAGTATTTTTGCTTTTAAAAGGCAAGAAATTGAAAGAGATATAGAAATGACATGTGGATGTGACTAGATTCTCATTTTTTTTTGCCAAAAAAGGCCTATATACACCTGTTGACCAGTGTATATAGCAGTTTCCTTTAGGATAAAGGAGGGATTTTAGGGATAGAAAGTGGGATTGGGGGGAGATTGGATTTTTATTAATAACAAACGGAAATGTAAAAGGGATACAAGGTAAAGGTCAGTTCTTTCGAGAGGAAATCTCGCTCCCAAGCAGCCGATACGAGAGGGGACCGTGCTCTCCAAAAAAGAAGGATTTTTATTAACCTCACAGAAGATTTCACTTAATATTCGACGCCCTATCTACTCCCCATTCATCCCATATAAATAATAAACTAAAAATTACAAAATTACAAAAAAGATCTATAAACCTAAAACCTGAAAACTTATGAAACCGCCCTACAACTGAAACTTTCAGATCTATCATTACTCCGCTTTCGAAAATCCACCTTGTCCTCAAGGTGACGCATGAAATCTATGAGCCATGATGTTCCAAATGGGTTGCATGCTTCCTTTTGGGTCAAAGGGATAGAATTGGTCTCCACCGCCCTCAACGATGTCCGAATACATGTCACGATGATCACGCAACCCAGCTAAAAGTCCTTCATGCCCAAAACAGAATCGCACATGCTCGCAAGGTCGTCCAAGTGCAAACCATGGGCCATGGGGCCCCGTAAAAGTGTCGACGGGCCATGGCGGGCCTAACGAAACTGCGCGCAGACCTTGGCGGGTCAGCAATACTGCGGGCGGGGCCCTGCATGGCATGCAGGCCAGTCCCAAATAAATTCATATTAAGATTGAGGCGATGTCTTGTTTAGGCAAAAAGTTGTCTTGTTCTTATAACTAAAGATTGAGGTACCCAGACCAATGATTTTCAGGTCGATTACAGGTGATAAATTCACCTTCATCAATGCAACGGAACTAGGGTGGCTAACTTATAGGTTATGTGATACAGTCTTCTCCAAAATGTTTGCACTTGTGCATGATCATGTCATATCTGTTTCTTTGGAATGCATTAATTATAATCAACCACTAAACATATCCTCTATTTATGCACCAAACTTTGGCCTCGCAAAAGGTATTTTTAGGATAAATACGTTAATATAGCTCAATATGCACTAGGTTGGTCAGTTGGGGGAGATTTAAATGCTACCAGGGGCCCTGAAGAAGCCCGAGGAGAAGAGTATGATGCTTTAAAGATTCCTTGGAATTCAACAATGGCATCTATAAAGTTTCACTCTTGAAAATTCCTTTAAGTGGAACGGCCTTTACCTGGGCTGATAATAAGATTAATCCATATTTTTTAAATTGGATGGACATTTGGTTTCGCATCCTTGGTATTCTCCTTCCCCTCTCTAATGTTTCTGTCTTGACCTCTCCTTTGCTTCTGCCATGACCCCGTTTGTATGATTACATCCCTATCATTAGTGTTCTTACTTTCTCTTAAACATCCCATCATTATATTTAAAGGAATGTTGCTTATGATGAAGGAATTACCCAAGTTGATTTATCTATGGTATAATTGTGTGCATATGCAAGCATCTATTGCTTCTACTCTCGTTAGCAAGCTCGAAAAGTTGAGGAAGCTAGGTTGTGGGTTGAGATATTTGGGAGTTCTAATAAGAAAAGGGGATCTTCATGATTTGATCTATGAGTTGGTCATCTTGTTTAAGTGCAGAGATATTTCATCCATCCCCCGACTTTGGGGTGCGTTGAAAAGAAAAGGATGTTGAATGCAGAGCTTATGTGAGACAATGCTTTAGGAGGAGATTGTGGAAGTAAAGCTCTAGGATCCCATATAGAAAACTAATAAGAATATTGTTATTTTTCCATCCAAATCACTAATAACTAAAAAACTTAATCTTTGGTCTTAACATGAATGATGAGCAATGATTGGGGATGAGCAAATTGCTGCGGCATTTAGGGCTCATTGTACTAGCATTTCAATCAACTTCTGTGTTGGTTTTGATTGGGACAATATCTCTACATACATCCATTTAGCTAACATCCTTCCTCCTGTATAGATGTAGAAGAGTTTCACTATTGAGGTTAGGCTATTTTTTCAAGAGTGTGGCATGAACAATGAGCCATGAATGGGGATGAGCAAATTGTTAAGGCATATAGGACTCATTGTACTAGCATTTCGACTAAAATTTCCATTTTGTGTTGGATTTTGATTGAAGGATATCTTTGTCAACATCCATTTATTTGACATCATTCCTCCTACATAGTCAGCGGACAGTTTCATTATTGAGGTTAGGCTAGATGTCTCCTTGAGATAGGTGAGGATACGGCTTGTGGTCCTGATAAGTTTTCTATTTTTTCTTCCAATTTTGTCTGTTTTTTTTTTGGGGGGGGGGGGCATTGTAAGGGGGGACATATGAACTTATTTTGCAAAATAAGCTTACAAATTAGCAGCCTGTTTAGCATAAATTATCCGCATACTGCTTTAATTCATATGGTAGTGGGGCCTCAATAGTGGATGAGTTTGGAACCATCAATCTGTTAATTTATTTCAAAAAATTTATCAAGGTTCTGCTAACAAATTGGGGCATTACATTTCTAAGATGGTAGATGTGGCTCAAATTGCATTTATCAAGAGATGCATTCTTTATTTTGTGGCCTTGGCTCCAAAGGGTCCGAATTCCTACGATAGGCATAATCATACATGTGGTTGTTGATGACTTTGAAAAGTGATATGACACGGTAACATGGTTAGTTTGGATTTCCTTCAAAAGATTTTCAGTGCAAGAGGATTCGGGGACAAGTGGATATATTGAATTGTTATCTCCCTGAAGAGCATCAATGTTTCCATCATCACTAAATTACTAATTGCTAGAATGGAGAATTGATTCATTGCATGAGAGTTCTCTTGCAGAAGGAGCCTCTCTCTTACTGTTTTACTGGTAGATGTCCTAGTTAGAAGCATAATATCCTAAAGAAATCTATGATGGGGTGGTTTAAGGGGTATAGAATAGAGATAGATGCATTCGGCAGCAAAGAATTATTAGCCTCCATTAACCAAATGACACTTAATTTTCTCGTCACTCAGTTCATGAACTTGATATCATCAAATTTTACTGGTTTGCCTGAGCTTTTATATGGTTCAAAGATATACTTCCGTAAAACTTTAATGATTGCGAGGGTTTTTTTGCAACAGATTTATTTTTGGCACATGATTTCAATTATACTATTTCTTCTTTCACTTTGAAGTAGTTAGGCATTTAGTTGAGACCAAGTTCATATTAGTAAGAATGCTCACAAGAGCTTAAATGGGTGGAAGGGGATATGCTTGTGTGGGGCGAGGTTGATTTTAGTCAATTATATCTAATCTGCCTTGCCATTATACTGTATGTCCATCTCCATGTTTTCTAATTGAGTTGTTAGTAGAATTGGTAAAATTAGAAGGCTTTCTTTTGGAAATGTACTCATATGATATATGGTTAGATTAAAGGAAGTTTGAATGCCTAAGGAGTATTGGGGGTCAGGTATCATTTACCTAAAGTACTTGAATTTGCCTCTGTTAGCAGAATGGCCGTAAAGTGTTGCTAAAAATCCATTATCATATTTACCTGCTCGCATTCTTTGAAAATCTATTCTTTTACTCATTTTGAACGCACAAACATGAATACCTATCTCTAAATTGTAAAGAGGTGTCATTAATATTCATGAGGAATTGTTGGCTGGTATCAACTAAATTCATGGTTGAAAATGGTAATGGTACCATGTTTTGGAAAGATGCATGGGCTTCCAATATCTCCCTGACTGCTTAATAGCCTAATATTTTCATTCAGATTCATATCCTTACGCAATCTACTCGCAAGATTTTTTCCCCTGGTGAAATGGATCCTACTTCCAGTTGCCCTCCTTCTCTTCACCAATTAATGATGTTTAAGGATGAGATAGATTCTTCGTTCTCCTTTATGACTTCCAGCCATTTGGCTTCTACTAAAGATAATGTCATTTGGATGATAGCAGGAAAAAGGAATCTTCCATCAGGATCTACCACAATATATCATTTTCAGATGTTGTAGAAGTGATTATGACAAGGCATTTGGAATTGTGCAGCCTTTATTAAATTCAAGATTCTCATGTGAGTGGTTGTTAAAGAGAAACTTCTCACCAGAGACATGCTTAAGAAGCGGCAGGATGAGAGAAGCTTTTTTGACCTATGTTAGGATTACTTTTTTAAAAATAGATAACGATACATCCAATATATCACCAGATATATCATTTTATAACCCTAAAAGATATGATATAACCGATATAGTATGGTCCAAAAAGGTTGTAAGTTTTTAAGTTCATTTTAGCTGATATGATCCATGGTAGTTATTTGCAGTATTTTTACTTAAAAATACTAGTGTGTCTGATGCGGACGCGCCACTTGAGCCGGGCACACGCGCGGGGGTAGCGGCTAGCGGGGAGCCCACGATTGTTTACATGCGCAGGAGGAGGCGTAGGGGCCGGAATTAGCGTTAGTCATTTCAGGGGTATTTTGGTCTAGTCAGACCAAATTAGTAAATCTCCATTTCCCTTTATAAATTAGGGCTAGCCGTCATTAGGAGGGTATGCTTGATTTGTCTTCGAACAATCTAGTTATCAATTTGATGCTGTTTAGGCTTTTAGGCGTTCAATAAAAGCTGGGAGATTGATTCGTCTCGAAGAATCCTTATCAAGTTCTCAATTTCTCATTGTTCTTCCACTATTTTCCATTTTTTCCACCTTTAAATCGCTGTTTTGATCAATTAATCGCTGATTTGATCCAAACGGCAAGCGGTTCGTATCAAATTGGTATCAGAGCGGTGAGATCTAATGGCGGGAGGAACAAGAAGCGGCGCGACGGAAGAACGGCTTCAAGGGTTTCGTGAAGAAATCAACCGCGAGATGGAGGAATTAAAGAAAGCCATGGGTGATGATATTCAATCATTGAGGACGGCCATGGAGATCTCCAACAAGGATCACGCTCATACTCAAGAGGACATCCAAGCCGAACTCAAACACATGAGGAACGAGGCGGCGAAGACGGCGAGAGAGATTGCTCAAATCCCAACGATGATGGCGATGCTCCAAACCACCTCGGCGGCCGTAGGAGGAGATCGAGGCAAGAGGCCGGAAGGGTTTTTTGTCGAAGCGGCGGCTACAAATTTTCCAAACCAAGGCGGCGGCTGCCCAAATCTTCTAGGGTTTGCGGGGGAAGGGAGTGGGACCAACCCGGACCAGACGGCAAGCACGGCGGGCCCCACTGGGCCTGCCGTAAGTTCGACAGGCCCAATAGGGCCTGCCGACAGCAGCGCGCCCCCATCCGGGGGCGCGGAAGGCGGAGCGCCCCCTTCCGGGGGCGCGGGAGGCTGGGCGCCCCCAGGCGGGGGCGCAGGTGGCGGAGCGCCCCCTTCCGGGGGCGCGGGTGGCTGGGCGCCCCCATCCGGGGGCGCAGGTGGCAGAACGCCCCCGCAGGGGGGCACTGGAGGCTGGGCGCCCCCAGCATGGGGCACTGGAGGCGGTGCGCCTCTGCTGGGGGGCGCGGAAGGCTGGGAAACCCCTGTTGGGGGTACGGCAGCGCGTTTTGGAGGCCCGGCGAGACCACTGAGGCCTTTTGGGGGCGTGGCAGGGTTTGTTCAACCCCCAGGGGCGACGGCGAGACCCGACGGAGGAAGAGGGGCTCCCTGGATGACGATTGGGGCTCCTGCGGCCCAATTTTGGGGCCCAGGGGGCCATCTGGAGGGCCGGACCGCTCCCGTTCAGCAGCACGGAGGCGCTAGAGGGCCCATTTTTGCACCACCTCCCCGACTACCGGATTGTTTGGGGAACTACATCCCTGCGGGGGGTAGGGAGCGACCTCAATGGCCTGATGAGCTGTACGAGGGCGGCGACGGAGGCCCCGGAGGGGGGGCAAGGGGGCGTGATGGTGAGGGGAGGCATCCCTAGGGGGGTTGGAGCACAGTACGGTGACATAAACGCGGATCAAAGGCTGAAGAAGCTGAAGATGCCGACGTTTGATGGCACCGATCCGGACGGCTGGGTTTACCGGGCCGAGCGTTACTTCCAGGTGATGCAGCTGACAGAGGAGGAGGTCCTGCGTGCGATAGGGATCTATTTCGAGGACAAGGCCCTAGCCTGGTACCGGTGGAAGACAGCCCGCTCTCCTTTTCGTTCCTGGGACGAGCTCTCTTCTTACCTTCTCGACCGGTTCCAGGAGAAGTCCGGAGGGGACTTCTATGAGCAGTTGTCAGCACTGCGACAGGAGGGGACAGTTCGGGACTTCGTGAAGAAGTTTGAGATGTTGGCTAGCAGGTTGCGGGGGGTGTCTGACCAGGTGTTGATCGGGAGCTTCATGAGGGGGTTGAAGCCCTCGATACGGGCAGAACTTCGGATGCAGAGGCCCAATGACTTGGAGGATGTCCTCCGTCTAGCCCACATGGCGGAGGAGAAGCACACGGAGGAGAGGCGCATCAGAGGGGCTTGGGGAGCCCAGGGCCAGCGCAGCACGGCAGCACCAGTTCCACCACGGCCAGCAGCAGGAGTCCCAGTAGCGCCTAGAGGAGAGGTCAGGCCGGGGGTGGTACCAGGCAGGCGACTGACAGAGGCGGACATGCGGGACAGGCGTGCAGCAGGGTTGTGCTTTCGTTGCGACGAGAAGTTCAGCCCCGGTCACCGATGTGCGAGCAAGTTGCTGCAGATTGTGATCGTACCCGACGAGGAGGAGTATGAGGAGGAGGTACTGGAGCCCGAGCAGTTGGCGGAGGAGGAGGCGAGTGTACACATGGACGTGGCGGAGGTCTCCCTGAACTCTGTGGTAGGATTCACTCCGAATCATACCATGAAATTATCAGGGACGTTGGCAGAGCAGGCAGTGACGGTCCTTATTGATAGTGGGGCGACTCACAACTTCATTTCTAGGAAGTTGGTGGATCGCCATGGGCTGGATCTGAGCACGTTGGAGAGATTCACAGTGTTGCTGGGGACGGGGAAGATGGAGGAGAGCGCTGGGCTCTGCAAGGGGGTGTGCCTGATGCTGCAGGGCATACAGATAGTGGAGGACTTTTTACCACTGGAGTTGGGGAATGTGGACGTCATTCTGGGGGTACAGTGGTTGAAGAAGTTGGGGGAGATGAAGGTGAACTGGAAGCTCCTACGGATGGAGTTCCAGGACGGCGACCGGACGGTGGTGCTGACCGGAGACCCTACACTCTGCTTTTCGGTGGTGGCCTTCAAGGCCATCACTAGGGCGTTGCAGGATGAGGGTGAGGGTTTCCTGGTGGAGTGCCAGGGGTTGTCGACTGAGGAGGAGCAGCAGACAGAGACCGCAGGGGAGGTGGAGCCGGTACTGGAACAGTACCAGGAGGTATTTCAGAGCCCACAGGGGCTGCCACCGCAGAGGGGTCACGAGCATGCGATCGTGCTACGGGGGGATGGGGCTCCGGTCAGCGTGCGGCCATACAGATACCCGCATTCGCAGAAGGACGAGATAGAGCGGTTGGTGCGGGAGATGTGAGGGCGGTTCGTCAGGGCCCGGGGCGGCAAAAGGAGGTGTTGATTTATTGGGCGGGTTTGCCGGACTGTGATGCGACTTGGGAGGCCTACGACGTGATGCAGGAGCAGTTTCCTGACTTCCACCTTGAGGACAAGGTGGCTCTTTTAGTGGGGAGTATTGATGCGGATGCGCCACTTGAGCCGGACACACGCGCGGGGGTAGCGGCTAGCGGGGAGCCCACGATTGTTTACGTGCGCAGGAGGAGGCGTGGGGGCCGGAATTAGCGTTAGTCATTTCAGGGGTATTTTGGTCTAGTCAGACCAAATTAGTAAATCCACATTTCCCTTTATAAATTAGGGCTAGCCGTCATTAGGAGGGTATGCTTGATTTGTCTTCGAACAATCTAGTTATCAATTTGATGTTGTTTAGGCTTTTAGGCGTTCAATAAAAGCTGGGAGATTGATTCGTCTCGAAGAATCCTTATCAAGTTCTCAATTTCTCATTGTTCTTCCACTATTTTCCATTTTTTCCACCTTTAAATCGCTGTTTTGATCAATTAATCGCTGATTTGATCCAAACGGCAAGCGGTTCGTATCAGTGTCCCTAAATTTTAAACTCAAAGTTGCTTATATAAGTATTTCTTTCCAAAATTAGTTATGTGTTTCTATCTTGATTCATGATATGATAAAACTGAGAGGATAAAATAGAGGGGTGGAACTTTATAACTATTACATAATAAATTGGCAATGGTTATTGATGTAAAGGATATTAACGTAAGTCTTAATGAGGTTTCTGCATTCTTCCAGAAATTTTATATAAATTTTGAGTTGTCTAAAATAGTTATATGAAAATTTTAGTCTCTTAAATGCAGATTGGATTCTTTCTATCAAAATTACATTGCGTCTTATGCCATTGTTGCTACATACCTTTGACATTGTTCGATACTTCTTTGTTGATGCTTTTTCTTATTTTTCTTCTCAACGTTATTATTGCCTCTTCCAGCTCGTACTTACAATTATTTCTTTTTACTTCTTTCGATTATAGTTTAGGTTATTGCAACAAGAGCAGATATTATTGATATTACCTTGTAGTAGTTGTAGATATAACAGACAAGTAGTAGTTAATTTTAGTGTTAGATAGATGAGAGAACTAAAGAAATAGAAGAGGAAAATGGGAGATGAAGAGACGAAATTTTCCCACGACTCATAATTTTTCATATTGTTAAATGAGATATAAAATTTTATGACACTGTAGCAGTTTGTGATGCCTTTGTCATAGCCCACATTATTTTGAAAGCTGTTAAAACTATGATGTTTTCTTATGGTTTGCAATGCATATCATGATTTACATAGTTTTACGTATTGCATGGATGAGATTTAAAGCTCCTATGATTTTTATAGTTATCTATGATGCCTATGTCACAACTAATAAAATTTTGTACATTTTTGAATGAGATTTAAGATCCTGTAATATTTTGTAATGATCTGTGATGCCCATGTTATGACGCATACTAGTTTGAAAGTTGTCAAATGAGACTCTAAACTTCTATAATGTTTTTCGATGGTTTATATTCATGATTTATAACTTTGTACAAAATATGTTCACCATCATGGCATTTGATCCTATTCATGATATTTTGATAACATAATGATATCGAAGATATTATAATTACTCTTTAGATATCAATATTTATACAGATATAATCTAGTACCCTGATATTAACACATTCCTAGTATATCCCCCCATATCTGATATCCAATATGGAAAATTCACATCCGATACGATCTTGATATACGATATTTAAAACCTTGGTTAGGATGGAGCCAGCTCAGTATCTCTTCTTGGAATGTGATGCGGACGCACCCACCCACCGTCTACCGAGAATGCGGGACCACCTATCGTGACTTACGTGAGGCGTAGGAGACGCGGGGTCATCGCGTAGTGGGATTAGTGGCTCTAGTGGTATTCTAGTCTTTTTCAGACTAAATTAGCAAATCCCCTCTTTTCTATAAATTAGGGCTAGCCGTCTTCTTTTATTTTCATGCTTGACTTGTGAAGAAACTTGTTAGGCATCGTAGAGAAGGTTCTTAGTCTTTGATCTGATATTCAAAACTAGGAGATAGGGTTTCGTCTCGAAAGAAACCCACTTTATTTGTAGTTCTTCGCATTTCTATTCTATAAAAAGTCCACCTTTTCCATTTTCCACTTTTAAATTTATTGATTTGATTATACGACCTACCGGATCGTATTAAATTGGTATCAGAGATGTGAGATCCGATAGCGACAAGTACTAGATCGAAGGCGGATTTGATCGATGAGAAGATTCAAGTGCTTCAGGAGGATCTCAATCGTGAGATCGAAGAACGATTCGTGGGATTGAAGAAAACGGTGGGGGATTCCATCAAGGATCACGCCCATTCACAAGAGAACATTCAGATAGAACTCCGAGGCATGAGGAAGGACGCCGTGCAACAAGGTCGTGATCTTCAAGAATTGAAGGGATTGAATTCAGATCTGAAGGAGGCAATGTCGACGATGATGACAATGATACAAGCCCTAACGATGTCGAAAGAAGGAGATCGGGACAAGGGAATCCAAGGGGAGGGAGATTCTACCCTCGAATCAGCCCCCTAGAGCACGCACGGACAGCGACGGAGCTTCCACCTCAAAGCGACGGCTCGGAGGAGCCAAGGGGGTCGGCGCGGCCTAACCTAGACCCACGCGGGTCTGTTTTACAAATGACAGACCCCCGCGGGTCTGTTCGACCTGCGACTGTCAGGGGGTCGTCGGCCCAACCCAGGCCTCGGCGAGGCCTCTGGGCCTTCCAGAGGCATCGGTGCCCCCCTGCGGAGGCGCAGAGCAGGCGGCACCCCCATCCGGGGGTGCGGGAGATGCGGCACCCCCATCCGGGGGTGCGGATTGGCGGGCCGCCCCTCCTGGGGGCCCGACAGGCTGGGCCGCCCCTCCTGGGGGCCCGACAAAACCTTCACGTCCCTTTGGGGGTGTGGCGGGGTTCGTACTCCACTCTGTGGGAACTTCGGTGACGGTTGGAGGCGGTTGGGCCTCGGGAGCAGCTATTGGGGCCCCTGCGGGCCAATTTTGGAGAACGGAGAATACCCATCTTGGGCCGAGAACACTACTACCACCTGAGTTTTCAGGACACTACTACCAGCTTGATGCATGGAAGAGACCTGGTTGGCCCGAGGAGCTATACGGGGTTGACGAGGGAGACCCGACGGGAAACCGTGGTGGCGGTTTGGGCTGGGGGTGACCGTGGCGGAGATAGGGGCAGCAGGGTGACATCAACGCGGATCGGCGGTTGATGAAGCTGAAGATGCCGACCTTTGATGGCACAGACCCAGACGGATGGATATATCAGGCGGAGCGATATTTTCAGGTGATGAGATTGACAGAGCAGGAGGTCCTAAAGGCCATCGGGATTTATTTTGAGGGAAATGCACTAGCATGGTACCGGTGGAAGATAGCACGGATCCCTTTTCGCACTTGGGAGGAGCTGTCAGCATTGATCGTGGATCGGTTCCAGGACACAGCGGGAGGAGATTTCTACGAGCAGCTGTTTGTCCTGCGGCAGGAAGGGACAGTAAGAGACTATGTGGAGAGATTTGAGATGCTTAACAGCAGGGTGAAGGGGGTGACAGATGAGGTTATGATCGGGAACTTCATGAGGGGGCTGAAGCCCTCTATACGGACGGAGTTACGGATGCAGAGCCCGGGGACCTTGGAGGACGTCATTCGCCTGTCCCACAAGGCGGAGGATAAGCATGCGAAGGAGAGACGCATCCGAGGGAATTGGGGAGGCCAGGGCCAGCGCAGTCAGCCGACACCAGCACCACCCGGGGGACCACCATAGCACCAGAGGCTGCGGGGGAGAAGAGAGGGGAGGCCCGACCAGTGGTGCCTGGTCGGCGATTTACTGAGGCCGACATAAGACAAGGCGAGCTGCAGGCCTATGTTTCATGTGCGACGAGAAGTTCAGCCTCGGTCACCGATGTGCGAGCAAATTGCTGCATATTGTGATTGTGCCAGATGAGGAGTATACTGAGGAGGTGGAGCCAAAGTTGGCTGAGGAGAGCGAGGTGCATGTCCACATGGACGTGGCGGAGGTGTCCCTGAACTCCGTGGTAGGATACACGCCGAATCATACCATGAAGTTGTCAGGGCTGTTGGCGGAGCAGGCAGTGAACGTACTCATTGGCAGCGGGGCGACCCACAACTTCATCTCTGGGAAGATTGTAGAGCGCCATGGGTTAGAACTGAGTGCGATGGAGAGGTTTACGGTGTTGCTGGGAACAGGAAAGACGGAGAAAAGCAATGGGCTGTGCAAGTGGGTGTGCCTGACATTGCAGTGCATACAAGTAGTGGAGGACTTCTTGCCATTGGAGTTGGGCAACGTGGATATCATACTGGGGGTGCAGTGGCTGAAGAAGTTGGGGGAGATGAATGTGAACTGGAAGCTTCTGAGGATGGAGTTCCAGGATGGGGAGCGGACCGTCGTGTTGACAGGGGACCCGACCCTTCGTTTTTCATTAGTGGCCTTCAAGGCCATCACTCGGGCGTTGCGGAACGATGGAGAGGGGTTCATGGTGAAGTATCAGGGGGATGCCAGCTGAGGGGAAGAAGCAGCGGGATGAGATCGCAGTGGAGGTTGAGCAGGTGCTAGAGCAGTACCAGGAGGTCTTTTAGAACCCGCAGGGGCTACCACCGTCCAGAGGACACGAGCACGTAATTGTATTGCGTGATGGAGCAGCACCGATGAGTGTGCGACCGTACCGGTACCTGCATGTACAGAAGGACGAGATTGAGAGGATGGTGCGGGAGATGCTACAGGCTGGGGTAATCCAGCCAAGTGTGAGTCCTTTTTCGAGCCCAGTTTTGCTGGTTAAGAAGGACGGAAGTTGGAGATTCTGCATCGATTATCGGGAGCTGAATAAGGAAACTGTCGTTGACAAATTTCCCATTCCGGTAATCGACAAGCTGCTGGACGAGATACATGGGGCGGCGATCTTTTCGAAAATCGACTTGAGGGCAGGGTACCACCAGATCTTGATGCGACCAGAGGATGTGCCGAAGACTGCCTTCCGCACCCACGAGGGGCACTACGAGTTCCGAGTCATGCCATTCAGCTTGACGAATGCTCCTTCGACTTTCCAGGCCTTGATGAACAAGGTCTTCCAGGCCTTCCTGCGGAGGTTCATTCTCGTTTTCTTTAACGACATTCTCGTCTACAGCAGGAGCATGGTGGAGCATTTGGACCACTTAAAGGTGGTCTTCCGGGAATTGATGGCGCAGCAGTTGTTCGCCAAACGGAAGAAGTGCAGCTTCGGCCAGGCACGGATCGAGTACCTGGGGCATGTTGTTTCGGCGGAGGGGGTGGCAGCCGACAGGTCAAAGATAGCGGTTATGTTGGATTGGCCGGTGCCTACAACACTGCGAGCTCTTCAAGGATTTTTGGGTCTGACGGGCTACTACCGAAAGTTCGTTAAGGGGTACAGCACCATAGCCTGGCCCTTACCGAACAGCTCAAGAAGGACGGATTCCATTGGGGGGAGGAGGCCACCAAGTCTTTTGAGGCCTTGAAGGTGGCGATGACAACGACGCCAGTGCTTGCTTTACCAGACTTCAGCATATCCTTTGTGGTGGAGACTGACGCATCGGGATATGGATTGGGGGCAGTACTTATGCAGGAGGGACGGCTCATAGCCTATTTCAGTCAGATGATGTCTGCTAGAGCACGGTTGAAGTCGGTATATGAGGAGGAGCTGATGGACATTGTCTTCGCGGTGATGAAGTGGCGGCCCTATTTGTTGTGGAGGGAGTTTGTGGTTAGGACATATCAGCGGAGCCTCAAGTACCTTTTAGAGCAGCGGTTGGTTACTGAGGAGCACCAGCGTTGGTTGTCCAAGCTGGTGGGGTACCGCTTCGACATCGAGTACAGGCCGGGATTGGAGAACAAGGCTGCTGATGCCTTGTCTCGCCGGGAGGAGAGCGTGGACTTGAGGACTCTGTCGCGACCGATGTGGCTGGACTGGTAGCCTATGTTACAGGAGGCGGAGAGTGACGCTGAGCTGGGGCAGATCCGCGAGTTGCTGCGACAAGAAAATGAGGGGCCGACAGGGTATTCCTTGCAAGGGCGCAGACTGCTTTACCAGTGGAGGTTGGTGCAACCGCGGGCCTCAGTTTTTATACCGACCCTGTTTCAGGAGTTTCAAGGCTCAGTGACTGGAGGCCATTCGGGGGTACAGCAGACGTACCAGAGGATGGCTAGAGAGGTGTACTGGCCTGGGATGCGGAGGAGTGTTGCCCAGTTAGTAGCAGCTCGTGACATCTGCCAGCGTCACAAGTATATGGCCATGGCACCAGCAGGGCTGTTACAGCCGTTAGAGTTGCCAGAGAGTGTCTGGGAGGTCACGATGGACTTCATTGACGGGTTGCCCAGTTCAAAGGGATATACTGTGATCTTCGTCGTAGTAGACCGATTGAGTAAGTATGCCCATTTCATACCACTGAGGCATCCTTATACCGCAGTCTCGGTGGCCACAGCGTTCACTCGGGAGGTGATACGCTTGCACGAGGTACCGGCATCCATAGTGTCCAACAGGGACCAGGTCTTCATGAGCGGGTTCTGACGGAAGCTCTTTAGGGTACAAGGTACAGTCCTTAAGAGGAGTACGGCCTACCACCCACAGACGGACGGCCAAACGGAGGTGGTGAACCGCTCTATAGAGACTTATCTGCGGTGCTTCGCTTCGGAGACGCCTCGACAGTGGCACAGGTGGTTGGCGTGGACGGAGTATTGGTATAACACATCATACCACTCTGCAGCGTGGACGACCCCATTCAGGATCCTCTACGAGCGAGATCCACCGTCCTTGCTTCGCTTCGACGATAGACAGACGCCGGTGTCGCAGGTGAAGGCTTATATAGGAGAGAGGGATGGTATGTTGGAGGAGCTGAGGTGACATCTTTTGAGGGCTCAGCAGGTGATGAAGACCCGGACATATGGCCATCGGCGAGACACCACTTTCAGGAGGGAGATATGGTATATCTCAAGCTGCGACCCTACAGGCAGAAGACGTTAGCTCGGAGGCAGAATGAGAAGATGGCAGCTCGCTACTACGGCCCCTACCAGATTGCGGCCAAGATTGGGCAGGTGGCATACAGGTTGCGCCTGCCACCGTCGTCTACGATACATTCGGTGTTCCATGTGTCGCAGCTTCGGAGGGCGATTGGGGACCAGTCAGCCTCGTCTACTATGCCACCTACACTTACTGAGGACATGGAGGTACTGTTGGAGCCTCTGGATGTGCGGGCAGTTCGTCAGGGACCGGGTCGGCGAAGGGAGGTGCTGATCTACTGGGTGGGCCTACCCGACTGTGGTGCCACATGGGAGGCATATGATGTGGTCCGAGAGCAGTTTCCAGATTTCCACCTTGAGTACAAGGTGGCTCTTTTGGGGGTATTGATGCGGACGCACCCACCCCACCGTCTACCGAGGATGCGGGACCACCTATCGTGACTTACGTGAGGCGTAGGAGGCGCGGGGTCATCGTGTAGTGGGATTAGTGGCTCTAGTGGTATTCTAGTCTTTTCAGACTAGATTAGTAAATACCCTCTTTTCTATAAATTAGGTCTAGCCGTCTTCTTTTATTTTCACGCTTGATTTGTGAAGAAACTTGTTAGGCATCGTAGAGAAGGTTCTTAGGCTTTGATCCGACATTCAAAGCTAGGAGATATGGTTTCGTCTCGAAAGATACCCACTTTATTTGTAGTTCTTCGCATTTCTATTCTATAAAAAGTCCACCTTTTCCATTTTCCACTTTTAAATTAATTGATTTGATTATACGACCTACCGGATCGTATCAGAATGATACAACCTATCTACACTCCTACTTCCCTTCTTACTCTCCAGTCATCCTGTAGGGAACTCAATATCCCCAACATGTCCAGAAGTATGAAGGATAACTTCAAAATGGCTATGGTCGGGATAATTTAGAGAAAGCGAGAGAATAGGGTATCATGAGTTACATTTTACCACTGAAGCTGTTGCCATTCTAATCAGGGATTACACTTCTTTGAGGATGGATCCATATAAAATTAATAAACTTCCCTCAACAGCTCAATGAAGGCCTTTACTTCTTGCAAGTTTGTCTTTTGTAACGCCAATGGGATGCGAACTCGAACTGCGGAAGGGGTACTTCAATTTGTTCACTTTCCGTTTCATATGTTAGTTTGTATATATTTGCACATTAGTTTTTTTTCTTTGTTGTTTCATGTCTCTTTTACTCAATTTACATCTTATGAAGTGAAAATTAATAAACTTCCCTCAACAGCTCAATGAAGGCCTTTACTTCTTGCAAGTTTGTCTTATGTCACGCCAAGGGAATGCGAACTCGAACTGCGGAAGGGGTACTTCAATTTGTTCACTTTCCATTTCATATGTTAGTTTGTATATATTTGCACATTAGTTTATTTGCTTTGTTGTTTCCCGTCTTTTTTACTCAATTTACATCTTATGGAGTGAAAATTGGATGGGGTTATGACCCAACCTCTCTCTCAAAAAATAAATGAGTGAATAAATAACCATAGACAAAGCATGAACAATTGAAACAGACATACCGATTAATATAGACATATAGAAATGACATCAACTGTGTTTAATAGATTGAAGAACTCATTCCCCAAGGAATCAAATATGTGAAATAACAAACCTCATTATGTGATATCATGATCATAATTTCATAAACGCCGTTATCAACAAGCACATGCACACACAAGATTGAGAATTTAATGGTATACCTCCAGCAGTAAGAAGTGGCGCTAATTATATAACTCAGCATATGCTTACAACATTACAGCCATCCTGCCTAACTGTTCTTTTTCTCTTTGGCGAATACTAAAAATTTATCCTATGAGGGTAACGGTCACATAACAACCCAATATCCTTCTCTTAGAGGAAAAAGCCCAGTTTGAAATTTTGCATATAAAATGAGTATATTATTTCCTCGTGAAACAAAGATCGTGCCTCAAAATTTTATTTAAATAATATTAATCAAAAGTTCTCACCTGATTTCCACATTCAGGCAATTTATTATTATCGATTTTGATAAATGGGATACCTAGGCTAATCGATTTTGATAAATGAGATACATAGGCTAACATTAACATAAGATCTAAATTTTCCAATCAAATGATATAAATCCAACACTGTCCAAGAAGTGTACAAAATCAGAAGTAAATAGTTACCTCAGGGGCCATCCAGTATGGCGTACCAACTACTGAATGTGTATTAAGATCTGCATCGTTCAATTTCGTTGCAACCCCAAAGTCTGCAAGTTTAACAAGACCCTGCAAAAATGTTCCAAGTTTAGTTTAAATATCAGAAATAGAGCAATAAGGAGAATACTTAAAAAAAGTAACTCTAAAAACTTGTTTGGAATCTTCCAAATATATTCATCTAAAGAGAAAAATACAACATGTTTATTGCTCCAGGTAAGCAATACAAGCAAGAAACATTCAACAATAAAGTTCCCGTGCAAACACAAAATAAATTCCCGTTTGCAGGGACAGCCAGACATAACAAGAATTTTCGAGTTAAGGAAGTTGCTTCTGAGAAGTTCATTTCATGGTTGGCATACTCTCCTGCAAATGGTTCCATTTTCTCTTTCCAATGTTTTATATTGAACAATTTAGTTAACTAATTATTTTTGCTGCTTTGAGCATAATTGGGGTTGTTTTTTGCACGTGGGGTGGGGGTTCAGGGAATTTCCTCCTGATCAAGTGACCTGTTTATAGCACACACATCAAGTTGCCTGCAAATTTTGGTATGATATCACTATAATTAAGTCTGCAAACAGCAGAAACATGATGACTTGATGATATAAAATATTAAGATATGAGAGTTATGACATGCATTCTGAATTCTTTAGATCCAATGCAGAAATATCACCATAAGCTGAAAACCTATTTGGACGGACACAACCATTGAATATGGACAAGACATGCTCACGCGCAGAAAAATCTAGCAAATAAACATGACCCAATTGTCCAAAGTTACATGTGTCCAGCATGACATGGCTTCACTATAGGAGCGTCTATGCTGCATGGCTGAAAACCTTGAACCCAAAAGTCAATCACATGCCAAGCAGGGATGCTTTTGTGTTTGGGTCCTTCTCAAGTCATCAGATCTCAAGGCATGATGAAGTTCTATGAAATCTAGTGAAGAGAGCAAGGCCATTCCAGGTTTTAAGAACTTACAAAGCAAAAGAAAACTGACCACTTTTAATCATGTTTTCATAAAGTTTTTATCCTGCATCTCCCCCAATTCACACCCCAATCCATTCTTCTAGACCCAGTGCTAAATCTATGTACATAGAGATATCGTCACAATGTCATAAGAAACAGATTGAGATGCTGAGACAGGTTCATCAGAAGCAACTTTGGCGAACACGATAATTAAAAATGACATGAAATTACAAATTGATATGACAAACTTTTCAAAACTGGAAAATTTTCATAAACCACCTGGTTCAAGAAAAGCGCTAAATTAGGAATAAACAACTCAAATGGGACCACATATACACATATTCAACAAATTCCAGGGTCTGAGACACAAACATGCAGGTACAATTGCACACATTCACTGGGCAAAAAATAAGTATGAGATACTAAAGTAGGAAATTCCTACACTAATGGCTAAGAATTTGACCATTGTGATGGATGATTACACCATGAATCATGATCTACATGTTCTTACATAGTTGCGAATTTTAGAAAAATGCTCCAACTTATTAGCCCTTATATTTGTGCATGGATCACACTTGCACATGCATATGGCATGCTGCGCACATACACATGCCCCTTTTTTGGGGATGGGGAATGAACTTCTAGTAAATGAAAATTCCCCGATAATGGATTAAAATTGAACCACTGTGTTGGGTAATCTCTTAAGTCATGATCAACTGTTATAAAATGGATGAGAATGAAAATCAATTGGATGGCCTTAGCTTTACTTGCACATGGATCTACCGATCCCAAATGTTCATTTGTTGAGAAGGGGATCATTTTAGAATCACCACTGTTCAAAATATCAGCCAATGCAAACGATGCATTGGCAAATATGCTGTTTGTATGTCCTTCCTCTATGATACAGACAAGAATGGATCGGTTGTACCATTTTCATCCAATATCGGCCAATATCTTTAAATATCGGCCGACATATATAGCCAATATGTTCTTGGCGAATATTAGCCGATATTGATCATATTTGGTTTACTTGTTAAATTGTTTTGGATTTCAAGTTGAAACCCAATTGCTAAAAGCCAAACCTATTATCAATTATGTATTAAACCAAAATACTCATTGCCATGTGAATTTCCTGACTTTCCTCCCAACTTAGTTGCTTTAGTTTCATCGGTCTCCTTTTGTCCTTTAATCTAGCACTAGTGATGAAGCGAAACAAGAGCTGAATCACTGGTAATGAAGCAAATTGATGATAAAGAGAACTCAAACAGATTGATTTTAAAAAAAAGGAAGGCCAAATTGAGATAAAGTAGCCCGAATTAAGATAACGACAAGGAGAACGCATTACAATCGATATTTTGCCTGCTAGGCTACTTTCTTTGGGGAAAGAAAAAGCCCTAATCAAAGACGAGGAGGAACTAGCTTTTTCAATAAGGTTCCCAATTTTACTTTTTCTTTTATGATCTTTAAGCTATAACCAAATAATTTGCAAGTCACGACATCTACAACCAAAACGATAAAATTTCTACATTTCTTTGCTTTTTCTAAAAATTCCAAAACCAATATTTCTTAAACTCGATGTGAGAATTCCATTTCATTAATGTTTCTTCTTGCATTTATCCAATTCAAAATAATTTATTTGACTTCATTGTGCCAATATATGACCCTTACCTTTCCAAGCTTGTAGTGACATTTTCATTAAATATGTGTGTGTCGTTATATATGAACAATATTGCCGCCAGTTAGCGTAGAAGGAAAATCCTCCTAAGTGATCATCAAAACTTCTCTCCATCAATTTTTTTGGATGATCACTACTGTTCATTTTTATCTAGATATTTTACAACCCCAAAACACCAAATATCTAGTAAAATCAATGGATTTTGCTCGTTTATCCATTCATCGTAAATTTCTCGGTTTTGCAAAAATAAAACTTTCTACAACAGCTAAACAAACGAGCAAAACACCTTGTAATCACTAGATCTTTGGTGTATTAGGATTTGAGAATATGAAATCAAAATGAGCGGTGTTGATGACCTAAAAAATTGAAGCATGAGGTTTTTGATAGCCATCTTGGGGGGTTTAGATACATCGGAATGCAGGGGTTTTCATCCTAGGGTAGCTTTTTTCCATCTAAAATTATAGAATAATGGATATCATATGAGAGATCTTTCTCATATAAGCCGACGCAGCATATTCTCCTTCGCATAATATAATGGGTCACATTGTATGTACTTTTTATCTCATATGTACTATGTGAAAGAGAATGAGCCACATAGGCTTATGTAAGAGAACTCGCATATATCATGACACCATTATTCTCAAATGTGTGTGAAAAATGAGTAGCATATGACATGAGCACAAGTCTCATATAACACAAAAAATCAACTCGGTTTTTTGAAGGATGGACTCACTTAGTTTTGAATTTCATATTTTCAAACCTAAAACATCAAAAAACTGATAAATCAAAAAAAATTCCTTGTCAATCTTGGATGATAAATATTATTACTATAAAATCGTTAATTTTCCAACAAATAGATCGACGAGCAAAAAAATTTAGGTTCACCCGATCGATGTATTCGAATTTTACGAAGATGAAAATGAATGGTATCGATCCTTCAAAAAAAATTATATAATCTAGTTCTCACATGTCACATGATACATATTTCTACATATATAACTATCATTAAGTTATTGATATATATAACGAATTGTTCTGGCTACAATAACATCATGGGCTCAACATCGTATTTTATCATTATCTTTGAGTAATGATACGGTGAGATGATGAGTTAAGATCCTTATTGTGAGCTCGTGTATCGGCAACACGAATCAATAATTAGTACCATTCATCGTGAAGAACATATTTGTATCCTAAATAAATTAGAATATTTGGAACCATAAAACCTATGGATCAACACATTCCAATTCTATCATATTTGTAGACAACTTGAAAGCTATCCGTCTTGCTAAACCCAATGCATTCGATGCAAAATTCCACACATAGAGATCTTTGAATTGATTTACCAAGACTGTTTCGATTATCGATTTAGATGATGGATTATTCAAGCTGACGACAATATTGTCAGCTTGCCCACATTTTATCATTTTCCTGCATGCACACAAAAGATGCATTGATAGAAAAAAAAATGAACTCCAGTCCCATATAATATCATATACCTAATATATCATCCAATGTTCACAACCCAATAAGGAAAATCCTAATCCGATACAAATATGATATCCAATATTTAAAGCCTTGAAACCCACACGATGATCCAATATAAAACTTGTCAAAATCACAAAATACTTCATCCTTGGTCATTCTTTTTTCATGTAGATAATGATCTAACTACCTGGATAATCTGTTAGAATGGTCCGTTCTTTTTTAAAGCCACAAGAAAAGTCTCATGTTTAAGACATAAGATCTACCCAAATCCTATTGATGGGATCCGAATCAACCTACATACACATATACTAGGTTTCTAGGCATGTGCAATTGCACATGGAATTAAAATGGAATTCCACATAAGGTTATAAACTTTAATGAATTTTGATGTATAGAGTAGTATATAGCAAAGAGATCAGAGAACTTTCAACTTTCAAGTACTTTTTTGCATTTTTATTTTGAGTATTTGCACACTATACAATATGGTTTTCAAATATGTTTTCCAAATTTTTCCTACAATTTATGAATGTTCCTTATTTTTCTCCGTTGAATCATAATGTACTCAAATGGATATGCAAAAAATCCTTGAAATATTGATAATGATGCTGATTTTTGTCAGTTTTTAATAGAAGCATTAGATTAAGTACTGAAAAAATTTGAAGTGTAGAAATAATGAAGAAAAAATTGAAGAATTGGCTGCTTACCAGTCAAATCTTTCAAATATGCAATTAAAATTGTTCAATACATAAACAACAATATAATGATTCCTGAGCCTAGTGTCGATTACATGCATAACTCTAAAATAGTGTATTTAAAAATAGCTCATGTTGTTAAAAAATAATCCTCCTCGATCACATAATTAAATTAAAGAATATAGAGAGAGAGGTGGTAAAAATAAAAATAAAAGTGCAAAGAACTTGCATTTTAAATCAAAATCTGTATGCCTTTAAAATTTTATTTAAATTTCATAAAAGTATAAAAATAGGCACGGATCATTATTCAGCCATCCAAATTATTAACGTTTTGAAAAACATTTATTTTCTTGTAATAGGGCATATAAACATGTCATAGAGATAGTACAGTAAGGTTATAAGTTTATAGAGTTAAACATTTTTAATGTGTGTGTGTTGAAAGAAAAAGGAATAAACTATAAATTTATAGTGTGTGTATAATATTTATGAAATACAATCCCAAAAAAAGAACAGGACATTTATGTAAAATATTCTCTTTTAACTACAAAAGAGGTTTCGTGTAAAATATCCTTTCCTTAAGAGAGACGGTGCTATAATCGCATATGCGCATGCATTAGTATCTATATATAACACATCAAAATCCATAATGGTTAAGATGTATTCTATTAAAAATAAAACAAAAAACTGTATAAAAGTACAATTACAAGAATCTATAGCTTCTAACCAAGAAAAGCAAACACAAAAAATTTATAATATTCTAACCTATACCTAAAATAGTTCTAGTGTTGTTTAAGCTTTGTTAACGTTGTATCTACTTTGTTAAGAAGATCGTGTTTATATTTTCTTACAATAAACGTATGATTCTAGAGTGTCTTAACACATGATCTTTAGATTTTATTTAAAGACGATATAGCTTGAAACGCAACTTTTTGGGATTTTAAAAATTGAGAATGGCTTCAAAGTGTCCGATACATGTCAAGCAAGTGTCATGCAAGTGTGTGTCCAAAACGTGAACATGGCACCCATTTTAAAGTGTACATGATTCATATCTCCCTTTATACTAGTATAGGTATACACACATACATAAATATATTATTAAATTAGGCTACCCTCGATAAGATCCCTATGCAGCATTGATTTAGATATCGGCCAATGTGGCCAATATATCTATATCGACTACAAACAAAACGGTATGCTTTGTTAAATCAGTTTTTAGAAATTGACCCGATATCAGCCAATATATTTTTTACCTTCAGTTAAAATCAGTTTAGAATGTGCTTCATAATAACTAAAGTCTGTCTAGAATGTTTGTATGTCTAGAATATTCTTGCTTCATATTGGCATGATCTTAATCTTCCTAATGTTTTAATTAAATAATGTTCTTATTTCATTGTAACTTTGTTAGATTCTATTGATGATATTTTCATGATATAATCAAATATGTGCACATAGGAATGTTATAAGTGCATTTTAGGTAGTAAGATTTTTATATTTGTAATATCTGATACGATCAACCCAATATTGACAATTATCCCCAATATATCCCACAGTTCCGCTTCTAATATGAGAATCAAGCATTTGATACGATCCCGATGTCTTATATTTAAAACTTTGCTACGCAAATCCTATCACCTTAAATTTAAAAACTGATAACACAAACAGGGAACTCGTTGATTTTTTTTATCACCACCTTTGATGGGTAAGCATTTCAATATCATTTGAATTTGAATTTTCATTTATATGTACTTAGAATGAGTTAAATCAGATCAAGTAGAAGGATTTCCAACTTCGGTTTGCCAATTTTGAAATTTGGGATGATACAATCCATATATTAGAACCTAAAGTATACATTATTCTAACCGCATATGCACAGACATATGACAAGTAGATGCATACACGTCTGTTTACACACACACCCATCAATATTGTACAATCACACACATACATTTACAAGACTGTTAAGATCGCAATCACACACTTTAAATTTAACAAAAATAATAGAACAATAACAGTACGTTTAGGCAGATTGAAGAGGTATATTTCTGATTATAATTGAGCTCTAATTTCATAGGTTTGTAACCAAGTAAAATTTATTTACAATGAGTATATCCTACTCAAATATTATTAGACTCTTACATGATGGCTTCTAATTGATTAACATTTCAAACTTACATAATATATTCTAATCTATGTTATTTTAAAGTAAAATAAATGTGTGTCGGCTGGATGTTGATCATGATGCAAGAATTTTACAAAGCTGAAGCATAAATCAATTTCAATTATCTATTCTCAACTAATGCAAATTAAACTATACATCATTAGATTGCTCTCAAATTCTAGTTTTCACTGCTTCTTGCTTGAGCTAAATCCGATTTCCCCAAATGAAAGAAAAAGCTGATATACAACATGAATAGCTTCTGTATTTTTTGGACTGCCAACATTTGTCCAGGGGAATCCATCCATGTATGGCCTCTAGACAAATCAACAAAATTGAACCAAAGGACAAACTCACTTTTTAAATAGCTTGCATATATTAAAGACACGCGTGTGCACACACATTGAGTTAGACTAGAGTGTTTGGATAGGATCCCAGATGTGAAACATATCATCCTAAATTTAAAAACTTGCCGTCAAAATGGGAAATACTTTCTTTTGGATGTAATCTAACACATTTAAACTACCGATAACTGAAAATTCAAATGATTATAATGTTTTTGACCAAGAAAAAAGTGGTGACTAGTCATAAAATTAATTAGTTTATTACAACCTGATGGAACCAATAGAGCACATCAAAATCATAAGAATTTTCGTTTATAAGTAACTTAAATGTATTAGATCACATCTTTAGAAACAAATTTCAAATATGGGTTGCCAGCTTTTAAATTTGGGGTGCCATCTTGAATCCTTTATAGAGTTGCATGTGTGAAGTCAATTAATAATATGTTGCAGTATAGAAGAGGGAAGTGATGTGGGGGTGTGGGGAGGGGAGATTAAGAATTTCATAACTTTCTGGCCTCATACCGTGGAATCTAATGATTACCGATTCACATACCTCGCACGCAGAGATTTTCGGACCTCTTGCCTAGGCAACCAAGCCAATTCTTACACACCAATACAAAAGATTTGATTTTTATTGAGAAACTGAAAGTTTAAACCAAAATAACTAAAAGATCTAAAATAGACAAAAGACTCAAACTCTATCAAAATAACATAACCAGAGACTCAAAATATGTAAAATACTCAATGAACTCAAACTCTATATCTGTCTAAAATCTAAAAGAAATTTTAAATTGAATCTCTATCATTCTATTCACCTTGAGAACTTCACCACGTGGTGAATGACAACAAGAGTAACACAACCAGGCAGAAATTAATAGTCACTTGTAATTGGAGAAGATGCATCAACAAACTTTAAAATGTAGCAAGATGGAGATTTGCATACAATTATCTTCTGAAAAATTTCCATAATCACAAAAAATATGAAAGTAAAAAATGAACCTTCTTGTTGGTAGGGTGTGGAGGATCTGAAATGACAAACTCGAAGTGCTTAATTTCCTCTAGCAGTGTCTCCAATCTAAATGTTGATATATGATCAACGTATGTCTTGGACTTTACCTCAATCTATATATTCATCTCAAGTTCAAACTCAAACTTAATTTCTGATATGAATGTAGACTCGGGATCCAACTTTATCTTGGATTCAGCATCTGGCTTAAATTCTTGTTTGATATTTAAAGGCGTCCTCATGCTCGACTCATTAGAGTTCAACCCATTCTGTTAAGCAAGTCGAATATTAGGATGGAAAGATTTCAACGCAATTCTAATATTTTTAAATATAAATGTGTGTTTGATCTTCCAAAAATTGTCAAATCTAGGTCGTACAACCAAATTCTTCCTAACAAAATACGTGCTACATCCATGGATATAATATAACATCAAATAAAATTATGATATCTTGCAAGCTACAGAAGCCCTAAACACCGCATGATAACTAAATGGGTGGTCTTATTAATCCAAGTAATATTATATGGTTGTGTGTAAGGCTCAGCTGCTAGGCACATTCTTTCTTAGAATCTTTCTCATTTTAAATATTGTAAGCAGACATCTAATGATATTGGAATGAACACCATATTCATGTAAATCTTCATCAGTATAGTACTTTCATGTGCATAAACTTCTTCAATCATTCTTTCAGATTATACCACATGGAAGATAAACAGGTCCGAGTGTAATGATGGGTGTGGGCAACAGCGAAGCTATGGTTAAAGTCTTTTCCTTCTCTTTTTGCCAGAAAATTCTTCTCCATTTTTCTTTTTTTTTTGAATTTTTTATATATCTATCTTTATTGTTTTTGTCTCACTTATTTATTTTTTTTCTTTTGTTCTCTTTTTTTGGTTTTTTCTTCTTTTTGATTTTTCTCTTTTTTTTATTTTTTATCTCACTCCTTTAAAATGCAAATCTAATTGGGCAAAAGGAAAAAGGAAAAAGGAAAAGTTCTTTTTGATGATTAAAGAAAAAGATGAAGGAAAAGTTAGGTTTTTAATCTAAAATCATAAAAATATGAAGATTATGAAACATATAAAAAGAAAAGAAAAGGGAAGATTTTTTTGAACTTTGATCTATAACTTAGCTAAAATAAAAAAGATTTTTTATGAGGAAAAAAGAAGAAAACAAACCAAATTTTAAAAATCTCTGATACAAAGTTGATGCAAGACAAAAGCAGGAAAAGATGTAGTGAGAATTTGGAGAAGGTTATTAGGAATTTGATAATGTTTTAGGCATCAAACCCTGGTAATCTGACGATTATCGACTCGCACGTCTCGTATGCGGAGATTTTTCAGACCACTCACCCCGATAACCAAGCCCACTCTCACACATCAATATAAAAGATATGAATTTTATGGAAACCCGAAAAGTTTACACTAAAATTTCTATCTTCATTGGTCTAAAATAAATAAATAATGTTGTGCCATTTATAGACTTACAACTTTGGCTTTTAAAATTCATATCCAATGTGCGATAAAAACTCTAAAATAATTAAAAGACTTAAAATAAATAAAAGACTCCAACTTCATCCTAAATAAAATAACCAAAATACTCAAAATAACTAGAATATTTAATGAACTAGAACACTTGATGGAATCAAACTCTCTATCTAAAATCTAAAATAAAATAAAATAGAAAATGACTCTATCTCAATTTCAAATTAGATCTATGTCAAAATACTGCAATTTACTTTCCAAATACACACACATACATGAAAGATAAGCTTATCGACCACCTCGCACATTCGCTAATTTGAAGCCTTAAACCCATGATCTCCCATAAAGGAAGGCCATGTTATGCTACTAATTTAACCTGCTTTTATATGCATACATACATACATACATATATCATAATATTGTATGTGATGCCGACACATGAAATTTTTCACGCTAACGTATATACACCTTTTATTTTATTTTCTTAAATTTTTTTGATGTGCTTTGCACATCAGAGATGATCGACATTCCCAATAAAATCAAATGAATTCAGCATTAGTTGACCCTTAATACACTTGTTACAAATTCAACCGTTTTGAAACAATAGAACTTTTTGTAATGAGTGGATTGAAGGTCAAATCCTCTTATGTTTCATCCATATATGAAATTTTGATGTTTTAGAATGTGTATAACATTGAAAAAATTTCAAAAAAGACTGGGGAGTGCAATGAATCAACTACTGGGGGAGGAGCCCCCACCCCTTTATTTATAGGCAAATAGGGAGAGTACAATAATGTGCTACATGGGTATGGGCATATCTCTAAGATAGCCCAATATCCTAACCAACTCGGTTTATATCTATTCACAACACTCCCCCTTATCCAGCCATAGGTGTGGACTCTACTCGTGAATACTTCAGGATTCTGAGCATAGAAGAGTCTCACATGGGGTGGAAACTTCAGGATCCTGAGTTGGTGAGATTTGCCACGTTAAAACCTTTAGCTGTGGAAAACTCTGTGGGAAAAACCATAGTTAAGGGAAAAGAGTACAAACTCTCCCTAACTCCTCCTGATCTGTACAAGCTCTCAAGCTTTCATATCTCTTAGGCGTCTCATTCCAATCTTCTGTACAAGCTTTCTAAAAGTAGCAGTAGGAAGGGCTTTAGTGAACAAATCTGCCAAATTGTCACATGATTGTACTTGTTTGATGTCGATCTTGCCATCTCTCTGTAGCTTGTGCGTCCAGAAGAACTTTGATGAAATGTGCTTTGTTCTGTCGCCTTTGATGAAGCCACCTCGTAGCTGAGATATGCAAGCAGCATTGTCCTTGAACATTGTAGTAGGTTCAAGGTCTCCAGTCTTCAATCCGGTAGTCAACAGGATGTGATGAACAACTGAGCGTAGCCATACGCATTATCTGCTTGCTTCATGGATGGTGATGATCTCTGAATGATTAGATGAGCTCGCCGTCAAGGTTTGCTTAATGGATCTCCAGGAAATGGCTGTCCCTCCATAGGTAAACACATACCATGTCTGTGACTTCGTATTGTGGGGATCAGACAAGTAACCTACAGCAGCATAACCATCAAGTGTAGAGGATATTCCATTTTTGTAGAAGAGTCCCAAATCTGTAGACCCTTGGAGGTAGCGCAGAACGTGCTTAACCCCGGTCCAGTGGCATTGTGGGCGTTGCACTGTATCTGGCTAGCAAATTTACTGCGAACGCTATGTCGGAACGCGTGCAGTTTGCCAGATATAGGAGTGCTCCGATGGCACTTAGATAAGGGGCTTCTGGACCAAGAATATCCTCCCCATCTTCCAACAGCCGGAAGTGGATGACATTGGTCCATATGGAATCTTTGCAACATTTTCTTCGTGTATGTAATTTGATGTAATAGGATTTCATCTTTTAGATGTTCAATCTGTAAGCCAAGGCAGAATTTCGTTTTGCCTAGGTCTTTCATTTCGAATTCTTTTGTTAGGCTTACAGATATCTCAGCGATCTCTTCAGGAGATCCAATGAGATTTAAATCATCTACGTAGACAGCTATTATTACGAATCATTTTCCCTTTTCTCTTTGAAGATGCAAGGGCAGACTTCAATGTTATTGAATCCTTGTTAAACAAGGAATTCGATGTGTCTGTTGTACCACATCCTTTTTGATTGTTTAAAACCACACAATGATCTTTGAAGCTTAACAGAGTAGACGTCCCTAGGTCTATCTTTTAGTTCATCAGGCAATGAAAAACCATCAAGAAGTTTTATGTATATCTCTTTGTCGAGATTACCATATAGATATGCAGTCACAACATCCATTAGCTGTATATCTAAACCTTCCTTTGCTGTTAAGCTTATCAGTAATCTGAAGGTGATCGCATCCATGACTGGGGAGTATGTTTCCTCATAGTCAATACCCGGTCTTTGGAAAAATCCTTGCGCTCAAGCTGTGCTTTGTAGCGTGCGATCTCATTATTTTCATTTCTTTTTCTCACGAATACCCATTTGTATCCCACAGATTTGATACCATTAGGTGTCTGGACTATATGCCCAAAGACTTTGTGTTTCTTAAGCGAGTCCAGCTCAGCTTCTATTGCTTGATTCCACTTTGGCCAGTCATTTCTTAATTTGCATTCAGCAACGAAATGTGGATCATGATCATCATCACTTTCGACGACATGAACAGCAATATGAACTGCAAAGTCATCGTCGACGACTGTATTCTTTCTGTCCAATACCTCCCCTGTATGTACATAATTTAATGATATTTCAGTTTCTCCAGACAGTTGCTCTGCAATGGATTCCGAGAGGGGTGAGGGTATGGACATGAGCTCATTTCTCTGTAGGGGTATCGTCCCAAGGTCTCCGGATATTTTTCTTTTTCTTGGATTTTTATCATTGGAGCCCGGTGGTCTGCCTCTTTTCTGTTGAGGTGCAACCACTTCTGTTGCTGGTGGATTGCATCCATTCTTGAGGATGTCAATCCTAGCTGGAGTATTTGCAGCAGGGATGTGTGATTTGACAATCTTCTGGCTGTCAGTAAATGAGTCCGGTAATCTATGGACGGTGTTCTGAATGTGTAAGATCTTCAGGATCTCATCATCACATTGTTTTGTTACCGGATCATAGTGGGTCAAGCTTTTTGTATCCCACGTTAACATTTGCTTCGCGCTAGACTTTTCAGTGTCTAGGCACATTTTGGGGAAATATGTCTCATCAAAGTGGCAGTCTTCAAGACGTGCCTTAAAAGCGTCCCTCGTTAGGGGGTTCTAGGTATCTTATAATGGAGGGTGAGTCAAACCCTACATAAATACCTAGGCTACGTTGAGGGCCCATTTTGGTAATCTGGGGTGGTGCGAGGGGGATATAAACTGCGCAGCCGAAGATTCTCAAGTGAGAAATGTTCGACGGCGTTCCATATGCAAGTTGCATTGGAGAGAGACTCTGACCTCCTGAGGGGCTTATTTTTATTAATAATGCAGCATGCAGAATTGCATGTCCACATGCATCCACCGGCAACTGGGATTTCATTAGCAATGGACGTGCAATCCATTGGAGTCTTTTAATCAGCGACTCTGCCAGACCATTCTGGGTATGAACATGCGACACCGGATGTTCAATTTCTATTCATGTTGCCTGGCAGTATTCTTGAAATGACTAGGAGGTGAATTCCCCCGCATTATCCAGACGTATTTTCTTTACTTGGTTATCTGGAAAATACGCCCGCAATTTTATAATTTGTGCCAGAAGCTTTGGAAAAGCTAAGTTGCGGGTCGAAAATAGACACACATACGAATATTTCGAAGATGCATCAATCAGTACCATGAAGTACCGAAAAGGCCCACTAGGGGATGGATGGGTCCACATATGTGTTTGTGTATTCTTTCGAGGAAGCTTGGAGACTCGATATCCACTTTAAGTGGTGATGGCCGTGTTATTAATTTCCCTTTGAAGCGGGTTACACAAGGGAATTCTTCCTTCTGAAGAATCTTCTGGTTCCTTAGGTTATGCCCGTGAGATTGTGATAAGATATGGTGCATCATCACAGATCCAGGGTGGCCAAGTCTATCATGCCAAAGTATAAATTTGGCTGCTGTCTGACACTTCAGGTGCTCCGTCAAGTTAGCTTCCTCTCTCCAAATCTTTGTATGATAGAGGCCCGATGAAAGGCTCTCAAAACATTCAAGTATGGTTTTTACTCCATTTTCTTGAGGCGTTACATACAGTAATTCATTCTCTTTTACATTTGTTGTTTCCAAGTGGAATCCGTTCAAACGGATATCCTTGAAACTTAATAAGTTTCGTTTGGAATTTGGAGAGTATAATGCATCTTTTATTTTAATTTCAGTTCCATTGGGGAGCAACAAGGTTGCATTTCCAGAACCTTCAATTATATCTGATGGCCCTGAAATTGCATTTACAGAGCTCTTATACGGTATAATGCTATGAAAATAGCATTTATACTGAAGGATCGTATGTGTTGAAGCACTGTCTACCAAACAGTCATCAGTGTGGTCCATCTAAAAAGATGAATAAAACATTTGCATTCAGAAACTAAATTTTATTCAAAGGAAATCAAATTACTTAAAAGCTCTCATAAGATAAATTGTTCTGATAAGCAAATCAAGCAGGTCATCTGATTCGAAGTCTTTTGCTGTGAACTTGACTGCAGCATTTGCAGCCACCATGTTTGTTTCAGCATTCTTTTTCTTGCTTTGTTTATACAACTCTTGGAGATGCGGTGGGGTTCGGCACACTCTGGACCAGTGGCCTTTCATGCCACAGCTGTGACACTGGTCTTCCCAATCCCTTTTGGGTGGGGTGCATCATTCTTCTTGTTGTCATTTCTGCGTCATGTGAACTTGCGCTTCCCTTCATTTCTTCGCTGTTGTACTCAGCCATTGGCTCTTTTATGTTGTCCCCCTTTCTGTGGTCTTTCTTTTCTTTTGTTATCTCTCTTCTTTTTGAAGGAAAATGTATGATGAGCTTCTGGTAGGGGCCAGTGCCAGGGGGCGCATGTTACGAGTGGCAAGGAGAATCTCTCTGTTTTGTTCAGTCATGAGTAAACATGACAGCAGCTCAGAATACTTGGTGAACTTGCATTTACGGTATTGCTGCATAAGTATCGCATCTTTTTCATGGAAAGACGTATACGTCTTTTCCAGCATGCGATCTTCTGAGACTTTCTCACCACGCAACTTCAGACGTGAGGTGATGCTAAAAAGTGCTGAGTTGTACTCAGCAATAGACTCAAAGTCATGCAATCTCAGATTCTTCACTCATATCGTGTCCTTGGGAGTATAACATCTTTCTGATGTTTATACCTATCCGCAAGGGCAGTCCACAGCTCAAGTAGATCTTCGCCCATAAGGAATTTGATGCGGCTCAGCAGGGGGCGGCGGCTAGGCAAGATGGGGAACCGGCTCAAGTGATGCGGGTCTACCATCGGAGGCGACGACTTGGGTCCAACTCGGACCCGGTCCCAAACTTATGATTACTCACAAGTGGGGAGGGCAAAGGGGTAATTAGACAATTATTAACCCCTCCCCCAATAAAGGGGCCGGCCGGCCCTAGGGTGTGCTTCATCGAAGAATTGATCAAGGTATTTTCTATTCCTAGTTACTCTAGATTATTCCCTAGTTGCTAGTTAATTAATTTTAGCCCTAGATCTATTTTTCCAGCAATTAAATATTAGTTCAGATCTGTTCTTCGCTATTAAACCCTAGATTAGTAGTCCACAAGCCATAAAAACCCTACCTTTAATCCCCACAAAAAGCCCTAGTCGCATCAAATTGGTATCAGAGCGGTTTGATCCATGGCAAACACGCGAGCAACGGAGCGGATTGAAGTCTTGGAGGGGAAAGTTGAGAGGATTGAAGCCCAAATCAGCAAGGGTTTCATCGATCTAAGGAAGGAAGACGCGGAGACGGCCGCGGAGATCCGGAAGGAGATAAAAGAAAATCAAGAGAAGACGGAGGCCAAGATGGCGGAGATAAAAGCAAATCAAGGGAAAACGGATGCAAAACTTTCGGAATTGACGGAGGCCATAGCAGCGTTGACCGCTCATCTTATCCCAAAAGCGGATCCGAGCAAAAAGGAGCCACCTTTGGCGAAGGACAAGGGTAAAAAGACAATTTTTTTGGAAGATGAACCGGATCTAGACGACGATGGAGGGTTTGACCAAGGAGACAATGCGTGGGGGATCCACCAAGATCACGCGCCGCCGCGCCGCGACGACACAAACCCTTGTGGGGGAGTTCCGGCCAACCGGAACACCCCAGGGTGGCCGCCGGCCCCCCAGATACATCTGGGGGGGGCCGGCGAACCCCCTGGGGGGCGGCGGCAGGCCGCCAGGGCCCTGGGAGGGGCGGCAGATGCAGGCCGCCAGGGCCCTGGGAGGGGCGGCCGCACCTGCCGCCCCCCCAGGCGACCTCGGCAGACTCTGCCGCCGCCGCCTGGGGCCCGCCGGCCCACTTCCAGGGCCGGCCGGCCCAGGCGGCGGCCTGGGGGGCCTCGGCCGACCCCAGAGGGGGGATCCGAGGCCCGCCCGACCCCTGGGGGGCCCACTGGCCCCCCAGGACATTCGACAGTTGATTCCGCAGGGTCCCCGACCCCCGGGGGCCCCCACCCGAAGTTCGTGGAGCGCAATTTGGGGGTTTTCAGACTTTTGGGGGACCCGGCGGAGGATTGCAGCAGGGTGGAGGGCCCCACCAGATCACAGGAGGCCCGTCGACTCAGCCCCCACCCTTTGGGGGAGTGACGGGAGATTGGAGAGCGTACCAGGATCCTCCAGGAGGCCACCATGCGGAGTTTGGACACCATCAGGGAGACTGGCAGGGGCACGGAGCAGAGGGAGGCTACCGTGAGCGGGCTGAGGCGTATGTTCCAGACAGGCGACAGGGATACCAGCACAGGGGAGGATTCCAGCCGCAGGAGAGAGGTGGATTCGCTGGCGAGAGGCGTCTGAGGAAGCTGGAGGTGCCTGTTTTTGAGGGAGGCGACCCAGACGACTGGCTGTACCGGGTGGAGAGGTACTTGGAGGTGTCCGCTGTCCCATGGGAGGATTGGCTACGGGCGATAGGGGTCTGTCTGGAGGGAGAGGCTTTGGGCGGGTTCCGTTGGACCGATCAGCAGCGGCCTTTTCAGACCTGGGCTGAGTTTATGACGCTCTTGACAGAGCGGTTTGGAGGAGGTCCTGCTGGCGGCATGTTCGAGAGGCTGTACTCGCTGAAGCAGGAGGGGAGCGTGGGTGATTACATCAAGAAGTTTGAGTCGCTCTGCCACCGATTTCGGGGAGTCTCTGAGGAGTCCCTGGAGGGCTGTTTCATGAAGGGGCTGAAGCCCACGGTGCGGTCGGGGCTGAGACAATTCGAGCCCGTTGGGTTGCGGGGGATGATGACGCTGGCCAGGAAAGTAGAGGATCACCAGGAGACAGAGCGGAGGGCCCGCGGGACGTGGGGAGGTGCCACATTCCGGAGTCAGGCGGCTACTGCAGGGCAGAGGACAGCACCTACTACAGGGACCACCCCAGGACAGGGGGTGACGGCCGCAGCTGGGAGCGGTACTGACAGGAGGCAGGAGCCCCGTGGTGGGGGACAGGTGCGGAGGATGACAGATGCTGAGATACGGGAGAAGCGGTTGAAGGGGCTGTGCTTCAGATGTGATGAGAAGTTCACCCCCGGACACCGATGCGCCGCTCGGACTCTCCGGATACTGATAGCTGGCGATGAGGAGGGAGAGGACGAGGTTATCACCCTAGAGGCAGGAGAGGATGAGGAGGAGATGGAGCACCAGCACTTAGACCTTGCAGAGGTGTCCCTCAATTCCGTGGTGGGGTTCACACCGAACCACACCATGAAATTGGTGGGACAGGTGGGTAGCCAGGAGGTGATAGTTTTGATCGACATTGGGGCCACCCACAACTTCATTTCCAGCAGACTGGCGGAGGCACAGGGTTTGCAGATGAGCGGCACTGGGAGGTATGGAGTGATGCTCGGCACGGGACAGGTGACACATAGCACTGGTGTCTGCCGCGGGGTGGTTGTGGCGGTTCAGGGGGAGCAGATCGTCGCCGATTTCCTGCCCTTGGAGCTAGGAAGTACAGATGTCATCCTGGGGATGAAGTGGTTACAGACCCTCGGGGAGACCAGGACCAACTGGAAGCTGCTGAGGATGGAGTATCAGCACGGGGGGAGGACAGTAGTGTTACAGGGGGACCCCAGCCTCTGTCGTTCCCTGGTGTCTTACAAGGCCATGTCCAGGGCTATCCACACCGCAGGAGGGGGATACTTGGTGGAGCTACAGGCAGTGACAGCGTCGGTACAGAGTGAGGACACCCCCACAGACAGTAGCACCGGAGGTCGAGGAGCTGTTGGCACAGTTTGAGGAGGTCTTCCAGACACCGCAGGGGCTGCCACCCCACAGAGATCATGAGCACGCCATTGTTTTGAGAGAGGGCGTGTCTCCAATTAGTGTGCGGCCTTACAGGTACCCCCAGGTACAGAAGGGTGAGATAGAGCGGTTGGTGGAGGAGATGATGCAGGCAGGGGTGATCCAACAGAGCACTAGCCCTTTTTCTAGCCCGGTACTGTTGGTGAAGAAGAAGGATGGCAGCTGGAGATTCTGCGTGGATTACAGGGCCCTCAATAAGGAAACCGTGGCAGATAAATTCCACATCCCTGTGATAGATGAGCTTTTGGATGAACTCCACGGGGCAGCTTATTTTTCCAAAATTGATCTGAAGTCGGGTTACCACCAGATACGGATGAGGGCGGCCGACGTGCCCAAGACAGCGTTTAGGACTCACGAGGGGCATTATGAGTTCCTAGTCATGCCATTCGGCTTGACGAATGCACCGGCGACATTCCAGGCTTTGATGAACAAGGTCTTTCGACCTTTTCTGAGGAGGTTTGTGTTGGTCTTCTTTGATGACATACTGGTGTACAGCCGCAGTATGGAGGAGCACGTGGGGCATCTGCGAGCAGTATTGCATGAGCTACAAGAGCAGCATCTCTCTGCGAATAAGAAGAAGTGTCTGTTCGGCCAGCCACAGGTGGAGTACTTGGGCCACGTGGTGTCAGCAGAAGGAGTTGCAGCCGACAGGACCAAGATTGCAGCCATGTTAGATTGGCCTGTACCCTCCACCTTACGGGGACTGCGCGGTTTTTTGGGGTTGACGGGGTATTACAGGAAGTTTGTCCAGGGATATAGCACGATTGCTTGGCCTCTCACCGAGCAACTGAAGACGGACAACTTCCACTGGAGCGAGGAGGCTACCAGGGCATTTGAGGCCCTGAAGCAGGCGATGACGTCGGTGCCAGTCTTGGGGCTCCCAGATTTCAGCAGACCTTTTGTGATAGACACCGACGCATCAGGGTATGGCCTGGGGGCAGTATTGATGCAGGACCAGAGGCCAATTGCTTTCTTTAGCCAGACCCTGTCAGCACGGGCGAGGCTGAAGTCAGTTTATGAGAGGGAGCTGATGGCGATCGTACTAGCTATTCAGAAGTGGCGGCCCTACCTGTTGGGTAGGAAGTTCATAGTGCGGACCGACCAGCGGAGTTTGAAGCACTAATTGGAGCAGCGTATGGTCACCGAGGAGCATCAGAGGTGGCTCTCCAAGCTGGTGCATTTTACATTCGAGATACAGTACCGCCCAGGCTTGGAGAACAAGGCGGCTGACGCCCTGTCGCGTCGCGAGGAGATTGCTGAGGTCGCGGCCATATCAGCACCCGTCCTCTTGGATTGGGAGCCCTTGAGTAGAGAGATAGAGGCTGATGCAGATTTGACGAGGATCCGTGAGGCACTGCAGCAGGGGTCCTCGGACTTTCAGGGATACAGCATGGAGGGACAGAGGTTGCTATACCACGGCCGGCTGGTGATTCCCAGGGGGTCCGCCCACATCCCCATGATCTTTCAGGAGTTCCACGGTAGCACCATTGGGGGGCACTCCGGGGTACAGCAGACTTACCGGCGGATGGCGAGGGAGTTATATTGGCCGGGGATGAAGAAAGACATTGCCCAGCGGATAGCAGAATGTGACGTGTGCCAGCGTCACAAATATTTGGCAATGGCTCCAGCGGGACTGTTACAGCCATTAGCTTTGCCAGAGCGAGTATGGGAGGATATCAGTATGGATTTCATTGAGGGGTTGCCGCGATCAGAGGGGTACAGTTCCATATTAGTGGTGGTCGATCGGCTCAGCAAGTACGCCCACTTTATACCTCTCAGACACCCATACACTGCAGTTACGGTGGCAGCAGCATTTATGAGGGAGGTGGTTAGCATGCACGGGTTTCCGGGCTCCATAGTTTCAGATCGGGACAAAGTATTCATCAGCAGCTTTTGGAAGGAGTTATTTAAGGTGCAGGGGACCAAGCTACGGAGGAGCACGGCCTATCACCCACAGACAGATGGCCAGACGAAGGTGGTGAATAGGAGTGTGGAGAGATACCTGAGGTGCTTCGCGTCAGAGTCACCGAGACAGTGGGCCAGGTGGTTGGCATGGGCCGAATACTGGTACAACACCTCGTACCATTCGGCAGCACAGAGCACCCCATTCCGGATCCTCTATGGCCGTGACCCACCACAGTTGATACATTACAGCAGAGGTGCTACGCCGGTGTCCCAGGTAGAGGAGCACTTGACTGAGCGGGATAGGTACCTGGAGGAGTTGAAGAAACATTTGTTGAGGGCCCAGCAGATCATGAAGACCAAGGCAGATGCACACAGGCGAGATGAGCATTTTGAGGTGGGGGACCGCGTGTACCTGAAGCTCCGCCCTTACCGGCAGAGGACCTTGGCTCGTCGGAGCAATGAGAAGCTAGCGGCCCGTTACTATGGACCTTTCGAGGTGACCGCTCAGATCGGGAAGGTGGCCTATAGACTGCAGTTACCTACCACGTCGACCATTCACCCGGTGTTCCACATTTCACAGTTGCGACGTGCCATCGGAAATCATACTCTGTCACCCACTCTCCCACCCACTCTGACAGCTGACATGGAGGTGCTCCTGGAGCCTCAGGAGTTGACAGGGATCCGGCAGACCGCATGCGGGGTTCAGGAGGTGAGGATTCGTTGGCGGGGCTTACCCGATTACGATGCTACTTGGGAGGCTGCGTCAGTGATCCGCGACCAGTTTACAGATTTCCACCTTGAGGACAAGGTGGCACTTTTGGGGGGGGAGTGATGATGCGGCTCAGCAGGGGGCGGCGGCTAGGCAAGATGGGGAACCGGCTCAAGTGATGCGGGTCTACCATCGGAGGCGACGACTTGGGTCCAACTCGGACCCGGTCCCAAACTTGTGATTACTCACAAGTGTGGAGGGCAAAGGGGTAATTAGACAATTATTAACCCCTCCCCCAATAAAGGGGCCGGCCGGCCCTAGGGTGTGCTTCATCGAAGAATTGATCAAGGTATTTTCTATTCCTAGTTGCTCTAGATTATTCCCTAGTTGCTAGTTAATTAATTTTATCCCTAGATCTATTTTTCCCGTAATTAAATATTAGTTCAGATCTGTTCTTCGCTATTAAACCCTAGATTAGTAGTCCACAAGCCATAAAAACCCTACCTTTAATCCCCACAAAAAGCCCTAGTCGCATCAGAATTCAGCCTTTAAGGTCTTGTCCACATGGCGACGAATATAGATAATGGCTTGCGCCTTTTCTATATCGCTTACATTTTCTTTTTCTGTTACAGCAGTAATGAGGGACTTTGCCCGTAGGTGAAACTTCACATCGAGCTGCCAGCTCAGATAGTTTCTACCTGATGCATCCTGCACTTCAAAATCGACGCTTACAATTTTAGCCATTTATCTGACAGAGCACAAATATGCATGAATTAATATTTTAATCAAAGAAACATTTTCATGCAGAGTCAATATTTAATGAAAAGCTAAATGTGTGGATCGGCCAGTCCCACATAAAAAGAGTCCAAAGTCCATACAGTCCATATTACAAAATTTAAAGCTTTAAAGGAAAATACAACTTTGGAAACCCTGTGGGTCCCATATAATATCTCCAGCTTCAATTGTGGCATCCGTCTCCATGGAAAGTGGCCTTCTGTCTTTGACATTTACATAAATTCCTCACTACAATTTCTCTCAAAAATAAAAAAAAGTGCAGAAAATAAAATGTGGGACTTAAATAGCCAATCCAAAAACCGCATTTAGCCATTCATGCAAAAATTTGTGCTCATCAACATTTTCATTCACAGACATCGCATGCAGTTATATTCGCATGAGGATAAATAATTTAGTCACTTAATAATTATTGAACCACTGGATAACGTCATACATCGTTAGGTTAGATGACTAACAGCAGAGCGGTCGTTGGATCTTCCTAATTATTAAGCTTAAATATAATGCACAACCACGCATAAAGTATCCACAGAATAAGCCAATGATGAAGTGCATATAGTAATGATTCTAAAATAGTATCATCTAATGCAAAGGTTGTGTTCGTAGGGTTTATTCAAAGAGTTGAAAAAGAGCCCATTTGTGACATGTTCTTTGTAGAAAGGAAGAAGTTTTCCTTTTCAAATTGTCCCCCAAAAAATCCCCAAATTTCTCTTTTATGTCCTATTATTTTCCCCATAAATTGTGTGATTTTTCATGAATTTTTCACGAATTTTTAGGCCCACAAACGCCCATTTTAATTAATTTTTAGCCCTAAAAGCCTTTTTAAGGCTTATTTTATCTCATTCCCCTCTTTTTTTTTGAAAAATAGGCCTGCGGGCCTGAAGCCCGCAGCTTGCCTGTGGGCTTCAGGCCTGCAAAGCTTTGCTCTTTTTTGTGGATCATGGGCTTCAGGCCCATGAAAGGGGGGATTATGGTTTGAGGGGCGGCGGCTGGGGCTAGCCGTCGTCGCCCCTCGGACTGCTGCCGTCGTGCGGCGGCTAGGGGCAGGCGCCCCCCTCGTCGGAGCGGGGGGTGATCGGCGGCCTGAGCGGCGGCCTCCTCTTCAAGAGGAGGCACAGGGACGACAGCCCCCCTCGCTTCAGGCAGGGGGGCGATTGTGACAGCGGGGAACCGCCGCCCCCCTTTTGGGGGGGCGTCTGCAGTGATCGGGGAGCCGACGCCCCCCTTCGAGGGGGCGTCTGCGGCGATGGATGGCCGCCGCCCCCTTCGGGGGGCTTCTGGGTCGTGCCGCCTTCCTCCGATATGGCGGTGGTAAGACCGCCGCCGGTAGGGTTAACAAGCAAAAGAACCCCTATTTTACACATATAGAATCATATTAAAAATATGATTTTTAGACGATAAAGTTCGTCATTTATAGGCGATTAGCCCTATTCCCATATCGATCTTGTAAGATCTATGGGTAGATCTATCATACGTATGATAAAAATCTAATTTTTAATGAATGTTTACCTCTATATCCGTCCTCCGGATATAGCGACGGTTGAACGAAGCCTACGTAGATGTCGACGCTCGTTTGATGAAAGCCTTCATCGCACGCGTGGATCTACCGTCTCCTTTCTCCTTCGCAAGATCGATTTTTGTGGAATATTTAGAGGCTCGTGCTGATAACGTGTTATGAATCAACTACTGGGGGAAGAGCCCACAGCCCTTTATTTATAGGCAAATAGGGAGAGTAAAATAATGGGCTACATGGGTATGGGCCTATCTCTAAGATAGCCCAATATTCTAACGAACTCGGTTCATATCCATTCACAACAGGGAGTTGTTTTTGTGCAATAAATGTAGAAAATTTCCTATGCTAACAACATGTATCTAGTTTTCTATTTATATATCAAAACTAATCATAACATGTGACCATATGTCACAGCACATTTAAAATATTTCCCTAAAAATTTCAACACATTCAAAATATCATACCCCCAAGATTCAACCATATTCAAAATCCCCCAAAAAAATTGCAACCACCTTCAAAATATCCCCAAATAAAAAAATTTAACCACATTCAAACTAAAATTTAGTTCCTTCAGAGAATTTAAATCCCCTAAAAATTTTAGATCCCTCTAAAATTTAGTTCCCTCAGATTTAGTTCTCCCCAAAATTTAAAATTTTAGTTTCCCTCGAAATTTAGTTCCTTCCAGATTTAGTTCCTCTAAAATTTAAATTTTAATTTCCCTCGAATTTTAGTTCCCTCCAGATTTAGTTCCGTCAAAATTTTAGGGCTTTCTTCCAAAGTTTTCACAAACTCTCATCCTAACTATTGATTCCTTAAGATTAAATCTTAACCGTCTGTCTACACACCTCATTGTCCTGTCAGTAAACACATTCAAATACATCCATCATTTGTATAATAGAAAATAGATATCATATGATATATGAAACATCTCTCTCGAATATAGAGTGGTGCATTCTCCTCCACGAAGAATATAAGTGACAAAAAGTACACCTTATACAACCATTATACTATGGAATACTGTGGAGAAGAATATGTCATGTCAGTATATATATGAGATCTCTCATATGTCAAATGATACGTGGTTTTTGTGTGAGAAAGGTAAGTGTTTTTAGATAGCTAGTCTCTTCGCACAACCATTAATAGGGAGTTTCGAGCCCAAAACCTTCCACAAAGAAAGAAGAATTGCATGCCATTGAGGTTTTCGACCCCACAATTTTTTGTTCTGCTTTGAATATTCTCCCTATTTCTTCTTTTCTTTTTGAAGATTATGTACTTTAGCTTGGCCAATTACATAAAACACAATTGAGCCATGTAATATGTATCAAACATGAAGATTAAATGCATTGTAGATGTTTCTTTCACTTTTAAACAATATTCAAAATTTTCAAATGTGACATAAACCACCTTATATTCCATGTTCAAAACAAATTAATTTGTAACTGCAACGAAAATCATAGAGCAAAGTGATAAAGACTAGCATAAAAGGCAATTGATTTGCTTCAAGGTGAGGTATAATTTTGAATTCAGAATAGTTTATATCGGATGGAATCCTCTCGGGTTTCCTCAACTCGGTTCATAAATTGGTAAGGAAAAAGACATCCAAAGTTGCATTTGTCGTGTTTGAATGGATATCAGGTTAAAAGTGGGTTTGATTCACAGTAGAATGGTACCTAAAACATCTTGCCTAGATGTAATTCCCATGACAAAAATCCATGTGTTTGGCTCCCCACTATTTTTCCTACAGTTTGCTTCTTTTAACTTCAATTATTCATTAGAAATCTAATCATTTAATGTAAAGAATATTTCTTTGAAATATGAGTCGCTGAAAATTTGGCTTCCGTTTTATAAGAGTTATGTCCAATTTTGACCCCCATTTTTCCCTCTCATTTGTTCTTGCAACTTAATTGTTTGATTTAGACTTCTCCCCAAAGTGCCTGTCATTGGAAGTACAGGCCAATGTTCGATGCATGCATCGCTTGGCTCAATGTTTTAAAATGTGCTTCGTAACTCATGCTTGTACGCTTTGTAGTGAAGCTCGTGGGTTAGAATTTGTAGCACCAAACTATGGACCATACAGTGACAGGTTCCATGCAATCTGGTCCCTTCGTCAAAACTATATCGCTAAGATGTCTAGGTTACGAGTACCTGTCAACCCTCATTACACATTATATCCTAATTATCCTAATTGAAATGTGATCCGATAGTTTGAGATTAGATATATCTTGTTACATTAACAAGTTTATCTATCTGCTTTGGCCAAGGACTTAACTATGAATTACATTGAACTCTCTGCAACACTAATCTCTCATACCGGAGGAGACGAATCTCATCTTGATAGACACTTCCTTCGCAATATCCAACTATACCCAACGAGTACCTACGTATCGGGCAATACCGATATTTGGCAAAAGCATAGGTATAATCTTCCACATGCAAAGTCCTTTAGCGCATGTCAGATAATAAGGACTATGCCGCACCTACTGTCACCTAATAGTTTTCTGTTGACAGTCACAGTATATACCATACAGAAGCACCTCGACTAGTCGTTTCTGTAAACTTGTTCCCCAACAAGCACATGGCGTTTGTCTCATGATATCTCCCCATCGAGCGGCTACGAGGTCAACCACTACCATCCAATAGTTGAGCTTAATGCACAAAGGTCTATCCGGAATACCGAAAACAGTGAGGAAGGCAATTAAACATTCAATTAAGCATTGAACAATATGATTTGTATTACATTCAATTAAACATAGAACAATAGGACAACGATTTGTCGTGTTACCTCATCATGCAGTTTGCAAAGCTAAAAACTAGATGGGGAAGCGATAACAGCGAGGGAGGCTCCGACGTACCTCTCAACGACATCAAAAGCCTCCAACAGATCTAGCACGCCATCAAAGACTTCCAATTGTTATCAACAGCGATCCGAAACGGCAACAGGTACTCCTCTCATCCTCTATTTATCTTCTTCATTTCCCATCCTCTATTTCTCTCTTTCTATATTTTCGATATGAATTGAAGGCTACTGGACGTTTTTGACCTTTCTCTATTTCAATAGAATTAAAATTGATTTGCAGAAATGATGTTTAGAGATTTCTATTGTTTTGTTTTGTTGCAACTTTAGCACATATTTAGATCTGTAATTTGCCATAGATGTTGATCTGCTTGTTGCCCCCCCCCCCCCAATATTTTGACCTGTAAGGGATGCTAACATGCTTGTTAATCTCGTTGTGCATGTCACTAATAAGGTACGTTATCTTTATGGTTGTGTTAACACTTAAATGTAGTATGTTAGATGTTTTAGAGCTTGTATAATTTTTTATGATTTTTGGAATATCCGTCCCTTAAATCTTGCGTATTTTGATATCTGTCCCTTAAAAATTCGTATTTGCTTTCATATCCCTCAATTAATAAACGTTAACCTTAATAGTCCCTCTCTCTTAACTATATGTTAAAATCTAATGAAAGTAGGAATATTCTGTTAGGGCTTGCGGGCTCTTCGTTTGGAGGCGGTCCGGACGGCTCACAGAGAGGGGGTGAATAACCATAATTTGTCTGGTTACCTCCCCGGCGTTTTTTTGGGTGAAGCAATGCCTCCTCCCCTGGGTTTTCTGGGGGAGGAGGCGACGCCTCCTCCCCTAAGTTTTCTGGAGGAAGGAGATCGTTCGGTGACGAGGGGAGCGGCCACTCGACTTACGTCCAACAAAGGTCGTTCGATGGCGTGGGGAGCGGCCCCATGACTTAAGTCTTACGAATGTCATTCGGCAGCAAGGGGAACGGCCCATTGACTTACATCCGACAGGGTCGTTCGGTGGCGAGGGGAGCAGCCCCTCGACTTATGTCTGGTGTGGGTCATTAGGAGGCGGGGGGAGCGGCCTCTCGACTTATATCTGACGAGGGTCGTTCGGTGAAAAGGGGAGCAGACCCTCGACTTGCATTCGACGCAGGTAAAGGACTCATCCTCGACTGTAAAGCTTTATCAACCCACGTCGCATCGTGAACATAACCGAGTGCCGGTGTAAGTTAGGATTGGACAAGAAAGCAAGGGGTCTCACTAGACTAGTCGTTATAATTTGTTGAGCCAACCCTAAGTCATAAGTGAATATGGGTAAAAACCATAAGGGAATCACATTCGATGTGATTGATGAAGAGTCGTCTACCAATCGCAGAGTTAAGCAACTTGTTGAGCCAACTCAAGGTTGTGAGACTCAAGGTGGTCAGATCTCTTTCCTACTAAATGTTATTATTCGTTCATCTATATGGCTTAAGATGGTCGCTAAAATAATGAGAGGATATATTTAAATAAAATCCATTTTAACTATATTTAAAAATCATTGAACATATGCTAAACTATGAAAGTTCGATGTTTTACCAATGGAATCCAAGATATAATATCCTAAAGGAATATGTTAAGTGGTCAAGATTGATGGATCTGGATCTAAGCCTAGAGTGGTGTGAATAAGCTAAAAAAATTCTTTGCTAACTCAGGCGATTATCCAGCAATCACGGGCAGTTATAAGTAGATGCAGAGTAAATATAATCAATCACAGAGTGCACAGATGTTAACGAGGAGGCGACGCCTCCTCCCCTGAGTTTTCTGGGGGAGGCGCCCACTCCCCCTCCTCCCCGCTTCCATGGGTTTCCTTAATTAACGTAATTTCTTAATTAAGCAACTATAATCCTTATTTAATCGCTATTTCAGTTAACTTAACTTTTTAACAGAATAGAGGATGGAGGGACTATTAAGGTTAACGTTCACTATTTGAGGGATATGAGAGCAAATACAAATTTTTAAGGGACAGATATCAAAATATGCAAGATTTAAGGGATGAATATGTTAAACCCCCAATTTTTTAAAATTATTGATTCAAGTTATCAATTTTTACACATTTATCATCTTTAAATCAAGCAATTTTATAATTCTTTTATTTTAAAATTTCAAAAACAGAAAAGCTCACGCTTTTTGTTTTGAAGCTTATGCTTTGCTGCACAAAAGGGTCAAACACTTCGCTAAGCGCTTTCACTTTTTAAAACACTAGCCTATTAGCTTCCTGCAAATGAAGTAATTTGCATTTTGCATTGACCTCCAGTGTACGGTCACATATGATAATATTATTCTGCATGTATCTTCATTGATCTAAAATTGTATCAGTTATTTTCTACATAGCATCATCATATGTATACATGTAATGATTTCATGCTAGAATTATTTCAGCTGAAAACAAAAACAAAATCTTCAACATGTCTCAAATGTTTGTACATGTTTTTTCATACGAAAGTACTCATACCTATACAAGCAGTAATATTTATAAATATGGATTTCTATTAAAAACCTTATATAGATTTCTATAAAAATTGTTTTAAGTTTTTTTTATTCATTCATGTTGCATGAGCATATGTACAACACGTGCAACATGCCTAGTGTGTATTATAACATGTACAAAATATCTTCATTTGATACCCATGTAACAAATTAGAATAGCATCAATAACAATATGGCTTAAAATGAAGACTACAGTCAGATATTCAATTTTCAAAAACAAAAACCTGACCAGCAATGTGAACAACATTGCAAATAAAAGAGAAATGAAAAACATATTAACATCACAATACTTACAACCAAGATAACGTCAACATGGAGAAAATTTATGTGACGAACAAATGCATAATATTTTATGACAAGATTCTCAGATTTACTTACAATTACAACTTAGCAACGCGATAGTGAAACAATTCTAAAATCAACAGAATACCTCCTTTGTAGTCAGAATATTTGCACCCTTAATATCACGATGAATAACACCTTGCTCATGCAAATAAACCAACCCTTCCAAAACCTGCTCATGAATAATTAATATCAAAATGGATAAATCAAAGAAGAAAGAAAAAAACAAGGCAAAATTTCACGAAACCCCCCTAAACTTTGAGGTTTTTTAAAAGAAAACAACTAAACCTTTTTTTTTTCTTTTTTTGGTTCTAAAACACCCGCAAAGTTTGCTTTCCTAGATACCCCACTAATGCCAAAAACGGTGTAGATAATTGTTTAAAAACAATTTTAAAATTTTTACTTATGAAATACCACTTTCTTAAATGGTAAGCACTTTTTAAATAATTTCTCCCTCTTTAAATTTTTTAATATCTAGATAATCGATAAATTATTTTATTTTATTTTTCCCCAATATCTAATGGTGTTAACAGAAGGTGGTTCTTTGCAAAGGATAGCAAGGTTCCAGTGGGTTTAGCGCACTGAAAAAGTTCAAGGGTTTTCTTCAAAAGCCTCAAGGTTCAAGGGAGATTCTCAAAATTTAGCCAAAATAAAATATCAGACATGCACCTGAGCAATATAAACAGCCACCAATGACTCGGGAAAGGGTCCAAATTTGTTGGGCTTGATAATGTTGGCTAGCGAGCCATTTTCTACATACCTACATCAAATACACTTGACAAATGACATCATGCACCTAGATAAACTTGCTTTATAGAAGAAACACTAACACTGCCAAAAACTGCATATAATGGCAAAGAAAAAAAGCAAAGTTAAAATAATTACTCCAGAATGATGTGCAGGTGTGTCTTTGTCTTTAATGACCCAAGATATTTAACAATATTTTTGTGATTAAGATTCTGCAAGGAAAAATCTCGGGTTAGAATATCAATCTAAAATTTCAACAGATGCTCGAGATGGAAGCATTTCATGGGACTTGGTAAGTAAACAACATTAAACTTTTTCCAATATAACCCTTAATTCAAGGGTCATGTGCTTCCACATGGAAGTACATTTTCACTTCTAGTCCCAATCCAAGATAAAAGAGAACCATCGCCTTAGGTGGCTAACAAAAACATAAAACTTTCCCAGTTTTCTATGGAAAATAACCTTGAAAGAATAGCTGGAGCATCCTGGCCCGCCCACATGAAACAAGACATTGCATTGTGTGCCGGTGCAAAGTTAAGTCAAAAAGATGTGCCAAGTATGTAAATTGCCAACATGCAATACGTTACATCCACTGAACCGTCGTGCAATGACAAGTGTGCAACGGTGTGCCATGACAAGTGGGCCCATAGGGTTTTGGATATGGAGCAAAAATGAAAATGGGAGAGATGATTTCGAATGTCACATCATCTTGTCATATCAAACAAAATTATAAAATATGAACAGTAATGTAGCTTAGTAAATGCACCACACAATAGGCATACATAATTTCTCCCGGATAGGAATGATGGAAAGATTAGCAGACATAGAGAGTAAAGTTATACAAACATAGCATAGAAAGCTTGGCCACAGAAGATAGACAATGTTTTTGACATACCCAAGAAGTGGCAGGAATGAGAATAAAGTAAGATCAAAGACAAGATGGTGAATCTTAATAGAGAAGAAAGATATTCTCTAAGTGTTAAATGTTAAAATATGCAGAATAAGAACAAGGTACTGTAATAATATGAAATTCGAATGTAGCACGAGAAAAGAGACAAGTTAAGGAGGTGAATGTGTTGTGATATCATCAAAAGGAAGTGGTGAAACTATGAAAGTCCATGATACAGGTAAAGCAAAAAAAGCTGTCTTACAAAGGAAAATAATGTGTAAAAATAGTTGTGATTTTGAACATTACAATTTAATGGGGTGGAAGGAAGGTACAATACAATTAGTGAGAATAAGTCTGGAAAAACACATGATAATATACCTGTGAAATGAAACAATAGGAGTCGGGTAGAAATATGTGATGAGAGAGGAGCTGAACATAGGTAATGTGATGTGCTTTACAAGTAAATATAATAAACCCAAATCAAATGAGGAAGAAATAAAAGTGGAGTGGTTTTTTCATGCATGTTTTATAAGAGTTGCCTAGAAGCACTTAAATCAGGTTCAAATTAGTCAATGGAAGATAATAGTTGCGTAAATTTTAACCAGGTTTGGTAAAGTAGAAATATGTCAAGAAGATGAAAACAGGAAGACCTATAAGCCCTGATATTATCATTATTAATATTTGAAATTATCTACAAGATGAGATACTAGAACGCTAACTAAATGATACAACGCGTAGAGATTAAGACAATGTTTAATGAATGGAGACGTGATATTGTTTTTAACAATGAAGGAGATCCATAAAATCATAAGAACTATTAAAGATTGGGAATCAAATTTTACAAGCAAAACATGAAGCTGACCCCGCACCAAATCGAAGTTAAGAAATAGTCACTAAGGCCAAGAAGAGGAACGATTATCATTCTCGAAGTTCACCTTTTTTCATATAGAAGATATTTAATTACTAATATGATTGATAAAAGCTTACAAACAAGAAAAGGATGTTGAATATTGGACTCCCCGGATTTGGTTTTGGATGATGAGCAAACATAAATAATTCATGAACTAACAATTTGTGAGCGCAGTATTGGAGATCGTCGCCAAATTCACGCGAACAATCAAAGCGACACCTCAAGACTTCTCAAAACTCGTATTCATTGCCTAAAGCTTCGTTGAAGCTCTTGGACCGTTTTGGAAGTCATGAAGAATTGATCGAAGCTCTCGAAGACCGTTCATTAAGGTTTTATTTATAGTCTTTTTGCTTCGATCTATAGAATGTTAAGCCTTGAGTATATCTTACGATTCTATCTTCATAACGCTCATATCGTAGCTCTAGGATCTTAGTACAAGTCCACTCTAACTTCCTCGAAGCATCGCGCTTCGATTCGGACTTGTTTGTGCATGTTAGTTGGTACAAGAAGTACTGACCGACTAGATCATGATCTAGTCGGTCAGAGAGCTTCTTGGACCGACTAGTTTGAGTTAATCTTTTCTTGTTCAATACTGTTTACAGTTAGTCGGTCTACGTTGACTCACCGACCGACTAGTTTGTGAACTAGTCGGTCAGTGATGCTTCTTTGACCGACTAGTTGTGATTTACTGTACATGCCAAATTTCTCCTAAGCTACTGTTTATCGTTAGTCGGTCTAAGAACGTTTGGTGACCGACTAGTTGATAATCTAGTCGGTCAACATTTGTTCTTGGACCGACTAAGTCAATTTGTATTCAGACTATTTGTTTTTTCCTCTTAGTCGGTTTACGTTCACTGACTGACCGACTAGTTGTGAAACTAGTCTGTCAGAAAGTCTTCTTGGACCGACTAGATTTCTAGGTCTGAATTTCTATCTCTTCTCAGTTCTTCACTTAGTCGGTCCATGTTGTTTGACTGACCGACTAGTTGATGAACTAGTCGGTCAGTGGTTGTTCTTTGACCGACTAGTTGCCTCAGTTTTCTATCCGTTGGGACTTGACCTAACTTGTTTTTATGGGGACCCTATAAATACGAACCTAGGTCATTTCTCTCTAGGTTAGAGCTGCCATTAAGAGATTCATTGAGATTGAAAGAGATAGCCATTCTCACTCATTTCTAAAGCTCTCTTCCTCACAAGAAATCCATTCTCTCACTTTCTAGATCTAGAATCCATCTTGAGAGAAGTTTGTTCTTGGTGAGCCCTTCAAGCTCTAGCTTGATTCAAGTCTCCAAATCACTCCTAGGCACCCATTGCTGGTCATTTCTTTGGTGCTAGGTCTTGGTGACTTCATCTTCCTCAAATCCCTCCTTGCACCTATTTGGTAAGAAAACTCAAGGTATAGGATTTTGTGGTAAGATTGTTTATTTCATTATAAACTTGTTTATATTGCTTGTTGATTCTCTCGGTTGTGAGAGAAGGTTGTGATCCCGGGTTGTGGGATTCACTATTGCCATTGCATGTATGATTTGATCTTGTGAAGGTTTTTCACAAGATATCATAGTGGAAATCTTGGGTTAGGGTTTCTAACCTAAGTATCCGGAGGGGATCTGGGTGGTTGGGACGTAGGATCACCGGGAACAAGTCGGAGAGACTTGGGTGGATCCGAACCCAGTAACATCTTTTGTTAGCATTGATAATTTTGTTGTTGTAATTCAATTTAAGCTTCCGCAAATTGATTTGGTAGTTGTTTGCACTATAATTAAGAATTATACTCCTTGTTATTTTTAAAGTACTATTCACCCCCCCCCCTCTAGTACTTGTGCAGTAGCTTGTAGGGCATTACATTTGGTATCAGAGCCAGATACTTAGCTATGTCTACCAACGACAACAAGACCGTGCGTCCACCTTCCGACTATGGCACCTTCAGGAACCGTGAAGGAGCGTCTTCGGTCATGGAAGGACATTCCTCGACTAGGCCTCCATTCTTCAACGGCGTCAATTATGGATATTGGAAATGCCGGATGGAAACGTTCCTCCGGAGCGCCTCCTTGTGGAGAATTACCATGTCGGAGTACAATGTGCTTACCGAAGAAGATTTCGACAAATGGACTACCGCGGAGGTCACCGCGGAGATTGCAAATGCCAAAGCAATGAATGCTTTACAATGTGCATTGGAACCCGAAGATTTTAATAAGATATGCACATGTAAGAGTGCATATCAAATTTGGAATTCGCTCCTCATTTTGCATGAAGGAACGAGTCGGGTAAGAGATTCTAAACGCGTGGTAGTCAATAGAGATTACGAATTGTTTCATATGGAACAGGGAGAAAAGATGAAGGAGTATTATGCTCGCTTCGTCGACATAATGAACGAGTTGGAAGCTCTCGGCAAAACCTACACCCAAAAGGAGAAGTGTTCGAAGCTTATCGAAGGACTTCCTTCTTCTTGGGAGAAACGTACCTTCGCCATCGAGGAAGGTAATGACATGAATAAGTATACCGTAGTTCAATTGATGGGTACTTTGATGTCATACGAGGTACGCAAAGATAGCAAGGTGAAGTTACAAGAAAAGATGAAGTCCTATTTGAACCAAGACGTGCCTAAGAAAAAGGCGATTGCATTCAAGGCGGCTTCATCCACCTCTACCGATGATGAGGACTCGGAAGAAGAAATGGACATGGAATCCATTGCACTCATGGCAAAGAAGTTCAATCGCTTCTTCCGAAAGGGTAACTTCAAACAAAAATCTAAATTTACTTCTACTAACGCCTCTCCACCTTTGTGCTTTAAATGCAATAAGCCAGGACACATCAAAGCGGATTGTCCTCAAAACAAGCAAAAGGAGAAGTGGAAGGCGCCGAAGTTCGACAAGTCCAAGAAGTACAAAAAGGGGTATAAAAAGGGACTTGTCGGAGCAACATTCACCGACTCCGAGGATTCCTCAAGCGGAGAGTCGGACGATGAGAAAGTGGAGCAAGCGCACATGTGCTTCATGGCAAGAGAGGAGCATGATCAAGGATCTTCCTCCTCCGATGATAGCGACAACGAAGGCGATGAGGTAACTATGGATGATCTTAGGAATGCTAACTCTCAACTATGGTCCAAATACACTAAATTAGTAAATAGATATACTAAAGTAAAAGATGACCTAGCTAGCATTCAAACCTCGCCTAAGACTATCATCACCAACAACGACACCGTTGTTGAAGAGTTAAGAAATGAGATTGTCAATCTCAAATCTAAACTTGAACATGTTAGCATTGAAGATCCGGAAGAACATAGGATAGCAGATTTGACTTCTCAAAACTCGACTTTGAGTATTGAGAATGAGAATCTTAAATCTCGTGTTTATGTGCTCACATCGCAAGTATCAAACTTGGATACTTCTATGGGTTCTCTCAAAGAGAAATATGAGAACACATTAGGCCGAATTAATAAATTCAATAAGGGTAAGGACCATTTGGATAAAATCCTAAGTGACTTACTTCCGGCCAATCACCACATTGGTTTGGGGTATACGATGGGATGTCCATCCAAAACGGCCACTACTTTTGTTAGGCCAACTTCCGGTGACTCTACGAGTGGTAGCAAACACTCTATTGGTAGTTCTTCTACCAATGGTGCTTCCACCTCGTCCACACCCTCTTTCGGAAAGAAACCCACTTTGGGTGGACCTCCAAAGAAGGGGCATGCTTATATGTACACCAATACCATGCCACGTAGGAACACACATCCTACTCCACCGTCTCACACATATGATGATTTTTATGCAACACATTCTCGGGCACGTGCACACCATGTGAGACACCCTCACGCACGTGTTCCCACGCATGCATATGTTCACCCACCTCATCATATGAATAATTCTCGTCGTGCACCATTCCATCATGTTCCGTATGCCTATCCACAACATACATCACGTAGAAATCAACGTCGCATGCATGCACCCAATAGGATGAGGGCTCCCAAGATTTTCACTATTTGGAGCCCAAAGGACACAAGCATGGATGAAAAACAAGTATATATGAATACTTATTTTTCGGATGTTGTGCATAGTAGAAATTATGTGGGGAAGTCTAAGTCCAATTGGACTTGGCTTCCAAAGGTCTAACCTTTGAGGACCCAATGACCTTGGGTACCATGATATGAAATTTTTTATCTTTAGGTACTCAAGGAAAAGAAAAAGAAAAGGAGCAACAAATTTAAATTTAGCTCCAAAGGGAATTGGATACTCGATAGCGGGTGTTCAAAACACATGACGGGTGACGCTCAATTGCTCTCCGGAGTAGTTCCCATTGCAAATGGAAACCGCGTCGTATTTGGAGGCAACGAGAGCGGAACCATCGTCGGTGTTGGTAAAGTGGGTAACCCGTCTAAACCCTTAATTAGTGATGTTTATCTAGTTAATGGTTTAAATCATAATCTTATTTCAATAAGCCAACTTTGTGACAAAGGTTACAAAGTTAGCTTTGTGAAAGGATTGTGTCATATTTCAAATGATAATAATGATTTATTATTTTCCGGCACACGTCATAAAGATATTTATATTTTGGATCTTCCTAAGTCATATGAACAATGTCTCGTTGCCAACACAAGTGAACAACACTTATGGCATCGACGCTTTGGACATGTGAACTTTGGAACACTTTATAAGCTTTCAAAATTAAATTCCATTAAAGGTTTTCCGAAGCTCGTTTTTGAAAAGAAAAGTTTTTGTGATTCTTGTCAACGTGGCAAGCTTCCTAAATCTTCATTTAAACCTAAGAAAAGCATTTCTACTAAACGGCCACTAGAGCTATTACATCTAGATTTATTTGGGCCAACTAGAGTTGCTTCCTTAGGAAATGCAAAATATGGACTTGTCATCGTCGATGATTATTCTAGATTTACATGGGTATTTTTCTTATGTAATAAAAATGAAGCTTTTGAAAACTTCACAATATTTGTGAAGAAAGTACAAAATCGCATCGGAACCACCATTGTCACTATTCGTAGTGATCATGAGGGGTGAATTTGAGAATGAGTCTTTCTCAAATTTTTGTGATGATCTTGGAATTACTCACACGTTTTCTTTCCCTCGCGCACCTCCTCAAAATGGTGTTGTTGAGAGGAAGAATAGAACGCTTGTGGAGTGTGCTCGCACTATGCTCGAAGATAGTCAACTTGGTTATCAATTTTGGGCGGAAGCGGTACACACCGCTTGTTATGTGTTTAATAGAATACTTTTGAGGCCCGGCACCAAACAAACTTGCTATGAATTGTTGTTTGGTAGATTGCCTCAAGTTAAACATTTTCGTGTTTTCGGCGCAAAATGTTTTATTAAAAACACATATGATAATTTGGACAAGTTTGATCCGAGATCGGATGAGTGGATATTTGTTGGGTATTCCTCACGTAGCAAAGCCTACCGGATATACAACAAAAGATCCTCTACGATCGAGGAATCACTTCATGTCTCTTTTAATGAGAATTTTATTACTCCTAGAATTTCAAATGATGATGACTCTATGGATGTTTTATGTGATTCATTTGAAAATTCTAAGTCTATTGATTCAATTGATTCTATTGATACTAACCCGACTAATGAAGTTGTTGAGAATGTGCCTAGTGATCAAGGTATTCCCAAGCGGCTTCATACCATTCGCGATCATCCCCATGAGCAAGTCATTGGCAATATTCATGATAGTGTCAAGACGAGATCGCAAGTCCACCACTTCGCCAATTGTGCCTTTGCCTCATCGATAGAGCCAAAGAATATAGTTGAAGCGTGCGAAGATAGTGCTTGGATCCTTGCCATGGAGGAGGAGCTCATTCAATTTGAGAGGAATGAGGTATGGGAGCTTGTTCCTTTGACATCGAAGAACCACACCGTCATAGGGACAAAGTGGATCTTCAAGAACAAAACCGACGAAAACCAAGTCGTCGTCCGGAACAAAGCTCGGTTAGTTGCTCAAGGCTATCGCCAAGAGGAAGGTATCGATTTCGAAGAATCCTTCGCTCCGGTAGCTAGATTAGAATCAATTAGACTATTATTGTCGTTTGCATGCCATAAAAATTTTAAATTATTTCAAATGGATGTTAAAAGTGCATTTTTAAACGGAGATGTTGAGGAAGTTTACGTTTCTCAACCTCCGGGCTTCATAAATGAAAAATTTCCAAATCATGTTTTTAAACTAAAGAAAGCTCTTTATGGTTTGAGACAATCTCCTCGAGCTCGTTATGATCGCCTAAAGAATTTTCTTTTGGATTTGAATTTTAAAATGGGCGAAGCCGATTCTACACTTTTTGTTAAGCATGCGAATAATGATATTTTATTAGTTCAAATTTATGTTGATGATATCATTTTCGGTGCTACTAACTTCACTCTTTGCGAAGAGTTTTCTAATGTTATGAAGGAACAATTTGAGATGAGCCACATGGGCGAACTCAAATATTTCTTAGGACTCCAAATTCGCCAATTGAACGATGCAATCTTCATCCACCAAACGAAATACACGGTGGAGTTGCTAAAGCGATTTGGAATGGAGAATGCCTCCGGGAAAAGACTCCTATGAGCACTACAACGCATCTTGATAAAGATACGGGCGGAAAAGATGTAGACATTCGTCTATATCGAGGTATGATAGGTAGTTTACTTTATCTTACCGCAAGTATGCCCGATATTATGTTTGCCGTTTGTATTTGTGCTCGTTATCAGTCTCAACCTAAGAATTCTCACTTAGTAGCGGTTAAACGTATTTTTCGCTATCTAAGTTACACTTTAGATTTTGGATTACTTTATCCGAAGTCTAGCACATATGAGTTAGTCTCATATAGTGACGCTGATTATGCGGGATGCAAATCCGACAGGAAGAGTACTAGTGGCACTTGCCATTTTCTAGGAAATTCTCTTGTCTCTTGGTTTTCCAAGAAGCAAAATTCGGTATCACTTTCAACCACCGAGGTGGAATACATTGCCGCCGGTGCCGCTTGTGCCCAGGTTCTTTGGATGAGACACACACTGAAGGATTTTGGTATTCATTGTGATACTAGCCCTATCATGGTGGATAACCAAAGTGCTATTTGTCTTTCAAAGAATCCGGTGCACCATTCCCGATCTAAACACATAGATGTCCGACACCATTTTTTAGATGATCATGTTGCTAAAAAGGACATCATATTAGTGTACGTTGAAACCCAAAAGCAAATCGCCGATATTTTCACGAAACCCCTAAAGGAGGACTCCTTTGTGCGGTTGCGTCGAGAATTGGGGATTATGGGTGAATCCGAGATATAGGATTCATGTTTCATTCAATTATCTTGCATGCTATTATATTTCGCAATATTTCGTTCATGCTAGATTTATTGAATTTTTGGGGATTTTATGTGATATGTTTGAATTTTTGCTCGAATTCTTATTTGAATGTCGTATTTAAGATTTCGACGTTTAATGGGGTAGTTTAGATGACTTATGAGAGGGTTAAGATGTTTCATCCAAGTGTTTTTATGAAGAGAACTCATTTATCAACTTTTGGACTCTTCTAGTCGGTTTCAGTTCATCGGCCAACCGACTAGATGCTCATCTAGTCGGTCAACTAGTAAACTCAGACCGACTAGTTCAAGCTTTAACTTTCCCTTGTCATTGACTTCTTTTAGTCGGTCACAGTTCACTTACCGACCGACTAGATTGAAAACTAGTCGGTCAGTTATTATACTGTGACCGACTAACTCTTGCCCTAAAATTTTTCTGTTTGCCTCTGTTTCGACTTAGTCGGTTTAAGCTCATTGACCGACCGACTAGATCGTAATCTAGTCGGTCAGTGCTTGAACTGTGACCGACTAAGTGCTTTAGGGCAATCGCGTCTTTTCGCATTATCGGCCGACTTAAGCCTCATTCCATCCGACTATTTCTCTTTTTAGTCGGTTTACTTCAAATCTCCAGCTCGAAAACCCCTCTCCCTGCTCGAAACCCTTCGACTTCCGTCGTTTCTCCGGCCACTTTTCCGGCCATCTCCGCCGCCCGTCGCCGTCGACCACTCCCCTAGGTATCTCCCTCCTTCCTAGATCTCATTTTGCATCCCTAGGGTTTGTTCTAGACTTTGTTTTCACCTCTAGGGTTCTAGGGTTTCGGATTCTATCTTAGGGCTTTGTGCTTGATTGTCTTAGGTTCTAGGGTTTAAGCTTAGGTGTGTTTGATCTTCGTCGCTTGATTGTACTCGTTGTGTCGTAATCATGGCAAGAACGAGACTCCCGATTACCTCTTCTGGGGCATCCCCCATGACCGTAGAGGCCGCGACCGCTTCGACCCCTCCTAAGCGTAGGGCCAAGACCACTCGACCCCCCCTCTTCGTCTTCAACTCCATTGAAGCGGAACAGGACGTCCAAGCCTAAACCTTCCGGACAATCTTCCAAGCCTAAACCTAAACCCAAGAAGTTCCGTGCACCCACACCTCCCGGTGAGCGTTCAGCTAGTGATTCCGAGGATGATTCCGATGAAGAATACACTCCTGAACATCCCGAGAAGGCACCTACTCCACCCCCTCCTCCACCTCCTCCTAAGACCCGTAAGGCTAAGGGTAAAGGTCCAATGCCAGTCGGCGGTGTTGATATATCGTTGTGTCGCGACGACCCTCAGTGTCTAGCGGCGTACAACCGTATAGAGCACTGCCCACTGCTGTTGGAGCATTACGTTCAGTTTTCTGATTTTCTTGGCCTTGCTGATCTGCTCTCCTATAGTGGCCTATTGGACTACCTTCGATTTGACTCTAAGGCTAACCCTAGACCCTATCCTCGCCTGGTCAAATTATTATATGCCAATCGTGTCCGGGGCCAGTACGGTGAGTCTCACTCCATCGAGACTTCTGTTTTGGGGACTCCTATAGTCCTCACGGCAGAAATCTTGGGGGAGTTGATAGGTTGCTCGTCGTGTGGCCTCCTCCCGTCTGACATCTCTGTCGACGATATCTCCTCCCTCGATCAGCGGACCCTAGGCAAAATCTTCCAGGTTATCCCCCCCGCATTCATTGGAGTCCCTTCCAAATCATTCAAGCCGAATGCTTGGGTGATTAACCTGATCTTGAAATCCTGCCTTCTTCCCAAGTATGGATCTTCTTCTCTTCCATCTCAGCCGTTTCTGAAATTGATTTACGCTCTGTTTATGGGTAGCGAGATTAATTGGGCTCGCATTATACTCGATAAGATGGATTCTTTCGAGTGTATTCGCAAGACCACTAAATCTGCGCATATCCCATATCCTTGTCTCCTGACCTTGGTTTTCCGTCGATTCGGTGTTCCTTTGCCTCCTGATGACGAGCGTCCCCTTGGTCCTCCTCTGAACGCGACGGCCGTCAAGAAATCTCTTGCGGCACTCCGTCACGTGCAGCGGTCGACACCTTCTGCATCTCAGGCCACCCCTTCAGCTGCTTCAGTCCCTCCTCCTACCACCACACTTGACGATGTCGTTCGGTTGCTTCGTCGGCACGAGTCGCGTTTGGCTCGTACCGAGGAGGTCGTCTGCCGTATGGCTAGTTTGATGGGCGTTCAGCTTCCTCCCTCCGTTTCTGAGGATGAGGAGATGGACGATGAGGATATTGATGAGCTGGTCACCTCCTTGGCTCGTGGCGATGAGGCTACTGCTGTTGCTGCTGCTGCTACCACATCTGCTCCTGATGCTGGCACCTCTTCCGGTGCTCCTGAGACTTCTGCACCAGTGGATCAGACTTCTGATGTTGCTGCTGCTGCTGCTCCTGCTGACGACCCTGCTCCTGATTTGCCTGCTGATGTTCCTGTTGAGACCCTAGCCGTTGAGCCAGTCGTCGATGTCTCCACCCCTGCTCCGACGATCCCGTCTGTTGACACGCCTCTCCTCCCTGCAGAGCCTAAGTCCACTCCTTCGACTGGACCCACGGAGACTGCAGATCCAGCCACTTCCTCGTGATCGTCTGTTTCGAGGCCTCTCCTATGATCTTTGGATGATGCATCTTATTGAGAGTATTTTGGGTTAGGATGGAGTGTTGGGGTTGTTTTGATGTATTTTGGTTTTATGGATGTCGGTGTTGTATTTTGATGTACTTTGGATGTTGATGATGGTTCGATGATGTATGATGTAATTTTTTTTGATGTGTATGTTGCACTTCTTCTGATGTACTCGATGTGTTTTGGTTGTACTCATGGTATTCATATATATATACATCGATGTTCTCTTTGTTTTACTTCGTCGTGCACATTTAATTCTCATTCAATGTCTATGATATGTGAATTCGTCGCTCGTCGCTTAAAAAGTTGGTTAAATAGATTATATTTCTATAATTGTATAGAATTGTTTTCCATGCACAAATTTAACCACGAATATTGAATATTGGAAAGTATGTTTCTTTATTCAATACATGAATAAATTTTTGGTATTTTTGATGAATTTAATTATCGCTTTTTGATAATGGACAATTGGAACACCTTGATTTGATTTCATCATTTTTCCCTTGGTGTCAATGAGGTCCATCGTCATTGTCTACGACTCCCGATGTTGGATTTTCCTTTTCCTAGTTGTTGTCGTTGTATGCCCCTCATTTTTGGGATAATGCCAAAGGGGGATAGATAATGATAATAAATAGGTCAAATGAAAATTTAACTCAATTTCCAAGAATCTAATTTGATGTGTTAGATTCAGGGGGAGTTAAGATATATATAAGGATTTTTCAAAATCCGATATTTCAAAAATCGATTCTCGTTATATATCTTACTCGTCTGATTGATGCAATTTATATATATTCATTTTGGAATTAACGTGTCATCAATGCAGGGGGAGTAAGTATTTTACATTTGAATCATTATTTTTGATAATTATTTATGTTGGTTTGTCATCACCAAAAAGGGGGAGAATGTTGAATATTGGACTCCCGGATTTGGTTTTGGATGATGAGCAAACATAAATAATTCATGAACTAACAATTTGTGAGCGCAGTATTGGAGATCGTCGCCAAATTCACGCGAACAATCAAAGCGACATCTCAAGACTTCTCAAAGCTCGTATTCATTGCCTAAAGCTTCGTTGAAGCTCTTGGACCGTTTTGGAAGTCATGAAGAATTGATCGAAGCTCTCGAAGACCGTTCATTAAGGTTTTATTTATAGTCTTTTTGCTTCGATCTATAGAATGTTAAGCCTTGAGTATATCTTACGATTTTATCTTCATAACGCTCATATCGTAGCTCTAGGATCTTAGTACAAGTCCACTCTAACTTCCTCGAAGCATCGCGCTTCGATTCGGACTTGTTTGTGCATGTTAGTTGGTACAAGAAGTATTGACCGACTAGATCATGATCTAGTCGGTCAGCAGAGCTTCTTGGACCGACTAGTTTGAGTTAATCTTTTCTTGTTCAGTACTGTTTACAGTTAGTCGGTCTACGTTGACTCACCGACCGACTAGTTTGTGAACTAGTCGGTCAGTGATGCTTCTTTGACCGACTAGTTGTGATTTACTGTACATGCCAAATTTCTCCTAAGCTACTGTTTATCGTTAGTCGGTCTAAGAACGTTTGGTGACCGACTAGTTGATAATCTAGTCGGTCAACATTTGTTCTTGGACCGACTAAGTCAATTTGTATTAAGACTATTTGTTTTTGCCTCTTAGTCGGTTTACGTTCACTGACTGACCGACTAGTTGTGAAACTAGTCGGTCAGAAAGTCTTCTTGGACCGACTAGATTTCTAGGTCTGAATTTCTATCTCTTCTCAGTTCTTCACTTAGTCAGTCTATGTTGTTTGACTGACCGACTAGTTGATGAACTAGTCGGTCAGTGGTTGTTCTTTGACCGACTAGTTGCCTCAGTTTTCTATCCGTTGGGACTTGACCTAACTTGTTTTTATGGGGACCCTATAAATACGAACCTAGGTCATTTCTCTCTAGGTTAGAGCTGCCATTAAGAGATTCATTGAGATTGAAAGAGATAGCCATTCTCACTCATTTCTAAAGCTCTCTTCCTCACAAGAAATCCATTCTCTCACTTTCTAGATCTAGAATCCATCTTGAGAGAAGTTTGTTCTTGGTGAGCCCTTCAAGCTCTAGCTTGATTCAAGTCTCCAAATCACTCCTAGGCACCCATTGCTGGTCATTTCTTTGGTGCTAGGTCTTGGTGACTTCATCTTCCTCAAATCCCTCCTTGCACCTATTTGGTAAGAAAACTCAAGGTATAGGATTTTGTGGTAAGATTGTTTATTTCATTATAAACTTGTTTATATTGCTTGTTGATTCTCTCGGTTGTGAGAGAAGGTTGTGATCCCGGGTTGTGGGATTCACTATTGCCATTGCATGTATGATTTGATCTTGTGAAGGTTTTTCACAAGATATCATAGTGGAAATCTTGGGTTAGGGTTTCTAACCTAAGTATCCGGAGGGGATCTGGGTGGTTGGGACGTAGGATCACCGGGAACAAGTCGGAGAGACTTGGGTGGATCCGAACCCAGTAACATCTTTTGTTAGCATTGATAATTTTGTTGTTGTAATTCAATTTAAGCTTCCGCAAATTGATTTGGTAGTTGTTTGCACTATAATTAGGAATTATACTCCTTGTTATTTTTAAAGTACTATTCACCCCCCCCCCCCCCCCCCCGCTAGTACTTGTGCAGTAGCTTGTAGGGCATTACAAAGGAATCTAAATCTAAAATTAGTATATGAAAAAAAACTTTATGATGTCCCTAAGGGCATTATCCGGTAGGTGATAATGTACTTAAGGGCATTATCAAAATGCGCTTAAGAAGATATACGGTACAGTGGCAAGTAGTGTAAGAAAAACTAGCTAAGGAATGAACTTATTTATAATCGCGACAAGCTTACATCATGGATAGGTGTTAAGTATTTCCCCTTACGCATTAGCTATGGGTGAATTTACTGTGCATATTCAAAATGATTCACTTATAACTGTTGTTTAGTGGTATATGTCATTTGCTGTAGAAATTACTTTAGTTGGCGTGACTAAAGGGATAATTTTAAAGAAGGTAAGAAGGAAATGCTAGAATTTAAAATCTGTGGAGTTAGGGTTTCTTTCGGTCTCTGAGATCGAAGCTAAAACCTTGAAACCTCAAAGATCTACTTCTGAAAATCTTGGTTCTTGGTTGATGCAAGCTTATTAAACCAGTGTTTCATGAGTTTCAAAATAAGTCAGCCCTGTTCTGATACAAATCAAGTTTAATAGTTTGTATCTTTCAGGAGGGAACTACATTTCTGAAACTAACATAAAAATGTTTCTTAATGTAGATGAGATGGAACGAAAAGTTTGATTTCTCCTTGTGGAACTGCCTTTTTAATCAAAGATGTTCAAACAAATTTTGACCTACAAAAGATCGATTTTTCAACACCAAATTCCAAGTGTTTTTAATAGGTCTCATAAAGCCCAGCGTCACACCTCGCATAAGAGAAGAAAAATCATGGATCTTTGTCAAAATCACTGTAAGAGATCAGAGACTAGTTCTCCTTAATAGCTAATAAGTAACAAAAGAGTATACACTTCATCAATTGCATAAAAACGTTGGACAGTTGTTATTCATAGTTATCGGCACGAAGCTATATTCAAGTTAAAAAGTGAGAATTTGGTGAGACAAATACATGCCTACATAAACTTTTAAGGTTTAAAATTTTGGGCTATTACGAAACAAGTCGAAAAATGATTTCAGTTAAATTGAGAATCCACACACAATGACATAAATGAGCAACAAGATAATATAACATAAGACAAAATGACTGCTGCATACTAAGATAAGGGTCCCTTCAATTAGCGTGATGACAGAAAATCATTTAGGGCATGTGCAAAGAAACCAATTTGTAGGTTAGGTCTAATAGTATCATTATTTTAAAGGAGCAGACAGCACTAGACATTAACCAAACTGATTGACCAGAGGTGGAAAACGTGGATATGGTAGTCGCTATTACAACAAAGAAGTTGGCAATTAAGAGAGTGGGGGAAAATTCATGTAACCAACCCCAAAAACTATTAACCTTAATAGTTGTTGGCATAGCTGTTATTGGAAACAAGGTGATCCTGTTAAGCATCCCATCCAGGATTATAATTCTGTAAAACATGGATCTCTCACACTCACTTCACTTTCTCTTCATCTATCTAATAGACCCAGCTACTTGTGATGTTTTATTTTCCATTTCAGCTTTTCAAGTCATAAACGTTTAACAGAAAATATAATGCCCCCACACGTACAACCAGAAATAGCAAATGAATAATTCTCAAAAATGATGAACAATTTCACAAGAAAGCCATGAAGACTGCACTTTGATCTTCTCCGCTGTATGTTTCTGATAAATGATCATGGGCGTGGTACGTCAAGTACATCAACATTCCTTGACATCAACATTCGATGTTTAAAAATAGTTGACTAGCACATTAAATCATAAAGATTCTGTATAACATCCATGTATGTTGAATACTATCTAAGCAGGTAAACTACTCGATGAATTTTAAATAGACTGATGAAAATAATGGTAAAACACAATTTTATAGAGTATTACCTTTAACAGATCAATCTCTTGCTGTAGAATAAATGTACCCAGATGTGCAGAAGAGTTGCAGAAAAAGAAAAAGAAAAGGAGGTAAGAAAAATTAGAAACAAAGGTAACTATAAAAATTATAAAAAATGAGCAGTTGATCGCTTCTCAAGATTCCAATAAATTGAAAGATATGCTATTCATGGTCTGGCCATTCACATAGAGCAACATGAACGGCTAAGTGCTAAATAATACATGAAAGGGGGTCAAGATTAATAATGATAACAGTGAACAAGAAAAACCAACCGCTAGTAAGATTAATTATCAAGGTTCGAGATCTTAAATGATGCTGATACATATCAGTCATACCCGAATGGTTTCTGGAAGACCTGAGCTAAGTCTACTACTGCAAAATCAGCTGCACCCTAAAAGTGTTAGTTTTCTGTGTTTTCCATGATATCATATTATTTCACCCAACACACATGGCCCAAGTTTGAAAGAAAACACTGACAAAAAATTGCAAGTTCTTTTAGAAGGTAACAAAAACTGCGGCAAAGGTCTCGTGCGCGCGCACCTAGAGGTCAGCGGTGGCAAAAAATGCATTCAAGCTGTCAATGTCAGAAGGATGTGATCACATTATTTTTCTCTATTTGCTTTTGTGGGTTATAATCATATGTTGGTCATGTTGGCTGCCAGTTTGGGTAATGATGTGTCCGCAAGAAGGGGATGTGTCCTTGTTCAATTTATGGTGATAAGTTGCATAAACCGCTTTTAGCTTTTATTTAAAGGGTTATACACGAATTATTGGAACTGGCGTGTTACTCTGTATGCTAGTAACATTTAAAAAATTTAATTTACATAAACACAAATTAAAACTTAAAACACTATGCAATTATACTTCATGCATATACAATAATCCAAATTATAAGTTTACACATACCATTGTTGGTTAATTTGATCGTTTCTATAACTGTCAATTTTGTTAGATAATGAAGGAGTATGCAAAATACAATTAAAATGGAAACAATGTGTATGACGTGACAGCTCATTTGCCAAAAATAAGCTTGTGAGAGAGGAAGAAGTGCGGCCCGCCTACGTTTTCCTTCAGATTTAACAAGTAGTGTGGGCCTCACTGCTTTTCCCTCTCACAAGATCATATTAGCAAAATGAGGTGCAGCTCATAAACAGCAATCCTATTCAAATTTATGTTAAACAATGTTTTGTTGTAATCTAACAAAACTCCAAGAATTCCAAAACATTGACTTAATTAAGAACTTTTAATTTTTATTAAATTGTAATTAGCAAACAATGCTTTCAATCTAAAACCACCAATATTGCCAGAACTTCTGACATGGATACCAGTACCTATATCATAAACAGTCAGCCAATGTCAAATGCCAAATACCAAATGTGATATTTCAAACCTTGCAATTAATTCATGGCATACAGAGCTCCATTGGTGTTCATATTACCAATCTGATAGAAAAATAATCAGCTACCAACAATGAGCAAAATGGAAACATGCTGAGCTCCATTTGATATGAATTTAGTATTGGAATTGATGCGCCAATTTTGGCAAGAATACGGAACTTTCAACAAAAGAATAGGATACCACTTTGCAATTTGTGTTATCTAAACATCAAGTAACATGACTTCAGAAACTTCCTTCTGCAACTTAAATGCAAATTGATTGCTTTGCACTTTGCTGAAAACAATTCTAGGTAACACCCAACCCCAGAGAATCTATGCAACTTAAAATAACAAGTTTTGCTTTTGGATGTCAATTTTTTCCAAAATTACCCTTTTAATTATACAACGCAACTCTTTATTTGCAATTTTTCGTTTTCTTTCAAAGTTGCGGATTAGTTTACCAGATCCATCCTGGCCTAGCTCGTCTTTACTTACCCAACTTTGCTAAATTCATCTCTTTGATCACGTGCACGCACAAACATGCACGTGTGCATGCAGACAGAGAGAGGTTTTGAGGGTTTCTTGCCATCAAAAGCTTCTAATATTTTGAGGATTAGAGGTTAAAGTTGGGGTCATGGTTCCAAATTTTAAGAGGATCAACAGCAATGGTAGGTGATTCGATGATAGAAATTTATCTTGTGGTTTTATATATTTTTTCCTTAGCTGTGTCATTGATCTAACTTGCATGGAATTGTTTGTTTTTTATTTTATTTTATTTTTTTGAAAAAAATATTAAATTCTGTGTTTCCATTTAGATTTTTTTCTTTTCAATTATGCAGGATAACTTTGGACTTGATAAGATTTTAGATATAGACTTCACAATTAATGATGTTGGGAAAATGTCAGAAATTTTCAAGTTCGTGTAGCAAAGACATTCTTAGCTAGCTGATAAGATGATCCAGATACATTTGAAAGTAAAATTCTGTGTCGTCCAGTTGCCAATTGCAGCACTATAACATTCTGATATTTTACTATGAAAAAATAATTCTGATATCTGAGAATATATAAAAGAGTCCAAGGTTTAATGTAAAAAATCTACTCCAACTAAAATTAGTTATCATTGACTGTGGACAGAAGAGCAAGCAACAATCACTGCAAGGGCAAAAGCTAGTTTATGGATGACCAAATCTATGTTCTAAAAATATTCAGCAGCATGTTAGCAAGCACATTAATCAAAGACTCCCCCTGGGTAAGTTTATATATAGATTTTTTTGCCTATAATTGAATTCAAATTTAACTTACTTAACCAATAGCCTAAAATACCCTGAAATTAACCACAATTAAGTTCAAGTTACACCATGTAGCATACAGTGATCACTGATAAGCAAATGACATCATTATAGATTAGCACCAAATTTTGATCTGCAAATTAGCATAACACTACTAAACTCATGGTTTCAAAAATCATTATGCTTCAACATAAGGATAAGTGATGAGAAGGCGTGTTAGTTATAGAAACGATTAAAGAAGCGAAGCCACTTGTTCCTAGCTATCTTTCCCTATCCTCCACCATAATTTGAACCTTATTAGACAAGTCAAGTTTGTTCCTATCTTTCATGAGTGAAGTCATCAGGTAGACTCTCCAAAAAGAGAAGGCAATGAAGCATTCTTTTTCTCACACTCTTTTTGCCATTGCAATTTGATATATTATGTTCCTCTGTTTCATCCATTTATATAGCTTATAAGCAATTGATGAAGGATGAAGGTGTGCACAGAAATGCAAAAAAAGAAGCAAATGGAAGGGCCTATAAAAAGAATGTGGACATATAATTGAAAAAAGGTAAAGCATTGTTGAAGTTTATTCTGGTAAGTTTTCCTAAGAAAAACTTATATATGCCTTGCATGTACGCAATTATTGGGATGTTCTCACCGGCGGATATGAAAGACCGGTAAAAATGTCCTTTCCTATCAAAAACCTAATGCTCACTTATTGTCTTATACATGTCTTCATGCCCATTGTGATGCGGAACAGACATGGATCACGTGCAAGTTCTATTAGGAATTGAAGCAAATCCTAATTGATGAGGGACTCCTAATCATAGAAGGAAAAGAAGTCAGATTTTCTTTAGGAGTTCGAATCAGTTTAATCTTTGAGTCTTTGCATCCTTTTATGTTTATTTTCTTTGAATCTTTCTTTTATTTGTTTTCAAATTTTTATGAATCAGATTTTCTTTTATTTTTTGATTTAGAAGATTAAGTCATGTCAAGAATCCAAGAATGAGTCTAGATATGAATTTGTTTCTTCTATAAATATGAGTCCAGAATTAAACTTTTGGATAATAATTGAATAAAATTTGAGTTTTGTAAACAATATTTGTAAGTTTGAAATCTTTTGCATGAAAGATGCGAGAGTGGATGAGAAATCAAATCGGCAATAGTTCCGAAGGAATCTTCAATGTAGGACATATTGAAATCGATAATGGATCAATTTCCGTGGCGAATCTTCTTCTTTATTCTTAAATTAGTTAGGTTTAGTTTTTTAGAAAATTCTTGATTTCAATTTAAAAAAGCAACAGCCAAACATACTCGAAATTTCTACATGTTACTGGACATCGCATGCCTACCTTCAAGAACTTATGCCTTCCTTCAATAACAAGAGAACCCATCAAATCCAAATCAAGATCTATCCAAACTCATCAAATTTACTAAAAAATTTCGTCAACATATCTTTGTTTCTCATCACCTCCATCAATTTCAAGAACTCAATCCAACATATTTTCTTTAACCCCAACTCTATACCTATCTTCTTCCGCACCCATCAAACCCCATCAATTTCAACCCAAATTCATCAACATATTCTCCTTTAGCCTCTTCATAAGATTTCTACCATACACATTATAACATCAACCTTGATGACTATCTTTTACCATCTTCACAATCTCTTTGAACCCACCAACATCACCATCGAGCTTCTCCCTTTCAACATCATCAACATCATCATCCAAGCCTTTCATCCATCAAGTAATAACCCAAATCTAAACGTATCAAAACCAAACACCCGAATTAAATCTCCCTCTTTTGTCATCTCCGTTGAACCCTTCTTTCATCTTCTCGTCATTGATTTTCACCATCGTCATCACCATCATCGACTTAGTAGAACCAGTAGCACGATATTTTGTCTATTTCATCGCTGTCATCATCGAATCCACATCCAGAACCATATCAAAGGGGGTTTTTTAGAATCCTATTTTAGATTAAAATGCTCAATTGGATGCAACTCGCAACAAGAAGACTCAACCTGATTCAACCTAACTTTCAGTAGACACAAATCACTTTTACCAGTCGACCCAATTAGCCCACTAGACCATCTGACATAGCCGACATGACCCAGTCAATCAAGTTGAGAAAGGCTATTTTATTAATTTTAAAGGTAGTTTTGCGACCTTAAACCTTATTTTGAGCCAATTTCAAGTTATTTAAAGCCAAATTTCAACCTTTAATATTTTATGACTAATCGAGAGAAACTCTACCAGATGTTCTTGGCACAGCCCCTCGACCTTAAGCATCAATCCATGCCTCAACACCCTAAAACATGATACCAAAAAGTCAATCTATTTCACAAGAACATTAGGACCAGTCTTCCTTTCAACTAAACATGAATAAGCCAAACGCACCCAAACCTGAGCCCTAACCATGCTTAGGATCAAAGACATGGTTAAGTCGGATCCCAAGCATGTGCTCTAACCAACGTTGGAACTACAATCAGAAATGAAGTTCGAGATAGGTTTGAACCAATGCCCCAAACAAATTCCTTATTTAAGCCGACATACGAGATATTTATTAGACTTAATATACAACATACACTTTATTATTCCGACAGGTGCAGTGCCTACAAGTCACATGTATTTCATCTTTTTCTATAATTATATTTGCCACTGCTAGATTAACACTTCCAAAATGGTTGTCCGAGTTTTTTTCATGCTAAACTACTTCAAAACTCGAGATCAAGTTTTCTCCAACCGGAAAAAGTTTGAGGCGGAATGAACAAATGCTCAAGTTCTATTACGAATTGAAGCGAATCCTAATCAAGGACTTCTAATTGTAGAAGGAAAAGCAATCAGATTTTCTTTAGAAGTTCAAGTCAATTTAGACTTTTAATCTTTAAGTTTTGTTATGTTTTTGAATTTGAGTCTTTTTTTTATTTGTTTTAAGACTTTTGAGTTATTTTTAAGACACTGATTTAAATATCGATCGATTTCTCAGTATCAGGTTCCAAACGATACAATATATCTTAATTTATTGATTTTTAAAAACTAAACAATATCGGCCGATACGAATGTATCAGCGGATATATTTGTATGTTCGATATATCATGTCGATATGTATTTTGTTAATTAAGTTGTAATTTTACTATTATAAACTTACAATTGTTATAATATTTTAATCCGTATTTTAAATATCGGTCGATATCTTGGTATCGGGCCCAATCCAGACTGATATCAATTTATCGACCGATACGACTGATATATCAGCCACCTGATATATATCAGGCCAACATCAGCTACATGGTTATAAATTTTTTTCAATGGGTTTGGATCGAATCGATCCAAACATGTTTCTTTATATCATTTTGCAAATCATCGCTCACCCTCGCCCCTCTGCCTCTCATCGAACCGACAAAAGAAACTATGTTCTACGGTGAAATTAAGATTTACAGTTTTGATTCTTTCGAAAAATCAATGAAAATTGGTGGCAATTCAATAGAAAACGTAAGTTTTTTATTTTTCTTCTTGATTATAGATTTTTCATATATATTGTGATATTTTTCATGATTTCTTCCTCTTCTTCTTATCCCTCCTTCATTCGCTTCTTCTCCTCCTCATTCTCCTCATCTGACACCTCATTTCTTCTTCTTCTTCTTCTCTGCGTCTACTTTTACTTCTTTCGTTTTCTTCTTTCTTCTTCTCCGCGGTTGCTTCTTCTTCTCCAGCTCATGTGCTCTGTGACTGTCTTAAACTCATGTGCCCTGTCTAGTGGAGATGTGCTCACTGGGGCCTTTGATTATTGTGATATGGGCATCTGTGTAGAACTTTCGATGCTCATGTGCTCTGTGACTTTATCTTGTCTTGTACATTATCTTGTGGAGTTGTGCTCTCACCGGGGCCTTTAGTTGCTGTGCTCTGTGCCTACGTTTCGAACTATTGATGTTGAATGACATCGTTTTGAGTCGTTGAGTTGAGAAATATTATTTCGATGATGACTTCTGGAAAAAAAATTGTTGGGTTAAAAAATATTATTTCGATGATGACATTGTTAAGTGAAAATGATAAATATTACTGGGTTGAAAAATATTATTTCGATGATGACATTGTTTTGAGAAAATTATGGGATATACTTATGCATACATAGATGATTATAAAATGAAATTGATTTCAACTAATCTTTATAGTCAAGTCTTGGGACATACTATGAATCTATGATTATATTATTGCATTATTAGAGATATAACACTTAGATTGGTCGGGTTCATTCACTTGGATAGTTGGATTATTGGATTACTGGATATTATATCAATTTTGTTTTGACATGAAGATTATGAATATTGTCCCGTGCCAACTACCGCATAGGTCATATTCTTGACTATAGGACAGACATTATGATATTGCCTTTGGGCTACACAAAGACATCTCATAATTCCTGAATATATGATACATATCATGTAAATCCCATAATTTTTACAAACATGAGTAATGACATGATATGTTTTAGTTTTAAAAAAAATTGCAACTTAATTTAATAATTTTTCAATGTTTGTGCTCTATGACAGTAGATATCAAAAATGTCTTCGGGAGCACCTAGCAAGGCATTTTCCGCCACCATAGAAACAAATTTTTAGGATCATGGAGAGAAGATGATATCCAACAAAGTGAAATGTAAGTTTTGTGATAATGTCATGAGCAATGGTATTAGTCGTTTCAAGACACATCTTGCAAACAAGAGAAGAAATTATGCTCTGCACAAAAGTTCTTGAGGAGATTAGGTAGAAGTTAGAAGCCACACAATCATCGAAACAGGTTTAAAAAGCAAAGATTCAAGCTTTTAGAGATTAAGTGATCAATGGAGACGATGAAGTTGAAATGAATTCTTTACATGATACTAGTTATGGTCCTGAAAGTCTAAAGTTCAAATAACCTATGGATAAGCATGTGCACATTCAAGATATTAGAAATTTGGAGCGGTTGGGGAATGATAAAGGAAAAGGTCTGCAAACCACTCTTAATGGACATTAGAATAAGAATTAAATTGAAGATGAGTGCAAATGGATCTCAGATGTATTTTTGAGACAGGATCACCATTTGCAATGGTGGATCACTCTTTTTCCCAGATGTTACAAGCAGTTGGTAAATATGAACCGAATTTGAAAGGTTACACACCTTACAAGATAGCTAAAAAGTATCTTCCCAAGAAAGTAGCTTCTAAGAAGAAGTTAGAATCTTTTCTAGAAACTTGTATACTGCATGATTGTAGTTTTATGACAGATTATTAGACTAATCGGAGGGATATGAGCATTATGAATATTGGCATTCATGCTTAAGCGGGAAAAATGTTATATGATTCGAAGAACACATCTAATGATATACATTATGGCAAATATATCTACGATTTGGTGAATGCAACAATTGATAAGTTAGGAGAACAATCTGTCGTGCAAATAGTGACCGACAATGCATCCAACAATATGGCTGTAGCAAGTTGTTAGTTACATGACAGCCAACTTTTTTGGACTTTTTTTATGCACACACATTGAATCTCTTATTACATAATATTAAAAAGATCAAGCCTATTCGAAATGCTATTTTAAATGCTAGAGTTGTCATTGTCTATGTGTATGCTCATTCGATCGTTCTTGATATGATATGAGAGAAGATAGAGGACGATCTTGTTAGGCCTGGTATTACCGGTTTGCTACAGCAATTTTATCATTACAAAGCTTGCAAGAGAAGAAGTTAAGTCTTTTGTCAATTTCATTGAATAGGAGTAGTTGAAGTTCTCCAAAACTGCTCAAGCAAAAAAGAATAAAAATCAAATATCTAATCTAATTTGATTTGCATATTATCGCAGTTGACTAACTAATTGATTTTTTTGATTAACTTTGTACTTTGTATGTCTATAAAGCCATTCATTTTTTGGAAAAATGGTACACTCAAATTGAATATTTTTGAGCCAAACGTCACGTTCTTCAAAGTACAGATACATGTTGAATATTGGATCTTTCAATGTGGTTTTAATGATAAGCAAACATAATCAATTGTGACTAATCCACATATTTTGTAGTTAATGAAAGTATCGTCAATATAGATAAAACCATATCGAATGAAGACGATGACTCAGATCATTGATGCAAAGACATCAATCAATGAAGCATGGAAATCAAGAAATGAATGCAAGAAAATCAAAGTGTTAGACTCAACAAGCTCAATGGAAGTCTTCAAGGAAGGAAGTGAAGATGATAAATATGTATATATTTCTCTTTCTTTACTTCAGTGTTGAATTAGCATGTTAAGCCTTGAATAGACTTGATAAACTTTCACTCATTAAACTCACAACACTTTAGATCATATATCATTGAGTGTCATAGTGTTAGAACTTTCATAAAGCTTGAAGTAAAGCTTTTCAGCCTACCCAGGCACCTGATGGTTGATCTCCAGACACCTGGTGTTCATACACTGAGTTCTTCAAACTCTACCCATTACAGACGCCTGAAGTTATCATCCCAGATGTCTGCACAAGTGTGTCAAATGCCTGGATGATGAACTCCAGACGTCTGATTAATTCTAGCCGAACTTCCAGTATCTCTGCATTTGCTGACAGAAATCAGACGACTGAAGTAATGTTTCCAGACGTCTTCACAATGTGACAGGCGCCTGTATGATATGCATCAGACGCCTGGTTAATTACGAGCAAAATTTCCAATGGCTCAAACTCCGCAGTAAGTCTTGATTAGGCGTCTGAAGTTGTTTTACCAGACATACATATTGTTGATCAAACGTATGGATAATGAACATCAGACGTCTGGGTATTCGGACCAATATATTCCAGTAACTCAGTCCCTCACTGTCTGTATAATTAGACGTCTAAATGTCTTTGAGCCAGACGTCTGTGCAGTGGACCAGACATCCAGGAAGTCTTCTTCAGACGTCTGCCTAGTGTCTATTAGACTGCATTTATGACCCAGTCAGAACAGTACAACAGGCGTCTGATGTGTTTACTTCAGGCGCCTAGTGACTAGGATTTCTACCCGTTAATATATGTTTCCAGCATTTAATGCTTGGTATTTTTATCAGATTTTGGACAAAGTTCGGTGGCTTATATATATGGGTTTAATGTCTTGACTTGAGAGGTTAGCAAAACTCTTAACATACCATTGAATACACTCTCAAGTGAATACATGTCATTAATTCTTCTTTAGAGCATTCAAGAGCATTCAAAGCCATTCAAGCTCTAAGTTTCAACTTGTCTCCAAAACTTTCAAGACCAATCTTCTAGCATTCATTGCTAATCATCTTGAGACAAGTAGTAAGTGCTCATACTCTCATCATTTAGAGCACATCACACACACCTTTATGCATCATTTTTAAGAGTATTATTCAAGGCATAGGTTGTGGAAATTGTTTCATATTTCGGTTCTCTTCTCTTTGATATTTGAGATATCCTCTCGGTTTGTGAGAGTAGTCCATGGTTGTGGAAAGTAGAAAAAAAGGTGTATTGGTTTTTCACTTTCTAGGTTTTAGCAAGTGGGTATTAGTGGAGCACTAATCACTAGCAGGTTGGCTAGTGGGATGCTAGAGTAGGATTCAAGCGAGTCGAGGATACTCGGTGAATCCGAACCTGGGTAAATCTTTTGTTTGTGTTTGCATTCTTGTGTTGTTGCTCTCTTTTTTATATTCCGCACAAAGGTTGCATAAGGATTCTTTAATTTGGCGTAATTTCTTTATTATTGTTATAAACCATTATTCACCCCCTCTAGTGTTTCTCCATATAGTTTCATATCCTACAATAGCGATACTCAATAGATGGGGATGGTTTTATGAAGACTTGGAAACATGCAAGAGCGAGATCGTGTTGAATTTGAAGCATGACGAGAAAAAATTCAAACTAATATCCCTGCTAATTGATAAAGGATGGAATGATAAGTTGAAAACTCATTTGCATATGCCGAGTCATTTGTTGAAACCTACTTTTATTATCAACAAAGAAAGGCTAGTGATGGAGATGGTGCTTTTACAGATAAATTCACAGAGTGCATATTTAGGATCAATAACCATGATCCTGAGATGATCCAGAGTTACATGACAAAATTAGCTTATGTTACCTTTGTATCAAATTCGAATAGGATCATTTGGAAGGGACGTAGTGTAAAATACAAACTAAAAATCCTTCACTTGATCCAGATATAGCTAATATACTAAAATTTATTTCCTATTACATTAGTTTTTATTATTTTAAAGTTTACACCAATCAAAAAAAATTTGAATTTGGTTTGTTATTTTTAGTTAATTGGTGGCTATTGCAAGATGGCATGGCTTCGGATTTGAAGAAGATGACAATGAGAATTTTGGATTAACCACTAGCTCGAGTGCATGTGAAAGAAAATAAAATGTTTTTGGAATATTAAAAATTAAAAAATATTTCCTTTTATATCTTATACTCATTACTTATGATAGCTAATTGGCTATTGTATTTTAATTAACAAATTCACATGAAAAGAAGAAATAGAATAAGTACTGATAAATTGAAATACTTAATTTATATCAAATTCAATGCTCAATTGAAAGAAAGTTTTACTGGTAGAAACATTGATATGATATCGGCTCGTTCCATGACGAATGGCAAGGTGACCGAATGAATGAGTCTTCAAAATGAATTGATACTTCGGTTGCTTCAGATGATGAGGATGATGAAGTCTTCTTTGGAGAAAGGTTAACATGGCGACAAGTTGAAGACTCGATGGAAGCTAAACCAACACCAAGAGCTAGCAAAAGGTTAGATGTCAAATAAAGGAAAAGACATCGCATCATCATCAAAAGGAAAGTGGAAGGGGAAGAAGCAAATGCTCAAGGAGGAAGAAGCTTTGGGTTCTTTATCTGATTCATCCTCATATTCATCTTCAAAGGATAGTCTACATCTAGTCTACATCGAAGGAAGGCACAACATGTTGAAGGCAGAATATGTTAAAGGACAACTGTAAGAGACAAGCGAAGAATGAGCATGTTAAAGAATGTTGGGTATGTCTCTGGTAATCTTTTAATTCATTTTATATTCATACGGTATTTTAAATTTTAATATTTTGTTAATTTGTAGTAGTACATGTTAGTGATAGTGGTTAACTTAATGTGTTATTGTAAATTCATTTAATTTTAATAATGATATTTTGATAATATAAACAAACATGGATATTTATGATATTGTAAACACTCTTTAGTTAATGAAATTTGTATATTATACTATCTGATATGAGCAACCCGATATTGACGTGTATCCCCGATATATCTCTCGATATCCTATATTCGATATAAAAATTAACCATCTGACAAAAACTGATATCCGATATCGATTTAACAGATAAACTATTAACATAGTATTATAATTTAAAAGAATTTTTAATTTGTAAGAATTTTTAATCAAATTAATGTAGTGACTTAAACAATATTTAACTAAAGCTCATCTTATATAAATATTAAAATTCCCATATTTTATATTGGCGTGTTCTTGATCTTCTATATGCTTTTATAAGTCATGTTTAAAAAAATTTACATGCGTCATCAAATAGTACGTAAGTAAAATATTAGTTAATTCGATACAACTATGAGATAAGTCATTCCTAGTATTAAAGTAATGTTATATTTTTAATTTTATTACTTTATGTAATATGTTAATAATTAAATTTATTACGTCATTATGCTGTTACTTGATTATATTAATGATATTTTCATTATATAATTAAATATGGGCATATAAGGATATAATGATTACTATTTACTTATTAAGATTTCTATATTTATAATATTCAATATGAGCAGCCGGATATTGACATGTATTCCCAATATATCCTCCAATATCTGTTATCTGATATGAGAAATAATCATTTGATATGATCCCGATATCTGATATTTAAAACCTTGTTTACAAACAGGCTATTTATTTATCTATTCAAGAGTTTGAGTCATATCAGGATTCTAAGTATAAGTCTAAATAGGAGTTTATTTCTTTTTCTATAAATATGAATCCATAATTACATTTTTTGATTTGGGATGACTATATAAAATTTGAGTTTTGTAAACAATATGTGCAAGTTTAAAATCTTTTGCATGAAGTGCAAGAGTGTGTGAAAAATCACCTGAGCATGAGATCCAAATAAATCCTCAATGTGTGATGTGTTAAAATCGAAGATCGAATTTCATGGTGAGACATAAAACCTGTGTATCTTTTATCTTTTCAAATCCTAATTAGTTCTTCCTTAATTTCTTCCACCACATCTAGTTCTCTTAAGCATCCCCATCAATGTCCCCATGGTGGAAATTGCAGTTAATCTCTCTCTTCTCGGCACACAAAAAAATCATCTCCGAAACTATATTGTAGTATCAAAGTTTCGCACATAATTGATCTTATATTTAGGTGCCAACAACTTATCTCAAAGAAAAGAATTTAGATATCAATGACTTGCATGCTTTTCAATAATATTAGTTGCTAAAGATTGTCCACATTTATACTATTTCGTTTTGCTAAGAACCGGTATGTGTTCTGTGTGTGTGATTAGTCGGATGTGCTTGCAAGTAACTATTGTACTGATGGCCTTATAATAGTGTATGTAGAGCTTCATAGCCTACACTTGCATGTTGACTTGCATGTTGATTTGCACTGATAGGAGAAATTGACCTTTTCAACAGGAAAACTAATACTGGCTTCATGTTCTGTGTGTATGGCATGCTCATACCATGGCATGCATCACAATAGAAGTATCCGCACTGCATTTATGAACATATTGCATCCATATCAGTAGTTCAAGTCATATGCTCTTTCTTTTTTGTGTAAGCACCGTTTTGACTACTAAGAAGTGTTAACATTTAACTGAATACAGTCATTAAGATCATCTAAAATTATATAAAATCTTACTCCCCTAAAATATGTTTAAAAAACTACAAGTGGAATGGACCCCGTCAAGGTTTTTAAAAAATTGACATTGACATTTTTTCTTTTCCATTTGTTCTACTTTTTCTACTTCCAGTGGCATCATGTGAATGAAATCTTAGCTGACCATTAAAAAAAGACCCCTACAAGACTGCTTCAACACACAAAACTAATGGGCCTATTTACTTCAAGCGATGTTCCTGACATTAACAAATGAGAGGACGAGTTCTTGCTTTAACATCAATGAACATATTGCTAATAAATTTATCCATATGCCGCTGTAAAAAAATTTCCTTCAATTTTATTTTATAAATTACTTTTTTGGGATTTAAAGAGGGAAAGTTTTGGATCCAGTAATGGAGTGGATGTGACAATAGCCATAGAGGACCTTGGTTATGATGCTATAAATTTTCTAATGTATTGTATGCTTCTAGGCTAACATTTTATTAAATGAAAATTTCAACTAAAGTCCCATTTGAAATACGAATTGAGCTTCTTGTGTCTAACCATCTGTCAAGTTTCCTACTTCAGCCTCGACAACCCGGCTGATGATAAATTGATTCATATGCTATAGAATTATTTCATATATTTCATGGTTTCAAAGATCTCTTTTGTGTTTTTCAAAAATGGAAATTAGACATGCTAAGGTCTGCAAAGGAATTGGGTATATTGCTATAAAATTTCAGATACGCTATAGGCTGCTATGCTAGCATTTTGTTAAATGAAAATTTCAACATGTAAACATATGTAATGGAATTATAATTTGAGTTTCTGATGAATAGATATCAGATTCCCCCAACACCACACACACCCCCCCCCCCCCCCCCCACCCCCCGTGCAAAAAACAAAAAACAAAAAACACCTCACACATAGAGACACACACAGCTGGCCATGCCTCTTCACAATTGAACATACAGTCTTCCCTCCAATTTAGTTTAAACTTTAAAGCAAGAGACATTTTGCTTCGATTTTGCTAAGTTTTGAGTATGTAAATTAATAGATGAAAATTTTTATTTGTTAGGACGGCATATCTACTTTCCAATGGCCAGCCACCAGGTAATGTCTTATGTTCCACCACAGTTCTCAAATAGACCTTTCCTGCACACTAGAGCTAATCATAAATTAATCATACACTTCAATATCCTAAATTTATGTGCCCCTTAAGTTTACTTACAGGTCTTGACTATGTAGTACAGAAGCGCTCCTATCATGAAGCCATCTAGTGTCAGACACGTGTCACATAAGTTCGACACACTAGTCCTATGTATTTTTAAAATTTGTCATGAGTCAGTGTCTGCGCAACATAGTGTCTCAAGATTAATCAATGTTTACCATTTCAGACTTTAATTGCAGATATGTTTAGTTATAATGGATTGCTTTCAGAAGACAATACAATAGATAAAGTCATAATCCGTCTTTCAAAAAAATCACACATGCATTGCACGTACCATACGGCTATTAATAAATTAAAAAATAGAAATAAACAAACCACAAACTTGAATGTTGAAGCATCAATATCATTTGCTTCTCTAGGTAAGCCAATTTCTTAATAATAATGAGAATGGGAAAAAGGAAAGGGAAAGATTTAATGACCTTGATGTTCTTTGTCACTGTATATGGCATCCAACAAATTACAATAAAGACACTTGCATAGAAATATTTAAAAGCTCATCACAGTCGTTTGTTTGAGTCACCTTAACTAGTTCTTGTGATCATACCTAAGCGGCATGACAAATTCAAACAAAACATCTGGACCTAACTTGCTCCCAGCCTCCCACAATATTTTAGTTGTTACTGCATGATGTCCAACATAATTTAAGGTAAGGCATCATTTATCATCCAACTGTCGCAATTCAGGTGATGCTTTTTAATGGGTCGAATGTCCAATATCTTCAACATAAAACATCTCCAACAAACGCAAACATATGAACAGGTTAATTTTACACAAAGAATGTGAGGTGACATAAGCTGTGTGATGCATATGTTAAATTGTTACTATGAAATTGTCATTTTTATAGCCTCACCACAATTCTACAATAACTGAAAGTATCGTCTTTTTGTTAAAAAATTCACAAGATTTCTACTAACAAGCCAAAGCTGTCATTTTCAATTTGAGTATTTTATTTACTAGCATCACGTGACAATGGGCATCAATGTCCCAAAATGCTCTTTATACAGCACTACATGTGACAATATTACTAAAATGCTCCCCTCCGAAATTTTTTCTCCCGCCAGCTTGAGCGTACGCAATTCAATAAATATAAATTGTACCAGCCGGCAAAGTATTTACAAGGTCACGAGAAGTACTAACAAGAAGTACCATTGGTCTATGTGATAAAGGTGTCGTGTCGCAAAAAGGAGAAGGTACCGCTGTCAACATAAGAAGTATCACAAATTTCCACCAACAAATTTTTCCTTTTCCACAACAATTAAATATTACATTCATCTTAAAATCCTTTAAAATTCAAATACAGAAAAGCAATTCACTGGACCTACTAAGTTCTTAACTTACAAACAAGGATACTACCGATGTCTTGATACATGTGATATGACCATATCGACAAGCGCGTATTCATTAAGTGTTATCAGCTATTCATTGAGAGTTATCAGCTGGACCTAATATGACCAAAATGGTTGATAAAATTGTCTGAAAGAATCTAGATTTGTTTCTTTTTTCCCAAAGAACTTACCGATTGCTAAAAGACTTGATATGATGATTAAGTGTAATCAGGAAAGCAAATGACATCTCAGTATGTAAATAAGAAATTTAACATCAAAAGACAATCACTTATCCATCAGATGCATGCATGATACGATGGACTGTTCCCTGTTTTACTGTATACAAAATGGACTTTCTAGCATTAATAATTCACGAAAACCAAGTACTCTAGTAGTCAGAAATATCCAATTTCGGCTTAATTAATTGCATATATGCTAGACCAAAATTTATCGTTCTTTACAAGAATTAAACGCGAAACAAATGGAAATTTTTGTAAAAAAGTCCATACCATTATAATGTTGAGATCCTCTTGCGGGATATTCTCCAACGAAACCTGCTTAATTGCCACAAAATCTCCATTCTCCAAATCCAAACCCTTGTAAACCCTTCCGTAAGCTCCTTTCCCAATCTCATCTCCAAGCATCTAATCACCAAATGTTCAATAAAACCCCGAAAATAGAAAAAAATCCAAGGAAAAAAGATCGGAATGCTCACGTATTTGTTGTCGAGGGTCTTGGATTTGTGGAAATGCGCGTTGGTGGACTGCCGAGACATTGTCGAGGAGAAAGGATCGGAGTGGAAGCCGTAAGGTTTGATTATATTAGATTCGGAGTGGGCGGAAATAACCCTAGGTTTTGAACGAAACGCGCTCCAATGAGCCCTTAGTCGCTCGTCGCTGCCATTGATGAAGGGGCAGAGCGAGGGAGCGAGCGATCGACAAAGAGGAAATTGGGCGTGGATTTTGAGTTAAATAAGTTGCATCCGGGTCCGTTGCTTTTTAACCCATTTAACTTTAGGTTGCCAGATGGGATCATAATGCTTTATTAATTGGGTGCTTCTATTTGCTCTACTGAATTTCCAGGTTAATTTTAAAAAAAACTTCCGTCTATTTATTAAAATAATATTTTGATCTTCGAAAATAATACAAATTTAAGTTAAACTTAACGTTTCTCAAATTAGTCCTTTAAGAGCATCTCCAACTCATCCCTCCAAATTTGGAGGGATGGGGTAAGAATATTCCACAAATGGAGGGTGGGAAATGGAGGGAGCTCCCATCCAACCCTCCATTTTTCATATTCATATTATCATTAATATTATGATAAATTAAACATTCCATTATTATTGATTTTATCTTAATATATTTTAATTTAATAAATTTATAATTAGAAAGGTCTCGTTGAGAGCTTTTAAACAAGCCAAATATTTACTATTTTATTATATTATTAAAATTAAACAGTCTAATATTTATTATTTTTTATGTTAACATTAAAATAATTTAAGAAATATTTATCATCTACTACATTCCTACAAAGTTTAATTTGAATTTAAAAGAAATTATTTTGTCAGGATTTATTAGTTTAATTTTAATTTTATTTATAATTTTATTAGTTTAATTATAATTATATTTTATTAGTTTAATTTTAATTTATTATCAGAATTTATTAGTTTAATTATAGTTTTAATAAGAATTGGAAGAGAGATAGTGTGGGCCCCCAAAATGGTGTGCCCTGCAAAAACAACATCCCCCTCCAAATATGGAGAGCTCCTGTAGCAACTGGCAAAAATTCCCATCAAAATGCCGGTCGGTTGGAGGAGAAATCCCTCCAAATTTGGGTTTTTGCCGGTTGGTTGGAGATGCTCTAGATCATTATAAAATAGACGCTTGTTTTTTTGAAATATCATTCAAATATTGAGGTTGTTTTATGAGACTTATAAAATATTAGAGAAAGTAATTTGAACCAGGTTAGAAAGATTAGTATAGTTTTTTGTTTTCCAAAATTCAGCGTACTAAAAAATCAAAAAATCAAGTAAACCCAACAATTTTAATTAATCCCCATTTAATTTTTAAAAATAAATTAAACCCAACAAGTTCAATTAGACTCAAAAAAATCTTTTAGAAATCAAACATGAAAACCCAATTAAAACGAATAAAAATCCATTAAATCAACATGCTTGAATTTTCAGTGTTGATCGGCATCTGTAGTGATCAGGCATTTATCCCCCGAGCACCATTTGTATTACTCGAGCTATCACGCCCCGCTTCACATTATACTTGGGAGCAAGAACGTGAGCGGGTCCGCATGTTCTTAAAGCAAAGAAGAAGTACTTATATTTTTTCTTTCCTCTTTGGCATAAGCATACTAAGCACTGTGTTTAGCAATTCAGGTTCTTGCATTCAGACAGGCTAAGGTCTCCAAATTTCGGAGGCCTCGTATTTTCAGTTTTGGGTCTAAGCCCAATCATAATTTTCATTTTCTCTCAAAGCCCAATCTCAAAGCCCGCTGTTGTGCCCAACTAATTGCCTCAACTCCAAGTCTCCAACGGATTGATTGAAAGAGTTTGTGAATTAAAAAAAAGATATCAAACGACACCTCCAAGTCTCCAATCGTCGCTGCCCTCTTCGCAAATTGCATGCACTCAGACTGCTCTCTCTCTCTCTCTCTCAGCCTCTCTCTCTGGCTCTCTAAGACCCAGACTCCCAGTTTCCCTCTGGCCCCGGCTCGGCGCTCTGATCGAATCATCGACAACATCGGCGGTCTCTGCGACTGCAGATCGGCTGATTCAGCCGGTGCCTTCGTGAGTTGTGACTCCGTCTCTCTCTCCCTCCAGCATCGGCAGGCCCGTCTCTCTCCGACAGATCAGCTCGGCGCCTCCAATCGGTGAGGAAACCCCAATTTTTCCTCCCTCGTTCCTTCGAATCTCTGTCTGAATTTTGTGTTCTTGACTTTCGAGACCTGTGCAGCATTGATTCAGTGAAAACATGATTAGATCGATCAATTAATTAGATGCAAGCGGGTAATTATAATTTAGATGCCAGTTTTAAAATCACTGTATTATTCTTGCTCAGTTGCTCTAATCATGATTATACAATAACACAATGATAACTGGCGCATGAATCGTCGTAGAAACAGCAGGACACCATGATGCCAATTGCCAATCTTTGAACTTTTAAGCATACACAACACTGTTAGGGAAAATATTCTCACAAATCACAAACACAATCTTAGTGCCATGTGCTGATGTGCATTAGATCTGGTCATATCTCCAATGTTTGCTGATGATAAATTACTCAAGAATTCTAAGTGTCATAGAAATCAAAACATACAGAGATTAAGTACTATTTTGTTAGGAGTGGAAAGGAACGAGTAATTCTTAAATTATACCAACTCGGCAAATGGTTGATGATCCATTAACTAAGACAATAGGTGCAATTAACTTTGTTGAGACTTTTAAACCATAAGTTTCGAAAGTCAAACATAGTGAATTCTTACTTTCCCTTTTAAAATTGAAGATTTAATTGGTGGAATGATTAGTGACATTCGATACTAATTCTAATCTATCATATTCTGTTTTTATTTTGCAGTTTAAGAAACACATTCATTAGATCAGCTAGAAAAAGAGGAGATTGATTCAGACAGGAGACCTCATTCAGATATCTCAGGTCATATCTTTCTAGACTACATCATTTAAATATTGATCTTTGTGCAACATCGATTATTTTATTATCTAGTTATTGTGTTGTGTTATTTAAACGATGTCTACTAGAAAATTTGCAAGTGGATGTGAAAAACCAATGAAGAAGAAAAAAGTTGAAAAATTGATTCAATCTCAAAAGGGAGCGATTGATAAGTTTATTGTTAACAAGCAAAATGAGACATCTTCTTCAAGAGAAGAAATAACAATTGAGGAAGAATTAATAGACAGTGTATACGATATTATGGGTAAAGATGATCATATAACAATAATGAAAAATACCTCAACGTTTAATGAGGAAAATAAAGAGAACAAAAAAGAAGATGAGATAGACTTTATGACTGATGATATTTATGACCCTGGTAGTTGGAAAAATATTGATGTGAAGTTTAGAGATATATTGATAGAAAGAGGCCATATTCGAGTGTGCAATTTGAATTTTCCAATTGATGAACGTAATAGACACTTCTCTACCTTGTTTTATACTAGGGAATTAGCAAATGGAGAAACATATGATAGAAAATGGCTTGTGTATTCTAAAGTAAATGATAGAGTATATTGTTTTTGTTGCAAGTTGTTTAGTTCAAAAGTTTGTACTAGCCAACTTGTGAATGAAGGAACAAACGATTGGAAAAACTTTAGTGCTGTTACGCCTATTTGACCGAGACCCAAAGAGCACGAGCCCAGAAGCCCAACTACTGGTCAAGAGCCCATCTGCATCCTCGAAAGCCCGTTCTGCAAGGGCCATATAAGGGGCCTCCACGAACTTCGATCCGACCCGGCCCCAATAACCCGCTGGCCACTCGCCCACTCCTGCGAAAACCACTCCCCCGGACGCGCGACCACTAAATAGCGATAATGGGGAGGTGCTGACAGGGCGGAGAGAGCGGCGGCAAGGGGGGACTGATGGGGCACGATCGATGGCGGGCGTGGGACGTGGGCCAGAGGCAATCACGCGGGGAGCTCTACAAAAGAGCCAGGAAAACGACGAAGAAGGGGACCGCAGCTGAGGTAACAAAACCTAAGGTACTCCATCAACGACCTCGTTCCCCCAATTCATCTCCTTCCTCCCCCGCTCGCGCCGAGAGACGCCGTCACGATCTCCTCACGAGTCGGACCGTCTCCGCCGGGCCTCCTTTCTCAGATCTCTGTCTGACTTAGGCATCGGAGGGGATTTGGCCGGAACCAAGGTCCGGCCCCCTGACGAGCGTTCTCGTCTACGCAGGTGAACAACAGACCAACGGGCCGAGGCTACCCCTCGCCCCTCTCCGACCACTCGATCAACCGGACGGTGAGGCTTCCCCTCACCCTCATCCTTCCTTGGCCGAGCACGCCCTACCGAGGCCGAGCGTCCTAATCGGGTCTGAGACTCACCCTCGCCACCAGACGGCCGTGCATCTACCCGGGCGACTGAGGCTACCCCTCGTCCCCCTCCCAGCCGAGGCCGAGCGCGTCTGTCCGAGGCCGAGCGTCTCAACCAGGGCCGAGGCTTCCCCTCGCCCCTTCTGCACCGATTCGAAGCCCCCGAGGGACCCAAAGCGGGTCCCTTGACCACGTTGACCGGGTTCTCCACGGTCAACGCCTAGTAGTGAGAAAACACTCCGAAACATCTGGCGCCGTCTGTGGGAACGAACAGTCCCACGAAGAAACAAACCACATCTACGATGACGCGACCTCCCCCTTCTCAGCGAAAGGAGAGCGAAGCCCTGACACGGGGCGACAGGGCCCGTCACCACCGGCAAGGACGGGCACGGGTCCGACGCAAGAAGGATCGCGAGGAGGGGACCGGGGAACCCTCCCCATCCCCACCGGTCGAGAGACCGAATGCGTCCGTAACGGCACGCAGCTCGGACGTGGCTTTGGTGGTGTCATTGGTCATAGACACCGCCATGGTACGACGGCTGCTTGTCGACACCGGCAGCTCCTGTGACGTCCTCTTTATGTCAACCCTGGAGAAGATGGGGCGGTGGAAAGAAGACTTACGACCTCGCTCGGGTCCCGTGGTTGGATTCACGGGTCACTCCACCCCCATCATCGGCACGATCCATCTCCCGATAACACTCGGAAACGCACCAGACTCGGTGACCCTGGCGGTGGAATTCATCGTCTTGGGGATCAGGTCGGAATATAATGGGATCATCGGCCGACCCCTGCTCAACGCAGTCGGCGCGGTAGTCTCGACCCTCCACCGGACTATCAAGTTCCGAACGACGGGGGGAATGGGGCAAGTCGAAGGCGATGCAGGGAGACCGAGCACCTGCTATCTACTGGCGGAGAAAGGACCCGAGGATCGCCTAGCCGATCGGATGGCCGCGCTCGATTTGAGGAGTGGGCCTAGGCCCGCCCCTGTGGAGGAGCAGGAGCAAATCCCGGTCACAGACATCGAGGGCCGGTTCGTCTCGATCGGAAGAGGGCTGAGCCAGGACTTGAGGGATCAGCTGGTCGAATGCCTGGAGGCGAACCTGGACATCTTTGCTTGGTCACCAGAAGACATGCCTGGCGTAGACCCCCAGGTGATTGTCCACCAGATCAACGCCGACCCAACTTCAAGCCGGTTAGGCAGAAGAAGCGCAACCTGGGTGGCGAGAAAATGAAGGCAGCCTCCGAGGAAGTGGAGCGTCTCCTTGATGCCGGCTTCATACGAGAGGTCTGGTACCCGGAGTGGCTGTCGAACGTGGTGATGGTCAAGAAACCCAACGGGAAGTGGCGAATGTGCGTGGACTTCAGTGACCTCAACAAGGCCTGCCCCAAGGACAGCTATCCCTTGCCGCGTATCGACCACCTGGTGGACAACGCCTCGGGATACGAGATGCTAAGCTTCATGGACGCTTACTCCGGATATAATCAAGTCCAGATGGACCCCCCGGGACGAAGAAATGACAGCCTTCACGACGGACCGGGGAACTTACTGCTACAAGAAGATGCCCTTTGGCTTGAAGAACGCGGGGGCCACCTACCAGAGAATGGTCAACAAGGTCTTCAGCTCCCAGATCGGGAGGAACTTAGAAGTCTACGTCGACGACATGCTTGTCAAATCAAGGCGACCGGAAGACCACATCACCGACTTGCGGGAGACCTTCGAGCGGTTGCGGCGGCACCACATTCGGCTCAACCCCGCGAAGTGCACGTTCGGGGTAAGATCTGGCAAGTTCTTGGGATTTATGATAACTAATCGTGGTATTGAAGCTAATCCCGACAAGATCGAGGCACTGATCAACATGCGCGAGCCAACGACGATCAAAGAGCTGCAGAGGCTGAACGGGCGCATCGCAGCTTTGGGGCGGTTCCTTTCCAAATCGGCGGAAAGATCGTTCCCCTTCTTCAAAGTCCTAAGGAAAGCGATTGCGGAACCTCCAAACAACAGGAAGACGATACATTGGGACGAAGACTGCTCCCGGGCGTTCGAGGACCTCAAAGAATATCTCCGCAGCCCCCCTCTCCTGTCCAAACCACGGGAAGGGGAGTCGCTGAGCCTTTACCTGGCGTGCGCGGAAGAGGCTGTGAGTTCGGTGCTGATCCGGGAGGACGGCGGGGTGCAATGGCCGGTGTATTACACGAGCCGGATCTTGAAGGGGGCGGAGGTGCGATATTCGCCCATGGAGAAATTGGCGTACGCCCTCGTCCTCTCAGCACGAAGGCTCCGACCCTATTTCCAGGCCCACACCATACTAATCCTGACCGACTCACAGCTGGAGCAGAATCTCAAGAGATTCGATCGAATGGGAAGGATGCTAAACTGGTGTTTCAGAGTGTTTTCTCACTACTAGGCGTTGACCGTGGAGAACCCGGTCAACGTGGTCAAGGGACCCGCTTTGGGTCCCTCGGGGGCTTCGAATCGGTGCAGAAGGGGCGAGGGGAAGCCTCGGCCCTGGTTGAGACGCTCGGCCTCGGACAGACGCGCTCGGCCTCGGCTGGGAGGGGGACGAGGGGTAGCCTCAGTCGCCCGAGTAGATGCACGGCCGTCTGGTGGCGAGGGTGAGTCTCAGACCCGATTAGGACGCTCGGCCTCGGTAGGGCATGCTCGGCCAAGGAAGGCTGAGGGTGAGGGGAAGCCTCACCGTCCGGTTGATCGAGTGGTCGGAGAGGGGCGAGGGGTAGCCTCGGCCCGTTGGTCTGTTGTTCACCTGCGTAGACGAGAACGCTCGTCAGGGGGCCGGACCTTGGTTCCGGCCAAATCCCCTCCGATGCCTAAGTCAGATAGAGATCTGAGAAAGGAGGCCCGGCGGAGACGGTCCGACTCGTGAGGAGATCGTGACGGCGTCTCTCGGCGCGAGCGGGGGAGGAAGGAGATGAATTGGGGGAACGAGGTCGTTGATGGAGTACCTTAGGTTTTGTTACCTCAGATGCGGTCTCTTTCTTCGTCGTCTTCCTGGCCCTTTTGTAGAGCCCCGGCGTGATCGCCTCTGACCCACGTCACACGTCCTCCATTGATCGTGCCCCATCAGTCCCCCCTTGCCGCCGCTCTCTCCGCCCTGCCAGCACCTCCCCATTATCGCTCTTTAGTGGTCGCGCGTCCGGGGGAGTGGTTTTCGCAGGAGTGGGCGAGCGACCAACGGGTTATTGGGGCCGGGCCGGATCGGCGTTCGAGAAGGTCCCTTGGAGGGCCTTTGTCGAATGGGCTTTGAGGACGCAGATGGGCTTTTGACCAGCAGTCGGGCTCCCGGGCTCGTGCTTTACGGGTCTCGGCCAAATAGGCGTAACAATTGCCCCCATCGGTCGGGTTGATCGGCCTTGGCCGGTTCGGCTCGGCCGATGTGACCACTGCCGATTGTGACGAGCTCGCCAGTCGATGCCGACTCATTTATTAGTCGTCATCATGAGTTGGCCCGTTCGATGTTTTTAAGGCGCGGGTTCCGAAGCGCCGTCGGCCTTCAGATGCTGCCACGTGTAGCGGCAAGCTTATCCCCACCGCTCGCGTAGTCGCCTTAAATTCGAGAAGCCGAAGGGTTTGTGAGCCGTCATTGGTGGGGTCGATCAGCCTCGGCTCGCTCGGATCACCCGTTATGTCTCCTGGGATTCCGAGCGGCGCTTCAATCGAGGCGAGGCCATAAATGCAGGTCATGATGAGGCGGATCGATTGGTCTTCAACTGGCGCCAATTTCGGAACGCCGCCGACTCTTCGAGCCTCGCCACACATTCTTGTCAGGCACTTCGAATTCTCCCCTGGCGTATAAGATCCCCAGTTGTGTTGATCTCCACTTCTTCTTCGCTCCTCCCGGTATTCCGAGCCTTCAGCAACCCGGAGTTTCCAGTCGCCTTCGCTTCTTTGTCCTCTCCAAAATAGTTGAGAATAGGTAATTCCTCTCTTGCTTTCATCCTATGGCTGCTCTTAGGATAGGCGGTTCTGGCCGGAGGACGAGGGGTCCTTCGGAGTCCGGACGGGGCGAACCCCGGCTAGGGGAGTCTGGTTCCCCCGCCGGGAGTCGTTCTCTTCAAGATAAGGGGAAGGAGAAACTTTTTCCAGACTACGCCCGCGATGACGTGGCGTTGGCTGCCGTACGGCTTAATGTGCCCCCGGTTGTCCTCCGCACGCCGTCGAGGACCCCTCCTTCGGTGGCCGCGGAGATCCGGGAAAGATATCTCTGCTTCCCATACGAGGTTCGGGTTCCATTCGTCGACGAGCGTATTTGCCTCCCGAGGAGCAATGAGGTCGGCGTCTACGTCGAGATGTTCCGCCTGGGTCTTCGCTTCCCGCTCCATCCCTTCTTCATCCAGGTCATGGAACATTTCACAGTGTCCCTGTGTCAGTTCACCCCATGTTCGATCGCGGTATTGACGGGTTTCGTAACGCTTGATTTGGGTTGAATATTGCGTATTTAACCCCCTAATTAGTCCTTTGATGTGCATATATAATACTTAATTGCTCTCTATTCTGTGCGTATTTTGTACACCATTATTTATTAGAGAAATCACACTATTTGTGCACAAAACACGAATTATATTGAGTATTTCTGCATTTTTATATTTTTCTTAGCACCATCTCGATCTCACGATTCCAACGAATATTTATTTGTATTTTTCTGAGATCTGTGCTAATTACTATGAATTTTTGAATGCAGAATACAATTTAAAAGAAGAAATAAAAAGAAAATAGGCGCACGAATCTTGGCGTGTGACGTGGCGGCCATCCGCGCTATCCCGATCGCATCCAACGGCATCTGTCACACAGACGACGCGGCAAATTATTAGCCGTCGGATGCCAATCCGACGGCCAGGATACATGCGAAGAAGCGGGAGACTGAGGCTTGTATATGGCCGTTCGATCGAGATCGAACGGCCACGAACGCGATCCGCTCGAAATCTTTGGGGGCGACGTGGCAGCATCAAGACCGCTCCTCGACGATCCAACGGCCGTGTATCGTCCCGATCGAAAGTCGAAGAGCGCGGCATTCGGGCGACGTGGCGACGCCTAAACCGTTCGATCGTTCGAGCAGACGGCGGAGATTCAACCCCGAGCGAATAACGGAGTCGATAGCGGATGCGGGCGCGCGCGATTTTCAAAGCACACGTGGCCTTCCCACGTTCGATCCCGCCTTTTATCAACGGTCGCGATCAACTAGCGGATTTGCGGATCGGGTTTTGGCAGTTCGGGTGCGGGTTTAGACCCGTTAAGCTCTCCAAAACCCGCAATGCTAATATATAAGCGTATTTTAGGGTTTTTGGGGGTATTCTGGCGTATTTTGGGACTTTTGGAGCGGCTACTGTGCGTATTTCTCCAGGGGAAAATTCTGAAAAATTCCAGAGGCTATTCTTCCTATTCTAAAGGAGTTTTGGGCTTTAAAGTGGAGATTTGGTGATAAATTCTTGAACTTATACCCCGTATTTGGTGTATTTTATCGTATTTTGGCTATAATAACGATGTATTTGGCTATGAAATCTGATTTTTATTGCACCATGCGTGGATAATCTCCTTGTGCTATGGTTGTGATGTAATTAGGAGTATTTAGTTGATGAATTTCATGTCTTTAGCCCTATTTTCATGTCAAAATCACTCGTAACATTGATTTCTACAACGTATTTGTTGGGTATTTGCTTATTGTCGATATTATTTACATCCCGTACGGCTAGGCCCTGACAAGGCTAGCCAATTCATGTTCACTAATCTGAACTTATTGTTGCATTTATCGTTTAATGAAATCAATGTTGCTAGTGATGCGTATACGGCCACTTTGACTAGTTTTCATCGTTTTATCTTCCGACGTCTTCGTGCCCTGACCGGACGAAGCGTTGAGCTATATAAAAGACGTGATATTTCAGCGATTATTATCTCCTAATGAAATCACAACCGTAGCACATTCACTTCATACGTGTTGGAGTTGACGTAGTTAGGGTGTCGTAATTATTGGTTTCTATATCTTTTCGCCCTATCTTAATTGTATAATTCTTTGGCACGTTTTCATACGCTTGATCGCCATATTTTCCGACGTTCTCGTGCCTTGACCGGACGAAACGTTGAGTTATAGAAAAGGTATTGATATTCATCGATTGCACACACCCTAACGAAATCAAACCCAACACATACTCCCCATATTTGTACCCCACCAAAGTTACCGTAAATATCGTAGGATTTTTCATTTCTTATTCCATACTCTTGATCCTATATCTTTGTGTTCGATAGGTGGTTGGTTAATATCGTATTATTACTCTTTTCAGATTGACGATCGTAGTTTTGCAGGTCAGTTGTCCCGTGGATTCGATACCTGGACTCACCAGGATATTACTTGCACGATCTCCTGCGCTTGGGAGTAATTCTCACAACATTTGAGACGAGGCAAGTTTACGCTCTGCTGTACCCGTGGTCTGGAGCCGACTCTCCCCCTTCTCTTCTACTTTTACCAGGCCCAGACGGTCGGTCCGGGGTTATGGCTGCTACTCCGAGCTCGTTCGAGGAGGGAATGCCTGACCGGGTTACCCCACTGGTCAGGGGATTGGAACTTGGATTATGTCTTCGTGGTCTTCTTGGGCGAGGCCCAGATTCTGACAAGCTGGGGCAGTTCTGTCCATTCTCGCCCGTCGTTAGTTCTCTCAGACGCCGACCGGGCAGCCGCTGCGCTTCTGTTGGCTCTTCCTTTGGAAACGAAGTCCATTTGGTCTTTGCTGGACGACCTACTCCTGAAGGCCGTCTTGTGGTCTCCGGGTAGGTCGCTTTTTCATCCCCGGATCGCCCTATGACTCATCCTGATTTCGGTCTCCTTTGCAGGGATGGCTGGCCGCGAATTCGTCCGTGACGTTGACGAGCTGATCCGTCGTGGAGCCGCTCGGAGCCGAGGTAGTACCTCTGGAAGGGTGCCTCGGAGGACCGTTGAGGAGGAGGTGCGTCGAGCCGAGCCTGCCGTGGGTAAGGTGGTGGCCGCGCCTCCCGCCTCTTCTTCTGGCGATCCCCTTCCGGGGGGTGAGGATGGTGCGAGGCGGAAGCGTTCTCCTCCGGCGCCTTCGGAGCTCCACGGTGGAAAGAAGAGGAAGGAGGACGTGGATCCCTCCGGCCCGGTAGGTTCCACGCTTCCCGTGGTGACCGCCGGGGATCCCTCGATAGCTCTGCCAGCCACCCCCCTCGCAGCGTCTTCGCCCGTATCACCAGGGGCCGGGGCCTTGTTGGCGAGCGACTTGGCTTCGATTGTCGTCCCTGGGAGTTCGATGTTTGCTGACCGAGCAGTGGCCCAGCAGGTCGCCGAGGTCTCCGTCCCTCCCCGGGACCGCAGCCTCCTCAAGAAGATCCCGGCCGACAAGATGTCGGATTCCTTGGTCTGGATCCTCCAACAGGTTCGGTTATCTTGCTATCCTCTCTTTCTCTTTATCCTCTTCTTGGCACATGTCTCGTCTTTTCAGGGTTCAGCGCTCGCTGTGGAGTTGCAGTGTCGAGCCGTCCGCTTGAGGGAGATGGAGGAGTCTTCCATGAGGGCTCAGGAGCGGGCCGGGGCGGCCGAGGTGGCCATGATGGAGGCCCAGATGGAGTCTCGGCGCCTCGCCCTCCGTGTGGCTGCGTTGGAGGGGCAAGTGGGTGACCTTGAGGGAAAGCTAGGGGATGCTCATCAGTCGGCTGAGGAAGCGGCGGAATCGTTCCGTCTGGAGAGGGAGGAGCTTCAGAGGGAGCTGTCGGACCGGCGTCAGGTAATGCGGCTGGCGGAGGAGGTCGAGAAGGGCGTCGTCGAGACCCTGGGGAAGGAGATCTTCGAGGTTCTCAGGGGGGCCTTCGGTAAGTATATAGACATCATCGCCCCCCCGGATCGTCGAAGTCGTCCAGTCTTCCTTCCGGGAATGTGCGGAACGTGTCCGACAAGCCCCTCCGCCAGTCGAGTCCCCTCGCTCCGAGCAGGGCGAAGTGCCCGAGGATGTGTCCTCCCGAGCTCGGGCTCCTTAAGCAGTCCCTCCCAGCCTTATCCTCAAATTTTTAAGCATCCGCTTCGCTTTGGGCCAGTCTACTTGAAATGGATCCCCGGCCCCCGCCCTCTCCTTCAGCCCCACGGCCAACAATTGCTGGTTGCATGGCCGCTAGCTTGGGTCACCTACTCTGGGTCTTTTGTCAACCAATTTTGCTTTGTCGGTGTCGATCTGAACTCTGTCATTTGTCGCGAGTAGACTGTTTGTAGGGTGTTCCATTCGCCTTGATCACCTGTAAATAAGACGCATTTTTGTACTCGGGTTAACTATTATAAATGAAATCGACTTACTTGGAATTTTTGTGTACTTGGCGTTGGCTGGGGGTATTCTCCCCAAACTTAGGGGCGCAGGAGTCGGTCAGCGAGGGCGAAGCTTCTCGACTTAGGACCGGTTGGCGTCCGTGCCTCCTGGGGAAACTGCCCCCCAGACTTATGAGCGCTGGAGTCGGTCGGCGAGGGCAAAGCTCCTCGGCTTAGGACCGGTCGGCGTCCGTGCCTGCTGGGGGAATTGCCCCCAGTCTTATGATCGCTGGAGTCGGTCGGCGAGGGCAAAGCTCCTCGGCTTAGGACCAGTCGGCGTCGTGCCTACTGGGGGAGTCGCCCCCAGACTTATGAGCTCTGGACTCGGTCGGCGAGGGCCAAGCCCTTCGGCTTAGGACCGGTCGGCGTCCGTGCCTGCCGGGGGAATCGCCCCCAGACTTATGGGCACTGGAGTCGGTCGGCGAGGGCAAAGCTCCTCGGCTTAGGACCGGTCGGCGCCCGTGCTTTGCCGGGGGAGTCGCCCCCAGACTTATGTGCACTGGGGTCGGTCGGCAAGGGCCAAGCTCCTCGGCTTAGGACCGGTCGGCGTCCGCGTCTGCTGGGGGAATTGCTCCCAGACTTATGAGTGCCGGAGATAGTCGGTGAGGGCAAAGCTCCTCTTCCTCCTCCAGTGAGGCGGCGGTCCCCAGCCTTTTGCGTTACTGGCGACATGTCAACTCCGTCGGAATAAAGACAATAAAAAGAAGGCGTTTGTACTCTCGTGGGTCCAGTTGGACCGGTACATTTGGAGGAAACGGAAAAGGGGAAATGAAGCTAAACAGAGGGATGTAAAACTAGATATCTCCCTCATACTTAGGCCGCCCCCCGGGGGGAAGGATGTTGCCTGCTCACTCTATGATGCGGAGGGGGCCTTGGATGGTGTTGATCTTCTTCCCCTTGTCCGGCTGTGTGGAGGTCCCTTCTCCATGGGCCGGCTCGTCGGCCTGATTCCTGGCGTGCCCTCGGCTCATCAGCTTCTCAATGTCCTTCTTCAAATGCCAGCAATCTTCCGTGTCGTGACCATCGTCCTTATGGTACTTACAGTACTTCTCCCTGTTCTTCCTGCCTCTTTTAGCCTTCGGCGGGGGGCGATCAGCCCGCTCTTCCTTCTGTACTTGGGCGAGAATGGCGTCTGGGGTGGTGTCCCTCGCGCTTTCTCCCCGTTGCCTGTTCCTTTGTCTCTTTTCGGTCCGGTATCCTTCGGGGCTTGCTCGTCCGCCGTCGCCACGCTTGGTCCCTCGAGCGGTTTTTCCTGCATCCTCGGCCAAGGCCTCCTCGGTCAGCATAAAGCGCTCGGCCCTTGCCATGATCCCGGGGAGGTCCTTTGGGGGGTCGTTGTGCAGGGACTTCTTGAGGCCCATGTGGCAAAGCCCTTTCTTAAGAGCCGTCTGGACCACCAGGTCGGGTGGGTTGTTCACGTTTAGCCTTTCCGCATTGAAGCGGCGCATGAACTGTCGGAGTGGTTCGGCCGGGCCTTGTACTATGTTGAACAGATGTTCAGCACCAGGTTTGATCAGCCTCCCCGCACATGAACTGTTTGCAGAACAACTGGGCGAGTTGTTCGAAGCTGTCGATGGAGCGGCCGGGCAGGCTGTGGTACCAGATCCTCGCCGCTCCCCTGAGAGTAGAATAGAAGCCCCGGCAAAGCAGGTCATCGTCAGCTCCCTGGAAGGCCATGTCCCCCTCGTAGTCCATCACGTGGTGCGCCGGGTCTCCTATTCCATCGTACTTTCCCAGCACCGGGATCCGGAATCGGGAGGGGACCCGTGCGTCGGTTATTCTCCGTGACAAGGGGCATCGATCTCCGTGGATGCCTCTGGGGATGCGGTACTCGCCTGCCTCTGGATCGACCGGGGGTGGGGGTACCACCGGCGCCAGCGGGGCTGGCTCCGCAGCCTTCGCCACACTGGGGGCCGGGCTGTCCCGACGTTCCCGACTCCTCCTGCGGGAGCTCCTGCTCCGCCGCGATCGGTCTCTCGAGTGGTGTCGTTCGCTTCTCCTGCGGCGGGACGACCGCGATCGATGAGACGAGGCCGTCCTTGATTCGCCGTCCGTCCCTTCGGTCTCTCTTCGGCTCCTTTCACGATTGGGTGAGGAGGCGCGTGACCTCGCCTGACGAGAGCCGGACAGCGTGAACCGACGCTCCATGTTCGGTTTCCGGGTCCCGTGGTCGTCGACCACGGCGGACCGCAAGTGTGGGGGACCCCCCGCCCATCGATGGCTGTCGTCCAACGTGCCTCCGTTGGGTGGCGCAGGGCCGACGAGCTGCTGCACCGTTGCGACCAACGTCTGGAGGCTCGCGTTGGTCTCCTGAGCTAGGGCGCGGAGCTGTCCCTGCGTGGCCAGTTCTGAGCCGCCGGCTTCTTCGGTGGAGAGGGTGGGGTGGCCGCTGACGGGTGTGTCCTCGGGATTGCCGTTTGTTGTGCCATTCCCCTCCTCTGGGATGGGGGGCATGCGCTTCCTCCCATTGCTGGCTCGTGCCATTGTTGGTGTGGTTTGCTTCTTCGTGGGACGGTTTCTCGTTCCCACAGACGGCACCAGATGTTTCAGAGTGTTTTCTCACTACTAGGCGTTGACCGTGGAGAACCCGGTCAACGTGGTCAAGGGACCCGCTTTGGGTCCCTCGGGGGCTTCGAATCGGTGCAGAAGGGGCGAGGGGAAGCCTCGGCCCTGGTTGAGACGCTCGGCCTCGGACAGACGCGCTCGGCCTCGGCTGGGAGGGGGACGAGGGGTAGCCTCAGTCGCCCGAGTAGATGCACGGCCGTCTGGTGGCGAGGGTGAGTCTCAGACTCGATTAGGACGCTCGGCCTCGGTAGGGCATGCTCGGCCAAGGAAGGCTGAGGGTGAGGGGAAGCCTCACCGTCCGGTTGATCGAGTGGTCGGAGAGGGGCGAGGGGTAGCCTCGGCCCGTTGGTCTGTTGTTCACCTGCGTAGACGAGAACGCTCGTCAGGGGGCCAGACCTTGGTTCCGGCCAAATCCCCTCCGATGCCTAAGTCAGATAGAGATCTGAGAAAGGAGGCCCGGCGGAGACAGTCCGACTCGTGAGGAGATCGTGACGGTGTCTCTCGGCGCGAGCGGGGGAGGAAGGAGATGAATTGGGGGAACGAGGTCGTTGATGGAGTACCTTAGGTTTTGTTACCTCAGATGCGGTCTCTTTCTTCGTCGTCTTCCTGGCCCTTTTGTAGAGCCCCGGCGCGATCGCCTCTGACCCACGTCACACGTCCGCCATTGATCGTGCCCCATCAGTCCCCCCTTGCCGCCGCTCTCTCCGCCCTGCCAGCACCTCCCCATTATCGCTATTTAGTGGTCGCGCGTCCGGGGGAGTGGTTTTCGTAGGAGTGGGCGAGCGACCAACGGGTTATTGGGGCCGGGCCGGATCGGCGTTCGAGAAGGTCCCTTGGAGGGCCTTTGTCGAATGGGCTTTGAGGACGCAGATGGGCTTTTGACCAGCAGTCGGGCTCCCGGGCTCGTGCTTTACGGGTCTCGGCCAAATAGGCGTAACAACTGGGGAGTGGAACTGAGCGAGTTCGACCTCCGATTCAAACCGCGCACGGCCATCAAAGGACAGGCCCTGGCCGACTTCATCGCCGAGTGCACGACGGAAAGAAATGACCCCCCAAAGGAAAAAGACCCGACGACGGTAATTGCTCAACCCCTGTCCTTTCTTTCGGCTGACCACTTTCAGCCAGGGGATCCAGGAGCGTGGATCGTCCATGTGGACGGCTCGGCCACACAGTCGGGAGGCGGGGCCGGGATCGCGATCCGGTCTCCGGAGGGGAGCATTGTGGAATACGCGTTGCGGTTCGAGTTCCCGGCCACGAACAACGTGGCGGAATACGAAGCAGTGATCAACGGCCTGAGGCTGGCCCTGAAGCTCGGAGCCGAGTCCGTCCGCCTCCTCAGCGACTCGAAGCTCATTGTCAACCAACTCTTAGGGAGTTACGAGGCACGAGAGGAGGCGATGCAGAGATACCTCCCAGTCGCCAGAGCGGCGATGTCCAAGTTCAAGGACGTGGAGGTCTTACACCTCCCACGATCAGAGAATGCGCGGGCCGATGCGCTGTCAAAACTGGCCTCGTCCTCGCCAAAGGAACTAGGCCGCACCATCTACGTGGAGAACCTGCCATCCCCTAGCACGGAGGAGCACGAGGTGATGGTGATCGACCAGGAACCCACCTGGATGGACCCGATCATCCGGTACCTCACTCATGGTGAGGTGCCGGCCGATGGGGACGAACGCCGAACCCTGGAGAGAAAGGCGCTCCGATACGTAATCCATGAGGGAACACTCTACCGAAGACGATGGACCAAGACGGATGTCCTCCCGTACCTGAAGTGCATCGGGCCACAAGAAGCTGACTACGTCCTGCGGGAGGTTCACGACGGGATCTGCGGGAATCACCACGGGGGCAAGATAGTCGCGCAGAAGATCTTGAGGCAGGGATACTACTGGCCGACCCTGACCCAAGATGCCACAAGCTACGTCCAGAGATGCCAAGAATGCCAGAGGTATGCCCACCACATCTCGACTCCTCCATCAGAGCTCATCCCTATCGTGAGCCCCATCCCCTTTGCAAAATGGGGGCTCGACATCCTCGGACCGTTCAAACCAGGACGAGGGCAGCGGAAACACCTGATCGTGGCAGTGGACTACTTCACCAAGTGGATCGAGGCCGAGCCGTTGGCAACCATCACGTGGAAGAAAGCGAAAAGCTTCGTGTGGAATTCCATCATCTCCCGATTCGGAGTACCACGGGCCATCGTCACAGACAATGGGAAGCAGTTCGACTCAGCAGGGTTTAAAGATTTTTGCGAGGAATGGGGAATCAAGCTCCTCTTCGCCTCGGTAGCACACCCCCAGACCAACGGGATGGCAGAAGCGGCCAACAAGTGCATCATAGAGCCCCTCCGAAAGAAGGTGAAGGACGCCGAAGGGAACTGGCCGGAAGAGCTCCCCGGGATACTCTGGTCATACCGGACGACCCACAAGGAGGCTACAGGCGAGACCCCCTTCATGCTCACCTACGGGGCCGAGGCGGTGGTACCGGTCGAATTAGGTGAAGAATCTCTGCGCCTCAAGTACTTTGACGAAGACCAGAACTCGCAGGGCCTAAGGCTCAGCCTGGAGCTCCTCGACGAACGACGGGAGCAGTCACTGGCCACCATCATCCGCCAAAAGCAGAAGGTGGCCCAATACTACAACGCTCGGGTGCGGGGGAGAAGCTTCCACCTTGGGGACCTGGTCCTCCGGAAAGCGGGCTTCACCACTGATACTGCTCGCAAAGGGAAGCTCGCGGCTAGATGGGAGGGACCCTACCAAGTCGTCGAGGTCATTGGACCCGCAGCCTACCGACTAGCCGACATGGAAGGGAGAGTTCTCACTCATACTTGGAACGCGGAACATTTACGCAAGTATTTTCAATAGATGTATCACTTCATATGAAATAAATTTGTTTTAAATTCATTCCTTTCCAGATGGAGCAAAAAGGTGTACAGAGGGATACACGAAGAGGTCGAGGGGCATTCCCCTCCCTCATTGTTCTCCGGGGGCACCGGGGGAGCCACAGGCTGGCAGCTCGCTAGGGTCTCCCCCCTTACTCCGCTCGGTGTCGGAGTACATCCGAAGTATCTCGAAGTTGATCCCCGAAAGCGGGAACTTCTCTTCGATCTCGGACTGGCACCGGGCGAAGCCCTTCTCGTACGCCTTCGATAAGGCGGTCTCCACAAAGGAGGTGGCATACTCCGCCACGGCATCCTGAGCGATCCGGGCCGGGTCCACCTCCTCGAGCCCACGCAGCCGGGCCTCTAAGGTCTCGACCTGGCGTTGGTGCTCCGCCCTCTCCTTCTCGATCTCCCGGGATTTCTCTCCAAGTTGGGCTGCAAGGGCCCTCGCCTGCTCCTCCGCCGCATCCAGACGATCGGAGAGCTCCGAGGCTTCGGAGGCAGCGGCCGGGTCGGGGATCTGATTGACTCCTCCAGACGTGCCGACATCTTTTAAAAGAGAGGCGAGCCGCGACTCGGCCTCTGACTGAGCGGCCAGAGCCACGGCCCTCTCCCGACCCACCACCTCCAGGGCAGAGGACAGCTCAGTTATGCGGGAGTTCAGGGACTGAACCCGTGCTTCCTCCAACTGACCAGCTTCCTCCTCCTCCTCGCCAGGGACCTCAGGGCCTAGCCCGACCATGGATTTGGCTTTGGGAAGAGCCGCGAATTGACGCCTCATCGAGAGGCCCGCCGAGGACAACTGTGCCAAAGCAACGAAGGTAAGACGGCGAAAGCAGCTGAAGAACCGGGGGACAAGCAGAGACACACTACCTGTTGGCCAGCCTGGATCACGAAGGTAGCCAAGCAATCGCCTCTGACTCCGTCCAACACCGCCTGGTCGGAAGGGAGACAACAGTTCTCGGCCACCCGAGCGGCGGCTCCGCGGCTCGAGAACACCGACTCCTTCTCTCCCACTGGAAAGCGTGGACGAAGAAGACCCTCCCCTGACGAAGGGAACTCGCCAGGAGCGGAGCGGAACGCCCCGAGATACCGACTGTAAACTTCAGGGAGAGAGCCATCCGGGAGAGGTGAAGGGCCAGCCCAAGGCCAGGCAACCTCGACGGGAGCAGGATGAGGTCGGTCAGCAGTCGGCTGGACGTCGACCCCCTCGACCCCCTCGCGGAGCCTCTTGGGAGACCCCTGCAAGGGGAGAGAGGGAGACGACATCTCCTTTCGCTTCGAGCCTCCGGACGCGGTCACAACCCGTTGCTTCTTCCGGACCGCCAACACATGGTCCCTCCTACGCGGATCCGGGTTCGGGACCTGCACGAGAGCGCTGACGGGAGAAGGACAGAGAGGGAACCCACCTGCGCACAAAGAAGAAATGAGAGGCAGAGCAGAACCTGGGTGACCTCGTGGGGCGAGCATTCGGAGCAGCTTACCTAGGGGCCACACCGTCCGGCGCAAATTGTGGTCACTAAAGAGGAAGTCGATCGAGCGCTCCCTCGTAGGAATTGCCAACATGTCCCTCGCCGTCTGCTGCTCGGCGACCGTCGGCTCACCCAGGTTAAGAACAACGGCACCGGCCGCCTTCCACCGAGCCGGGAAGGGTACGCTCGAGGGGAATGTGACGAACACGTATTCCCCCTTCAGCGTTTCAGAGAGCTTGGCAACCCCAGCACCAGGGACATCTTCGGGCGGGCGCTGATGTAAATCCACGCCCCCGATTGATGGAGGCTCAGGCGGTAGAACTGGGCAAAGAGGCGGAGAGAGGGCACCACCCCCTTCAGCATACAGACGACAACGAACCCGACGAGGGTTCCGATGGCATTGGGACAGAATTGACACAAGCACACATTGTGGGCCTGAAGGAACTCAACGATGAAAGGATGAAGCGGGAAGCGGAGCCCGAAGTGGAAGCACTTCTCATATATTCCGACCTCATTGGGACCAGGAGAGCAGATCCGCTCGTCAACCCCGGGGACACGAGCCGAGTAGGGCGGAAGCAGGTAGGTAGAGCGCATGCTCCCGATGGTGGTAGCACAGATCGACGAAGGCCACGCCAAGACCTCAGAAGGAATCCCTGAAAGATCGTCCCCATGCTGACTAGTCGCCGAAGGAGTGCCACCCACCAGACCTGGATCCGCATCGCGCTCCGACCGAACCGAACCCGTAGCAGAGGAAGACGACATGGGGCAGAGCTCAGACAGAAGGGGGATCAGCGCAAAGAAGAAAGACGACGAGAAGGCGGCTCACGAATCCCTCGGCTTCTCCACTTAAAGACGACTCCGCGAGCGGCAGGGATTATCTTGCCGCAACACGTGGCAACATCTGAAGGCCGACGGCGCTTCGGAACCCGCGCCTTAAAAACATCGAACGGGCCAACTCATGATGACGACTAATAAATGAGTCGGCATAGATTGGAGAGCTTGTCAAAGTCGGCAGAAGTCACATCGGCCGAGCCGAGCCGGCCGAGGCCGATCGACCCGACCGATGGGGGCAATTGTTACGCCTATTTGACCGAGACCCAAAGAGCACGAGCCCAGAAGCCCAACTACTGGTCAAGAGCCCATCTGCATCCTCGAAAGCCCGTTCTGCAAGGGCCCTATAAGGGGCCTCCACGAACTTCGATCCGACCCGGCCCCAATAACCCGCTGGCCACTCGCCCACTCCTGCGAAAACCACTCCCCCCGGACGCGCGACCACTAAATAGCGATAATGGGGAGGTGCTGACAGGGCGGAGAGAGCGGCGGCAAGGGGGGACTGATGGGGCACGATCGATGGCGGGCGTGGGACGTGGGCCAGAGGCAATCACGCGAGGAGCTCTACAAAAGAGCCAGGAAAACGACGAAGAAGGGGACCGCATCTGAGGTAACAAAACCTAAGGTACTCCATCAACGACCTCGTTCCCCCAATTCATCTCCTTCCTCCCCCGCTCGCGCCGAGAGACGCCGTCACGATCTCCTCACGAGTCGGACCGTCTCCGCCGGGCCTCCTTTCTCAGATCTCTATCTGACTTAGGCATCGGAGGGGATTTGGCCGGAACCAAGGTCCGGCCCCCTGACGAGCGTTCTCGTCTACGCAGGTGAACAACAGACCAACGGGCCGAGGCTACCCCTCGCCCCTCTCCGACCACTCGATCAACCGGACGGTGAGGCTTCCCCTCACCCTCAGCCTTCCTTGGCCGAGCACGCCCTACCGAGGCCGAGCGTCCTAATCGGGTCTGAGACTCACCCTCGCCACCAGACGGCCGTGCATCTACCCGGGCGACTGAGGCTACCCCTCGTCCCCCTCCCAGCTGAGGCCGAGCGCGTCTGTCCGAGGCCGAGCGTCTCAACCAGGGCCGAGGCTTCCCCTCGCCCCTTCTGCACCGATTCGAAGCCCCCGATGGACCCAAAGCGGGTCCCTTGACCACGTTGACCGGGTTCTCCACGGTCAACGCCTAGTAGTGAGAAAACACTCCGAAACAAGTGCTAAGCTCAAAACTCATGAAACAAATCACGAACATATAACTAGCATGAGTAAATGGGTTGATGTAGAGCATAGATTTAAGAAGAATGAGACAATTGACAAAAGAATTCAAGAGAATATCAACAAAGCATTGGAAACAATTATTATTGGGGATTACTTCTATGGTTAAACATCTTGCAAAATGTAATCTTGCATTTCGTGGGACGAATAAGAGGATCTATGAACCGAATAATGGGAACTTTTTAGCATAATTGAGATGGTTACAGAATTTGATCATGTGATGCAAGAACATGTTAGACGAATACTACATGGTGAGATTCATAATCATTATCTGAGTCATGCCATACACAATGAATTGATAGAATTGTTAGCTTCTGAAATTAAACAAGTAATAATCAAAAAATTGAAACAATCAAGATATTTTTCTGTCATACTTGATTGTACTCCTGATGCAAGCCATCAAGAACAAATGACTCTTATCATAAGATGTGTGAATACGTTGGTAAGTCCAATCAAAATCGAGGAGTACTTTTTGGAATTTTTGAAAGTAGATGATACATCTGGAAAAGGTCGTTTTGATGTACTTGTACGTGCTTTAGAAATGCATAATCTTGATGTAAGTGACATAAGAGGTCAATGCTATGATAATGGATCTAACATGAACGGAAAACACCAAGGCGTGCAAAAAGAGGCTTCTAGATATAAATCCCAGAGCATTTTATACACCATGTGGTTGTCACATTCTTAATCTTGTGTTATGTGATGTGGCTACTTCATGTGCTAAAGCTTTATCTTTTTTGGTGTGGTGCAACGTATATATTGTCGGTTTTCTTCTTCTACAAAAAAGGTGGAAGGTCTTGCAAGACTATGTGCCTAAGTTTACTGCTAAATAACTATCTAATACTAGTTTGGAAAGTTGAATTGAAAGTGTAAAAGCCATAAAATTACAAGCCCCGGACATAAGGGATGCTCTTATTGAATTAGCAAATGTTAGTGATGATGCTCAAACAAAAAGTGAAGCAAACTCTCTTGCCAAATATGAGTTAGACCATGAATATTTGGTATGATATATTGTTTGATGTGAATGTTGTGAGTAAAAAGTTACAACCTAAAGATATGCATCTTGACATTGCGATTGATCTAATAAAAGTCATTATTTCTTATTTTAAAAAATATAGGGAAAATGGGCTTGAGTCTGCCATGAATACTACAAACGAAATTGCAAAAGAATTAGATGTTGAACCCAAGTTCCATAAAAAACGTGTGATTCGTAGAAAGAAAATGTTTGATGAGAATAATGATGATGAGGTTAGACTTCCAATTGAAGAATCTTTTCGAATCGGATTTTTCCTACATATAGTTGATCAAGTTCTTGTTTCAATTAAAACGAGGTTTGAACAATTTGTGGAGTATGAGAAGATATATGGATTTTTATTTGATTTAGAAAAATGTTGAAATGAAAATACTTTCAAAAGTCGTTGCATATATCTTGAAATTTTTTTGAAAGTTGGCGAGCATTCTGATATTGATGGGTGTGATCTTTTTTCAGAGTTACGAGCCCTAAAAGAAGTATTATCTGTAGAAATTAATACTCCAATGTTGATTTTAGATTATGTTAATAAGATGGATTCTTTTCCTAATACAAGCATCGCATATATGATATTGTTGACCGTCCCAATAACAGTTGCTTCGGCAGAAAGATGTTTTTCCAAGTTGAAAATACTAAAAACATATTTACGATCAACAATGACTTAAGATAGGTTAAATGGATTGAGTATTCTTTCTATTGTGAGGGATATACTTGAAAGTCTTGAATATAAACATTTGATAAAAAACTTTGCTTCTCAAAAAGCTAGAAAAATGTTCAAATAACTTGGTCACTGTTTCTTTAATTTTAAAATTGTAACATGATTGGTTTGAGAGGCGGTTCTGTCCTTCTAAATTCAGTTATATTAAGGCTCCTAAAATTTTTGCATTAATACGTAGGCCTCATATTTTGTTTCACTTTAGGCCTCATTTGTGCTTGAACCGGCCCTGCATGCAGAGCTTAGAAACAACATAAATATTTATTACAAAATTTTCCATCGTTTAAAACAAAGTAGACAAATAAGTTAAGGCATAGCATGGCCATACAACTAATGCTGAAGCAAACACACCTGAAAGCAACAAATATGACCAATAAAATAAAAACTACAACATCTCTCTAGTCTTCAGTGGTGAGGACCTCAGTGTCCTCGTATCTCTGATCAGCTGTGTCTACCTTCAGGATGGGGTCTTCAAAAGTGTGGTCTTCACCGTAGTCTAACCCTGAACCTAACATATATTTCACAAGTATACATGAAATATATGTTAGCGAGATCGCTCGACAAGATTTAAAATAATATAAAGTATTAAACTTGCGGAAAAGGAAAAACAAAAGGAGCGTTAGAACATATAAAAGAACGTATAAAAGAACATATGCATAGCAAAAGAATATGAGCATGCTGGAAGTAAAGACATAAGATTAATCAACAGATAACACATGATTTGCATTTCATTAAAGCAATGGTGGTTTGCAAGTTGAGTGCTTTTCAGTTATCTGTTTTAGTGATTAAATCCATGTCTGAGTAAATATAGTGTTCTTGAATGCGCCCTATCATCGGGGGTTTACCGTGACGCTTCTTGCCATCCCTAACCTGGGCAGTGGTCAAGAGGCTTGCCTCCATTAGTGTGGTGTGGAGGTGCCGTAAGGTGATTAATCTACACTCACAAACTCTTCTACGATGAACCAACCCCACCCCAAAGTGTCTTGTCTAGTCATAAACTAACTTTTATTCCATCTGTATTAGATGGTCTCACATATGCCCCGAGGGCCCAACATCACATATTATTAGGGGTGGACACTCCAAAGTTGAGCTAGCATAAATGTTGGAACAAACATGCAATAAGGGAATTTTATGAATATTTTAAAAATGGTAGAAACATTTTTTCACTTGTGATTTTACATAGCAACATAACAAGTTATAACACCAGAAATCATTCAAAGTTGACGTAATGATTTTATTATGAGAGAATTATTTTTAAGATGTTTAGGTATAATTTTTCTGGATTTTTAAACTAATAATATCAATTTTCTGGAATTTAAAAGCGAATAATAGTATTTTTCAGAAATTAGAAAACAAAATCTATGAAGTTGAAAAATTAATAACTAAGAATCTATACGATAAATTTTTATGCATTTGGTATCAAAAAATTTCTCTCTACGAGTAGTTTTAGGTCAACTATGTTTCAGAACGTCGTTTATGTGAAATTCGCTAAGAATAATTTATTTAGTCATATAACGATAAATACGCACAACTTCAAAATTCATATACAATAAAGTACTTGCCTGATAGAGGCGATTTTTGTGCCCAGGCGATCATAACGAGAGACGTGATTTTTCTGTGTAATTGGATCTTTATTATTAAGCTAAAAATTTTATCTTAATAAAATAATATTAAAACCTTATTTGTATAAACACTATTTTTTAAAAAACTCACAGTTTTCATTCTTGTTTTCTTTGCATGATAGGTTTGCAGGTATGGACGGAAGTTGCGGGCCAGGTGCCAGCGGCCGAAGACTGGTGTTGGCAGCGACGGTCCGACAACGACGGTCCAGGCGATCGTCCGGCAGTGGCAAGGAGGCCACGGGTTTGAGGTGTGCTACCGAAAGTTTGAGGGGCTACCGAAGGTTGGAGGTGTTGAGGCAAGTGTTGGTGGCTACGGGGCGAGGGCGGTGGTGCGTGGTCGGCGGAAAGGATGGGTGGTCGTCGTGAGTCAGCGACAACGGTGGGAGTTGCTGGCCGGAAGGTTTGATTGGGGAGGAGAGAGATAAAGAGGCTGCAGGTGAGTGTTTTCTCTTCTTTTTTCGTTTTCTGAAGCAGTGAATAGCAGATGGTTGTGAAAGAAAAAGGGGGAGAAAATTGAGATATTTCGTTGAGAGGAAAATCATGTAACGATAGGGTATGAGCTTAACCTATACGTGATAAGATAAGATAGTCGATTGTTAAGATTTGTTAGGTTAAATTTGATTAGGGTAATCAACCTAGTAAAGATATTTAGATTAATTACGATTTCACCTTTAAAGTCGACGTTATCCAAAAATTATACAAAAAATACCTACGCGATCGTGAAGTCGTGAGGATTGCGAATACGGGGTCCGTTCACGTGTTCAAACTATGAAAAATAATAAATAAAATCATAAAGCAAATATTCAAATAAATCAATACATTAATAAAGATACGTACGAAATACGTATTAATAGAAACAGGTCGTTACATCCTACACACCTTATTAAAATTCCGCCCTCGGAATTTCTGTCAGCTAAGGTGCATGGAATAAATAAGGATAGCGCTCACGCATTTTCTCTTCCTGTTCACTGGCAGATTTTCCAGGTGAATCGTGATGCCACATCACTCTCACAAGACTGACGACTTTATTCCTGAGGGTCTTCTGCCGTCTGTATAAGATCTGAACTGGCTGCTGCTCGTAGGTCAGATCCGGTCGAATAGTAATCTCAGAGTAGTCAACCGCATGAGTAGGGTCGCAAATGTAACGACGTAATTGAGAGACATGGAAAATATTATGTACTCCTTTCAATGAAGGCGGTAGAGATAAACGATAAGCCACTTTTCCAACTCGCTCTAACACATCAAAATGTCCAATGAATCTTGGACTAAGATTTTATTGCCTAGCAAACGTATCAGTCCTCCGTTTGGGGATATTTTCAGGAAGACATCATCTCCTGGTTGAAACTCCAAATGACGATGCTTGGCATCAGCCCTGTGCTTATACCGGTCTTGTGCAATGCGTAGCTTCTCCCTGATAGTATGCACCACGTCTACTGGTTCGACAATCATATCAGGACCCAATAATTCTCGATCACCAATTTCATCCCAACTCAAGGGAGATCGACATTTCCTTCCATAGAGTGATGCAAACGGGACCATGCTAAAGCTGGCTTGGTAGCTATTGTTGTAGGTAAACTATACCAAGTGTAGATGATCTTTCCACGAGCCTTTGAAATCCAGCTTACAAGCTCGTAACTAGTCTTCCAATATCTGGATGGTATGCTCTGATTGACCATCAGTCTGCAGGTGGTACGCAGTACTGAAACTAAGACCGGTACCGAAATTAGACTGCAGACTATTCCAGAATTGAGATGTGAATCTAGTGTGTCGGTCAGAGACAATGCTCACTAGAACTCTATGCAATCGAGCAATCTCCTGCACGGTTAGCGATTACATCACAATGTATAACAGAAAGAAGTTTTAAAGGCATATGATAGATCATTACCTCCATATACTTCTTTGTAAGTAATTCCATAGATTGTCCCACTCGGAAGGGTATGAAATATGCTGATTTGGTTAATCGATCAACGATCGCCCAAATCGCATCATTTTGTTTAGTACTTCGAGGAAGTCCAGTTACGAAATCCATGGTGATGTGCTACCACTTTCATTCCGGAATAGGCAGAGGTTGAAGCAATCCGGGAATGCGATGATGTTCAGCCTTCACCTGCTGACAAACGTGTCATTAGCGACACTTCAAGCCACACTTCTCTTCATTCAATGCCACCAAAAGTTCAGGCGAAGATCCTTGTATGGTGCCACCAGGATGGATGGAATAAGGAGAGTTGTGTACTTCATTCAGTAGCTCTTCTCTGATATCGCCTAAAGGCATACAAATTCTACTACCATATCTCAAAGAAACATCTTCATGAATAAGAACGTCCGTCCGAAGTCCAGCTTTGACTTGTTGTTTGATCTTTTGTAACTTCACATCTCCAGACTAAGCAGCTTTAATCCGATCTACGATGGTAGACTGAACTTGCATATTCATCCATAAGGCTGGAGTCCCTGGTAAAAGAACTTCAATCTCCATCTCTCGCAGTGCTTGCTTTAGTCTCCATTGTGCTGAGAGAGTCATGATTGCTGGTAATTGGCTCAATGCATCTGGTACCACATTAACTTTTCCCAGATGATATTGGAGGTTGATGTCATAATCAGCCATTAGCTCAAACCATCTACGTTGTCTCATATTAAGCTCTTTTTGGGTGAAGATGTACTTCAACCTTTTATGGTCGGTGAAGATCTTCACTTGCTCACTTAATAGAAAGTGCATCCAAATCTTTAGAGCAAATATAACATCAGCTAATTTCAAGTCATGGGTTGGATAGTTCTTCTCATGAGTTTTTAATTGTTAGTAAACATATGCCACCACATGACCATGCTGTGCAGAACCTATCCAAGACCCTTGCCAAATACGTCACAGAAAACTTCAAACCCCCCCAGTTCTATCTGGTATAGCTAGAACTGGTGTAGTCGTCTGCTTCATCTTCAATTCTTCGAATGCTTTCTCATAAGCCTAAGACCAAATGAACTTGATATCCTTCCTCGTCAGGCGAGTCATAGGTTCCACAATATTGGAGAAGTCCTTGATGAATTGGGGGTAATAGCCGGCCAATCCGAGAAAACTTCGGATGTCTGAAACTGATCGAGGAGTTGGCCAATTCTGGACCAAGGTAACCTTCTCAGGATCGACAGAAATATCTTCTTCTGATACCACATTGTTGAGTATTGACTTCTCCATACTTGGTCTTGATGAAGGGCAAATATAAATACTTGTGACTAATCTCCTTCATGCAGTTAAATCATTGCCTAATCAAATCATGGAGATCATATAGTAATGAATGACACTCAAGCTCAATGTATGATAACAAAGATCAATCAAAGCTTAAAGAGACGATTAGGTGATCAAGATAAATATAGAAGCTTCAAAAACTTCAAGATCATTCAAGAGAAAGAAGAGAAGCAAACACACAATGTAAATCTTTTGTTCTTCTAGTTTATTTCTCATTAGAATGTAATTTTGAAGTAGAATTATCTTGGAGCACTCACACATTACTCATTCTATCCTAGGAATCCATTAGAATCCATTTCAAAGGACTTCAATTCGTAAAACCCTTAGATGTGCATTCTGTTTGTCTGATAGCCGACTGATGCTCAAAATTTAGGCGACTGTCTCTTGACAGGCTCCTGTATTTTGTTCTTCAGTCGCCTGAAATGCACATACTTTTGATAACATAACTTGGGTTTTCTTTGTTCAAATCTAACATGTGACTGCTGCTATACAAAGTACAAGCGTCTGTCTAGTTACATGCATCTATGACTTGTTAGTTAGTCGCATGTTTCATCTTGTCCAAGTTATCTAATTTTGCCAAGTTACGCACTTGTGCTTTCAGGTGCTGTATATTGGATTTACAGGCGCTTGCCCAGGGCACATGCGCATGTCTATACCACTACAGTCGCATGTCCAGCCCTTGCCCTGAACTCTTATTTTGGCAAGTTACGCACTTGTGCACACAATCGCTGAATGTTGGTTTCCTAGTCGCATGCCTAATTTCAAAGAGATAGAAAAACAAAAAGAAATGTGTAGTCTATCAATCAAAGAAATAAATCGATATCAAGTCGTGACTCCCCGACAATGGCACCAAAAGTTTGTCCGCTTTCAGTGAGCTTTAAAATATTTGTAATGCAAGCGCACGGTGTCGTGTAGCGCTATAAGGGTTGAACATATGGAGGCATTCGTTGAGTACCGATTTTTTTATGTTCGAGAGCTACGCGATCGAATAGTGGTCGAGATGAGAAATAAAGGGTGAAATCAGTTAATAAAAGCTCTAGGGCTTATGGTATCCATGCCATTGAACTAGAGTTAAGGTTGGATTAAGGGTTGATCGATTATTGGATTCATTGGGACTCGGGAGAGGTTGATTGACTTCGAGGGCGTGCACAATCCAAATAGGATGCACACGCTCTCCTCTCAAGAGTATGAGTGTCAAATGCAATATAAACCCGGTGAGTACGGGGTCAAATCCACATGGACAAGTCGTTTCATAATCACAAGCTTAATCGACTAAGGAAGGCTAGAGGTATTGATACCACCAACTAAACTAACAAGTGTGTCGTGAGAGAAAGTGTGGGGTGACAATGTCAAGTTAAACCCAAGGCAGGTAGGGTGAAGACCAAATAGGGAAGTGTAATGCCCTGATAGCTACTGCACAAGTACTAGAGGGGGGTGAATAGTACTTTAAAATAATCAAGAGTAATTATTCCTAATTATCGTGCAAACTCAACCAACAATGCGGAATGAAAATATTGACAACAAAGAAAGACAATTGCAAACAACGCGATATAACGGGTTCGGATCCACCCAAGTCTCCCCGACTTGTTCCCGATGATCCTACGTCCCAAACACCCGGATCCCCTCCGGCTACTTGAGTTAGAAACCACTAACCCAAGTTTGCACTAGGAAATTCTTGTAGAAAACCTCTACAAGATCAAATCATACACAAATGAAAATGTGACTCCCACAAACCGGGATCACACACTTCTCTCACAACCGAGAGAAAAACATGCAATACCAAAGTAAATGAAACAATAAAATGCTTACCAACAAAATCCTATGTCTTGAGTAAACTTACGATTTTAGGGCAAGGAGGATTTTGAGGAAGAAGAAGTCACCAAACCCTAGCTCCACCAAGATGAACAGCAATAGGTGGCTAGGGAGAAGTTGGAGACTTGGTTTTAAGCTCCTAGCTTGAGTGGCTCACAATCAATGAGAATCTCTCTTGAGGAATAAGAGTGAGGGAGAGATTCTTGTGAGAAATGAGAGCTTGGAAATGAGAATTAAATGCTCTTCTCTTTGATCTCTAAAACTCAATAATGGCAGCCTTGAATGCTATGAAGAAGCATCTCTAGATTATATAGGATAGAGAGGAGAGAGAGGGAAAATTCGTGCATTTAATGCTCCAACGGATCTATTTCTGAAGCAGTCTAATCGGTCTAAGAAGGATCACTGACCGATTAGTTTCTCAACTAGTCGGTCGGTGATTCTTCTTGGACCGACTAACTAGTTCACAGCCAATAAACATAGCTCAGGAGATATAGAACTAGTCGGTCTACGAAGACTTGCCAACCGACTAGTTTGACAACTAGTCGGTCGGTGAGTGTTCTTTGACCGACTAAGAGTTGAAATACAATATGCTGAATTCAAAGAGAGCTAGTCGGTCTAAGAACAAATTCCAACCGACTAGTTTCACAACTAGTCGGTCGATGAATGTTCTTGGACCGACTAACTGGAAACAGTAGCTCAGGCTGAGAAATGAAGTTATAACTAGTCGGTCTAAGAAGGATTCCTAACCGACTAGTTTGACAACTAGTCGGTCGGTGAACCTTCTTGGACCGACTAATTGGTCAACAGTGAAGATGCTGAATTGAGCAAGGAGATCTAGTCGGTTCAAGAAGGATTACTGACCGACTAGATGACAATCTAGACGGTTGGTTCTTCTTCTTGAACCAACTAAGATGCACAAGAAGCCGCGAAATGAAGCGTGAAGCTTCAGGAAAGTTTCTATAGGCTTCTAAGATAATCCTAGCTCTAAGAAATGAGCGTTATGAAGTTTATAATGTAAGACCTACTCAAGGCTTAACATTCTACGAAAAGAAGCTAGAAGACTATAAATTAAACTTGACGACCCGTCTTCAAAGCTTCAATCCGAATCTCTTGACTTCAATAATGCTCCTAGAGCTTCAACGAAGCTTCAGGCACACGATCACGCGCTTTGAGAAGTCTTGAGATGTCGCTTTTGATGTACGTGGAATTTTGGCGACGATCTCCATAACTGCGCTCACAAAGAGTTAGTTCACGATATTTATGTTTGTTCATCATCAAAACCAAATCCGGGGAATCAATACTCAACATTCTCCCCCTTTTTGGTGATGACAAACCAACATAAATAATAATCAATAATAATGATTCAAATGAAATTTACTTACTCCCCCTGCATTGATGACACGTTAATTCCATATTAAATAATAATCATATGCATCAAGCAGACGAGGAAAGTATAAAATGTGAATCCAATTATAGAAATATAGGATTTGAAATCCATTTTTATATCTTAACTCCCCCTGAATCTAACATATCAAATTAGATTCACGGTAAATTGCTTTTAAATTATCATTTAGCATATCGTCATTATTAATTCTCTCCCCCTTTGGCATTAGCAAAAAGAGCGGGAGGAGATCAACGACAATAACAATGGCTAAAAAATAAAAGCACGGGAGTCGTAGAATACGACCACGGTCCAAATGACACCAAAGTAAAATCACGAAGAAAATCATAGCGTGCCAACGAGACCATAGTCAATAATCAAAAAATGAAATCATCAAAACTCAAATCAATTTCACATATTGAGTTATGGAACATACTCTCCGATATCAACATTCTTAGTGAATTTAGTGCATGGAAAACAATTCTATGTTTTCATAGAAATAATTTCTATTTAATCCATATAATCGTCGAGCGACGAAAACACCATCAGAGACAAAAAGAATATAATGTGCACATTGAAATAACTGGCAACACGATGTATATAAATATATATAACATGATACATCAAAAAGTATACATCTGCCAACACAAATATAAACGATCCTCAGATCGGTGCACAAAAATACAACACATGTCTCAACAGACATCAAAACGAATATACATCAAAGTGTATCATCAAAACATCCAAAAATACATCAAAATACATAATCACCCAACTATCCTACCCCACTCTCTCACGACAAAGTAGATCATCCAATGTGCACATGGGAGAGTCCTCCAACGCAAGCTCAGGAGGCGGAGGCAGGGTCAGTAGCAGCAGGCTCTGCAGAAGGGGTGGTGGTCACTGGGTCGACTGGAGTGTCCACCGAAGGGAGAGTGGCAACAGGAGTGGTCTCGGGAGCACCAGCAGAAGTATCCACTGAATGAATGGTGGCAGCAGGAGTGATCTCGGGAGCACCAGCAGAAGTAGCATCAGCAGACGTACCCTCGGGGGCACGAGCAGGAGATCCAACAAGCTCCTGGAGACCAGCCTCATCCATTTCCTCCTCGTCAGAAACTGAAGGAGGAACCTCAATGCCCAAGTGAGAACAGATGCGATCTAGCATCTCCTCAGAACGAGAAACACGAGACTCCACACGTCTCAGAGAAACTGAAAACTCAGCGAGTGAAGGAGTAGGAGGAGGAGGGGCAGCAGCAGCTGAAGCAGAGGGGGTAGTCCTCTGAACGTGGGCAGTCACGTTCAGGGGAGGACCTAAAGGACGCTGATCATCGGGAGGGAGAGGGACGCCGAAGTGACGGAAAACGAGAGTCAACAGGCACGGATATGGAATGTGAGCAGATTTGTTGGACTTTCGGATGCATTCAAAGGAGTCCATCTTATCTAAGATAATACGAGCCCAATTGATCTCGCTCCCCATGAAAAGACCGTAGATAAGCTTGAGAAACGGCTGGGAGGGCAAGCTAGAGGAGCCGTACTTCGGTAAGAGGCACGACTTCAGGATAAGATTAAGGACCCAAGCGTTAGGCTTAAACGATTTCGAGGGGACGCCAATCATGGCGAGAGGGATGCCATGGAACATCTCAGAAAGCATCGACTGGTCAAGATCGTGGATATTATCCACGGAGATATCAGCAGGAAGCAGGCCAGAGGATGAGACACCAATCAACTCCCCTAAAATCTCTGCCGTGAGGACAATAGGTGTCCCCAAGACAGTAGTCTCAATGGAGTGAGTGTCGTCATACTCATCCCGAACTCGATTAGCATAGAATAATTTGACGAGTCGGGGGTACGGGTGAGGGTTTGCCTTGGGATCATGGCGAAGATAGTCTAATAGGCCGCTATAGGAGAGAAGATCGGCGAGATGTGGAAAGTCTAAAAACTGAACGAAGTGCTCCAAAATCAATGGACAGTGCTCGATACGGTTGTAAGCTGCGAGACACAACGGGTCATCGCGACACAACGAGATATCGACACCACCCAAAGGCATGGGAGCCTTCCCCTTAGACGGACAAGAGCTAGATCGAGGAGGAGGAGTAGGAGCCTTAGCGGTAGGCTTAGACTCAGGAATATACTCTTCGTCAAAGTCATCGGGAGGAGTGGGAGCACGGAAGGAGCTAGGCTTGGGTTGAGAAGACGGTCGGGCTCTCGGCTTAGAAGTCGCCGTCCTCTTCTTCTTAAGAGGAGGCGAAGAGGAGGATGGACGAGTCGATTTGGCGCGGTGTTTGGGTTGAGGAGGGTTGGTAGGAGGAGACTCAACGGTCATGAGAGACGGTGTCACGCCCCGCTTCCCAAAAACGTGGAGGCGAAGCGTGAGAAGGTCCGCTCAGACTTGAAGCTACAAAGCTGCAAGTCCGATAAGCGTCAATCAAATTTAACTGCAGGTCCTTGCAACGCGAAACGAAACAAAGATAATAATAACGAAAGAGACAAAAGAAACATCTCAGAATATCAATAATAATAAATCTCAACATTGCAGAAAAGCCACCAGGCTAAAATAAAAGAGTCTAGAAGAGGCCCAGCATGGCCAACAAAAGTACAAAGTACGAAAACAAAGAAATGGTGCAAGCACCGACAACTAACAGCAAGCTAAAGCAAAAGTAACTCCACAGCCACTAAGACTGGTCTCCGGTGTCCTCGTACTCCTCAACGAACGTAGGCTCAGGCTCAGCGTCAGCAAACACCTCGTCCTCAGCGACTGTCTCTGGCTCAGGGTCTAACATGTGGCACCCAAAAGAGCAAGGGGCACATGTCAGCAAGTCTGGAAGACTTGTGCAAGTGAAACTGAAAGTACAAGTAAGAGCAACCTAGCAGTTCTAGCATGATGCAATGACATGGCAGTTAAAGTATGAGTGCAGCAGGTAAAGTAAAGTAAAGTAAAGTACGAGCATGGCATGGCATGGATGACAAGTATTACATGAATCATTCACAAGACAAGTACAAGACAAGGAAAGTAAGCACCTCGTGCACAGAGATTCCGTCTTTTGGCTAGAGTGGCTGCGCGGGCCAACTCCTAAGCTCAAGCGAACGTTTATCCCTACCCCTCCACGTGTGTCGAGCCAGGGCCTTACCCCCGAACGGGAATGCTCGCTTCTGGAACACGAGCCAGGAAGTGTTTTGCCTTGCTGGTCTAGGGGTGCACCTAGCCAGTCAAGGGAGTACAAGTACAAGTATTGTAGCGTGTGCTACCAATGCGACATTCAATGCATGGATGACATGACATGACAAGTAGTAAGGCGTACAGGTAAGGAAAGTAAACGTGACAGTTTAGTATGCATGAACAACAAGTTTAAAGGTTGGATCTAGCTTCGTTGTCAAGCTAGATCAATTAGGTGACGGATCTAGTTTCGTTGTCAAACTAGATCAAGTAGGCGTCTAGCCAGCTATCATTTCACTGACTAGTCTCTTTTACGCTAAAAACAAGGAAGTGGCCTAAAGACATGGCCCTAAACAAGATTTGGCAAGTTTCACTTGCCTGCAACTATCACGTCAAGAAAACACCGTCCAACGAGTCCAAAGTCACGATTCCTACGTGCACAAGTCCACCGGCCTACATCCGTTTTATTAATCTTGATTAGTGATTGCTAAAACATTTAAAATACTTTAAAATACTGATTTTTAGTCTTGGTTAACGTGCAATTTGGTTGGGGTCCTAGGGGTGCAAAACGTTACCTCAACACGACGCGAAAGCTACACCGGCGTCGGGTAGCGACGCCGGGGGTTGGAATAAAAGATCGCGCTCCACATCCAAATTCCAATTAGATTCCTCGCTGGAAATTTCAGAGCAATCAACCCGGGCGACGATTCCAGATTCCAAAGCTCGCACGTGCGACGACGTCCTACGACGTGCGACGACGTCGTACGCGATGAATCCTCAAAGAGCAAGCACCTAGGTGGGGCCCACAGTAGTCCTAGGGGCCTTTGGAGGACCCACAATAACTCTGGAGAACTTGGGGGGCCCACGGAGGCAAGCGGTGCGACGGATGCGGGGTTGCGACGAGTGGCTCTCGGTCGTACACAGCCAATGCGGGGAGATCCGTCGGTCGTGCGCTCAAAATGCGGGGGCTGCGACGTTGGGGTGTGCAGCGGCTGTGGGGCGATGCTTGGTGCGAGGGCTTCCTTCGGTCAGACCGGTCGGGAGCCTCGGTCAGACGCTTGGATGCGGGGCGGGGCAGCGTTGCAACGTTGCAGCGCTTGCAACAGGGGTCGGTGCGGAGCGACGGGTCGGTCGTGCGGGGTGCGGAGCGGGGCGACAAGCGGGCGACGGATGCGGAGCGCTGTGCTGCGATGCGGAGCTGCTTGGTGCGGGCCAATCCCTCGGTCAGACCGAGGGAACGGAGCGGCTAGCGGCTGCAGCGATGCGGAGCGCTTGGATGCGGGGCGGGGCTTCGGTCGGAGCGGGGGAACGGGGCCGTTTCCTTCGGTCGCTGCGGTGGCTGAACGTCGCAACGTTGCGACGAATCGTCGCAACGTCCAATTTGGGTTTTGGAAGAGGCTAGGGCTAATTTCTTGCGAAAATAGGTCTTCCTAGGGGTTGCTTATATAGTGTAGATGGGTTGACTTGGTCTAGGGCTAAATCTAATAGGATTAGAATATTAAAATAATTTAAAATTTGAATTAAGACTACTCCAACTCATCCAAGGGTTGACTTGGTCCAAATGAGCTGAAAATTGGCTCAAAAATTTTTTAAATCGTTTTAAACTCAAATAAATTTTATTTGCCCGAAAATAATTTAAAAATTAATTATTAAAAATAATATAAAACTTGTTAAAAATATAAAAGTGGTCAAATAAACTCCAAAAATTATAAAATAAATATCGAGATGATCGTGATGACGAATGTGAGCTAACTAAGAAGACGGATCTCAAATTCGACGTCGGACGACGAAACTAAAAATAGAAACGTCTCCCGTCAAGAGTGAAAATAGCTAACCTGTTCAGTCAAGAATGCTTTCTTTTTCACGTTTAACTTTCTTTTAACAGTGCACAAATCTTTCAGAAATTTAGCATAAGCAGGTATTTGATTAATAGCATCAAGCAATGGAATATTGATCTGGCACTTCTGAAAAATTTCACGAATCTCAGTTTGATACTTATCTTTGCTTTTCTGAAGTAGCCGATGAGGGTAGGGTGCTGCAGGTACATATGCTGCGGGTTCCTTTTCTTTAATGACGCTTTTGCTCACACCCACATCCGTGCTCTCTTCCTGCACCTCCTCTTGTTCTTTAATTCCCTCTTCTTGGATCTGAATTTCCTCTTCCTGCTCAGCTTGTTTGCTCGGTGGATCGGGCTTCTGAATCTCTTTTCCACTCCTCAAAGTGGACACCGCTTGGCAAGGCTTCATATTATTTCCTGCAGAAGAAGATGAGCCCATATTAGGATTTGGAATTGACTGAGATGGAAGCTTACCTTTTTCTAATGTCGCTGTAAGCCTCGCCAAGCTCTCGCTCATCTGCTGATTCTGAGTCTGCTGAGCCTGAAATTGAGCCTGCTGCTGCTGCATCTGAGCTTGTTGCAATTGGATAAGTTGCTGAAGCGCATCGCCAAATGGTTGCATCTGCTGTTGTTGCACTGGCTCATGGTCCCTCCTCTGGTTCCCACCTTGATAATTGTTGTTGTTGTTGTATTGAGGTTGTCGGAACGGAGGGGGAGCCTGCTGCTGCTGAGTCTGCTGATTGGGGCCCCAGTTCAAGTTTGGATTGTTGCGCCACCCCTTGTTGGAATTGAAGTTCTGGTAGTTCGAAGAAACTTGATTCACCCCAGTAGGATTTCCTAACATGCTCTTTAAGGCTGGAAGTGTAGGACAAGCACTAGTGTCGTGGCCACCAACGTCGCAAAGTGCGCAAATCTGCTCTATCTCGACTGCCTTGGCCTCTTTCAAATTCATTGCATGAAGCTTGTTTGAGATCATGGCCTCCATCTTTGCCTCCAACGCATCCTCTTGCTTCAAATTATAAGTCACTCCTCGTGTAGGCTGGGATGGTGCAGAATGGCCTCCTCTCTCGTAGTCTGAAGTAGTGTCCCATGTCTGCGCATTTTCTGCTATCTCCTCCAGGTATGTCCAAGCTTCGTCTGGCTCTTTATCAAAGAATCCTCCATTGCACATCATCTCTACAAATTGCTTCATTTGCGGCTGCAGTCCATCGTAGAAGAAGCCAATAATCCTGCTTTTGTCGAAGCCATTGTGCGGACAGGCGAGCAGCAACTCATTGAACCTTTCAAATGCCTGGTAGAATGTTTCTTCGCTTTTCTGGGCAAAGTTCATAATCTGCCGCTTCAGTCCCTGTGTCCTGTGAATAGGAAAAAACTTCTTTAGAAATTCAGCCTGCAAATCAATCCATGTAGTAATAGAGCGTGATGGCAATGCATTCAACCAATTTTTAGCTTTGTCTTTTAATGAAAATGGGAATAGTTTAAGATATATCGTATCCTCGCTAGTTTTCCCATCAAAGCATGTCAAGCAAACCTCCTCAAATCCTTTAATATGAAGATATGGATTTTCCTTGTCTAACCCATGAAAGGTGGGTAAGAGTTGGATCACCCCAGGTTTAAAATTGAAAGAATTTGCATCGGCAGGTAAAACAAAGCATGAAGCAGTGCTAGTCCTAGTGGGTCGAAGTAAATCTTTTAAAGTCCTAGGCACTCCAGGTTGCACATTATTCTCGTTATTGTTGCTAAAATTTTCATCCATATTATTATTAGCCATATCAAAACGTCGAGTCAACCTATGTGTCCTAGGAGTCCTATGCCACATAAACTAGCATAAATATTTTTTTTTTATGAAAGCAAACAAAAGTTTATATACAATAAAGTGGAAGGATCTCACCGAAGGTCCTCTGAATGAATTAAACCGTAGTAACAAACCGTTCTCCCCGGCAACGGCGCCAAAAACTTGGTGGGCTCCGAAAAGGTGCTTCTCTCAAGCGCAAGAGTCCGTTCAAGTAGTAAAATCTGGGAGTCCAGATGTCGAATCCTCGGGAGAATCTGTTGAAACCACAAGTCCAAGTCAAATAGAGTAACTACGAATAAAATCTAAGCACTTTAATAGTGATGGTGAAGGTGGTATGAAAAGTGTGGTGATGGAATTGTCACGTGCGATCAATGCAAACAACGAACTCTAATTCGTGAAAAATAGATATAAAAAGCATGTACATGGCATGGGTTCATTAGGATCAGCGAATCGTAAGCTTTGGTTGATCAAGTATAACACAACGAAACCTCCTTTTGGGAGCGAATCGTCGGAAGATATCCTTTTGGGAGTTAACGCACCAATTCTAATAAAATATCGCTAAAGTTGTAATTGTATATACGAAGTATGAAGCTCTCTTTTGGAGAGATCAAATCTCACCCTTGTGGGGTGATCATCTACTAGAACAATTCTTTTGGAATACGAAATAGTAGATTTAAGAACGACGATTAAAACTTTAGCAAATACAACGATTAAGCGCAATAACACAACCAAAGAATACGATTCACATCACCTAATTAATCCACACCATGCACATAAAATATTTAGCTACTCATGGTGCAGAAATACACAATTTTCAGATACAAATTCATAAGTTTCATAGCAAAATACGGAAGTTTAGAGGCAAAATACAAGCTAAAACACCCAAATACAAGCTAAAGTTGAAGAGAATATCACCAAATCTCTCTGAAAAGTCTTCAAAACTCTCTGGAAATTAGAAACTAGGCTCTGGAATTTTACAGAATTTTTGCAGAAGAAAATACGGCTTCTAAGTGCTCCAATACGCCAATTATACGCCCAAAAACCCTAGAATACGCTTAAATAATAAGATTGCGGGTTTTATTGGGCTTAACGGGTTCAAACCCGCACAGTATTCACACCCGGATCAATCTGGGCCGCTCATCTCGAGCGGGGCAAATTGTGGCCGTCCGATCAGCTATCTAAAATGCGGGATTGCTCCACCGCTCGACACGTGTCGCTTTAAAATTCGCGCAACGCCGCATCCGCCTTCGATGCTCCGAACCCAACTCGGAGTGAACCAGGACCGTTCGATCGAAGATCGAACGGTCGCGATCTTCGCGTGCTCGCGAGTTCGGATTCGAAACGCGGGGTTATCGTTCGCCGTTGGATCTTCGTTCGACGTGCGGGATCCGGCCACGTCGACCGCTGCGAAATCTCGAAGCGGGATGAATGCTGGCCGTCGGATGAAGCGGGGACTCGGTCGATGGCTGCCGCGTGTCCTTTTGATTTCGCGCCCGTCGCTTCGTTCGTCGCAATTTTCGTCCGTTGGATTAGAATCCAACGGTCGTCGTTACGCCCGCTGCTTCGTGCGTTTGTTGGATGAGATCGCGGATGCGATCCGTTGGATTGTGATCCAACGGCCAGGAAAATTGTACATCAACTCAAAGATCGGGCCGTTAGATCAAGCACGGACGGCGAGGATGATGCCACGTGGCGCTTTAAGATTCGTGTGCTTTATTTATTTTCCAATAAATAGTATTCTGCATTCAAAAATTCATAGAAATTAGCACAGGTCTCAGAAAAATACAAATAAATAGTCGTTGGAATCGTGAGATCGAGACGGTGCTAGGAAAAATATAAAATGTGCAAAATTACGTCGTTAAATGCTGTTTTGTGCTCAAATAGTGTGTTTTCTCTAATAAATAAATGTGTAGAAAATACGTATGTAATAGAGACCAATGTAGAATCACCTGAGCACAAAATAGGGCTAAATGGGAGGTTAAATACGCAATATTGAACCCAAATCACACCCCCCAACTAGCGTTTTGCTAGTCTCTAGCAAAAAGAGCGATTAAAAATACGCCTAGATCACCTTATCAGATCTCAAATCATTCATCACCATACTACAACGACAAAAGAGATATCCAAACACTAATATCAATATTTCAAACTCATCAAGTAGTGGTACTTGTGGGTTTTCAAAAATGAACGTCAAGCATCTCAAATGGTTATAAAATAGACTCAAATTCACTATCAATTACTTCATAGCTCATAGTACACAAAATCAATGGCCCACACCGTTCAATCAAATATTTTAACTTGGAGCGTAGATGGTTCATGCAAAGCAAGCATCAAAAGTAGGATGGTATCAAGACATACACACGTCAATCTCTATTCATAGGAACTCACACCACGTCTTGCGTTTTCTTTAAGCTTTGGAAGTTTTCTTGCCTCGCTAATCATGCACACTTATTCTCTATGTTCTTTCACTTTTCTCCATAGTTCCGCGTAACGCGCATCAAGCAACATTCGCGGAAAAGTATATAACTTGGATCGCTCCATCAAATGATTGAGGTTCCGGTCAATGGCTCCCAAATCAGACGATAATAGGGCATTAGGCCAAGAAGGACCCCTCGGACTGTACTACTCGAGCCAACCAAGTTATTTCTTTAATAGCACATTTAAGAATTCTTTTCTTCCTCATTCATCTCATTTTTTCTTCTTTTGTGTGTGCATAAACAACGTGGCAAGATAACTTCATCTTCTTTAATTTTTCACAAGAGTGGGTATCCTAATCATTTCAAATGACGTGGTACGTTTTTCTACCCAAAATCACACCAAGCATGCAAAATGGCAATGAATGCGAGATAAAGAACAATGCTCCAGTTAATTTATGAATTATTGGTGCATGAACTTTGGTGTGTTCCAATGAGAGCATACCACTTGCTAATCCGTAATTTCTAGATTCATTAAGTCATCAATTATTCTTGCCATTGAGATGTATAAAAAAGAAATTCACCACAAGCACTCAAATTCATGTAAAATGAGATTGAAATGTTGAATAATAGTGGTGGAGAAAATAAATCACGAGTGTACGGTGGTGAATAAATATCGAGAGATTTCATCACATGAGGGTCATTTCTAGGCAAAGATAGACTTTGGTGATATTTCTTAACTCAAAAATTTTTTTCTTCTTTTTTTCAATGCAAAAAGGGAACTAAAAAAATAAAATCCTAAAAGAAAAAGAAAAAGAAAATAAAAGTCCTAAAAGAAAAAGAAAAAGCAAATAAAAATCCTAAAAGTTATTTCCCTCCCCCCAACTTAAAATAGACATTGTCCTCAATGTTAGGAAGAGGGAATCATGGAAAGAACACACCTGATTAGTTCCCACCCGAAGGTGGGTCTGTGAGATCCATGGTGCTCGCTTCCTTGGTCCAAGGCTCGTGAAAATGTTTCAATCTCTGGCCATTCACCTTGAACTCGCTTCCATCTTTCTCATTTAGTAAGAGCACAGCGCCATGTGGGAAAACTTCTTTGACGACGAAAGGTCCATACCACCTAGAGCGAAGCTTCCCAGGAAAGATGTGTAGCCTGGAATTGTATAGGAGTACTTTCTGGCCTGGGGTGAACTCCCTCCTCAAGATCATCATGTCGTGGACGGATTTCATCCTCTCTTTTGAAATTTTAGCGTTGTCGTACGCATTTCTCCTCAACTCCTCCAGCTCCAACAATTGCAACCTGCGAGAAGAAAAAGAGACATCAGTATCAAAATTCATTTTCTTTATAGCCCAATAAGATCTATGTTCTATCTCAACAGGTAAGTGACAAGACTTCCCAAAAACTAGACGGTACGGTGACATCCCCAAAATTGTTTTGTAGGCCGTCCTGTAAGCCCACAATGCTTCAGGTAAGCGCAAACTCCAATCTTTTCTTGATGGATTCACCGTTTTCTGCAAAATTCCTTTGATCTCTCTATTTGCCAACTCTGCTTGACCATTGGTTTGGGGGTGATACGGAGTAGAAACTTTATGTGTGACCCCAAACCTCTTCATTAAAGTAGCGAACATGCGGTTGCAAAAATGAGACCCTCCATCACTGATCAAGGCCTTGGGCACTCCAAACCTAGAGAAAATGTTCTCTTTGAGGAACTTAAGCACAACGGAAGTGTCGTTCGACCTGCAAGGAATAGCTTCCACCCATTTAGAAACATAATCAATACAAACCAAAATATAAGCATATCCAAATGAAGGGGGGAAAGGTCCCATGAAGTCTATGCCCCAACAATCAAATATTTCAATCTCTAAGATGGGGTTCAGAGGCATCATGTTACGTTTAGTAATACCCCCTAATTGTTGGCATGCAGCACAAGTCTTGCAATAATGAAATGTGTCTTTAAACATGGATGGCCAATAAAAGCCACATTGCGAGATTTTTGCCACAGTTTTGTTCGCTGAAAAGTGTCCACCACATACTCCATCATGGCAAAATTGTATCACACTGGTTATTTCATGATCAGGAATGCATCTCCTAACAATTTGGTCACTACAATATTTATATAAGTACGGATCATCAAAGAAGAAATATTTTACCTCGTACTTGAACCGTTTAAAGTCTTGAAGAGACCAAGTGTCAGGGGTCTTACCAGTTACCAGATAATTAACGATATCAGCATACCATGGAGAGGTGGAAACGCTAAAAAGATGCTCGTCAGGGAAGGAGTCCTTCAAAGGCACATCCGCTGAATCAAGGCCTACTGTCAAACGTGATAAATGGTCAGCTACTAGATTCTCCACGCCTTTCTTGTCCTTGATTGTGACATTGAACTCCTGCAACAATAAAATCCATCGTATCAATCGAGGCTTAGCATCTTTTTTAGATAATAAATATTTTAAAGCAGAGTGATCAGTATATATCAAAATTGGTGATCCTAAAATATAGCTCCTGAATTTTTCCAACGCAAAGACTACTGCCAGCAACTCCTTCTCTGTTGTTGTATAATTCCTTTGAGCGTCATTTAATGTCTTGCTGGCGTAGTAAATCACTACTGGAACTTTGTCTTTTCTTTGGCCTAGGACTGCACCAACTGCGTAATTGCTTGCATCACACATTATTTCAAATGGTAGGGACCAGTCTGGGACCTGTAAAATAGGAGCAGAAATCAGCAACTTCTTTAAAGTTTCAAAAGAAAGTTGACACTCAGGTGTCCAAATAAAGTCCACATTTAAAGTAAGTAAGTTGCAAAGAGGGCGAGATATAGCGCTAAAATCTTTGATGAACCGCCTATAAAATCCTGCATGTCCCAAAAATGATCTGATGTCCTTCACACATTTAGGACTTGGTAGCTTCTCAATTACTGCTACCTTGGCTCTGTCTACCTGTATACCATCTTTAGAAACCAGGTGACCTAGGACAAGTCCCTCTGTGGTCATAAAATGACACTTCTCCCAATTCAATAGGAGGTTCTTTTCAATGCACCTGTCGAGAACAAGAGCCAAGTTAGCCAAACAATCATGAAAAGAGCTACCATATACTGAAAAATCATCCATAAATACCTCAACTATTTTTTCAACCATATCATCAAAAATACTGAGCATGCATCGCTGAAAAGTAGCTGGAGCATTACATAAACCAAACGGCATTCGTTTAAATGCAAAAGTACCAAAGGGACATGTAAAAGTGGTCTTTTCCTGGTCCTCAGGTGCAATCTCAATCTGGTAATAACCTGAATAACCGTCTAGAAAGCAATAATATTCATGTCCAGCCACCCTCTCTAAAATTTGGTCAAGAAATGGAAGAGGGAAATGATCTTTTCTAGTTCGGGAGTTCAACTTCCTATAGTCTATGCACATCCTCCAACCTGTGGTGGCTCTAACTGGGATAAGCTCATTATTCTCATTTTTAACCACGGTGAGGCCAGACTTTTTAGGAACAACCTGTGTAGGACTAACCCACTTGCTGTCAGAAATAGGATATATAATGCCTGCATCCAAAAATTTTAGTACCTCGCCTTTAACCACTTCTTTTAATGTTGGATTTAACCTACGTTGCATTTCTCTAGTGGGTTTGGCGTCATCCTCTAAATAAATGTGATGCATGCATACAATAGGGCTTATACCTTTAATGTCAGCAATGGACCAACCAATAGCACCTCTATGTTTCCTCAGCACATCAAGTAATGAGCTTTCCTGCTCTAAAGAAAGTTTAGAAGATATTACCACAGGGAAGCTGTTTTCATCGCCAAGAAAAGCATACTTAAGGTAGTCAGGAAGTGGCTTCAACTCTGGCTTTGGATCCTCCACCTCAGACGAAATTTGAATTGATGCATTAGGTGGCAAAGCCTCGAACCTAGGCTCCCATACCGCATTGAGCTCCTTCACGTTCTCCTGCACAAAAGATATGTCATCAGAATCACCAATAAAAGTCTCAACAATAGAAGCATCATCACAAAATTCAGAACAAATATAATCATCCACCAACGAATCAATCATATGCACCCTCTCAATCTCATCATCCACATGTGGCAACTTGCAAGTATTAAAAATATTCAAGTCCAAAGTCATGTTGCCAAAAGTTAGTTTCAGTTGACCATCTCTACAATTTATTAAAGCGTTGCATGTCGCTAGGAATGGTCTACCTAAGATGATAGGAGTAGCATTGGCAGTTTGGGGTCCCTGGATGTCTAGAACTATAAAGTCCGCGGGGTAGTAAAATTTGTCCACCTGAACGAGGACATCCTCAATGCATCCCTTAGGAACTTTAATAGATCTATCAGCGAGTTGTAATATAACAGATGTAGGCTTTAGCTGTCCTAACCCAAGCTGCACAAAAATAGGATATGGCAAAATATTGACACTAGAACCTAAATCCAATAAAGCATTTCCAATTTTCTTAGTGCCAATGGTGCAAGTGATGGTGGGTGATCCAGGGTCTCTAAATATAGGTGGTGTATTTTGTTGCACAATAGAGCTAACCTGTTCAGTCAAGAATGCTTTCTTTTTCACGTTTAACTTTCTTTTAACAGTGCACAAATCTTTCAGAAATTTAGCATAAGCAGGTATTTGATTAATAGCATCAAGCAATGGAATATTGATCTGGCACTTCTGAAAAATTTCACGAATCTCAGTTTGATACTTATCTTTGCTTTTCTGAAGTAGCCGATGAGGGTAGGGTGCTGCAGGTACATATGCTGCGGGTTCCTTTTCTTTAATGATGCTTTTGCTCACACCCACATCCGTGCTCTCTTCCTGCACCTCCTCTTGTTCTTTAATTCCCTCTTCTTGGATCTGAATTTCCTCTTCCTGCTCAGCTTGTTTGCTCGGTGGATCGGGCTTCTGAATCTCTTTTCCACTCCTCAAAGTGGACACCGCTTGGCAAGGCTTCATATTATTTCCTGCAGAAGAAGATGAGCCCATATTAGGATTTGGAATTGACTGAGATGGAAGCTTACCTTTTTCTAATGTCGCTGTAAGCCTCGCCAAGCTCTCGCTCATCTGCTGATTCTGAGTCTGCTGAGCCTGAAATTGAGCCTGCTGCTGCTGCATCTGAGCTTGTTGCAATTGGATAAGTTGCTGAAGCGCATCGCCAAATGGTTGCATCTGCTGTTGTTGCACTGGCTCATGGTCCCTCCTCTGGTTCCCACCTTGATAATTGTTGTTGTTGTTGTATTGAGGTTGTCGGAACGGAGGGGGAGCCTGCTGCTGCTGAGTCTGCTGATTGGGGCCCCAGTTCAAGTTTGGATTGTTGCGCCACCCCTTGTTGGAATTGAAGTTCTGGTAGTTCGAAGAAACTTGATTCACCCCAGTAGGATTTCCTAACATGCTCTTTAAGGCTGGAAGTGTAGGACAAGCACTAGTGTCGTGGCCACCAACGTCGCAAAGTGCGCAAATCTGCTCTATCTCGACTGCCTTGGCCTCTTTCAAATTCATTGCATGAAGCTTGTTTGAGATCATGGCCTCCATCTTTGCCTCCAACGCATCCTCTTGCTTCAAATTATAAGTCACTCCTCGTGTAGGGTGGGATGGTGCAGAATGGCCTCCTCTCTCGTAGTCTGAAGTAGTGTCCCATGTCTGCGCATTTTCTGCTATCTCCTCCAGGTATGTCCAAGCTTCGTCTGGCTCTTTATCAAAGAATCCTCCATTGCACATCATCTCTACAAATTGCTTCATTTGCGGCTGCAGTCCATCGTAGAAGAAGCCAATAATCCTGCTTTTGTCGAAGCCATTGTGCGGACAGGCGAGCAGCAACTCATTGAACCTTTCAAATGCCTGGTAGAATGTTTCTTCGCTTTTCTGGGCAAAGTTCATAATCTGCCGCTTCAGTCCCTGTGTCCTGTGAATAGGAAAAAACTTCTTTAGAAATTCAGCCTGCAAATCAATCCATGTAGTAATAGAGCGTGATGGCAATGCATTCAACCAATTTTTAGCTTTGTCTTTTAATGAAAATGGGAATAGTTTAAGATATATCGTATCCTCGCTAGTTTTCCCATCAAAGCATGTCAAGCAAACCTCCTCAAATCCTTTAATATGAAGATATGGATTTTCCTTGTCTAACCCATGAAAGGTGTGTAAGAGTTGGATCACCCCAGGTTTAAAATTGAAAGAATTTGCATCGGCAGGTAAAACAAAGCATGAAGCAGTGCTAGTCCTAGTGGGTCGAAGTAAATCTTTTAAAGTCCTAGGCACTCCAGGTTGCACATTATTCTCGTTATTGTTGCTAAAATTTTCATCCATATTATTATTAGCCATATCAAAACGTCGAGTCAACCTATGTGTCCTAGGAGTCCTATGCCACATAAACTAGCATAAATATTTTTTTTATGAAAGCAAACAAAGGTTTATATACAATAAAGTGGAAGGATCTCACCGAAGGTCCTCTGAATGAATTAAACCGTAGTAACAAACCGTTCTCCCCGGCAACGGCGCCAAAAACTTGGTGGGCTCCGAAAAGGTGCTTCTCTCAAGCGCAAGAGTCCGTTCAAGTAGTAAAATCTGGGAGTCCAGATGTCGAATCCTCGGGAGAATCTGTTGAAACCACAAGTCCAAGTCAAATAGAGTAACTACGAATAAAATCTAAGCACTTTAATAGTGATGGTGAAGGTGGTATGAAAAGTGTGGTGATGGAATTGTCACGTGCGATCAATGCAAACAACGAACTCTAATTCGTGAAAAATAGATATAAAAAGCATGTACATGGCATGGGTTCATTAGGATCAGCGAATCGTAAGCTTTGGTTGATCAAGTATAACACAACGAAACCTCCTTTTGGGAGCGAATCGTCGGAAGATATCCTTTTGGGAGTTAACGCACCAATTCTAATAAAATATCGCTAAAGTTGTAATTGTATATACGAAGTATGAAGCTCTCTTTTGGAGAGATCAAATCTCACCCTTGTGGGGTGATCATCTACTAGAACAATTCTTTTGGAATACGAAATAGTAGATTTAAGAACGACGATTAAAACTTTAGCAAATACAACGATTAAGCGCAATAACACAACCAAAGAATACGATTCACATCACCTAATTAATCCACACCATGCACATAAAATATTTAGCTACTCATGGTGCAGAAATACACAATTTTCAGATACAAATTCATAAGTTTCATAGCAAAATACGGAAGTTTAGAGGCAAAATACAAGCTAAAACACCCAAATACAAGCTAAAGTTGAAGAGAATATCACCAAATCTCTCTGAAAAGTCTTCAAAACTCTCTGGAAATTAGAAACTAGGCTCTGGAATTTTACAGAATTTTTGCAGAAGAAAATACGGCTTCTAAGTGCTCCAATACGCCAATTATACGCCCAAAACCCTAGAATACGCTTAAATAATAAGATTGCGGGTTTTATTGGGCTTAACGGGTTCAAACCCGCACAGTATTCACACCCGGATCAATCTGGGCCGCTCATCCCGAGCGGGGCAAATTGTGGCCGTCCGATCAGCTATCTAAAATGCGGGATTGCTCCACCGCTCGACACGTGTCGCTTTAAAATTCGCGCAACGCCGCATCCGCCTTCGATGCTCCGAACCCAACTCGGAGTAAACCAGGACCGTTCGATCGAAGATCGAACGGTCGCGATCTTCGCGTGCTCGCGAGTTCGGATTCGAAACGCGGGGTTATCGTTCGCCGTTGGATCTTCGTTCGACGTGCGGGATCCGGCCACGTCGACCGCTGCGAAATCTCGAAGCGGGATGAATGCTGGCCGTCGGATGAAGCGGGGACTCGGTCGATGGCTGCCGCGTGTCCTTTTGATTTCGCGCCCGTCGCTTCGTTCGTCGCAATTTTCGTCCGTTGGATTAGAATCCAACGGTCGTCGTTACGCCCGCTGCTTCGTGCGTTTGTTGGATGAGATCGCGGATGCGATCCGTTGGATTGTGATCCAACGGCCAGGAAAATTGTACATCAACTCAAAGATCGGGCCGTTAGATCAAGCACGGACGGCGAGGATGATGCCACGTGGCGCTTTAAGATTCGTGTGCTTTATTTATTTTCCAATAAATAGTATTCTGCATTCAAAAATTCATAGAAATTAGCACAGGTCTCAGAAAAATACAAATAAATAGTCGTTGGAATCGTGAGATCGAGACGGTGCTAGGAAAAATATAAAATGTGCAGAATTACGTCGTTAAATGCTGTTTTGTGCTCAAATAGTGTGTTTTCTCTAATAAATAAATGTGTAGAAAATACGTATGTAATAGAGACCAATGTAGAATCACCTGAGCACAAAATAGGGCTAAATGGGAGGTTAAATACGCAATATTGAACCCAAATCAATACACAACTTAGATATTTCAACGCTAACTCTTATATACACAGGCATCCCTAGTATAGTATAGCTATCCACACAAAAATCTATAACTACTAACACACAGCAACTTCATACTATCACGAATAACTCCGAGTATATATATATCACACAATAGGCAAGCACTAATATACTATGGGGGTACACTCATTCAAGCCCACGTACACAACCTAGGTACGTGCACCATGACAACCTCACAAGGGTCCAAGGGTCTACTAACAACTAAGAGTTGACACAGACATTGAAGGACCCTAAGGCCTAAGCAATAAAGAGAGGTCGAGAGCGTGACGAGGGAAGGATCGATAAGCACGAGTTCAGATAGGACGAATACAAGGGGACAGCTTGGTTAGACGAAACATTGACTCAATGGTGATGTTTAGGTTGAGGGAAAAGGGAGATGTAGTGATGCTTATGTAGGAGGGGAAAAAGAAAATAGGGTAAATAGCATGAGCTAAAATACACAAAATTGGAAACTGTTGTACTTTAAAAAAATTGGAATTCCTCATCTGTATAAAATATTTGAAGATCGATAAAGCGAGTTGAAATAAGTTTGAGTCGAATATTCATAATAAGAGAAAATGTTTTATTGGTTTATATAAAATCAATGTAAAAGGAAGTAAAATCATTTACACGAATATTAAGGACGGGGTTTTAGAAATCTTATACGTCGGTAGTTTAATATAATGTTTGTGAAAGTCAAAAAGGAAATCAAGTAACGGAAGGATTTAAACTCATGTTAAATGCCTTCAAAACTTTTAGGTTATGGAAAATTTTAAAATAATCAATATCGAAACTACTTTTCAAAGGAACCAGGATTTGCAAAAATGAAAAAAAAAACTGATTTACACACGGTCCTTAGCATACGAGCACAACGAACCTGATACAGTTATATAAAAATAATTGAAATTCTATTTAGTTTCAAAATTTTTCTAAAAGCACGTAGGGGAAGCGGAAAGATAATATTAATAACTTGGTAGTAGAATTATCAAAATTGATAGTGAAGCTTTAAAATCAAATCTATGGAAGGTCCAGATTTAGGAAATGGTTTAGAAATAGTAATTTTACAAAACCTGAAATAAGGAAGACGATGAGCTTAATATTGACTTGCGGGAAGCTGAAATCCCAAGTGACTTGAAAAGTATATTAAAGTAAACACGACGTATCATTCGAATAACACAAATAAGAGGGAAAATTAATAATCGAATTGGGCAGGGCAAAAGTAAAACTAATATATGAAAGAACGACACTTTTACATAAGTATGGAAAAATATAGGCTGGGAAAATACCATAAGCTAGTATTCAAAAATTCCGACAAACGTTTTAAAAATTTAGATCAATGAAGGGGGATGAAATATAGGTATATTAAAATTTTGAACAAAATTAAACTTAGTGGAAGAGAAGATTGAAAAAAAATACTTTCAGAAGATTCAAGTTTTGCAATGGCAATGTTTGAAAATTGACGACGATCGTCACGGGGCGATCTCGTGAATCGAGGCAAGGAAATTGGTCGGATGATCAAAACATTCATACGCCTAGGTTATGAATCATGAGAATCTACGGGGAAACTCCTATGGTCGACCAACTAAAGATTTGGAACTAGACACTGAGACCTTCTAAGGGGCTGGACGGTAATGAAATGCATTCAGCTTGGTCCGAAATCGATGAACCCAAGTGAACGACAAAAGGAAATTTTAGAGGTCTAATATGGTCAGGGTTAGGCAATAACCACTAAGGTAACTCCTACGACGATTAAATCAATTGCTGGCAGGGAGTCTAACTAACAAACTGAGGCCTCTAACTAGCAAGCACATACGTCTAACTAAGCCTTCTTATCACCTAGGGTCCTAAGAAAACAACTAGACTCGGGCTTATGACTCGGATGTTGCAATTTATTTAATGGACATTCCGTTATTATCGTTGTTTCGTTAATTCGCAATTGCAAGACTGGACCTGCATGGGCCACCAACAAAACCTGTCACGCCCCGCTTCCCAAAAACGTGGAGGCGAAGCGTGAGAAGGTCCGCTCAGACTTGAAGCTACAAAGCTGCAAGTCCGATAAGCGTCAATCAAATTTAACTGCAGGTCCTTGCAACGCGAAACGAAACAAAGATAATAATAACGAAAGAGACAAAAGAAACATCTCAGAATATCCATAATAATAAATCTCAACATCGCAGAAAAGCCACCAGGCTAAAATAAAAGAGTCTAGAAGAGGCCCAGCATGGCCAACAAAAGTACAAAGTACGAAAACAAAGAAATGGTGCAAGCACCGACAACTAACAGCAAGCTAAAGCAAAAGTAACTCCACAGCCACTAAGACTGGTCTCTGGTGTCCTCGTACTCCTCAACGAACGTAGGCTCAGGCTCAGCGTCAGCAAACACCTCGTCCTCAGCGACTGTCTCTGGCTCAGGGTCTAACATGTGGCACCCAAAAGAGCAAGGGGCACATGTCAGCAAGTCTGGAAGACTTGTGCAAGTGAAACTGAAAGTACAAGTAAGAGCAACCTAGCAGTTCTAGCATGATGCAATGACATGGCAGTTAAAGTATGAGTGCAGCAGGTAAAGTAAAGTAAAGTAAAGTACGAGCATGGCATGGCATGGATGACAAGTATTACATGAATCATTCACAAGACAAGTACAAGACAAGGAAAGTAAGCACCTCGTGCACAGAGATTCCGTCTTTTGGCTAGAGTGGCTGCGCGGGCCAACTCCTAAGCTCAAGCGAACGTTTATCCCTACCCCTCCACGTGTGTCGAGCCAGGGCCTTACCCCCGAACGGGAATGCTCGCTTCTGGAACACGAGCCAGGAAGTGTTTTGCCTTGCTGGTCTAGGGGTGCACCTAGCCAGTCAAGGGAGTACAAGTACAAGTATTGTAGCGTGTGCTACCAATGCGACATTCAATGCATGGATGACATGACATGACAAGTAGTAAGGCGTACAGGTAAGGAAAGTAAACGTGACAGTTTAGTATGCATGAACAACAAGTTTAAAGGTTGGATCTAGCTTCGTTGTCAAGCTAGATCAATTAGGTGACGGATCTAGTTTCGTTGTCAAACTAGATCAAGTAGGCGTCTAGCCAGCTATCATTTCACTGACTAGTCTCTTTTACGCTAAAAACAAGGAAGTGGCCTAAAGACATGGCCCTAAACAAGATTTGGCAAGTTTCACTTGCCTGCAACTATCACGTCAAGAAAACACCGTCCAACGAGTCCAAAGTCACGATTCCTACGTGCACAAGTCCACCGGCCTACATCCGTTTTATTAATCTTGATTAGTGATTGCTAAAACATTTAAAATACTTTAAAATACTGATTTTTAGTCTTGGTTAACGTGCAATTTGGTTGGGGTCCTAGGGGTGCAAAACGTTACCTCAACACGACGCGAAAGCTACACCGGCGTCGGGTAGCGACGCCGGGGATTGGAATAAAAGATCGCGCTCCACATCCAAATTCCAATTAGATTCCTCGCTGGAAATTTCAGAGCAATCAACCCGGGCGAAGATTCCAGATTCCAAAGCTCGCACGTGCGACGACGGGCTACGACGTGCGACGACGTCGTACGCGATGAATCCTCAAAGAGCAAGCACCTAGGTGGGGCCCACAGTAGTCCTAGGGGCCTTTGGGGGACCCACAATAACTCTGGAGAACTTGGGGGGCCCACGGAGGCAAGCGGTGCGACGGATGCGGGGTTGCGACGAGTGGCTCTCGGTCGTACACAGCCAATGCGGGGAGATCCGTCGGTCGTGCGCTCAAAATGCGGGGGCTGCGACGTTGGGGTGTGCAGCGGCTGCGGGGCGATGCTTGGTGCGAGGGCTTCCTTCGGTCAGACCGGTCGGGAGCCTCGGTCAGACGCTTGGATGCGGGGCGGGGCAGCGTTGCAACGTTGCAG